>CAWUFW010006208.1:0-600000 GCA_963921515.1 Calotriton arnoldi
GGCCCCCTTGGGGGTTGGTACTGGGGTTGTTGTCCGTTGCTTCATGGTGGGCCGGGGTCCATGTGCTGTTGTCATTCAGTGTCCTTGGTCTGTCCGTGTCGGCGGGGGTGGTCTGTGTGTTGGCAGATGTTGGAGGAGTGGGTGCAGGGGGTGCAGATGGTGGTCCTGCTGGTGCTGCATGATGACTCACACCGGAGGTGCCAGGTAGGTCTTCGCCATCCGAGGAGGGCAGAGGCTGTTCCACACCAGAGAGCTCAGGGGCCACCGGAGCCTGGGACAGGGACTCCTCATCATCTGCTGCTGTGTCCCCATCATCACCTGTTTTTGGAAGAGACACACAATGTATGTTATGTTTCTACAGGCATCAATGGTTCAAACACCTGACAGTTGTGACTGTACCTCTGGATGCGGGCCTGTACATTGCATTGTCCTAAGTTGTCACAGTCAGAGGATGATATTGGTGTAGCACATTGTCCTGCCAACCTGAAGCATTTCAATGTGAATGTTGAGGTGTGTGCATGACCAGCATTGGTGGTATTTGGTTGACATCCGGACCTCCTTCTCCCCCAGCCCAGTTATCCCACCATGAAGCATGCCACCCTTGCAGTGGGTGAAGGTTAACTCTCAGGATGTCAGTCAGTGGTGTCCTGCTGTTGGTTGGTGCCCAGTTCCCAGCAGGGCCTTGTGCTCCCCACAACAGAGCACCATTGTCAGACATCTTAGAAGTGGCTTTTCACTCCCTGTGAGGTGTGCATGCTTCAGTGTGAGCTTGCTGGGCCATGTGGGTGGGGGATGTTGAGCTGTGACTACCACTCCCATCATGCTGTTGCCTACACCCCCTTCCCAGCATGCCCATACTTCCTTCCTTTTGAGTCGACTTCACTGTGTGTGAGTGTGACAGCAATGGCAAGATGGCTGACAGTGTGGTCCTGTTGTTTGTTGGTGCACAGTTCACAGCAGGGCCTTGTGCTCCCCACAGCTGAGGCCAGTGTCAGACATCTTAGAAGTGGCTTTTCACTCCCTGTGAGGTGTGCATGCTTCAGTGTGAGCTTGCTGGGCCATGTGGGTGGGGGATGTTGAGCTGTGACTACCACTCCCATCATGCTATTGCCTACACCCCCTTCCCAGCATGCCCATACTTCCTTCCTTTTGAGTCGACTTCACTGTGTGTGCGTGTGACAGCAATGGCAAGATGGCTGACAGTGTGGTCCTGTTGTTTGTTGGTGCACAGTTCCCAGCAGGGCCTTGTGCTCCCCACAGCTGAGGCCAGTGTCAGACATCTTGGAAGTGGCTTTTCACTCACTCTCTTGTAGAGCACGGTCCCAGTTGTGTTGTTTGGAGTTAGTGGAAGTGGTGTGTGTGTAAGGGCCTGCTGGTAGCTGTAGTCGGAGCTGGCACTCCTCCTCCCCCAGGCCAGACATCCCACCATGAAACGTGCTTCCATTGCAGGGAGTGCAAGTTGGTTGTCAGGATGTCAGTCAGTGGTGTCCTGCTGTTGGTTGGTGCCCAGTTCCCAGCAGGGCCTTGTGCTCCCCACAACAGAGCACCATTGTCAGACATCTTAGAAGTGGCTTTTCACTCCCTGTGAGGTGTGCATGCTTCAGTGTGAGCTTGCTGGGCCATGTGGGTGGGGATGTTGAGCTGTGACTACCACTCCCATCATGCTATTGCCTACACCCCCTTCCCAGCATGCCCATACTTCCTTCCTTTTGACTCTGCTTCCCTGTGGGGTAGTGTGCCTGTGCTGACAGGATGGCTGACACTGTTGTCCTGGCGTTTGTTTGGCTACAAGTCCCAAAAGTGTCCCTGTGCTTCACACAGCATAACCCAGTGTGGTTGTTCTTTGTGGGATATTTGATTAGAGTGTGAGGCAATGCATTCTCCCAGGTGAGTTGTGTGGAGTTTGTGTTAAGGGGGTTTGTGAGAGAAGCTGCTGGTAACTATGGTCAGAGCTGTCAGTCCTCCTTCCCACCCAGCCAAATATCCCACCATGGAACGTGCTTCCATTGCAGGGAGTGCAAGTTGGCTTTCAGGATGTCAGTCAGTGGTGTCCTGCTGTTGGTTGGTGCACAGTTCCCAGCAGGGCCTTGTGCTCCCCACAGCAGTACCCAGTGTCAGCCATCTTGTCAGTTCTTTTCCACTTTATGCACCAGAAGGAGTAGGGAGTAATAAAATATGTAACGTACTGGCATATACGATACGTTCTAATACTGCCCTCACTCACACAAATGTGTGACATGCTTCATCATTGGGCTGCTACAAAACACCCCGGCGTAGCCACGCCTGGGGTGGAGCAATCAGGGTGGGGGAAGACAATACAACACAGAGAAAGACACAAATAAATTCTATAGTGACTGGGAAGGACGGTAGTGAAAGTGCAGTTAAGTGAATTAAAACTAGCTCGGAGAGTATCGCTGTGCCTGAAACTTTTATTCCTGGATCTTCCGGCCAGAATAAAAAGTGTGAAGGATGATGGTGAATGGGAGGTTCTATGTGCTCTAACACCCCTCCTAAACTGCGAAGTGGTCAACATGTTTCGGCCGTTAATGTGTGCCCCTCATATAGGGTCACGCCGGCCTTCTTCAGGACTCTACCTTTCCCAGTGAGTTCTCCTCACCTCCAATTGAGATGAGAGAAAATTAAAAATTAGTTCCTTACGTATTCAGGGTTTTTCTCCCATGGATCGTCTAGTTACTAAGGAACCGACAAGACAAACAAAACAAAAAGGACAACCCATCAGGAATAGTAATCTCCTGTAGGTCAACACTATATCATTTTGAAAAATTAACGCAAGCCACAGTACCAACCATGGTGTCATTCATACTACAAGGAATGACTATTATATCTATCCCATCTTGTATTTACTTGTGCCAAAGAAAATAAAATAAAATCTGCGATCATATCCACAATTAAAATAATTCATATAATCATGTACATTACCCTAGGGTAAACTCGATGAGTAAAGAGATACACCGGACCCCTATTGGACAATGACTGTGGTTGTGTGAACTAATGCCTGTTGGTTTATGATGCTGGAAAGACATACAACAACAAATATATAAATATATATATATATATATATAATCAATATGTACATGATTATATGAATTATTTTAATTGTGGATATGATCGCAGATTTTATTTTATTTTCTTTGGCACAAGTAAATACAAGATGGGATAGACATAATAGTCATTCCTTGTAGTATGAATGACACCATGGTTGGTACTGTGGCTTGCGTTAATTTTTCAATATGATATAGTGTTGACCTACAGGAGATTACTATTCCTGATGGGTTGTCCTTTTTGTTTTGTTTGTCTTGTCGGTTCCTTAGTAACTACACGATCCATGGGAGAAAAACCCTGAATACGTAAGGAACTAATTTTTAATTTTTCTCATCTCAATTGGAGGTGAGGGAGAACTCACTGGGAAAGGTAGAGTCCTGAAGAAGGCCGGCGTGACCCATATGAGGGGCACACATTAACGGCCGAAACATGTTGACCACTTCGCAGTTTAGGAGGGGTGTTAGAGCACATAGAACCTCCCATTCACCATCATCCTTCACACTTTTATTCTGGCCGGAAGATCCAGGAATAAAAGTTTCAGGCACAGCGATACTTCCGAGCTAGTTTTAATTCACTTAACTGCACTTTCACTACCGTCCTTCCCAGTCACTATAGAATTTATTTGTGTCTTTCTCTGTGTTGTATTGTCTTCCCCCACCCTATTGCTCCACCCCAGGCGTGGCTACGCCGGGGTGTTTTTTGTAGCAGCCCAATGATGAAGCATGTCACACATTTGTGTGAGTGAGGGCAGTATTAGAAGGTATCGTATATGCCAGTACGTTACATATTTTATTACTCCCTACTCCTTCTGGTGCATAAAGTGTTTACAGGGGGTTCGGGGTAGGTGAGTCCGTACCCTCACCCCTTCTTTTGTGTGTATTAGTTCTTTTCCACTCCCTGTGATGTGAGCATGGTTCAGAGTGGTGTTGATGGGCCAATTGTGAGGGTGACCAATAACTGTGACTACAACTCCCATCATGCTATTGGCTACACTCACTTCACCAGCATACACACAATTCCTTCCTTTCAGTGAGCTTCCCTGTGAGGTGGTGTTCTAGTGGTGGCAAAATGTCTGACAGTGTTTGTTGGTTAGATTTGTTCCACTGCCTTGCTCTATTTGTTGTTAGGTTTGTACATGTCATGACACAGTTACATATCACTATGAGATGGCAGGTATTGTGTTTGTCTAACTAACATGCACATCTTGGGATGATTATCTTTTGGTTACTGTGGCTTTGCTAACGGTGCATGGTTTCACTATCCCCTTGACAGTGATGTGTGTGTATTGTCACACAATATTGGTTATATTGGTTGTGTACTCACCAGGCTCTGGGATGTTTGATAGTCCATGTACGCTCTCTGGTGGTAGGATGGCCCGCACCTTCTCCTCCCAGGGCCTGAGGTATACTGGTTTGGCAGGAGGGCCACTGCCGGTGCGATGACTCAAGGCATAATCCTTCTTGAGTAGGTCCTTGACCCTCCTGCGCACATCATACCACCTGTTCTGGATGTCTTCCTTTGTGCGCAAACATGGTGATTGTGCGTTCACCCTGTCGACGATCCTCTCCCACATCTTGGTTTTCTGAGACATGGGGGTCTGTTGGACCAATGTACCAAACAACTGTGGCTCTACCCTGAGGATTTCATCTACCAGGACTTCCAATTCACTGTCTAGGAACTTTGGATTCTTCTTTGGGGGCATGGTGATGGGTGGTGGTGGGGATTGATGTGTGTGTGAGTGTGCAAGTGATGGTGGGTGAGTGTCGGATTTTGCTGGGTGTATGTGAGGGTGCTATTTGGGAGGTGCTAATGGTGTGTGGCTTGTGTGATGGATGAGTTGTAAGTGTGTCTGTGGTTGCTGTCTGATGGTGTTCTGTGCTGGCAGGTCAGTTGAATTTGCAAAGGATCATGGTAGGGATTTGTGGCCTTTATATGGGTGGAGTTGTGGGTGTGTCTTTGTTCCATGTTTTTTCCCCCCTGTATTTATTGACTTTGTCATTGCTTGTTTGGCCCTTTTTTTTGAATTTTTTCCTTTGTAGTTTTTAGGCATGTAGGAGACGTTCTTCTGACTGAGTAGGACGCTGCAGTTGGCTCGTGCGAGCTTCTCCGAGTCTTTCAAGCTGTCTTTCTTCTGGGTTTCATGTGCGGCGTACGCGTCGGTCGCAGACTATTGGGTTGCTTCGGCTCCGTTTTGTATGCGTGTCGGTCGTACGGCTTGAGCTCCGTGCGACTCGGTCTGGTTTTACACGCATTGCATCGTACTGCGCGGGTCGGAGTTCGTGGGTACGTTTCTGTCGGGTTCATTCCTGGTGCGTGTCGGTCGGTTCGATTCGCGTCGTTTTCCGGCCGGATAGCTGGTTTCCGTGCGGTTCGGTCGTTCGGCTTGTGTTTCGTACGAGTCGGTCGTAATACACATGCATTGCATCGTACTACGCGGATCGGCCAGCGCAGGTATGTGTCGGTCGGACTACATTCCCGTACCGAGTCGGTCGGTATGTTTTCCGGCCTGAATCGGAATCGGCCCCTGAGTGTCCAAAATCAGCTTGGTCTATTTTACATCTTTTACATTTTGCATCCGCTCGCAAACCATGTTTGTGTAGTTTAACTGGAGTGTGGTAAGTCTGGTGCAGGTATTTATAATGTATGATACGCAGATTCCCATTAGGAGTGAGAAGTTCAGTAAGTGCACAACATGCTTGCCACTCGTCCACCTCTAGAGGCTTGTCGAGAATCAAATTCCATTTGTCATGTGCCCTTTGCGTATTGGCGCCAATTTCCCTCTGCAGGGTTCTATACAGTCTCGCTCCTATGTGTGCGTTGTCTGGGGCGGTTATTAACAATTGTAATGTTTCTAGTGTGGGGGGTTCATTTGGATATGAGGGGTAGAGTTCCTGAATTGCTGCGCGTAATCTGTGATAAGCAAATTTGAACAGCAGTGTTTGATTACTCACAAAGGACAAATCGTCCGGTGTTATACATTTTCCGTTAGGATATATGTCGCCCATCACTTTAATGCCAACCTGTTCCAGTAACCCCATGCTGCCCTTCTCTTGTGTAACCGATAAGGCTGGATGTTGTGCTAGAGGTAGACTGGGTGCATAAAGTGGAGTTTTGTCTGCGAGGTGGGAAATGCGTTTCCATGCCAGGGATGTGGTACGTACGGTGTTAATTTCGTGTTTGGATAGGTGGGGTCGCTGGTGTGGCAATCTATTCGCTAATTTAATGGGGTGGGCGTTGCCATCCTCTACTGCGAGGTTCGGCATATAGCGTACCGGGTGGAACCAGTAGTGCGCATATTGCGCTTGGGCACATAGATAGTACAGGTATAGATCAGGTACTGTGAATCCCCCAGTCGCTTTTGGTAGTGTCATTGTGTGTAGGCTTATTCTTGCTTCCCAGCCCATATTAGTTTAGTCAAGTTGGCACGTAAACAATTGAATATTGGGGTCGGTGGGGGTATAGGAATGTTGGTGAAAAGGTAAAGTAATTTGGGTAGGATCACCATTTTTACCAGAGATACCCTATCCGCCAGGGATAGAGGTAACGATATCCACCGGTCAATCTGTGTTTCTAGATTGTCTATCGCAGTGCCATAATTAATTCGGAGTACTAGTTCAGAGTCACGGTGTACCCAAATTCCCAGATATTTAATGGGTTCTTCCTGCCAGATTAGTGGGAAGTCCATTTGTGGTGAGGTCGTATTTGCAGTCAGCGGTATTACTGCTGATTTAGCCCAGTTTATCTGAAGACCTGATTGTCGTCCGAATTTTATATACTCCCTAAGTAGTGGCGATAGGTTTACATTAGGGTCTCTAATATAGAGCACCATGTCGTCAGCATATAATGATATGCCAATAGGACGTAGAGTGAATCTTAAGGCCGTATGGGCATACTGTTGACGCACTTTACAGGCTAGGGGTTAAAGAGCAATTGCAAAAAGCAATGGGGATAAAGGGCATCCCTGCCGCGTCCCCCTTTGTATCTGTATCACATCCGATATATGCCTATTTACTTTGATGCGCGCATATGGCCTCGTGTAGAGTAGTTTGATCCAGTTTATTAATGTCGGTGGAAGTCCAATTCGCTGTAGGATAGCAAAGAGGTAGACCCATTTGATCGAATCAAAGGCCTTGGCCGCATCGAGAAGCACAGCCACAGCCTCCAGTTCGGGATTTAGTTGATGTAAGAGAGCGAATATGGTACGGAGGTTATATGTAGTGGATCTAGACGGTATAAAACCAGATTGGTCGGGCAAAACAATAGCTGTCATAAATGGTTGTAATCGGGTTGCAATAATTTTAGCCAGTATCTTAGTGTCCGTGTTTATTAAAGATAGCGGTCTATATGACTCTGCCTTCTCCGGGTTTTTATCTGGTTTTAGTAGGGCTACTATTTATGCTTCGCGCAGTGTTGGAGGAAGAGTTTGATTATGATATGCTTCGTCATACATTTCCAGCAGGTATGGGCTCAGTATGTCTGAGTATGTTTTGTAGAATTCGCCTGTGTATCCATCTGGCCCTGGAGTTTTGCCATTTGGTAGTGTTTTTATAGTATCCTGTACTTCTTCTAAAGTGATCGGTTGTGCAAGGAATCCACGTTGGTCGTTCGAAAGCCATGCTAACGCGATGTCGTCAACGTATGCCAAAATCTCCTGTATGTGTGCGGTGTCCCGTGCTTTATATAATGTGCCATAGGTGTCCATAAAGGTGTGTAGGATACCGGCTGTGTCATAGTGGATCTTATTATCATCATCTACCATTTGGAGAATGGTGTGTTGTTTATGTTCTATGCGCACTTTGTGTGCGAGGGTACGGCTTGGTCTGCCTCCCTCACCCATCCTGCGTGCTGTATGGCGCTTTGTTATATATTTCATTTCGACATCTGCTAGGTCATTATAGTTATTTATTTTGTCTCGTATGGTGCTTAGTATATGTGCATTACGAGTATTATCGTATTCTGCTTCCAGTTGTTTAATGCGCGTTTCACACTGCTTCAATTGCGTGCGGATATCTTTAAGTATCCCTGCCGTGGTGCTGATGCAAATGCCACGTAGGGTCGCCTTGAAGGCTTCCCAAAGGGTGCCTGCGGTATCAACCGATTGTTTATTGGTGGCAAAATAGTCCTCTATTGCCGAGTGAATCGTCTCAGCATAGAGTGGGTCTAGGAGAGATGTGGCGCTGAAACGCCATACAAATGGTGGTGGGGTGTACGTTGAGATTTGTAGGGTTAGCAATACAGGGTTATGGTCTGATAATGTTTTTGGGAGATGCCTGACAGCTTGGGTCCATGTGCATGTTTGTTCCGTGAGTATCCAGTAGTCAATCCTGGACCAACTATTATGGACAGAAGAGGACTGGGTGCTTTCACGTATATGTGGGTTACGCATACGCCATATATCATGCATCCTGAATTCTTTCATTCCCAAAAAAAATAATCGCGACTGCCCGCTGGTGATACTCGGCTGAGGCGTGTGATCGGTCACATGTGCTATCTACTGCTACATTCAGATCTCTGCCCCATATGAATTCCATTATTGGGAGTCCCCGTATCTCCGTGCATACTTTCATGAAGAAGTCCGGGTCATCTACGTTTGGGCCGTATGTGTTGATTAGACCCACTCTTGTACCTCGCAGTATACCCGTGAGTATGACATAGCGTCCCTGCGTGTCTGTTATCGCTCGTTCTAGTACGAACTGTGTTCCCTTCCTTACCAGGGTTACGACACCACGCGCATAGGTAGAGTACGATGACAAGACCACCAGTTCTGCCCAGCGTTTCCCAAGTCTGTCGGCTTTGCATTTTAGCAAGTGTGTCTCTTGGAGCATAGCTATATCTATGTTATGTCTGTCCAAGTAGGCAAAGACTTGTCTAATTTTTCTAGGATTAAATATAGCACAAATATCACCCAAATGTAGCCCAAGTATATCCCAATGTCAGAAGTGTGCAAAACACTTTTTTTGTTTTTTGTTTTTTTGCAATATTATATATCACAGACTTGACCCGGAAGTATTAGAGTGCATTGCATAAGCATCAATACTCAAGGACACATTCATTTTGTTTTTAGGCATGATTAGTTTGAGTGATTTGTCCAGAATCACAGGATGTTGAGCTGACCCTGAAACTTGAACCTGGTTCCTCAGTTGCAAAGTCTGCAGCTCTGGCCGTAACGCCACATCATCTCCCTTAAGTGTAACAAATAATCAAGTGATCAACAATGTAAAAAAACATAAAGATATTAAATTATTTAAAAGTGCTTTGTCGCTATTTGAGAACTCAGAAAATATGTCCTCTTTTTAGTTGTTTAGAGCACTAACTATAATTTCTCTGGGAATTAGACCTTCTCATGGGGGAGGGTGGAGAGGCAACAAGTTGACCAAATTGCACAGGCAGGAGGGGCAGTGGCAGCACAATGGACCATGGAGGGCAGAGGAAAGGGGGGCAAGGGCAGCAAACCAACCATGCAGTACAGACAAAAGAGGCTGTAGCAACATGAAAGACCAATGAGGGCAGAAGGAAGAGACAGTGGCAGTACAACCATACATGCCAACAGACCCGATTCAGGCAGGAGACTCACGATGTTTTTAAGCCCAAAAGGGCTTTGTTTTATCTGTCTCCTGCCTAAAAGCTCCTCTTTTTCAAAGTGAGTCAATGGGGGAAATCAATTCACCAGGTTTTCTTTTTCAAAATCTCCCTCTTACCAAGTTAAAAATGTTGGCAAATAAGGCACATTGGATCACAGAGGGCAGGAGGAATGGGGTAGGGACTTGGACTTGGATAAGAGAGGACAGGAGGGGCACCAAACTGACCTTACAGAGCAGGCATCAGGGGGTGTAGCAGCACAATACACCACACAGGGCAAGGGGGATGGCAGTGCAGCACAACAGACCATGGAAATCAATAGGGAGGGAACAGGGCCATGCACATTGACAACAGTGAGCAGAGGGTAAAGAGGCAAGGGCAGCAAGCTGACCATACCGGACAGACAGGAGGGACAGTTGCAGCATAATGAGCCATGAAGGGCAGGAGGGAGGAGGCAGGGGCACAACAAAGGACCAGACAAGGCAGGAGGGAGGGGATAGGGGTCTGCACATGGAAAGCAGAGGCCGGGGGCGAGGGGGCAGAGCCGGAGCAGCAAGCTGACCATGGACGGCAGGAGGGATGGGCACTGGAAGCACAACACACCATGGAGGGCAACAGTGAGACTATAATGGCATACACACAGACATTGGATGAAAGGTGGGAGGGGGGACAGGGGCAGCAAACTGTCTACACAGGGCATGTGGGAGGGGATGTGGGAGCACAGAAGACCATGCATGTGAAGCAGGAGGGTTAGTGGCAGCAAAACGGCCATGGTGGGCAAGAGGGAGGGGACAGGGGCATGCACAAAGGACCATGGTGGACAGAACATAGGGATAGGGGCTGGACACACACAAAAGAGGGCAGGGGAAGGGGCTTCACAACAGACAACTCAGGGCAGGCAGGAGGAGCAGTTGCTGCAAAACAGGGCATGGAGGGCAGAAGGGAGTGGTGGCAAAATGGACCATGGAGGACAGGAGAGAGGGGATGGGGCATGGAACTTGGACAGGCAGGGTGGAGGTGGCAGGGACAGGCGGCAGCCATCTCACCATGCTAGGGAGGTGGAAGGGGCAGTGGCAGGTCAACAGAGCACTCAGAGTAGATAGGAGTGTGGCAGGTCCATGGAATATGGTGGGCAGAAAGGAGGGAGCAGGGGCATGCACACAGACGTCAGAGGGCAAATAAAAGGAGAGTAGGGGAAACAAGATAAGCACAGAGGCTAAACAGGAGTGCAATGATGAGGCATAGAATTGGGCAACGGAGGGCAGGAGGAGTGGGCAGGGACATCAAGCTTAATGGAGGGCAGTGGCAGCACATCAGACCATTCAGGGCACAAGGGAGGGGGCTCGTGCATGGACTCAGACAACAGAAGGTAGGGAGGAGGTGGATGGGGCAGCAAGCTAACTGTTTATGGCAGGCATTAAAGGCAGTGGCAGAACAATAGCCACAAATGGCTGTAATGAGGGAGCAGGATCATGGACTTGGACAATGGATGGTAAGGAGGAGGGGGCAGGAGTAGCAAGCTTGGGTGGCGGCAGCGCAATGCTAGGCCAGGCCCTGTGTTTACCCCCCCACTATGCATTGTGATGGGCATCTTACTTAACATTAAAAAAAAACTAAGAAATTCACTGAAAAAAACAAAGGTTACAGGAACATTATAGTTAGTCTGAGACTTCACTCATACAAAAGCAGTGAAATGCAGCAGTTATAGTTACCTGAGCAAACTATAATGTATGCCCCCACAATGCACTGCTTATGACCTCACATATTAGATCACTATTGACATGGTCAGTGACATTACTCATGACATCACTGATGACATCTCAAATGACATCACTGATGACATCATCCAGTGATTTTTAGTGTTTTCTAAACATTTATGAGTTTTAGACATATATACTAAGGTACTGCAAAAGTACCACATATGCCCAGAAATACAAATTTCGTTTCCTATAATATCTCGAAAACTACTGAACAGATGTACATCAAATAAGAAAAAACATCTCTGGAACAGAATCTACCTTTTTCCTAAATTTTGTGTCATTCTGTCCAGTGGTTCGGACTGCAGGAGTGTCTAAAGATTATAGGTAATTAACATAGGAAACACACTTTTTGACCTCTGCCTTTTTCTATGCCCCCAAACTTTCCATGCACAGCTAGAATCACTGGCACACTTTTTTGGGAAAATATTGTGAAGATTCGTCAACCGGCGCAAAAGATATAGGCAAGTCAAAAAACACTAAAAATTCACTTGCCATCCACAACCCCTACCCACCCTAACCCCTAAAAATTCCCTTGCCAATAAAAAACCCATTGCCACCCTAAACCCTAACAAATCCCTTGCCACCCAAAGTCTCCTACCCACCCTAAACCCTAAAAATTCCCTTGCCACCCAAAAACCCATACTTACGCTAAACCCTAAAAATTCCTTTACCACTCCTAACCCCAAACAAATCCCTTACCACCCAAAAACACATACCCACCCTAACCTTATAAAGTCCCTTGCCACCCAAAAACCCATACCCACCCTAAACTCTAAAAATTCACTTGCCACCCAAAAACCCATACCCACCCTAAACCCTAAAAAATACTTTACCACCCAAAAACACATATTCATCCTAAACCCTAAAAATTCCCTTATCACTCAAAAACCCATACCCACCCTAAACCATAAAAGTATCCTTGCCCCCACGAATCCACACCCACGGTAAACCTTAATTCTCTTGTAGGGGATTTCTGTGTATAGTCATCAGCACTTGAATAGTCCCGCCCACGTGTGGGGACCCCGGAGCACTTCCTTAGATATATCTTCTTAAGTTGTCATCTTTCGCCTTTCTTCGGAAAGGCCTGCATAGACACTTAAGAGATAGAAAGACAATAATGCAGCCTAACTAACTAGGCTACACTGGCCATTACTTCATCTTGAAGTGAAAAAAGACAGCCAGCAACTTTAAATTTCGCAATTTATGGAGTTTAATACATATAGAAAACTCCCCTTCACAAAACTCTTTTTTTTCCCTTTTTTTTTTCATGATAGAGATGAAAGGGTAGGACAGAGAAGCCCCCATAGGCTGCCCTTATATGTCTGAAAATGGACACCGTGCCTTTAAGAGTCTCCAGAGACCACCAGTATCCCATGATGCACAGCCAGTGGCAGTTACTTCTTTTTTCCGGCTCCTGTTAGCAGGACCCTGGAGCATTGAGCTCTACCTGTTTGGTGTTTTTTCATCAAAATTCTCTTCAGAATTTACATTTTTACAGTTTCACTCGACGTCTTTGGTCTTTCTTTTCCTCTTGCTGTCTTTTTCTGAAAGAAATTCCACAGTTTTTCAGTCAAAATGCCTTCCCTTTTTGACAAGTGTCCTGACTGTGGAAGAAAGAAGGCCAAATCTGACTCACAGAGTGTGTATTCTTTGCCTGCCTGCTTCTCATGTTCCTAATGCCTGTCCCATATGTAAAACCTTTTCCAGGCGCACCCTGCGTGACAGGGAGAAGATTCAGCTTCAGGGTGTGGAAGAGCGAAGAAAACAGCAGACAAAGTCAAAAGGTGGGACTTCTGGGCTAGGAGAGGGTCAGTCCTCTACCAAAACCCTGTCTTCAGCCGCTGGGGGGCTCCCCAGACGAAGAAGGGCTGAAAAACGACGTCGGTACCGGTCGACGTCGAAGACTACGACAACGACGTCGAGGGCAGGTATGGCGGCAATCTGTTCGCTGTCAACTCAGGGCTCTGAGTCTAAACGATGTCGACGCTCCACGTCGAGGAGAACAAGGGTGAGACCTTCTCGTTCACCTCAGAGGTCGCCGTCGAAGACTTTGTCTCCACGCTCAACGTCGACGCATCAGCGCCGATCGACGTCGACTCACCATCGACGATCGGCATCGAGGAGGCACCGACGGTCGCCGTCGAGAAGACACCGCCGATCGCCGTCGAGGAGTCACCGATGGTCGGTGTCGAAGAGTCACTGGCGGTCGATATCGAAGAGTGACCGGCGGTCTATGCCGAGACGACACCGTCGATCTCAGACTCGATCAACATTGAGCCTGTCGACATCGAGAGGAAGTTCTAGGTCGACACGACGTCGAAGATTGCCGTCGACAAGCAGATCGACGTCGAGAGGGAGATCTTGCAGTGAATCTATGGCTCCTTCCTCACTTCAGGCAGCTCGTAAAAGGAGGAGATTGGTTTATTCCTCGGATTCATAATATTCACGAACATATTCCCCTACGAGGACACCAACTCAGTCTTCTCCTTGTCGACCAGAGGAACAGCCTCCTCCTCCTCCGCTGCCTCTTCCATCTTCGCCTCCTCCTCCTCCTCCACCACCACCTCCTCCGCCGCCTCCTCCCGCCTCCTCCTGGGCCTGCTACTCCTCGGCCCACGACGCCTACTGCACCTCGAAGACGGAGATCTAGGTCCCGTGCGAGAGATCGATCTCACAGTCATCGACGTTCCTCCACTCGCTCTCTTCACCGACATCGTTATGAGAGATCTCGCTTCCGACACACCAGGGACACGTCCTCAACAAGTACTGGGAGATATTCGCCGACACTTTCGGATTCTCCTCCTCAAAGGGTGTCTCCTATCGACGACATTACCACCTTTCAAGAGGTTTTAGTGCGAGGAGCCTCTAAACTGAATATTCCGATGTCCACTCCGGTGCCATCGACTTCTGTAATTTTCGAGACTCTCCAGCAGAGACAAGCCTCTCGTCCCTTGCTCCCTCTGGTGCCAAGCTTATTGGAACCAGCGATGGAATTATTCTTGACGCCTTCTTCTATTAAATCAGCTCCTTCCAGGTTACAGAAGAAATATCGTCCGCCTGAGCAGGATCCCACATTCCTCCGGACGGATCCCACCCCAGATTCTGTCATTGTTGTGGCAGCTAAGAAACAGCATTCTATGGCTCCAACGTCCACAGTTCCACCTGATAAGGAGAGCCGTAAGATAGATTCGGTGGGGAGGAAGGTATGCAACACAGCAGCTACCACAATGAAGGCTGCTAGTGCTATAGCCCTGCTGGGAAGGTATGACCGGTCCCTTTGGGAGGCTCTTCAGCAGTTCGCAGACCATCTGCCTAGGGACAAGAGGGAGGATTTTAACGAAATCCTGAATGAAGGACTTATGGTTTCTAACCAAGTGATTAGTGCAGCGGTGGATACATCACTTCTATCTGCACATGGATATTGCCACGGAGTAGCTCTCAGAAGGCATTCATGGCTTCGTCTTACTTCTCTCAAGCCTGAAGCTCAACAACGCGTCATGAACCTGCCTTTTTCTGGAACAACACTCTTTGGTTCTCATGCGGATGAGGAGATGGCCCGCATGAAGGCGGAAACGGAGACCTTGAAAGCCGTAGGTCTTGAAAAACCTAAGGAACAGCGCAAATCTTTCCGCCCTTTCCAACGTTGGTACTCTTTTCAGAGGTTTCAGAGATATCAGGGCAAACAGACCAATCAACAACAATCGTGCCAGCGGTCGTTCCAACCGTTCCAAAAACGACAACCTAGAGGAAGGTCAGGACAGCATTCTGCGCAAGGGAATAAGGCGCCTGCTGGTTCTAAGCCCTGAAGCCTTTCTTCCCCCTCTTCTGTTACCCACTGCGGTGGGGGGGAAGCATTCAACATTTCCTGGCAGAGTGGCAAAAAATAACACAGGACAATTGGGTTCAGAATATTGTTCGCAATGTATACTCGCTACGTTTCATCAGCCCTCCTCCATCGATCCCTCCAACACACTCACGATACCAACTTTGCCAGTTGCAATTGGAGGCCGACACTCTCTTACAAAAAAGGACAATAGAGCCTGTTCCTCCTTTACAACGGGGAACAGGACTGTATTCAACGAGTTCAGACCCATTCTCAATTTAAGACACGCAAACAAATGGATTTGGAGAGAAAAATTCCGAATGTTAGCGTTGCATCAAATCTACCCTCAAATTCATTGGGGGATTGGTTATGCGCAATAGATCTGCAAGACGCATACTTCCACGTTCCCATAGTAAGGAAGCATCGCAAGTTCCTGAGGTTCACAGTAGGGAACAACCACTATCAATACTGTGTACTCCCATTCGGCCTGAAATCAGCTCCCAGGACCTTTTAAAAGTGCATGGCAGTAGTTGCTGCCTATCTGAGGAAGCACAGGGTGTTCGTCTACCCGTACTTAGACGACTGGCTGATCAAAGCATCCACGTGTCAGGAGGCTCAACTACACTTCAATTGGACCTCCGATCTTCTCCTTCGTTTGCGTCTTCACATCAATCAGACGAAGTCTGTCTCAACGCCTGTCCAGCGTCTTCAATATCTGGGAGCAACCATCGATACTCGCACGGCAAACGTGTATCCTTTGGAGGAGAGACGCTTATCGATCCTTCGGAAGGCTCAGGCTCTCATGACCATGTCTTTACCAACGGTGAGGAAGGTCTCCTCTCTTCTGGGCTCCATGGCATCCTGTATCTTCCTCACTCCGAATGCACGTGTCCACATGAGACCCTTGCAAGAATGTCTGGAGGATCAATGGGACCAGAGAATCGGGATTGGGAGGACAGGATTCAGCTGTCACAACATGCCCTCCAGTCCATCAGATGGTGGTGTTCTCCCCGCAATCTCCTACGAGGGATTCCCTTCCACAAGGAGATACCGACACAAACCATAGTAACGGATGCTTCTCTCCTCGGTTGGGGTGCACACACAGACCACCTTCAAATTCAAGGCAAGTGGTCCACGAAGGAATCCACATACCACATCAATTTACTAGAGCTACGAGCGGTTCACTTGGCTCTGAAAGCCTTTCAGCCATCATTCTGCACCAGCTCCCTGCTTGACCAGACGGACAATACGACAACAATGTTCTACCTCAACAAGCAGCGGGGCTCGAGATCCCGTCCGTTACCTCAGGAAGCCCAGACCATCTGGAAATGGCTCTTAGCCAGAAATCTGACCATTACAGCAACTGACCTCCCAGGTGTTCAAAATGCTCAGGCCGATGCTCTAAGCAGACTCCTTCAGGAAAACCACGAATGGGTCTTAAACGACGTTGTGGTGCGAGATATCTTCAGAAGATGGGGTACTCCAGAGGTCGATTTGTTTGCCACAGCAGAAAACAACAAATGCCAAAACTTCGCCTCGAGGTTCTACCAACCGGGAACTCTGGGGAATGCCCTGTGGATAAACTGGTCAGGCAGATTTCTCTACGCCTTTCCTACGATACCCCTGATCCCAGCAGTCCTCATCAAGCTCTTGCAGTCACGGGCCAAGATGATCCTCATTGCTCCGGAGTGGCCGCGTTAGTGGTGGTTCATGGACCTTCTCCACCGGTCTCTCCTGCCGCATCTCAGACTTCCATGCCAGGCAGACCTTCTCACGAAATTCGGAGGGCAGATGGTGCACCCCAATCTCTCATCATTGAATTTGGAGGCATGGCTCCTCAGTTAGTACAGTATGGACATTTGAATTTGCCTCAGGACTGCATGGAAATACTTAAAGAAGCTAAAAGGCCATCCACACGCACCTCCTACGCGTATAAATGGAAGAGATTCTGTTTCTGGTGTTCATCGAAGAATGAAGATCCTACTTCCTGCCAGGAAGATGTTATCCTTCCATACTTGCTATATTTAGAACAATCTGGCCTTCAATTTTCTTCCATTAAAGTGCACCTAGCAGCTTTGACTGCTTACAGGAAATGCCCTTCACAAACTTCCTTTTTTTAAATCCCGGTCATTAGAGATTTTCTAGAAGGTCTGAAGAAAGTGTTTCCTCCTGTCAGACATCCTTCTCCTCCTTGGGAGCTTAATGTAGTTCTTTCTCGACTGATGCAGGAGCCTTTTGAACCATTCATAGGGCTTCTCTCCAGCATCTGTCTTGGAAGACAGCTTTCCTTGTAGCTTTCACTTCTGCCCGCAGGGTTAGCGAACTCCAGGCACTTTGTTGCCATGAACCATACACTGTCTTCCATTCCTCTAAGGTGGTTATGAGGACGCATCCGAAATTCCTCCCTAAAGTAATTTCGGATTTCCACGTGAATCAAACTATTTCTCTACCTACTTTTTTTCAGCATCCCTCTTCCCCTGCTGAGAGGTCACTTAATTCCCTAGATGTCAGGAGGGTTTTGAAGTTTTATTTGGACAAAACTAAGGATATTAGAAGATCAGATCAGTTATTTGTAAACTATGCTCTATCCGTACAGGTCTAGCTACCTCCAAACAGTCCATCTCCCGATGGATTGTTTCATGTATTCTGCTTTGCTACCAGAAAGCCAACAAGACTCTTGTTAGTAAGCCTAGGGCTCACTCTACCAGAGGGAAAGCTGCTACTGCGGCTTTACTTCGGAATATACCCATTTCAGAGATCTGTAAGGCTGCTACCTGGAAGTCAGTTCATACATTCACAAAACACTACTGCCTGGACACTGATGCCAAGGCAGATGCTCAGGTTGGACAGGCTTCCCTTCGGAATCTGTTTGCCTAAACTGAAATGTCACTTCTCTGTTTCTTCCACCGCGTGTGTATTTATGGGATGGGCTTGCTAGTCTATTCAAGTGCTTAAGACTATACACGGAAATCCCCTACAAGAGAAGGGATAGTTTCTTACCTGTAACTCCAGTTCTCTTGTAGGGTTAGGGTCTTTCTATCTCTTAAGTGTCTATGCAGGCCTTCCCGAAGAAAGGCGAAAGATGACAACTTAAGAAGATATATCTAAGGAAGTGCTCTGGGGTGCGCGCACGTGGGCGGGACTATTCAAGTGCTTATGACTTATCACGGAAATACCCCTACAAGAGAACTGGAGTTACAGGTAAAAAACTATTCCATATTCCCTTGCCACCCAAAAACCCATACCCACTCTAATCCCTAAAAAATCCCTTGCCACCCAAAAACCCACACCCATCCTAAATGCTGAAAATTCCCTTGCCACCCAAAAACCCATACCCACCCTAAACCCTAAAGGTTCCCTAGCCACCCAAAACCCATACCCCCTCTAAAACCTGAAAAATCCCTTACCATCCAAAAACCCATACCCACCCTACACCCTAAAAATTCCCTTGCCACCCATACCCACCCTAAACCCTAAAAATTCCCTTGCCACCCAAAAAACCCATACCCACCCGAAACCCTAAAAAAAGCCCTTGTCACTCAAAAACCCCTACCCACCCTAAACCCTAAAAAATACCTTGCCACCTAAAAACCCCTACCCACCCTAAACTCTAAAAAGAAATCCCTTACCACCTAAAACCCATACCCACCCGAAACCCTAAAAATTCCTTTGCCACCCAAAAACTCAAACCCACCCTATACCCTAAAAAATCCATTGCCACCCAAACACCCATACAAACGTTAAACCCTAATAAATTCATTACCACCCAAAAACTCATACCCACCCTAAAGGTTCTCTGCCACTCAAAAATCTATACCCACCTTAAACACTAAAAATTCATTACCACTCAATAACCCATTCCCACTCTAAACCCTAATATCAATATCTACCTATCAATCTCTCTCTCTCTCTCTTTCTTTCTATCACTCTCTCTCTCTCCATATATATATGAACAAGACCACGGCTGTGGTCGAAACGCGCCTTTCTTTGCCTAAATAAATACCTTTTTGCCGGATCAGTGGGCTCGTGAAAATTCTTTTCAGTGGATACTCCATGGTGTATATACATATATAGTCAAATTGTCAAGAGAGGGATCCCTTTTCACCAAAGGAATAGGGTACTACTAACAAGTGAAGAGCAGAGCTTCCTTTGGTAACTACTAAATTAACAAAATTAACACCACTCGTATTCAATCACCCAATGCACTAATGTCACAATCAATCTCACTCCAGGGAGTTATGCTATATGCCCAAACAGTACACCAAAGATACATCCATAGTAGAAAATGTACAGTAATTTATTAAAAAGATATTATTTTTAATAAAAAGGGAATTCTTTTGATAACAATAAAAAGTTTAAAAACACAAGAATGTACAAAAAGTACATTTCATATACCATATAACATCACTGTAATAACAAAAAGCAGCAAAGTAATTATTGCTACCAATTACACAAACAATGAGAGAAAAGAAAGACAGTACACTTTGTCATAAAAAACACATTAGTGTGAAACAAAATACAGACTGAAACCCGATATGTTTGCACTCATTGGATATCTATGGTTCCAGTCCATTACACGAATTGTGTGTCAGAGGCTTTGACGCGTTTCAATGGTATTGTCCAAATTTATACCATCTTTATCAAGACATAAATACATCTCTCATATCTAGGAATATAGTTGATCCTAATCATATTCCTATCCAATTATACACTGTTGTTTGCCGTACAATGAGGCAGCCACACTCTTGGTAGCGAGCACTCTCCTCTGGTTTCTAATTCCCAGTTGAGAACATTCGATAACTTGTCTCTGAGAAAATCCCAAAGTTATAATTTTCAAATCTCCAAGGGTGCCTTCGTAATAATTGGCAATTAAAAACCTTTCTTTGAATCACTGGAAGAATCTGTTTAAAACTGGATATAGGTTCACACTTGTAAAAGTTCCCAAACTCTCATGTGGTGGCCTTTGCAGTATACAATATACGCCCTTTATAAATTGGGCCTGTTATAAAGGACTGAAGAGTTCCTCCTAGCTCTCCGTGGTTTCTTCGATAATCAACCAATTTGGGCGGAGAGCTAGGAGGAACTCTTCAGTCCTTTATAACAGGCCCAATTTATGAAGGGCGTATATTGTCCTTGGGTATGAATAATCCCTCCGGTTACCTCTAGTAAGTCCCACACAGCAGGATTGCTGAGAGGTCTTTGGAAGCCACGCCCCTTTCTTCACCATTCTGCAAACTCGTCTCCTGGCGCACCACTGGTTGAGGAATGAAGTCCTCTTGTATGGTGAGGGACCTTGCGGGCCAAGAAGCCCTCCTGGTACTTTTTGTAAGTCCTACACAGCGGGATTTTTGAGAGCTGGTCAGAGGCCCGCCCCCTTTCTCCACTACTCTGCAAACGCCATTACTACTTAAAAAAACATAGCAATTCACTGAAAAAAACAAAGGTTACAGGGACGATATAGTTCGGAATTAGCATTTAAAAAACCTTAGGACTCACTGAAAAAACCAAAGGTTACAGGGATGTTATAGTTAGGAAATGGAATAAAAAAAAACCTTAGAAATTCACTGAAAAAAACAAAGGTTATAGTGAGGCTATAGTTAAGCTCAGGTTCCACTCGTACAAAACCAGTGAAATTCAGCAGTTCTAGTTAGCTGAGCTAACTATAACTCGCACTCCTGCAATGCACTGCTGCTTATGACCTCACATATTACATCACTCATGACCTCATCCCTCCACAAGCAGTGTGCCGAGCGACCCGTTTGAAGGGTGGTGGAGAAAGGGGGTGTGGGCTCCAACCACCTCTCAGCAGTGCCACTGTGTGGGGCTTACTGGAGGTAACAAGAGGTCTTCTTGGCCCCTTAGGACAATCAGCAGCCAAGGGGACTTCACCCCCCAAACAGGAGCTCGCCAGGAGGAGCGTTTGCAGAGTAGTAGAAGTCTTTTTCAGGAAGGAGGGCCACGTGGCCCCCCTTCCCCGGACCATTTTGTGCCCCAGGGACCCCATCCCATAGGGCCCGACCCATTTTTTAATTTTTAAATAAAATAAAAAGGGAGGGGGGCCTGTGCCGCCTCCCTCCCGGGCCACTTTTGGCCCTGGGGACCCCATCCCCTGGGGCCTGGCCGATATGAAATAATTTTATTAATCAAAGGGAGGGGCGGCCGTGTGTCCCCCGCCTGGGGCATTTTCGGCCCTGGGGACCCCATCCACGGGACTAAGCCTTAATATATATTTTTTTATTGGGAGGGGGGCCGGCGCGGCCCCTTTTCCCAGGTCACCTCATTGGGAACCGCAGGGGAGCTTCAAGGCCCCCGCGGTCAAGGCTGGCTCCCGCCTTCTGCGTGAGCCGGATTTGATTTTTACACCCAGGGAGCTGCTGACATGCAGCTCCCCTTGTGTAAAAAGCAAAGTGTGCTCCGCTTTGAGCAAGCGAGAGCAAAGTGCTCCCGCCATGCCATAGCAAACTGCAATGTCCCGGGGGTGGGGACCCCGGGACATTGCTGGAGCCGGCCCTGGGTGGCGGGTGGCTGTGCCCAGGGCCATCTAGGGCCCCCGGAGGGGTAGGGATGTGGCCCCCCACATTCAAATTTGCCCTGGAAAGGTGGTGTTCCTCGGGCTGGAGGTCCACAACGGACCCCCTTCATTAGTGTATTTGTGCCCCAGGGAGGTGGTGGTCCCCAGGGCAGCGGGGGAGGCCATAGGGCCTCCCCCTTATTACTTAATAAAAGAGAGTGCCCTGGGGAGATGGCGGTCCCCTGGGCAGGGGGGTCCACAAGGCCCCCCCACCCACATACGAAGTAATAGCCCCAGGTCCAGTGGACCCGCCTGTATTAATAATTAAAAGTGCCCAGAGGGGAGGTGGCGGTAACCAGGGCTTTGATAATCCCTAGGAGGGTACCCCGTGTGTCCCCCTCCTATATTTATTACATGCCCCCGGGTCCTGGCCCACCCAGGATTATTTAAATGCAAGCGTGGGAGCCCGTGCTTGCTTTTTTTATTTTATTTTTTGCAGAGAATTCTGGAATATTGCGATTTTGTCACAATAAACGTCATAATAAACGTCATGCCTTTTAATATCCTGAGTCGCACGGTAAGTATTAAAATATTCAAATAACGCTCAGGCAATCAAAATGGGAAAGTTCTTATTGCTGGCATGCAGTTTTTCCTATCCTTCAAAGATGTTCAGACACAGTCTACGAAAGACGAACGGATAGTATTTCTTCAGTGAATAGCTTATTTACATAATTAAGGCAATCATCACGTGGACACAGAATGAACAAGCATTTGCAATGCAATAGGTCTCGCATTTATACGAGTTTGAGATATTGACATTGCAAATGACAATGCCTTTTATTTATGTTTTAAAAACGAAAACAAAAATAAAAGGCATTGTCATTTGCAATGTCAATAGCTCAAACTCGCGTAATGCGAGACCTATTGCATTGCAAATGCTTGTTTCACAGGTGGGGGATATTGTTTCCACACATTTCCACTTTTCACTAGACATCTGTCCGTGGTTATTATTATTTGCATTTATAGAGCGCACGGCTACCTCCAACGGAGGTGTCCCGGCGCTAGAGAAACAGCAAAAGTTCAAGCCATGGAGCAAGTCGGGGATTACGGGCGGTTAAATAACCACGTCTTGAGTGCTTTCCTAAACAATTTTTCTGACTTAGCCTTCCTAATATATATAGGCATTTTATTCCAAAGGACAGCTGCTTTCACTGAAAAGGAACAGCCTCCAGTTCTGGATTTTTTAAAATGGGGGTGACCAGCAGTTCATGTTGATTAGACCTAAGGACTCTGGTCTGGGAATATTTTTGTATTCTCTTTTTAAGTATTTTGGGCCTTTCTCCCCAAGGCCCTATATACAAGTGTCAGTGCTTTAAATTCAATTCTTCTCCCTATCGGCAGCCAATGTAGGCTCCGAAGATGTGGGGTGATGTGGTGTCGTATTGGCACATTCCTGATCAATCTAGCTGCCGAATTTTGGATAATTTGCAGCCTCTTAATCTGATATGCCGGAAGACCTAAATACAGACTGGTTAACGTTTAAATATATATATAGCTTGCTTCTTTATTTCACATGCTTATGGCTCTGTGGCACTATGAGCAACGGTTATTACTACTGCCCAAATCACTGAGCCTATCCCTGATGAGGATGAAAGGTTGAGCTAAGCTCACCATGGCTAATATCTGTGACATGCCACTCGGCAGCCGGCACGTCAACCCACTGCGCAGCCTCATTTCTCTAGTCGGTCAATACGGTGTTCTCAAAAGATCACAGGCCACTGCGGCGTCGCTTGTGTTCCGTTTGTCTAATATGGGGCATCACTGGAGGAAAAATCGGCCGGACAATTTACAACTGGTTTCAGCTGCAGCAATTATATGTACATTTGACCATATGCCTGTGCTCTTCGAATTAAAACCCCGACAGACACCACCATGTGCCACAAACAAATTCCAAGGTACAACTGGGACTCCTCCACAGTAGTCGAGCGCTTGCCCCAAGCACCCTAAAGCCAGGAAGCAACTGTGTCCAATGGAGACCATATGTAACTGGTCGACTAGAATTTCTACATGAGCACCAGTTACGTTTCAGACACACATATATAGGAATGGGACGATTAAGTGATTTGCCCAGGATCACAGGATGTTGAGCCGACGCCGAGATTCGAACTCGGTTCCACAGGTCCAAAGTGGCAGCTCTGGTCGTTATACCACAACCTCTCATTTCCAACAGCAAAGGGCGCCTGAGAGATTAACCATTTCCCGTGGTGGTCTGATTTTAGGAGGCTTGGAAGACAACGCCGAGTACCACGAGAGCAGAAGGCACCATTGTGGTCATTCAAAACGTGCCTTTTTCACTACCCACGACTGCCCCCTCGTCTGCCGAAAGCGCCTTGAGGCGGCCCAAGGCTAGTGGTTTATGAATCAATTAATTCCATGACCATACGGTTCGACCCACTGAGTTGTCGCTCTCTTTTAGCTGGTCGTGCGCAAGTTGGTCTCGAAATGCACTGTCCCAATTTTGTTTTTTTTCCCACGATTTAAGGGACCTTGCAACCCTCCACTAGTTTTAAAATATCTGCGTTTTTTGTTGTTGAAATAAAAACAGGTCCTGAAATGTATTTTGTCGGAGACCATCTATGTACTTGCCAAACCCGCGATAAGCTTCCCCTCCCTCCTTTCCACCCAAACGCGTCAACGGCCGCAGTGTGTGTGTCCTTGTCTATATATAGCTGCACTCCCTCGTGCGCGCTCCAGCAGGTGCATTAACCCACCGAGCCGCCGAGTTTGTGGAAGGGGGCAGGGGCCAGTAAGGGAGAGGAGGCGACGGCTGAAAAGATAAGCAGATCATAGTGAGGGGAGGGAGGCGAATGAAAACGAGAGAGAAGGGACGAGTGCGTGGAGAGGACAGGCTGTCGAAAGCAAAACGCGACCCAGTGAGAGGAGCGAAAAAAGAGAGAGCGGGGACTAATGAGGGAGAGGGGACCAGCTGAGGAGAAAGAGACGAGGGACAGACTAGGAACGGAGATTATGGACTGATGGAAAGGAGAGCAGTGTGCAGGCACTGGTGAGCGTGAGGGACAGACAGGCAGATATTAAGGAGGGAGAGAGGACAGACGGACGAACAGGAGGATGGTCGAATTTGGGGGGTGGGCGGCGAGAGCAGACTGGCCAATGGATAACTACAACCAGATATGGGAGAGAGGCCCAATGATGAAAAGAGGAGCACGGACTAGCGGGGAGAGGCGGGTGAAAAGGTGAGCAGAGGACCAGTGAGTGGAGCGGGGACGGCCTGCTGAAAGAAGCGCAGGAGGCAGTGTGGGAGCGGGCACAGACGGACGAAATGGAGAGCGGATACCAACGAGGGAGAGGCAGGACAGACGGATGCGAGTGAAACCAGGGGCGGGGGCGTCGAATGGTGAATGGATACAAAATACCAGCGTGGGGAGGGTGGCACACGGGGGAATGGTTCACGGGAGCTAGTGAGCAGGAGAGGACTGGGTGAAGAGGAGAGCCGGGAGAGTAGATAGGCGGATGAAAGGGGGAGCGAGCAGGGAGCACTTACTGGAGAGTAGACTGACTGACTGACTGGGGACAGACTGGTTAAAAGAGAGAAGGGGCTAATGAGGGAGCGGCGACAGGCGGCAGGCAGAGCGGGGATGTGTGAGCGGAGAGTGGTCGGCTGGTGAAAGGAGAGGACGAACTAATAGGGCAGATGAGTGAAAGAGACCACGGACTAATAAGAGAGAGAGGGAGAGGGCAGACGGATAAAAGGAGAGCAGAGACGAATGAGCAAGAGATGGATTTTGGAGTGATAAAAAGGACAGCAGGAAGAGAAGGGAGTGACAATACGGCTGAAATGGAGAGCAGATACTAATGAGGGAGAGGGGACTGGTGAAGACGAGGAACGGACAGGTGTAGAGGACAGCAGGGGCCGGTGAGGAAAGACTGAGGACAGGGAGAGGGTGAACTCATGAGAAAAGAAAGGTGATGTGAGAAGTTGGCCTGGCATATGCTGTCCACTAATTATAGTGGGCACCTTGCACCAGTCCAAACAACCCCTTATTGGAGATAGGTTAAAGACAACCTTATTGAAAGCTATCCTAGTAGTAGCTATGGAGAGCAGCCTTCAGGCTAAGTCTTGAAGGAATGTAAAGCAGCTTGTTTTACCAGTCTATAATCTCTTGAGTGATCAAATGAAAGAGCACCACACCAGGTATATATTCAAATTATATGTATTTATTGCTAAACACACCCCTCTAGTCTCTTTATGAGGCTAGAGTTCGAAGTACATAAGTTAGAAGTTATTTAAACACAGTAATAGCACAAATACACGTTTGGGCCCTAGGGCGTACCAAACCATATACCAATAAAGTGGTATAAGAACCACGACTGAACTAGACACTAGGCCTAGAGCCTCTAGAAGTGCTTGGACCACAAGGAACCACCCAAGGTAGTGACACAGGGGACCCACGGGGGACGCGTGCAGTGTAAATACACAACCGCGATTCGCCGTTGACTTCAATGGAGAAAGTCGCGATCAGGAAATTAAAGAAAAGGGACACTTAAAGGAGGACTTGGAGCAAACCCTTTGAGAACTAGTACTTTGAAGAGTCTCTACCCACGGGAGCACCGGAGTACTCGTGTTACCTCACCCAGGAAGCCGGGTGCATAGGTGTCTTTCGGGGTCGGGTTTCGTCGTCGATTTGAATGGCGATCTGCTGCAAAGTGCTGCTGGCGACCAAGTGGAAAGTGTCCGGGTGGATCCAAGAGTGGATCGGAGATCTGAAGAACCTGAAAGCAGAGGGGACAGAGTCTGGGTCACTAGCCAGTGACCAGGAAGGCGATGGACAGATGCCCACCGATGTCGAGTGCTTCAGGTGCGTTGACGGTCGTCTTGACTCTTCAGCCACGAGGTCCAGGAGGCGTTGTCGGCGACCAGGAGCAGGATTCGGGCTGGTACACGATGTCTGTCGAGTGCTGAGGTGTCGGCGACCGGATTGGACCCAACAAGCCTTGGCAACGGCAAGTCTCGATGAAGATGTAGATCGTCGATGGTGCAGACCAGCAAGGTCTGGGGAACTCACCCAGCGAGGGTAAGTGAGGGCAGGCCTGGAGCAACCAGGATGCCAAGTAAGAAAAAGATTGGCCTTCGTTAAGGGCTACTAGCCAACGGGCTAGCGACCGCGAAGGGGCCTCGAGACGTCGCACGTGGATCTGGCTCACAGGACACTCGTGGAGTGGAGGCCAGTGATCTTCGGTGCAGTTGGTGCTGGAGGCTAGGGCTACTCGGAGCCCAAAGCACGACTTCGTGGGAGACCCAGAAGAGGATGCACTTGCAAATGTGCTCGGTGTCCAGGGGTCACGGTCTCACGTCACCCACGATAGCTACGGGCCTCAGCTTTGCTGGGGACTCAGGGTAGCCTCGGGAAGTCTGAGAATCCACCTCTGGTGATGCGATGACTTCGGCGTCCGACAGGAGCTTCAGAAATGCGAACCGGACAGATGCTTCTTTGGTGCCTGCCAAGCAGGGGAGTCACTCCTTGACCCCAAGGGAGATTCTTCTGTCCTCTAATCGTGAGTAGAGCGTCGAAGGTCCAGGATTCAGTTTCAGAGTTTCGTCCAGGGATAATCTCAAGTCCTAAGGACTGGGTTCCTATACTTATACTAAGTATAGGGGTTGGACTACTCTGTGGCCCCACCTATGGGTGGGTCAGGGCAGAGGGGTGGCTACACCCCTTTCCCTTTGTCCAGTTCGCGCCAAAGCAGGGGCTGCAAGCCCTGATCCGGTTTGAACTGGGGTATGCACAGGGACACCAAATGTGCCCCCAGTGCAGGACTTCAAAGCACCCGAAAGTGCTCCCGCCCAGCCCCAATACACATTATCCTGTCTGGGGAGGTGGTCACACCTCCCTGGGACAGGAAACCTATTGTCCAGGCCTCCCCTGCCGGAGTTTCGTCCAGCAGCAGGAGGCCAGACTCGTGTCTGTGGCAGCAGCATCCATTTTGTGATGCCAGGGCTTTAGAAAGAAGTTACCGGGCTAGCCAGAGTTAACATGTCTTTCCCTCTAGAAGGGTGGAATGCTACCCCGCCGCCAGAATTGGCGGCGGGGGTAGTATTCCAAGATGTTTGACACCAAACACGACATGTTTATGTGCAGCCATTCCAAAGTTAGCATTTAACGCGAGGTTATAATGCGCTTAAGAGTATATGGTCAGGCTGCACTACAAACAGCATCAGAGAAGGGTCTCCGAACGCTGCAGAGGGGCCCTGCTCATGCAGGGCACCCTCTCACATAGGAACCATGCACTCTGCCTTTAGGATTGATAAGGCCTGCCTTAGGAGTGACTTATAGGTTTATATGTGTGTAGGTATTTAGTGATATAGGTAACCTATATCACAGTAAGGGGTGCATGCACCACCTTACCCAGGCTGCCGTAGCAGACCTGTGGTGTCAGTTTGGATGACCTTCCAGGGGTGGCATAATACATGCTGCAGCCCCTGGTAGGCCTCTGAGGTACCTATGCCCTTGGTACATAGTATACCATATACTAGGGACTTATAAGGGCACTCCAGATTCCAATCAGTGATGTGCCTAAGGCACATGGAAACCATTTTAGAGAGGAAGCAGCTAGGCTGGGGTTCTGATTAGCAGGGCCCCAGCCAGACTAATGTCGAAAAACAGTGAAGCATCAGCAAAAAGTGGGGGTACCCATGTGAAGCAGATCCTACTCTCCTACACAACCCCCCCAAACGTAGGGACATTAAACTAACCTTGCCCAGTTAAGTCTTCATGTTCTAAGTGGAAGTACCTAGAGAGTCCATCTGCATTGGCATGGTTACTCCCAGGTCTATGTTCCACTGTAAAGTCCATCCCCTGTAGGGAAATGGACCACCTAAGCAGTTTGGGGTTTTCACCCTTCATTTGTTTTAGCCATAAGAGGGGCTTATGGTCTGTCTGAACCAGGAAGTGTGTACCAAACAAGTATGGCCTCAACTTCTTCAGAGCCCAGACCACAGCAAAGGCCTCCTCTCTATGGCTGACCAACGTTTCTCTCTAGGGGTCAGCCTTCTGCTAATGAAAGCTACTGGCTGATCCTGACCTTCTTCATTCAATTGTGACAGTACAGCCCCTACCCCCAATTCAGATGCATCAGTTTGAACAATGAACTTCTTGGAGTAATCAGGACTCTGTAGAATGGGAGCAGTGCACATGGCCTGCTTCAGGTCATCAAATGCCTTTTGACAGCTAACTGTCCACTGAACCTTTTTGGGCATTTTCTTAGAAGTTAAGTCATTCAGGGGTGTCACTATTGATCCATACCCCTTGACAAATCTCCTATAGTACCCAGTCAGGCCTAAGAAGGCTCTCACCTGAGTCTGGGTAGTGGAAGCAGTCCAGTCCATGATAGTCTGGATCTTGCTCTGCAAAGGTTGAACCTGGCCTCCACCCACAAGGTGGCCCAGGTACACAACCTGACTCTGCCCTATCTGGCACTTAGTGGCCTTGATAGTCAGGCCTGCCTTTTGCAGGGCCTGTAAAACATTCCTGAGGTGGACCAGGTGATCCTCCCAGGTGGAGCTAAAGACAGCAATATCATCTAGATATGCTGCACTATAGGCTTCCAGACCTGTGAGAACTGTATTCACCAACCTCTGGAAAGTGGCAGGTGCATTCTTCAGACCAAAGGGCATCACCACAAATTGATAATGCCCACTAGGGGTTGAGAATGCTGTTTTGGGCTTTGCAGTATCAGCTAATCTGATCTGCCAGTAGCCAGCTGTCAAGTCAAATGTGCTGAGATATTTGGCTGAGGCCAAAGTATCTATGAGCTCATCTGCCCTTGGTATTGGATGGGCATCAGTCCTAGTGACTGCATTGAGACCCCTGTAGTCCACACAAAACCTCATCTCTCTTTTTCCACCACTGGTGTGAGGTTTTGGCACAAGGACCACTGGGCTAGCCCAAGGGCTATCTGAGGGTTCAATAACTCCCAACTCCAACATTTTCTGGACTTCAGTCCTGATACAGTCCCTGACATGGTCAGGTTGCCTATAAATCTTATTTTTAATAGGCAGACTGTCCCCAGTGTCCACTTCATGAGTGCACCAGGTGGTCTGACTGGGTGTCAGTGAAAACATGTGTCTAAACTGATTGAGAACCTGTCTACAATCAGTTTGCTGCTGGGTAGTGAGGCTGCCTGCCAAGGCTACACCATCAACAGACCCATCGTCAGGGTTCTGTGAGAGCAGGTCAGGGAGTGGGTCACTCTCTTCCTCCTGCCCTTCATCAGTAGCCATGAGCAAGCCCATGTCTGCCCTGTCCACATATGGTTTTAACCTGTTAACATGGAGAACCCTGTGGGGACTCCTGGGTGTTCCTAGGTCTACTAAGTAGGTAACCTCACCCTTCTGCTCAACAATAGTGTGGGATCCACTCCATTTGTCTTGGAGAGCTGCTGGGGCCACTGGCTCCAACACCCACACCTTCTGTCCTGGCTGGTAAACAGTCAGAACAGCTCTTTGGTCATGCCAGGCCTTTTGAAGTTCCTGGCTAGCCTCAAGGTTTTTGGTTGCCTTTTTCATATACTCAGCCATCCTGGAGCGGAGACCAAGTACATAGTCCACTATGTCTTGCTTTGGGGGCTTGAGAGGTAACTCCCATCCTTCCTTCACCAAGCACAGTGGACCCCTCACAGGGTGGCCAAACAGAAGTTCAAAAGGGCTGTAACCAACCCCCTTCTGAGGCACCTCCCTATATGCAAATAAAAGGCAGGGCAAGAGTATGTCCCATCTTCGCCTAAGCTTTTCTGGGAGCCCTTTAATCATGCCCTTCAAGGTTTTGTTGAATCTTTCAACTAAACCATTGCATTGTGGGTGATAGGGTGTGGTGAACTTATAAGTCACTCCACACTCCTTCCACATTGCTTTTAAGTACCCAGACATGAAGTTAGCACCCCTGTCTGATACTACCTCCTTAGGAAAGCCCACTCTTGAGAAAATTCCCAGGAGGGCCCTTGCCACCATAGGTGCTGTAGTGGTCCTGAGGGGAATAGCTTCTGGGTACCTGGTGGCATGATCCACTACCACCAGGATAAACCTGTGCCCAGATGCTGTTTGGGGATCCATGGGACCAACAATGTCAATCCCTACCCTTTCAAAGGGCTCCCCACCACAGGTAGTGGTATCAGGGGGCCTTTGTAGTGCCACCTGCCTTGCCACTGGCCTGGCAGGTTACACAGGAGCGACAAAACTCCTTGGTGTCTTCAGACATGTGGGGCCAGTGAAAGTGAGGGACAATTCTGTCCCAAGTCTTGTTCTGGCCCAGGTGACCTGCCAAGGGAATATCATGGGCTAGGGTCAATAGGAAGCCCCTGAACTTTAGAGGTATAACCAACCTCCTGGTGGCACCAGGTTTGGGGTCTCTACACTCTGAGTACAGGAGTCCATCATCCCAATACACTGTATGGGGACCACTAGCTTTCCCAGCAGCCTCAGCAGCAGCTTGCTGTCTGAGGGGTTCAAGGAGGGGCAGCTCTGCTGCTCCTGGCTCAGATCTGCCCTAGAATGTCCCCCTGTCCCCAAGAACTCAACCTGGTCAGGTTCAAGTTCCTCTGGGACAGTTCCTTCTTCAGGACTGAGATCATCCCCCTCAAGGGACTGATCTTCCTCCTGAGCCAAGGGGGAAGGCACTGCCTTAACCCTACTACTCCTCCTCTTGGAAGGCACTTGGTCCATTATTCCAGAATCCAAGGCCTGTTCAGTGCTAGACATTTTGGCTTGTGACCTGGTCACAGCAAACACATCTGCAGGGATCCCCAGCATTTCTGCATGGGTCCTGAGCTCCACTTCTGCCCAAGCAGAAGTCTCTAAGTCATTGCCAAGCAAGCATTCGACTGGTAGGTTTGCACTTACCACAACCTTCTTAAGGCCAGTTACCCCTCCCCAGGAGAAGTTAACAACTGCCAGAGTATGGTCTGTTCTGACATTGCTAGCATTGGTCACTTGGTACATTTCACCAAGTATAACTTGCCCAGGATGCACAAGGTCTTGTGTCACCATTGTGACACTTGCCCCTGTGTCCCTAAATGCCAAAGCCTCTCGTCCATTGATTAAAGGCTGTTGTCTGTACTTGCCCAGATTACTGGGACTCACAGAGGAGTTCACATCCATGCCTCCATCACAGACTAACACAGCCTGAGTCAGTTCTCTGACTAGGTCAGAGCCCAACTCAGTACCCAGGGTGAACCCTACTAAACCCTTGGCTGGAGCACTCCCACCAACTGTAACTGTACTAGGGGGAACAGGTGCCTTAGGGGCATTGGTGGATGCTGGACTTGAGTCTTTGGACTTGGTGCAATCACTGGTCCAGTGGGTCTTTTGCTTACAGACCTTGCACCATGGTTTTCTTTGGCCTTTCCCTTTTGTAGACTGTGAATCCCCACCTGAAGAAGATTTTTGGGGGCCTGATGAAGACTTTTGATCTTTACCCTTCTCCCCACCCTTTTCAGAGTTCTTAGCATCTTGCTTCTTGGTTTCCCCACCTTGGTTCTGTACCTTCTGCTTCACCCTGGTTCTGACCCATTTGTCTGCCTTCTTTCCCAATTCTTGGGGAGAGGTCAGATCAGAGTCTACCAGGTATTGATGCAACAGCTGATTTTGACAGTTATTAAGAATCTGCTCCCTCATTATCAGATTGTACAATCCTGAGAAGTCACACACCTTGCTGCCCATCAACCAGCCTTCCAGAGCCTTGGCAGAACAATCCACATAGTCTACCCAGTCTTGAGTCTGTGCTTTTGGGTATCTCTGAACTTCAACCTGTACTGTTCAGTGGTTAGGCCAAACCCATCAATAAGAGCACTCTTCAAGACCTTGTAATTATCAGCATCCTCCTCTCTAACAGTGAGGAGCTTATCTCTACCTTTGTCAGCAAAGGAGAGCCACAAGATTGCTGCCCACTGCTCCTGAGGGACCTTCTGTACTTTACAGGCCCTCTCTAGAGCAGTTATCCACTTGTGGATGTCATCCCCATTCTGATAGGGAGGGACAATCTTGCTCAGGTTCCTATGGTCATAGGACCTTTCCCTATCTCTAGGGACATGGCTGCCACCATGGGACTCTAGTCCCAACTTTCTTTTCTCTCTAAAGAGATCTAGGGACTCCCTGTCTAAGGCTACTTGCTTCCTTCTGAGTTCAAGCTGAGCTTCCTCATATTGAATCAGCCTCTTTCTTCTCTCATGAGAGGATTCCCTCCTATGAGATGAGACAGAGCTCCCTATTGAGGTGCCAGAGTGGTTAGACTCCTGAGAAGGAGATCTAGACTTCCTGGGCACACTCATAATCCTTCCTGGGGGGACAAAGAGGGCATCCTCCTGATCATCCTCTTCATCTTCCACAGGAGGGATTGGGTTATCCAGGTCAGGGTCATTGTCACCCTCCTGGCCAGTTTCAGAGGGGGGGCTGGGGGTATTTCTACCCCTGGCCCCATCCTCCTCTCCTGCCCCACCCTCTGCTCCTACCACTTCAGTCCCCAAGGGCTTACTAAGGTCATAAGCCACCAACAACTCTTTAAGGTGTTGGGTGGTGGGACTTTGGCCTGTCCTTAATTTCCTCAAGTTACATAATGCTCTCAATTCCAAGAATGGGAGTGTATCATACTTGGAGGGTGGAAGCTCAGTGGCTTCCTGCAAGGATTCTTTAGATCCTACCCTTAAAGACATTACTAGTGTGGTGTGGTGTATGCACTACCTACTCTAGTGTGGCCTACTAAACTCTCTTGAGTTGTAGAAAGGGTGTGCTATCCCTTAACACACAACTCTAAGTTCAGTAGAACTTACTGTATTCTAAGCTTAAATTATATGTACCTTAGGTACCTTTAGTGGTTTTCAGTTGATCAATTCAATTGAGATTATCTGGTAAAACAATAGCAAGCTGGAATCCCACACGCTGCACACCAATGTGAGAAGTTGGCCTGGCATATGCTGTCCACTAAATATAGTGGGCACCTTGCACCAGTCCAAACAACCCCTTATTGGAGATAGGTTAAAGACAACCTTATTGAAAGCTATCCTAGTGGTAGCTATGGAGAGCAGCCTTCAGGCTAAGTCTTGAAGGAATGTAAAGCAGCTTGTTTTACCAGTCTATAATCTCTTGAGTGATCAAATGAAAGAGCACCACACCAGGTATATATTCAAATTATATGTATTTATTGCTAAACACACCCCTCTAGTCTCTTTATGAGGCTAGAGTTCGAAGTACATAAGTTAGAAGTTATTTAAACACAGTAATAGCACAAATACACGTTTGGGCCCTAGGGGCGTACCAAACCATATACTAATAAAGTGGTATAAGAACCACGACTGAACTAGACACTAGGCCTAGAGCCTCTAGAAGTGCTTGGACCACAAGGAACCACCCAAGGTAGTGACACAGGGGACCCACGGGGGACGCGTGCAGTGTAAATACACAACCGCGATACGCCATTGACTTCTATGGAGAAAGTCGCGATCAGGAAGTTAAAGAAAAGGGACACTTAAAGGAGGACTTGGAGCAAACCCTTTGAGAACTAGTACTTTGAAGAGTCTCTACCCATGGGAGCACCGGAGTACTCGTGTTACCTCACCCAGGGAAGCCGGGTGCATAGGTGTCTTTCGGGGTCGGGTTTCGTCGTCGATTTGAATGGCGATCTGCTGCAAAGTGCTGCTGGCGACCAAGTGGAAAGTGTCCGGGTGGATCCAAGAGTGGATCGGAGATCTGAAGAACCTGAAAGCAGAGGGGACAGAGTCTGGGTCACTAGCCAGTGACCAGGAAGGCGATGGACAGATGCCCACCGATGTCGAGTGCTTCAGATGCGTTGACGGTCGTCTTGACTCTTCAGCCACGAGGTCCAGGAGGAGTTGTCGGCGACCAGGAGCAGGATTCGGCCTGGTACACGATGTCTGTCGAGTGCTGAGGTGTCGGCGACCGGATTGGACCCAACAAGCCTTGGCAACGGCAAGTCTCGATGAAGATGTAGATCGTCGATGGTGCAGACCAGCAAGGTCTGGGGAACTCACCCAGCGAGGGTAAGTGAGGGCAGGCCTGGAGCAACCAGGATGCCAAGTAAGAAAAAGATTGGCCTTCGTTAAGGGCTACTAGCCAACGGGCTAGCGACCGCGAAGGGGCCTCGAGACGTCGCACGTGGATCTGGCTCACAGGACACTCGTGGAGTGGAGGCCAGTGATCTTCGGTGCAGTTGGTGCTGGAGGCTAGGGCTACTCGGAGCCCAAAGCACGACTTCGTGGGAGACCCAGAAGAGGATGCACTTGCAAATGTGCTCGGTGTCCAGGGGTCACGGTCTCACGTCACCCACGATAGCTACGGGCCTCAGCTTTGCTGGGGACTCAGGGTAGCCTCGGGGAAGTCTGAGAATCCACCTCTGGTGATGCGATGACTTTGGCGTCCGACGGGAGCTTCAGAAATGCGAACCGGACAGATGCTTCTTTGGTGCCTGCCAAGCAGGGGAGTCAGTCCTTGACCCCAAGGGAGATTCTTCTGTCCTCTAATCGTGAGTAGAGCGTTGAAGGTCCAGGATTCAGTTTCAGAGTTTCGTCCAGGGATAATCTCAAGTCCTAAGGACTGGGTTCCTATACTTATACTAAGTATAGGGGTTGGACTACTCTGTGGCCCCACCTATGGGTGGGTCAGGGCAGAGGGGTGGCTACACCCTTTCCCTTTGTCCAGTTCGCGCCAAAGCAGGGGCTGCAAGCCCCTGATCCGGTTTGAACTGGGGTATGCACAGGGACACCAAATGTGCCCCCAGTGCAGGACTTCAAAGCACCCGAAAGTGCTCCCGCCCAGCCCCAATACACATTATCCTGTCTGGGGAGGTGGTCACACCTCCCTGGGACAGGAAACCTATTGTCCAGGCCTCCCCTGCCGGAGTTTCGTCCAGCAGCAGGAGGCCAGACTCGTGTCTGTGGCAGCAGCATCCATTTTGTGATGCCAGGGCTTTAGAAAGAAGTTACCGGGCTAGCCAGAGTTAACATGTCTTTCCCTCTAGAAGGGTGGAATGCTACCCCCGCCGCCAGAATTGGCGGGGGGGTAGTATTCCAAGATGTTTGACACCAAACACGACATGTTTAGGTGCAGCCATTCCAAAGTTAGCATTTAACGCGAGGTTATAATGCGCTTAAGAGTATATGGTCAGGCTGCACTACAAACAGCATCAGAGAAGGGTCTCCGAACGCTGCAGAGGGGCCCTGCTCATGCAGGGGCACCCTCTCACATAGGAACCATGCACTCTGCCTTTAGGATTGATAAGGCCTGCCTTAGGAGTGACTTATAGGTTTATATGTGTGTAGGTATTTAGTGATATAGGTAACCTATATCACAGTAAGGGGTGCATGCACCACCTTACCCAGGCTGCCGTAGCAGACCTGTGGTGTCAGTTTGGATGGCCTTCCAGGGGTGGCATAATACATGCTGCAGCCCCTGGTAGGCCTCTGAGGTACCTATGCCCTTGGTACATAGTATACCATATACTAGGGACTTATAAGGGCACTCCAGATCCCAATCAGTGATGTGCCTAAGGCACATGGAAACCATTTTAGAGAGGAAGCAGCTAGGCTGGGGTTCTGATTAGCAGGGCCCCAGCCAGACTAATGTCGAAAAACAGTGAAGCATCAGCAAAAAGTGGGGGTACCCATGTGAAGCAGATCCTACTCTCCTAAATGGTGAGACAGTGTCTGGGAGTAGAAACTGTGGTGATGCTCAACTCTAGTTATGGCACACACGGGATGCGGGGTGTAACGCAGGCGCTGGCAACGAAACTAAATGAGTGTACGGAGGTAAGTAGCAGAGTAGTGAGTGATTGACCCAGAAGCCAGGAGGATGGCTTAGCTGGGGATATCGGCTACAGTGGGGACTGGTGTACATGTCAGCTAATTGGCACAGCTGAGTTTTCTGGCACAGTGGTGAGACGGCTGGCAAAGCACCGTGGATGGGTAAAGCTTGCACGATCCCCACCCACCTCACGCACGCTGTATCACAACGTACCTCGGTATGTGCAGTACTTTGTATGTACACAGAGCGCGGCTGTAACTCGCTGACCTGGGGACCCCAGAGAGTCTGCACAAAGACGTGCGCTCTTCAGAAACACTGTGCAGGGCTGCTCCTCTGTCTCGCCGCCGCCACCTCTCCTCCTCTTGCTGCCGCTCGTACAGGGTGACGGGGGCTCGGGTGTGCAGGTTCACCGGGGTGCTGAGGCAGGAGGCGGCCAGCACCGAGGCGCGGTGTGACTGGTCCATGCTGCTCCCAGCCTAGGCCTGAGGAAGCGGACGAGCAGCCGACACAGCTAAGCAACAGCCCACAACGGCTCAACAGAAGCGCCCTTAACCCGGGATACCAGCCGAGCAAGGTCCTTCCCCTACAGTCACAGGCACTTAGCTAAGGCCGGTTTCTTCTGCCGCCTCATGCAGCGCTAGCTGAAGACATATTGTCAGACAACGGAACTTAAAACCAGTGGTGCGCGCGCACCACAGAGGAGCGGGGGAGGAGCGCGGCAGCAAAAGCGAGACGAACGCGCGCTGCTGCGCGTTCTGGCCACCGTCGGGAATGGGCGCGGCAAAGGCGGGCCATGCGCCCGGCTTTGACCAATCGCGTGCCGTTTTTTTAAAAAAAACGCACGCTCCAGCCAATGTGGGCTTCCGAAAACAAAACCACACGCACGAGCGTGTGGGTCGTTTTCAAAAGCCCTTTCTAAAGGTCTCGTGCTGCGCGAGCAGTGCTGCCCACTGCAACGCTAGGCGCGAGACCTAAAAAGGCAGTAAATGGTGAAACACGTCTCTGTTAAAAGGCGGCACTAAAATAAATATTGAAAGTTCGTTCTCCGGAGAGTGCAAGGATTCTTGTGCAATTGCCGAGGAGCAGTGTTGGTTGTAGGCGTTTGTTTTACCACCTGTGAAAAGGTGCAGAACTGCAAACTGCAAATGGGAGGGAGAATATATGTATATATCTGTACATATATATATATACAGAGAGAGTGAGAGTGAGAGAGTCTCTCTCTCTATATATATATATATATATTTATATAGATCACGTTTCTTTTTTATACGTCTGGCCCCCAGGGAAACCACACAGATAAAAATAAGCCCCTTCATGGCGTCGACCCGTGTGTACAAGGGCAAATCCCCCGACAATTAAAAAAAAATTCCGCTTTTTATTTTTTTAAATTTTATATTAACATATAATAATAATTGGTACCACAAGGGCCGACAGCCCCTCCCCCCCCGCTGTGTCCCTGGTGGCCTAGTTGGGCCTAGTGGGACTCCTGCTCAGATCCAAGAGCAGGAATCCATTTATAAGAGGCTTCGCTGGAAAGGGGAGACTCTCCCCTTTTCAGTGATGCCTCCCACAAGCATGAGGTGAGCATCCAAAACCCCCAAAAACCACACACCAGCCTTTACCTGCTCTCTATAGCCAGTCCGGTGGCGCGCTGACTTCACAGATGGGCGGGGGGGGGGTATGCAGAAGCGATTGCGCGTCTGCCCTGAAGGGGAAAAAAAAGGAATCCTCTAGTGCTTTGCACCTGCCTGGAGGATTCTTTAAAGCCCTCCCCAGTGTTGGACAATGGCCGTTCGATGCACCAGCGAGGGTGTGTGTGTGTGTGTTTGTGTCAGCCTATACATTTTCTTACTACAGCAAGATCCTTATATGCCAAAGGCCAGTTTTATCTTGAATCTAGTCTGTCCTTTAAGATAAAATATGAATTTGTATGATGTAGATTATTTTTTATCTCATTTCGTCGTTTGTTGGTTGATGGCCGGAACTGAGGTTAAAATTTAAATCCTGTTGCTCATGTAACTTTTCTGTTGAACCATTGAACAATTAATTTATATATGTCTGGCTGCACTTGTTGGCGAAAAATGTTATTACGTCCTATATTTATTGCAAATGGCTGTAGAACAGTCTTTGAAACTACGTCTTTTTTTTTATACTGAAATCAATTGATTTTTAAAAACAATTTTATTGGGCTTTTTGGTTTACAACATATCACACTGACAGTGGTTCTGCCAGAGAATGATATCGAACCTTCTTTATCTAATGCAATGTTGCCATTAGAAAAGGATAACCAGCTGGTCCAAACAACTAATCCAAGTGAGATTCTTAGGATAAATCGTATATCCAGTAGGTCTGACATTCCGCCTTGAGCAACTGTAAAATCATCCCGGCTTCACAGCAGCGGCCCTCCCACTTATGTTAACAGCCCCTAGGTACAACAAATAGTAACAAAAATCCTGCAGAAGAGCGAGTAAACGATTGACAGTGTTTAGAATTAGCCATTACACTTATGGGTTAGCCCCATAAGGCAGCTGTGTCCTGTCTCCTCTGGTAACCCTTTTTAAAAAAAAATTTTTTTATTGAATTTTCAGTAACAACTAAAAGGTTCATCATCATGTACACACATTTACAAAGCACAAATGGGTAGATTGGTACATTACAGTGAGAGGCTGATGACATAATTTGAACACAGATAGCAGTTTGGCAATAATAATATATCACTTAAAATGCATAGTAAGCCATTAGTCATCAAGTGTATTCAGCAAATAGGAGGTTAACGGGCTCCATATTTCACGTGGCCTAGATGCATTTGGTAATTCTTCGGCATAGCAGGTAAGTTGGTCTCTACAATACACCATATCATGCAACCATTTTTTTGCGTTAGTGCGGGCCTCCCGCCCCAATGAATGGAGACTCTTCGTTTCGCTAACAGTAGTGCTATAGCCACTAGTTTCCGATTAATAACTTGTATCTGTGTAACATTCCCCAATAAACACATTTGCAACGTGCATTCTATTGGTTCCCCCACCATTTTTGTCAGAGTGCGCGTAACTTGTACACAGAACTCATTGACCTTTGGACAGGTCCACGCTAAATGTTGGAAATCTGCGCTTGGCGCGTTACATCTAACACAGCAAGCAGACTCTCGTAACCCATATTTGTGAAGCTGTGTGGGCGTATAATACATCTGATGCAGATATTTAAAGTGAATAATTCTAAGATTCCCATTTGCGGTTAACTGTCCTGTCACCCTGCATCATGCTTTCCAGTCATCTATCGTTAGCGGCTCTGAGAGAATAGCATTTCATTTTTCCAGTGGTCCTTCCCCCCCCAGTCGCCGCATCTAATTGTGAAACATGGTATAAACGTGCGACAAGCTTAGATCTCGTTTGCGTCGTGTGTATTAATTGCAGGGCCCCTAATGTTTGTGGCTCCACAGGAAAGCAAGGGTATAATGCGCATAAAGCTGCTCGCAATCTGCTATAGAGAAATACCATCATCACAGTGCCTTTCCCCTCCGCTGTGACTGCCGAGATATCTATGAATTTCCCGTCTGGAAATATATCTCCCATCGTGCGCATTCCCGCTTCATGTAGGACCTTGAGTGCACCAGTCTCAGTCGTCACCGAGATTGCAGTATGGTGCAGGAGTGGCATAGCTGGAGCGTATAACGGGAGTTTCTGCGCACGTTTACCAAGCTCTTGCCACGCGCTGACTGTGCATTGCACCGTATCTATTTCCCCATTATCAAATATTGTACTATTGTTCACAGTCATAGCTTTAAGTGGTATGGGATGGACCGCACCCGCCTCTACAGCCACATGTGGGGTGAAATCGGGAGCTTGTTGCTAATAGTAGGCATAGTGCGCCTGAGCACAGAGATAGTATAGTCTGAGATCTGGAGCCGTGAACCCACCCATTTCATACGGAAGTGTTAATAGTTCCCATTTCACTCTCTGCTTTTTCCCTCCCATGTTAACGTGATTAGTAGTGTGCGAAGTGTAGTGAAGAAGTGCTGCGTTAAGTGAATGGGGATATTCAAGAATAAATATAAAAACTTCGGGAGTACAATCATCTTGATCAGCGCTATTCTGTCTGCAATTGACAATGGCAATTTTATCCACCTAGTTACTTGTTCTTCAAGCCGTGTGATTGCCTTCCCATAATTGGATTGTATAACCACTTGTGGATCTTTATGGATCCATATTCCAAGGTATTTTACCGGGTCTGTGCTCCATTCCAGTGGGTACCCAAGCTCCATACGTGACGTGTTTACTGTGAGTGGCAGAATGATCGATTTATCCCAGTTGATACCAAGTCCTGAGTGCCATTCAAATCGAATATACTCTCGGATAAGTTGTTCTAGATATTTGTCAGGTTCACGAACATATAGGACCATATCATACGCGTACATTGAGACCGCAAGGGGCCGCTGATAGAAGCGCAGCGCCGCCTGCGCATATCTTTGTCGCAATATGCATGCTAATGGTTCCAGTACAACGGCAAACAATAGTGGTGACAATGGGCACTCTGGTGACCCTTTAGCATATAGGAAGACCCATTAATGAAGATGATACAAATTTAATGGTTGCTTCCAACATGTAGACACATGTTTACTCGCTTTCACTATCAAAAGGATGAATACTACCCGTCCCGCATAATCCAAAGATGGGCAAGCTAGGCATATTACCTCCCAAAATAATAGCAGTTCTTCCCAATGTAGGACTTGTCTTGCCTCCTTCCTCAATGCTACGCACTCACTCTACCTACTTAGATAGTTCTTTTCCCCAGTTACACACGCTAGGGCTCTTCCAGCCATTGCCAGTTGCCACCTAGCCAGATTAAACACCAGGCTACAAATCTGGACATGACAGCATTTGCCGTGTTTCTCGCATATAACCCTTGTAAACAAGAGCGTGGGGGCGATATGAGTGTTCTGTCTGTAGCCACAATAATGATGTGCACCAGTGTATCCCAGTAGTTCGCCAATAAAGGGCAGGTCCACACCATGGAATAGAAGTCTGCCCGGTCAAGTGACGGTCCCGGGCACTCTGGCTGTGTGTTAGGAAACATTACATTTATTCTTTTAGTGGTGATATAAACTGTGTAAGTAGTGATATTGTATTATTTTGAATCTAGAGTTCCTAGGGATTCTTGGAGTATTGTGTAGCATAGTAGACCACTCAGTTTCTGTCAGGGTGTCCCCAAACCAGTGTTCATGCAATCCAGTCAGATCACATTTGGATTGGGCTATCAGCACTTTATATAACAATGTAATCATTCTATATTTGCCATCCAGTGTGCTAACAGAATGGAGACAATGGTTCAGACAGACCATACCGCCACCATTTGCACATTGTAGTCACTATTGCGCCATGTTGTAAGAAATGTCATGGGGACATGAACTCCTGGAATCCTCTAATCCTTCCATCCTCAAACAATCTTCCCTGTGTACACAGCCCTTTCTCTACCCAGTCATGCAAACAGTCCATTTCCTTACATGAGGTAGCGCCAGTAATGCCATCAAAGGAATGTCTGGTGTATATGGCCTCTGCATGCTTGTCCTCCTCTATGCTCATGTCCATGCATACCTGAATGTTCTGGTGACCAATGCATCAATGTTCTCCAGTGACAATCTCACCTCCTGGCTGGCCATTGTAGCTACCTAAGTTCAATATCAGGGGCAGCCAAGTCACCCTCATCCACCGGAAGTCAAAGTTTTGCTAGTTCTATCTTACGTCTTGTAGCTCCCCAAGCCAGATCTAACGGTAAGGCATCTATCTCTCTAAATAGCCTTCTAAGGATTTGTATTGGTAGGTCTTTTCAATGTCTATGAATAGGACCAGTGCTTCGAGGTAGTTTACCTGTGATGAATGCAGCACCTGTACCAGCTGTCTAATATTGCACATGCACGGATAAACCCTGACAAATTTGGGTGGATCGACTTTCCAATTTCGGGGAGAAGCTGATTTGCTAATATTTTACACAAACTTTTATAATCTACATTGAGCATAGATAGTGGTCTATAAGAGGTCACTTGAGCTGGATCTCTTCCCTTCATAGGTAGTGACACTATTGCCGCCTCTGTCATCATATTTTATAAGCTGCCCAACAACCTGGCCGCATTGACCCTCACAGCGACTGCATCTACTGCCTGTACCCCAACCATAAGGCTAAAGATTGCAAGGTGTCGTACCTTTTCCACCAAAACGTTGAGGGACCGTGAAGGGTGCCTTCTCATTTGGCTTCAAAAGCTGAAGACCAGGAAAGAACTTCTATCAAGTGATGACAGTGATGAGATGTCTTCTTCGTCATCTAGAATGTCTCACACGAGGGAAAGATCACAAACTCACTCCTCTTGTGAGCGCCCTCAAAAAAAGGCCACTCATGGGTCTTACAGGCATAGCCCATCAAAATCTCCTCACTGAAGTGAAAAGGAGAGTAAAGGACATCATTCAGGTGGCAGTAAAACAAAGAAGGCAAATTCAGAGCTGCCTACAATACCTCCTCTGGGCAGGCAAGTTTTCAAAAGGCCTTCATCTGTTCCCACTGAGGAGAAACCATCGACGAAGGCTTTACAGTCGACGAAATCTTCGTCGTCGACGAAGAAAAGATCCTCACCGTCGTTGACACGGAGCAATGTCCCCCATGCTTCCACAGCCAAGGAGCTGTGATTGTCGAGTTCCGCTCCTCAGACGATATCAGAATCGGCGACACCATCATCGTCGAGGGTTTTACAATCATTGCTGACCATTCTTCCACCGACATCTGCATCATCTACGGTAATGACGGCGACGACAGCAAAGACAGTATTGACGGCGACAGTGTCTATGTTGCCACCAGCATTGACAACGTCGACGATAGCTCCGTCGACGACCTCGTCGATGAAAGAAAAATCACCTATGGAAAAGATCAGAAGTAGACATCTGACACCAGAGGTCACATCGCCTAGCAAAGTGGCACCTTTGCTTCCCTCACATTTCTTGGAGGAACAGGATTCTGATGAAGATGATGGGCCTTTTGGATATGCCCATAGCCTATCGCAGTTGCACGTAAAATGTCAAGAGGATGACTACGAGGAGGAATATGAAGAACAGCACTATTATATGCCTCCACAGGAGTACCACCAACAATATCAGGAGGAGATGGTTTGTATGCCATCTTCTTTGCTCTCGGACTTACAGTTCATGCTTTCGGACTATAAGAAAAGGTTTCCATCAGCTTCTGCTCCTCCTGAACATGCTTCATTACCACCTAGACAACTGTTGGTTCCTTTCACTCCTCAACAGGGTCCAACCTTACAGTCTATAGTTCCTCCATGATCACCACCGCGTCCCACTCAACAGGATCCATTGACTACAGATGATGACCATGAGGCAGGGGAGCTTCCAGATCCACCCTAAGAGTGCGATGATTACCTTATTCCCACTCCGTCTTCTCCATCTCCAGTTCCCATTGATTCACCATCTGAGGACATCAGTGGTTTTCACAATTTACTGGAAAGGGCGGCCAAGAGATTTCATTTGCCGATGCCAACTTCCCAAACGGACTGCTTTCTTTATGATTTAGAAGAACCCTTTAGGAAGTCAGTGCAGGCCATTCCCATAATTAACTACATGTGGAAGGAGGGCCTCAAGAACATGAAGACACCAGCCACTGTGACTCCGGTTCTTCCCAGGTTGGAGAAAAAATATAAGGCTCCAGAAGATGCTCCTGCCTACCTTGTGGTCCACCCGAAGCCTGACTCTGTGATCTCTCAGGCTGCTCAGAGGAAATCTAAGAACCCGTCTGCTCTGATCATAACACCTCTGGGTAAAAAAGGCAGATGCCTTGATAATGCAGGCAAACACTTCTCATCAATGTCAGGTCTTATGGTCAGGGCAGCTAATGCTCTAGCGATCTTAGGGCTCTGCGATCGCAAGATATGGTGCATTCTAGCTCCATACATTGATCCATTTCCGGATGACAATAAGACCGAAGCAAAAAAGATCCTCCAGGAAGGTGAGCGGGTATCCTCGGAGGTTATAGACTACGCAGTGGACATTGCTACAACAGCCTTTAAATTGCTGGGAGGAGCTGCAGTCTTACGTCGCCAAGGTTGGCTCAGTGCCACATCTTTCCACAAAATAATTGATCTTCCCTTTGATGGAGAGGCCCTTTTCGGGAAACATATTGATGAGGCTACCCAGGATATAAAGAAGGACACTGACACGGCCAAGTCATTGGGGACGCTTCAGTACCATAAGGTACCCTTTCGAGCGGCACGAGGAAGAGGTCTTCCATCTTATAGAGGTGGCTACCAACAATATAGGTGTAGGAGGCTGGCTTAGTATATGGTGCACGCTTATTTAAGTGAAGCCCCTTGCACCTTATGGTGATTTTAGTGGCCTTTGTTAACCTTTTGAAAGCTCTCAAAGTGGAAGCTGTGGAGAACAGCCTTCAGGCTTATCTTGAAGGAGTGTTAAGCCGCTTGTTTTACCAATTTAATCATGAAGCGTAGGTTAAATGAAAAAGAACCACACAGTCTATATATAAAAATATGTCTATTTATTACAGAACACTCACTAACACATTGGTATATCTCCTACCCGGAGTTATAAACACAAATACACAATAATACTTCAATTGCAATAAGGTAAGTAGCACATATTACAGTGGTCTCCAGGGGGACAACAAACCATTTACTAAAAAAAAATTGAATGTAAACTGCGACCGAAGTCGGGCCTTGGACCAGGAGACTCAGAGGAGCTGGGGACACAAGGAACCACCCAAGGTAAGTACCCAGGAACCCCACAGAGGCTGTGTGCAGGGTGGAAACACAGCTGTGTGTCCAATAGAAGTCAACGGGGAGGTCGTGGTTGCAGTTTTGAAGAAGAAGGACCCTTCCCAGTGGACCCTGAAGAAACTCCATGGAAGACAGAAGGTTGGAGAGTGAAGAGTCACCCCACCCGTGGATATCCCAGGAACCAGGATACCTACACCAAGGAAGTTACGGTGCTTCATCAAACAGCCAGGTCTTTAGGCCCTTCAGGAACTTGGCGAGTGAAGGTGTCTGTCGGAGGTGGAGAGGGAGGGTGTTCCATGCCTTGGCCGCGTGGTAGGAGAAGGAGCGTCCTCTTGTTCTGATCTTCTTGATGCAGGGAACCGTCATAAGGGAGAGCTGGGCAGAGCAGAGGGATCTTTGGGGTGCGTGTAACGAAAGGCGGTGGTTCATGTAGGCTGGTCCAGTGTTGTTGAGGGCTTTGTGTGTATGGGTGAGGAGCTTGAAGGTGATTCTCTTCTCGACGCGGAGCCAGTGTAGTGTCCTTAGGTGTTGGCTGATGTGGCAGTGGCGCGGTAGGTTGAGGACTAGTCTGGTGGCGGTGCTCTGGACATTCTGGAGTTTGCGGGTGAGGTTCTTGTTGGTCCTGGCGTAGAGAGCATTGCTGTAGTCCAGTCTGCTGCTAATGAGGGCATGGGTGACGGTTTTTCTGTGTTCTAGGGGAATCCAGTTGAAGATCTTTCGGAGGAGGCGGAGGGAGTGGTAGCAGGAAGAGGCAACAGCGTTGATCTGACGGTCCATTTTGAGTTCGGAGTCCAGGATGATTCCGAGGTTAGGTGCGTGGTCCGTGTGGGAGGGGTCCCCAAGGGGGCAACAGGTGTCGTTCCAGGCGTCGGGGTGTGGGCCCATGATGAGAACTTCTGTTTTGTCCGTGTTGAGTTGTATGCAGCTGTTCCTCATCCACCTGGCGACTGCTTTCTTTCCTTCTTGAAAGTTGTGTTTGGGTTTGTTGGATAGGGGGAGGATGAGTTGGGTGTCATCGGTGTAGGATACGATGTTGAGTCCATATGATCTGGCGATGGATGCGAGCGGGGCCATGTAGACATTGAACAGGATGTGGCTAATGGAGGATCCTTGCGGGACGCCGTAGATGGTCGCCGAGGGTTCCAAGAAGAAAGGAAGGAGTCTTACCCGCTGCGTTCTGCCGGAGAGGAATGAGCGGATCCAGTCTAGGGCCTTGTTCCGGATTCCTGCGTTGTGGAGTCTGCGGGCCAGGGTGAGGTGTAAGACTGTGTCGAAGGCTGCAGAGAGTATGAAGGCCACAGTCTCTCCTCTGTCAAGGAGGGAGCGGATGTCGTCTGTTGCGGCGAGAAGGGTGGTTTTGGTGCTGTGATTCTTCCTGAAGCCTGATTGGGAGGAGTCGAGGATGTTGTTTTCTTCTATGAAGGAGGCGAGTTGACTGTTGACGGCCTTTTCCATGACTTTCGCTGGGTATGGGAGTAATGAGATCGGTCTGTAGGTCCGCCAAGGGTTTTTTCAGGAGAGGGTTGAGGTCGGCATGTTTCCAGTCGTTGTGGAAGGAGGCGGTCTTGAAGGAGCGGTTGATAATTCGTCGAAGCTCGGGGCGATGATGTCTGCGGCTCTGTGGTAGATGTGGTGGGGACAGGGATCCGTGGGGGTCCCGGAGTGAATTGACTACATAGTCCTCAGCGTGTCTTTGGTGCTGAGGGCGGTCCAGCTGTCAAGTGTCGGCTGCATGTTGTGGGGAATGGCGGATGTGGGTTCGGCGTGGAGGTAGTTGTCGTAGATGGTCCTGATTTTGTGGTGGAAAAAGGCGTTGAGTCTGTTGCAGAGGTCCTGGGAGGGTGGGATGTCGGTAGTCTCACTGTTGGGTTGGGCGAACTCTTTGATGATGCCGAAGAGTTCCTTGCTGTTGTGTGCGTGGGTGGAGATTCTGTCCTCGAGTGCTTTCTCCCTTGAGTATCTGATGAGTTTGTGGTGGGCGGTGGTGGCTGCTTTGTAGCTGTCAAAGTCTGCTGTGGTTTTGGATTTGCTTCATAGCTTTTCGAGGCGTCTGCAGGTTTGTCTAGATTTTCAGAGTTTGGTGGAGAACCAGCTGGCTTTTTTGGCGTGAAGGTTGGACGTTTTCTTGAGGAGGGCGATGGTTTTGGCACAGTCGGTGATCCAGTTGTGTAGGGTATGGGCGGCGGTGGTTGGGTCGTCGTCTGCAGCAGTGGGAGCAGAGCTGCTGAGGGAGGCGGAGAGCTGGTCATTGGAGATCTTGTTCCAATTCCGGAGCTGGAGCTGGTGAGGACGTTTGCGGGTGATGTTGGTTTTGAAGGTGAAATGGACGCAGCCATGGTCCGTTCATGGGAGTTCGAAGGTGTGGCTGAAGGTGATGGAGTTTCCTGCTGTGAAGATTGGGTCAAGGGTGTGTCCTGCTGAGTGCGTTGGTTCTGGTACGATTTGTTTGAGTCCTATGATGTGGAGGTTGTCCAGGAGGGAGGTGGTGTTGGGATCTTGGAGGTTGTTGAGATGGAAGTTGAGGTCTCCCAGCAGGGTGTAGTTGGTGGAGGTGATGGCTTGCGGGATGATGATGTCGGTGATGTAGTCGGAAAATGGTGTGCGGGGTCCGTGCAGTCTGTAGACGAGGGTGCCTCGGAGAGTGGTGGACAGGTTGGTCAGCATCTCGAATTGGAGGAGTTCCATCAGGTCCGTGGGCCTGTTGGTGTGGGTGCTCAGACGAAGGTTGGACTTGTGGGCGATGGCGATGCCCCCTCCGGGGCGGTTGGGGCGGTCCTTCCGGGTGATCTTGTAGCCTTCGGGGATGGCGATCATGATGTCAGGTCCCGAGGCGGCGTTCGTCCAGGTTTCGGTGAAGAAAGCGATGTTGGGGTGGTGCTGTTGAGGAAGTCCCAGATTTCCGTGGCGTGTCTGTGGAGGGAGCAGACGTTGAGAAGGATGCAATGCAGGGTTTGGGGTGCGACGGAGTTGTTGCTGGAGGGAGGAGAGCAGTCTTGGGTCTCAGCGAAGGAAAAGGATTGTCGGCAGTGTTGGCAGGAGAAGGGTTTGTGGTTGTCGGTAGGTGAAAAGGGATTGCAGTTGTTGTTCTTGCCAGCGATGAGTGCGTGGAGAGCCGAGGAGCTGTAGCTTTGGCGGGTCGGAGGACCAGGGTTCCTGGCGCTGGTCGCGGTCGGGTTGCGGACGGGCTCAGACGGGCTTGCCTTTGGCGCGCCAGCAGCACGCCCGCTGTGCGCAGCCACCATAAGTAGGGGTCGGGTCAGCTGGGAGGCAGGAGCCGGAACAAGCGGGAGGGGGAAGGGCCATGGGGGCAGCAGCGGCGGGGAAAAAAAACGAGCGTAGAAGGAGGGAAGAAGTAAAGAAAGGAAAAAGGCAATAAAATGCAAATAAGAAGAAAGAATAAATAAAAGGCAAAAAGAAATTAGGAAAAAGAAAGGAAGGAGGACTAGAGGACAGATAAACACGGGCAGAGGCAGAAGTAGCAGTGGAAGGAGCAGGCAGACGTTGAGGACCTGAGGACCTGAGCGAGGCACAGGGGCCTCGAACAGCTGACAGCGGTGTGCGCCGGGTGTGGAGGCACTCACGGTGGAGCTGCGTGCCGGGAGAGCAATATCCTGACTAGTCCAAAAAACATACTGACATGAGCAAAGGGTGGCTGTAACCATGAAAGCAGATCCTACCTTCCTACAATAGGCATCCCTCTTACGCCGCAGCTACTCAACCATATGGGCCTCAATACACCCAGAATCAGCCCCAATCTGCAGTATACTGCAGATCTGCACCCAGGGGAAGAGCGGGTCGACAGGGGTAGGATTCCTTGCATTCCCAATGATGACTTTCAGGCTCCGACTATCCCTTCCACCCACTCTCAGGTCACCTTGGGGGGAAGGATCTCTACACACATCCAGCATTGGCTAAACATAACAACAGATCAGTGGGTTCTCAACCTTATTCAGTTTGGCCATACTTTGGAGTTTATACAAATTCCACCATGCTTTCCACCCCACTTACATGCGGTGAAACATCGGCATCTCCTGCTTTTAGAGGCCCTTTTGATGCTCCAAAAAGGGGCAATAGAACCAGTTCCTGCATCCCAGAGAGGGAAAGGGTTCTACTCCCATTTCTTTTTGGTACAGAAGGCCTTCAAAAAATGGTGGCCTATCCTGGACTTGAGGACTCTCAACACCTACCTCAAGAAACAGTCCTTCTGCATGGTCATTGCAAGACATCTTAATATATTTAAACCCAGGAGATTTTATGGCCACTCTCGACCTACAGGACGCATACATCCCCATCCACCCATCACACTGGAAGTATCTCCCATTTGCTATAGCCAGGAGCCTTACATCCTTCGACAAACATCACCTTTTGGTGGGCGAATCTGGAAACGACTCTCAATAAAGCGTTTCCATCACTCGAAAGGCAGACCAAACTAATGTCCATGGCTCAATTTATCCTAAGAAAAAAGTCACTTTCAGTTCGCCAGTACAAGTCTCTTCTGGTAACAATATTATCTTGCATCCCTCTTATTCCCTTCTGTCAGCTGAGGATGTGTCCTCTTCAGGAACAGCTAGGCTCAGAATGGCGTCAAGTGGAAGGTTCTTTCGAGGATTTCATTACAATAACTTCGACACTGGTCCAAGCCATCACTTGGTGGACCCATCGGAAAAATATCTCAAGAGGTCTCTCTTTTCTTGCCACCCCACTCCACTCATAATCACCACTGATGCTTCTCTGGATGGATAGGGGGCTTTTCTGTATGATCTTGTGGTCAGTGGCCATTGGCAACAACAACATCGCCTTCTCCACATCAACTAAAGCTAAGAGTGGTACATTTAGCCCTACAGACATTCCTGCCAAAGATAAAGAACTTGTCGGTTCTAATCAGAACAGACAACACAACTGCGATGCATTATGTGAACAAGCAGGGGGGCACAAGATCCCCTATCTCAAGAGGCACAGTGAATCTGGGAATATGCAATCCAAAACTGAGTATCGTTAAGAGCAGAACACCTTCTGGGAGATTTGAACGCGACAGTGGACACGCTAAGCATGCTCAAGTCCTCATGCCACGAATGGGAAATACATAAATGGACAGTCAACAGCATCTTTCTCCAGTGATGCAAGCCAACCATAGATCTGTTTGCGACTCCGGAGAACAAGAAATGCTGGTACTTCGCAAGTTGGCATCACCATCTGGGCTCTTGGGGGAATGGGTTTTTGATGGCATGGTCAGACACCTTTGCCTACGCTTTTCCTCCCATTCCCCTCCTGCCAAGGTTACTGATGAAGATGAAAGCAGAACCCTACAGGATCATCCTCATAGCCCCATCTTGGGTGTGCCAGTAATGGTACACGGAACTCCTACTTCTGTCGGAGGCACAACCCATTCTCTTGGACCCCATTCCATCGCTTCTGACGATGTCCCAGGGTCAAGTGTTACATCCAGATCCCAAATCGCTTCGATTAGCAGCATGGTTCCTAAACACAGGGAGTTTGACCATCTAAACCTCCCCTCTGAATGCAAGGAGATTGTTTTTAATGCCTGGACACAGAGCACTAACAAGACATTTAGGATGAAATGGAAGCCAGTTTTCCTATGGTGCCAGGAATCGGGTGTACATCCTTTCTTTTCCTCACTGCATGAGATCCTCCCTTACATGCTTTTATTGGAAAAATCTGGACTGGCTCGTGCATCGGAACAGAACGCGATCCGAGTCGCCACCGCTAATGTTTGCAGGCTTATCAAGGCTTGGTTTGTGGAACTGAGGTAGCGGGAGCGGATACGTACTGGTTCCCAGCGCTACAGGTTTTTAAACCGCTAATGCGGTTGTGATCCCTTTCAAAAATACTAATTTTGGAACTACGACTCGCTCTACTATTTTTTCTAGCCTTGAGAAAGTCCTTTCGGACGAAACACGTGTCGGCTGCCTGTTTCTTATGTAATGGAATATTTGACATGAAATAAAGGATATACAGAAGGAAACAAAGATCGACTTATGGACTTCCTCTTTCCTACTATGGTGGTTAATGCCTATCTCACAGATTTGGACTGATTTTGGATGTGCCTCGGCATTTGTGCAATATATTTGTGAACCTCAAAGGGGATTTGCTTCTCCCTAGAGAGTTGGTTTGGTCTCCTAAAGGCGGAGGAAGGCTTTATGCTTGGAGAGCACTACAGTATACTAAGAAACTGAAAATTACTTCCCGACGGACGAAGTGTGTAGATGTGCATTCGCAACTCGGCAGCTCTGCCTTGGTTCTTTGTGCAATAATTTTTGGCTCATGCATCCATTAAGGTCCATCTTGCTGCTATATCTCGTTTTAGAAGGACATCTTCAGGGCCCTCTTTATGGTCAGCCAGAATCATCAAACCATTCATGAAGGGGCTATTTAGGGGTTTTCCCTCCTCCACCATTCTTGCATCTAAACGTGGTCCAGTCACAAATCATGAGACACCCCTTCAAACCTATCCATTAGGCTGATCTAAAGTTCCTGTCATGGAAAGTTGCCCTGCTTCTAGCATTGACCTCAGCCAGAAGAGTGGGTGAAATGCAGGCTCTCACTATCCAGGAACCATTTCTTCAATTCAGGGATGACAGAGTGGTTTTGCGTACCAATCCCAAGTTCATCCCTAAAGTTCCTTCGGACTTTCACTTGAATGAGCCTCTGGTCCTCAAAACCTTCTTTCCGTTGCAACACCAGCGGAAAGGGCTCTCCATTCTCTGGATGTACAACGGTGTCTCAAGTTCTATCTTCAAAGGACTCAAACCATCCGGAAATCACCTCAGCTCTTTGCTGCCTATAGTACTCCATGGAAAGGCTATTCTCTCTCCAAGCAGAGCATTGCACACTGGATTTCAGGCGCTATTTATAATTGCCATTAGTCTGCAGGAAAACCCCTCCGGGCGCGAGTTTGTGCCCATTCTACTAGAGCGGTCTCTACCTCAACTGCCCTATTTGCAGAGTACCAATCCAGGACATCTGCAGAGTGGCTACCTGAAAGAGTACCAACACCTTTACCAAGCACTACTGCTTGGACTCCACGGTCCGCAGTGACACAGCGGTGGGCCAGGCGGTGCTGAGAAACCTGTTTCAATGACGGTGAGCTTTCTCCTTTACCCCTCCTTCCTTTATTTCTTAAGACTGCTGTAGGAAAGTAGGATCTGCTTTCGTCGTTACCCCTACTTTTTGCTGGTGTCAGTATGTTTTTTTGACTAGTCTGACTGGGATCCTGCTAATCAGGACCCCAGTCACTGTGCTTCCTCCCTAAATTGACCATGGTAAGTACTGTTGTACATCCACAATTGCTACTGGTGTACTCTTGTAAGTCCCTAGTATATGGTACTAAGGTCCCCAGGGCATGGGTACACCAGGGGTCTCCCATGGGCGCCAGCCTATATTGTTCCACCCATGAGAGACCTCTCAAACTGTGACTACAGGCCTGCCATTACAGCTTGTGTGAGTTGGTGCTAGCACCTCTCACAACATAAATAGGTTTTCTTATATCTGAGGTCACTGCACTTAAAACCTATAAGTCACCCCTCTCGCAGGCCTTTCAGTCCTGAAGGCAGAGTGCTTGGTTATAAGTGTGAGGGTGTCTCTGCATGAGCAGGACACCCCTACAAACGCCGGAGTTGATTCTCAAGGCTTTGGTAGTGCGGTCAGCCATTTTAATACATGTAGTGGACATCCGTCATTATGAGATGTTTTAACTATATAGTGGCTGCACCGAACCCGGTCATGTTTGGTATCAAACATGTTGTAATCATATCCAAAACCAATTCCAGTGTTGGAAGTATGATCCCATGTACTGGGGGGCTCCCTTGGGGTACTCCCCTGTACTCTCGGTTACAGCCTTTCAGGGCCTGACAGCAAGCGAGTGCTGCTGCTGACCACAGACACAATTCTGCCCTTCTGCTGCTGAGCCAAACTTGAGCAGGGGAAGGTAGAACAATAGGTTTCCTGTCGCAAGGAGGTGTGACCACCTCCCAGACAGGACTTAGTGTATTGGGCTGGGGTGGGGGCGCTTGCCAGCGCCACCAGACTGCTTTTAAGGGCACATTTGGTGCCCTCCTTGCATACTACAGTTGGGACCAGTTCTGGGAGCCCTTGGCTCCTGCTCTGTCGTGAAACTGGGCAAAGGACATGGAAGTATCCTCTCCTCTGTCCAGCCCCTCCTCTGGGAGGGACCCCTGAGTCGTTCCAACCCTTTCCCTAGGACACTTAAGGGCTTATCTGTGGGTGGCTCTTCAGATTAGTCGTGGGACAAGACTCAAGCCTGAAACCAGGTCACTTTTCGACCGTCTGGACACTTGGACACTTGGACTTCGCTGGACTTCCCCTGGAACCAAGACTGCATCAAGGAGGGCTCCTGCTGGTCCTGTGTTACTACCAGGATCTTCACCAGACGTGTGGGCATCAAGGACACCCGAAGTAATCTACCTTGGAGTGAAGGAGTCACTCCCCTGCATCTGCAGGCACCACAACAAAGCTGACCGGTCTGCTGCTCCTGATGTCCCACGGATTTCGAAACACTCAGCAACACAGGTGGTGGTTCTGCAACTCCCTCGACTGAACCCCTGTGCACTGCATCAGCTTGCCGTTCCCAAGGCTTGTTGGCTCTGCACTCCAGAGATCTTCCTGCTAGTGGAAGCTCCAGCATCTCTTCCTGCCAAGTACAGCGTCCTCACCGCATCCTCTGCACAGTGGACGTTCCTTCTTGGTGAGCTGCTCCAGGTCTTCTTGTGACTCCTGTGCCTTCGGCCTGTGGGTACTCTTGAGGGTTTTCTTCTGCTCTAGTGGGCTCCCCTGCTCGCTCGGGGCCTGCTCTGACTCCCCTGCTTGTGGTGAGTCCCTTGGGCCTTGCTGGTCCCAATGTTGTTCCTTCTTCGCTTTCCACGCCTGTGGCAGCTGCCAAGGCTTGTTGGTGCTCCCGCCAGATACCGACCCCCCTGGTTCTCGACTTCCATCATGGGACAGCTCATGCACGGCTCCTGGTCTTCCTCAGCGTCGCTTGTTCCTCACAGCTGCAACGACAAAGTCACAGTCAACTCTTCGGAACCGTCCGTCATCGGTGGACATTGCTCTTCCATGCCTCCTGGGTACCTCCGAGTGGCATAGACACTGTCCCCTCTGCTTACAGGTTCTTCTTCTCAAGAATCCACCCTTAGATTCCACTGGATTCTTGCATAGTCTTCTCTAGCGCATCTCTCCTGAAGTCCTCCATTGTGGTCTACGGCGGCTTCCGACATCAATGCGCACCTCACGCACCTGGCTTCCCTGGTGTAGGTATCGTGGTTCCTGGGGTATCCATGGGTGGGGTGACTCTCCAACCTTCTGTCTTCCACAGGGTTTCTTCAGGGTCCACTGGGAAGGTTCCTTCTTCTTCAAAACTGCAACTGTGACTTTCCCGTTGACTTCTATAGGACAAGCGGCTGTGTTTCCACTCTGCACACAGCCTCCGTGGAGTTCTTGGGTACTTATCATGGGTGGTTCCTTGTGTCCCCAGCTCCTTTGAGTCTCCTGGTCCAAGTCCTGGCTTCGGTAGCAGTTCGCATTCCATTTTTTTAGTATGTGGTTTGGCCTCCCCCTTGAGACCACCGTATTTTGTGCTACTTACCTTATTACAATTGAAGCCTTATTGTGTATTTGTGTTGATATCTCCGGTAGGAGATATAACAATGTGTTAGTGAGTGTTGTGTAATAAATAGACATATTTTTGTATAAACACTGTCTGATTTCTTTTCATTTACCCTACACTACAGATTAAACTGGTAAAGCAAGCTGCTTAACACTCCTTCAAGATAAGCATGAAGGCTGCGCTCCACAGCTACCACTTTGAGAGCTTTGAAAAGGTTATCAAAGACCACTAAAATCACCTTAAGGGTTGCCTGGATTAGTGCAAGGTGCTTCACTCAAATAAGTGTGCATCATATGCTAAGTCAGCCTCCTACAACTGCACACATGTTTGCTTCGCTAATTCACTATTTTTCTTCTTAACGCTATTATGTCTAATTTATTGTTATGAGTTATATATCTTCCGTTGGTTTCAAATTGAGAAAATAAGGATTAAAAGAATGCCTTGTTTTTTCTGTTCAAAATGTAAATGCTATCATATAACCTATAGACAGAAAATGTGCTTCTAACTGCTATCTATTCTGATTCAAGCATGTGAATCTATGAAAATTCCAATACTGGAGTAAGTAAATAAGTTACTTACCTATAACTATAGTTCTCCAGTATTGGAATCTTTCATAGATTCACATGCGACCCGCCCTCCTCCCCATAGACGCTCACCTTTAAGACCTTTGCAGGTTCAGTCAAGCACTAGTGCTTTGAAAATCTGAAGTTCTGAGGTTCTCTCAGGAGTGTTCTAGAAGGTAGGGTATTCTGATTGGCTGAAACCAATGTTTGGTCTCTTTTAAAAAACAATAGGGATATGTTACAAAACTGAAATGGGCGATAGGCCTATTTTTCTAGTTTATGTTTTTGCATTGCTATTTTGATATACTGGGGACTCCAATCTCGATGACGAGGAATGATTCAAGCATGTGAATCTATGAAAGATTCCAATACTGTAGAACTATAGTAACAGGTAAGTAACTTATTTTCTTATAGTCAGTAGCAGAGGGTTGTGGTCGGAGTGTGTTTTAGCAAGGTATTCTTCTCTTGCGGCCTTTCCAGTGGTACACTATGGCACAAAAATGTATCAAGGCAAACATGGAGGTCATGCATACCAGAATAATATGAATAGTCTCTCCCGTCCGGATTGAGTGCTTTCAACTGACTATTCATTCCCCAGCGCTGGAGCTAATTGCAAAATATTTTAGCCATTCGTACATATTGGGATACTGAAATCAATAGATACATTAGTTGTTTTATGTCTTTTTCTACGAGAAGTGATTGTTCGCTTATCAGAGCTTGATTAACAACTTGTTTAATATTTGACTCATATGCACTGTATTTTTTAACTTTGATATTGATCATACTGACCATTGATGAGTTTAATTATGAATGATTTTATCCATACAATAAAAAGTACCAATACAATACATACATATAGGTCAATTTATTTATTTATTTGAAAAGTTTTATGTAGCGCTGGCTAGACCCGGAGGTATCAGAGCGCTTTACATGAGTTTCAGACCATAGTTACAAGTTACATAGTTACAAAGTTACACAGTTTCAGAGCATAGTTACGTTGTTACATGCGATTAAAAACATATACGTAAGGGAAAAAGCAGGCAAGGGGAGAGATTCAGGTGAGAGGGGATAGGAGCAGGGGAGGTAGACAAAGAATGAAGGAGGGAAAGAGGTAGGGGAGGGTGAAAGAAAAACTACCGGGAGCCGAGGAAGAACAGTGACCAACGTCCGGTGTGCTGTGATCCCAGTGGAAATGGTGTCAATCCGACACCTCCGTTGAGTGGGGCTCCCTTTACGCTGCGGACTCTCTCAGAGGGGTCTCTGAGACTCCAGGGCATACATACTGGATCCTTCCCCAACAAGGGGAGAGGGAGTGCTTTGGCAAGGGGCGCCATACCCACACCTCTGCTGTGTGTGGCTCCCTTGATGCTGTGGACTCTCTCAGAGGGGTCTCTGAGACTCCAGGGTATAAATGCTGGATCCCTCCCCAACAAGGGGAGAAGGAGTGCTTTGTTAAAGGGCACAAGGTTACAGTAGTTACAGTTGCAAAGTCAAATAAAGAAGAAACAAGTCCCCTGGAGAGGAAGGGGGGGGGGAGAGTTACAAGTTACATAGTAGACCAGTAGTAGACCAGTCCTATAGTGCGTAGGGAGTAGGGGGGAATAGAAAGGGGGTAGGGAAGCAGATTTAGGTCTGGCCGATCGGCCATGGAGGGTAGTACGTCAGGGGTAAACACTACAAAGTCAGAGTAGGCGGGTCACCAAGCCGGCAAGGGTCCAGAAGATCCGCAACATCCAGGGCCGGACTCCCTCACTACGTTGGGTTGCATTAGAAAAGGAACAAGACCGAAGGAGGGGGCGAAAGGGTGCCTCACAGTGACGATACCTGAAAAGAGGGGTGGAGGAGATTCCAAGAGGGGATCGATTAGGGCGATGGACAGAATGGAGAGTACAAGGCCCTGGCCAGCAGTAAGAGACGATCAGGGAGTCTGTTGAGACCGCAAGATGGAGGATCCAGGACATGGACCTCGATAAATTACACATGATGCAGGTTGAAGGCCTTCCGCTGGGCGGACGCCAATTCCACATGCCGGTATAGCTGAGTATGAGGTCTGGACATTTTGCTGTCATCAACATGCCCCGGGGTCTTGTGCCCCACCGATATGACGCTATTTGAGTGCAAGCGCCACTTGAGCGGTCGCCATCTTAGGGCCAGGCAGAGCCGAGAACCAGAGCGTGCCTCCAAACTTATAGGGCTCAAAGGGACCGAAATTAATGAGCACCCTGTATGGTGGTTGCCTTGTTAAGACTTGTGTTGCACTCTTTCCGCAATCCGTGCACGAGGAGGGAAACCGGAGCTCCGCTATGCAGCAAGCGCCGCCGATGGGCACTCCGCCATCTTGCGCCCAACGAGAGCGCATCCGACCCAGTGATCTAAGGGCTGCTTCACTCGATCACTGCTTTGCCCAACCGAAGCTCGACGGATCCTGAAGATGCTTCACAGCATAGGGACACCGAAGCCGATCTCAGATGCCGTCAGATTCACTGAAGTGCAGCGGCAGCTGCACTGTTGTCTCCGTATCGGACGGGGAGACGCAGCCTCAGGCACCGTTGATTCTCGGCATCCTCATCCTCAATAATATAATTTGATCATAGATTATAGAGGTGCAGCTTTGATGGAGCTGTGAGACATGAAGACCAGTTCAACAGTTGTTGTGATACTTAGTCATCTAGGTTGATGAGCAAGGAACAGTGAGAGAACACTGCTTCATAAAGTGCCACTCCTTCTTGGTGGGGTTAGAGCACCAAATAGAACATTGACTAGTATCACAATGTTTTGCCTCTCCTTCATGGCAGAGAAAGAGCACCAAATAGGTCATTGAATGTTATTGTATTTGCAAGTCCACAAGAAGGGCCTTATCGTTATTGTGACCCAAAAACCAGGTGAAACGTATGCACATGCTAATTATGATTGTACAGGCTTCATAAATGAGTGGGTGTGCAGTTTATGCCTGTGAGAAATCCAGGTCCAAGGTTGTGAAAGCAATCCCAATTCACTGGGCTCCAATTGTGACAACTGGGGTTGATTGCTTCTGGTGCTTCTTGTGGACCCTCAAACCGGGGATAAAGTACCCCTTTCAGCACTTGCCTCTCATGGTAATGAGGTACAGAAGTCTTAAAAACTTACTTAGGGAGGTGTTGTGTGCAAGAAAATCATAACTCAGAAACCCAACATATAACACTCAGTACGTCAATGTCCAGTCAGTGTGTTTTCTTTAAAAAGGAAATGTACTTTAATACATGCAAACATAAACGCTGTTCACAAAATTGCAAATATATACAAAATGGCAGGTGGAAAAACCAAAGGCAATGCCCCTTAAGTGCCTAAAAAGGCCTATAAACTAGAGTTTCTCCACGATCAGGATCCAAAAAATACAAAAGCAAATTTGTAGATCTAGCACTTCCGTTGGTGAAACACAGGATCACCATGGACTGGTAATGCCATAGATTTAGACGACATCATTTATTACAACATGGAGGTCAGATGTGGGTAGATGGGCTGTGGCTGAAACTGCAGTCCTATTTGCTCTACCTAGTAGAACAGCCAGGCTCATTTCTCTGGTGGTATGGGGTACAGCCCTCCAAGACTTAATGAAAAGGTCAGATGACGTACCCCCCTGATTCATCACACCATGTCTGTAACACAAATGGGCTGTAAACACATGTACATACTATTCAAATTAATGAGAACTGCCTCTGTATGCCCACAAATCATTACTCATTGATCTGCTTACGTCAGTTTAGGCTGGTTAGTGGCTTCAGTGTTGTCTGGATCATCCCTTTCAGATGAATTGTTTACTTGGTACTGTCTCATTTGAATGCTGTTGATGACATTGCCACCCGTTCATGACTGACTTGACAAGTTAGAAGTGGTATGCACTTGTGCATTTTCTGCATTAAAATGCAATATTCTTCACTATATAAAAAGGTGTTTTTATTAAAAACTGCTTCACAAACTACAGGTGATGTGCACTAAAAGAAAGGACATAAGTCAACTATCTACCTATATGCAGATTTAGGGCCTGATTTAGATGGTCACAACAGTGACGGATATACCGTCCACCTAAATATAAATCCTATTATAACCTATGGCATTTATATATTACGGCGGACGGGATATCCGTCACCGTTGTGATGGAGTAACCCATCTCCTGAAATCTAAATCAGGCCCTTAGATCTTGGTGGGACAGTGGTAGTTCCAACTACTCTGTCAAGCTGACAGCAGCCCGCCTGCCGTATTTATATGTTGCGGCAATAGACAGTTGACCGCCGGCGCATCGGACGTCTCTGCTAGCTAACAGTACTCCGTCACCCTCATGTCGGTGGGTTTGCAACAAGATGATTTAGATTTTCCTGTTGTGCTGTGGCGAAGTCCTGACAGAGTGAGGCCATGGTGGTGTGGAGACAGGTAAGTACTACTCATCATTATCTAACTACACATATATGTTGTGAATGTGTCATAATGTATATGTAGGTAATGTGTAATATCCTTTTTTTACATATATCATTGCACTCCAACACCATACACACACTATTGAATGTACACCCGCATGCACCACAAGCACAACACCCACAAGCACCACAACAAAAATTTTTTAAAGTGTCAATACAGGTGTGTTCTTTTTACCTTGATAAGTTGTAAAATGAGCACTACTGCATAGCACATGAGAACAAGCATTTGCAATGCAATAGGTCTCGCATTTACGTGAGTCTGAGCTATTGACATTGTAAATAACAATGCCTTTTATTTTTGTTTTCGTTTTTAAAACATAAATAAAAGGCATTGTTATTTACAATGCCAATAGCTTAAACTCGCGTAAACGCGAGACCTATTAATTCACAGTGAGAGACAGCACCTCTGAAATCTTTTTCCAGAAATAATCTCAGTTAGCATCTCTGTTTATGCCCACAGCGATAAGTTGCTCAGAAGCACACACATTAGTCTTCATTCCATAGACACAGCAATCCTGTTAGTGTGGTAAAAACATAATGCATGTAAAAGCTTTCTTTTAGCGCCCAAGTATTGTGTGCAAATCCAATTGAGGGCAACTATATGATTTGTACTAAATCAAAACAGAAAATAACTAATTTATGCCAGCAATAATCGTGTACATGTTTTGGGGAAGCAGGGCTGACATCCCGCATACGTCATAGGAACGCCTGTGCCACTCGGGAGACAACTGTGGAAGCTTATAATTAAGGAAGTGATAGAAAAGAATGTTCTCACTTCTCCACTGATAGCTCGTGTCTGCAAATACTAGGAAGTGTATGCCGATGACGCCACATTTTATTATGATGGGTGAAAACACCTTAAGAGGCTGGGGAATGGGAGCTGTAAACGGTGCCCCCTCGCCTCGAGGAAGAAATGGAGTCGAATAATTAAAAGGATGTCAAAAGGGCAAGAATTGTTGAGTAGTCATACAAACAGTGATCATGAACTTTTTTTTTTTTTTAAACAAGCATACTGCGTACAGAACAAATACACCTCATGAATGAGGAAAGAAGTGGAATACCAATCTAGGCTGGCAACCTCATCAGAAACTACACGATCTTTCAAAGGCCCAGAATCCACCTACTCCTGCTAGGCCAATGGAAACCAACGTTTTGAGGAGGAGTTTGCACCCCACACCACTCTCAGGCTTCCAAAGGCAGTTGAGCACCAGCCAGGCAAGCCCTAGCCACGTCAAGGCTCAGACCTTATCTAAGCCGGCACCATGCACATAAGAGGGTGAGAGACAAAGCACTTCGTCGTTTGCTCCTATGACAGTGCAATAGCAGGGTGTTCTACCTCATGTTACCCTCTTGCCCTCACCCCCTTATGCAAACCAAATATTGTTCTTAGACAGAGGCATAGCCTGGTTAGTAAGATTTGAGGGGATTGGTGGGTGAGATTAATTTTGCCCAACAATCACGCTGGCATAAAATGTTAAATACATTATATGACAAGCAGGGCGCCAGATAGGGGTTTAAAGGGTAGTGGAAAGAAAGGGAGAGGAATGCAGGTTGGTAGGTGTATTAAGACAGAGAAAACTAAATATCTTACAAAATACCCAACATTTTTGACGACTTTCAAAACAGAGAAAGTGTGTGCTCTCTTGTCTGTGGTTATGTGGTTATTACACCTTCGGGTGATGTTCGCGCTATATAAAATCGCATTAAATAAATAAATAAACAAACAAAAAAAAGTGAAATTCCCGTAACTCCCGGAACTGACGGTCTTGATTCACAGCACTTAACTTTCGTTTGAGCTACAGGTCAGCCACTGTCTGTCTGGGGAAATCGTGAGCTCAAGAACCGTTACAGTGTGAAAGAAACAGAGAGCAGAGATCAGCTGATCCAGCAGGAAGTGCAAAGGGAGGGTAGCGGCCTATTAAAGTAAATCCAGGATAATGCAATTTCGGCTCTAAGGAGGTCCGCTACTTGGGACAGCCTTCGGCATTCCAGTTAGATGTGATACGATGCTATGCCTCGATGTGCGGACACGGTCGCTAGCCCCCGGCACAGAATGACTCACCAGAGAATTGGCAACGCTCCTTGCGTGCCCAGGCTGCGCCCACCACTCCTGTCCTTTCTCCGAGACTGGCTGCAAGACGGTCTGGCAGGCACTGCCACTGTTGCTGTGCCACGCGCAGCCTCACTCATACTTCCGTGCTGCAAGCAGAGTCCAGCTACCTACTGCTTCCGTTCCGGGTCCGCCTCCATAGGCGGAAACAGGGGCGAGTGTTCGGTGTGGCAGACGGCGCGTGCCACACATCATGTTCAACAGTTGTGACGCTTTACGTAAAATGCTACCACATAATCTTCTGTGGGCAATAACCGGATGCAATGTCTGCGGATTATAAATACAGAGAAGTGCCCACGTCGGCCTTCTTAAATGTCACACAATTATCAGCATGACCGCAAATGTCAACAAGTAAACGGCCGCCGTTATCCCAGCTGTTTCGAGGAGAGGATGAAAGGGACAGGGAGGTGTACAGTAGGACGCCGAGAATCAGTCATGGGACAGTAAATCACACACACACACTAGGGACAGGCCGTAATGGGGCATGGAACGTGCATATTAAACATATGTGCATGGCGTCTGGTGAACCAGGCGCCATGGCAATAAACAACGAAGTAGTAGTCCCTAAATTAAAAGATACAGCCCTGCAGCGTAACTTAACTGTAGTTGGTCGGTTCTGCTTCCTCCAAAAACGGAAGTGACGTATCGGATCCCCAGCCAACAATAAACGAGATAAGAAGAGCTATGCCAGAGTTAACCAATGTCAAGCGGCAGGAGAAATTACCCTCAATATTGTATTTACTACAGGTCTTGCGACAGCGCAGGCGCTGTCTAGGCTCGACCTAAAAATTGACTTGTAAGAGTAATGCAAAAATATACGAGGCTACAGCAGTTGTTAATACACGATTCATAGTAATACAATTGAAAAAGTAGCTTACCTTTAGATTCCGGCGACAACTGAGTCGTTTGGCGTCGTGCTGCAGTCGAAACAGCAAAGGGGGGACCTGTACGATTGGGTTCAAGATGGAAATGGAAGTGGGAAACAGTAATAAAGGTAAGTTCCTACCTTAGTTCCTTTGATTCCCCAAACTCAAAGTAGGCGGTATTCCCGCCACGCTTGCCTCGACAGAAAGGTACATCGTAATCAGGACGGCAGGAATCTTGGCTGGACTCCCTCCGACAGCCGCTTCTGCCTCTGATGCCATCGACGCGGGCACAAGATTCTGATGGAGGAGGCGGGACCCTGACAGTCTTCCCTCCATAGGCCCTCCAACATCTAAATACAGCGGACGGACCGCCAAGTCGACGGGTGGGAAGAACGTCGAAAAAGCGACGCAGGGACATGATCTGCCATCACCTAAATCTGGCTCTAGATCTCATTCATCTAAGGCATGAGATCTAGTCTAGCAATCTGTGTGACAGCCGACCCTAATCCCTAAAACCACAATACACCCTTACGTGCCTACATCAAATCTTGTTATATGCAATTATAAAAAGCCAGCCATATTGCCTTTTTCACAGTGTGTTCACCATGTATTCAACAATGAAGTATGAACACTGCAATATTAATGAACAATTCAAGTCTTTATCTTGATTATAAACATTTCACTATGAAAAAGCCAGATCTTGTGGCTTTGACATATTTGATAGTTACCATTGCAAACAATAAATGTGGAATAGGGTTGTCTAGCAACCCCTGAAGACCCAAAGGTCAATGGTCCCCTGTACTTCTACTGCACACCAAGAGATCCATCTAAAAAAAACACATTAGTAGCACATATTAGGGTGCCAATATTGGAAAAAAGACGGTGGGAGCACTTTTTTGCCCTGGGTGGGAGTGGCGGGCCGCGCTGATTCTGGCAGCCCCAGATGAAATATCAGCACTTGGTTGGTGCCCCTGTTCTCCTGGGACATAGCAGATCAAAAGTGCAAACTTTCAAACCAATGCTGTGGCTTATATTTCACTCATTTGCCTGCAGGCTGTGCCTTTGAAGTTGATGCATAGGCCATACTTTATTTTATTCTTTTGCTTTTTTGATGCGTCCTCCAGTGCTGATTTTCTTTGTGAGGGTGCCTGTATCCCTGCCTGGGGGTACTACAACATGAGAAGGCTTAGCCCAGTTCCCTGAGCACTTCCTTTAAAGTTAGGTGGGTGAGCGGGTTCTCAGCTTCCCCTGCGGCCCAGTACTCTGCTGTGGTACCAGATGGGCAAGCAGGGGAAAGAGTGTGACAGCACTTCACCCTCCTTGCAGGCCACTCACTTCATTGGACCAATAGATACCTCCATCAGGACTCTCTGATCAGAGTATTTGATGCTGTGGGTCCTCAATCCTACAAGGAGGTGTTTAAAAACAGCATATCTGAAAGAGACACGTTAGTGACAGATTCCTTACCTTAGAATATCCCCAGGCGTCAGGCTGGATCCGGAAAGTTTTTGCGTAGCAGTACCCTTGCGCGTCGGTAGGCGGCGTCGTGCGGCTCCGCGTCCGTCGTCGGCGTCGTGATCGCCGGGATGACGTCGCGGGCAGTACTTAGGCGCCGCCCCTGCGCGCCGACGTCAGTTCTTCTTTTTCCACGCCAGCAAGCGCAGATCCGGGAAGAGCAGTGCCCTAGTCATTTTTTGACTAACTTTTTGGGTGAATTTTTTCACTGTTTTTTCTTCCAATCGACTTCAAGGTGTCGTAGGGATGCCCGGGTTTAAACGTTGCGGCGCCTGTGCTCGGATGATGTCCATCACAGACCCGCATCGGGAGTGTCTCTTCTGCCTCGGCCGAGGCCACGACACGGAGTCTTGTTCCGACTGCCGGGCCCTCAACCCGAAAGCTTTGAGAGAGCGGTCTCGAAAGCTCCTCGAGGCCCGGCATCTCGGCTCCGCGCAAGCCCCGGTCGCGTGAGAGGTCCAGGGGTCGATCGCGGAGTCCACACCGGTCGTCGGCATCGAAGTCTTCTTCGTCCGGTAAGTCCAAACACAAAAGTCCAAAAAGCATCGTCGCTCTAGGACTTCGCCTCGCCGGTCTCGCGACTCGGCTGAGGCCCCTCCCGGCACCGTCCCCGCGGCCCCGGACATGCCTGTGGAGTCGCACCCGCAATACCCGTCCTTCCCGGGTTCGGGAGCGGATCCGGCCCAAGTACAGGAATTCCTGTCGGCCATGGCCCGCCTCTTTGGGCCTCAAGGTCCCTCCGTGCGCCTTCGGCCCCGCGGGCCCTGATAGGGTTGCTCCGGCGCCGCCGACGGCTCCGGCCCCGGCGCCGCCCGTGCCTCCTGCCTCGATCCCGGCTCCGGCCCTGGCCTCGATCCCGGCTCCACAACCCCCATCGACGCCGGTCGACCTAACGACACCTCCGCCGGCGCCGATGTCTCCGGTGCCGTTCTCGGCGCCGCCTGGGGCTCCGGGCGGCGTCGTCCCCAGTTCCTTCCGGCTCCGGACATGGACCCGGACCGACGTCGCTCGACGCCGGTTCCGGCGCCGATGGGACCTTGGGTTCCAAATGTCCCTCCTCCTCCTTATTTTGAACCAGAGGAGGACCAGGAGGACTGGGAGGGGTCTGATGACCCTCTGACACAACAGTGTCATTACGATGAGGACTGGACAGAGGGTCTAGGGGATGCCAGTGGTCTAGATACTTCCCCTGACACTGGCATGCTGTCTCCTCCCGTGGCTACGGAGGAGGGAGCCAATTTTGCAACGGTGTTGCGTAGGGCGGCTGGGGCCTTACGTCTCCAACTCCCTACTGTGGCGGTCAAGACTAATATCTTGACAGAGGTGCTTCAGCCGGCAGCCTCCTCTACGGAGACTGTGCTGCCGTTTAACGACGCCCTCACTGACGTTCTTTTGGGCGCCTGGTCCAAGCCCAACACAGGGGCTCCTGTTGATAGGAACGTGTCCCGACGCCATCGCCCAGCTCCGGGCGACCCCCTGTTTCTCTCTGTCCACCCCACTCCTGAGAGCTTGGTTGTCCAAGCCTCCGCTTCCCAAACCGCCTTCCCTACCGCCCTCCGGATAGGGAATCCAAACGCCTGGATCAATTTGGGAAGAAGGGTTTTTCTTCCTCCAGTGCTGGCTTGCGGTCCATCAACACCGCTTGTCTTTTGGGCCGATATACCCACTCCTTGTGGGATTCGGTGGCGACTGTTTTGCCCCAGTGTTCTGAGGAGGTCCAGACACTGCTTTCCCGCGCCATTGCGGAAGGAAGGGATGCGGCCAAATACACGATACGATGTGGCCTTGATACCGCCGACTCGCTGGGCACGTCTATTGCAACGACGGTGGCGCTGCGACGCCACGCCTGGCTGAGAACAACTGGTTTTTCAGGGGATGTCCAGAATACTCTCATGGACATGCCCTTTGATGGAGTCGGTCTTTTTGGGTCCAAAGCAGACCATGCGTTGGAGCGCTTTAAGGACTCACGGGCTACTGCCAAGTCCCTGGGCCTTTCTGCTACATGCCCTCCGCTGACTTCTGCTTTTCGCCCCTATCGTGGCCACGGTAGGGGCGCCCGTCACGTCAGCAGCCCAGCCACCGGCCCGCGCAGCAGGCGTCTTCGCGTGGCCGAGGACGTGGATTCCGCCGTGGCGGATCGGGCAACCAGCGTGCGGGTCAGGCCACCACCTCCAACCCGTCCGCGGCCTCCAAGCCCTCCTAGTCCCTCCTTTCAGGTGCACAGCACGCCAGTAGGGCAGGGTCCGCCATCACCTTCCCCACTGGCGTACCATCACCTCGGACAGGTGGGTCTTGGACATTGTCCGAAGGGGCTACTCCCTCCCCTTCGAGACCACCCCCCAGCCATGCAACCTCAATTCCACCGCATGTCAGGGGATCACTTGGTACTTCTGCAGAAGGAAGTCACGGCCCTCTTGGCCAAGAGGGCCATCGAGCATGTTCCGACCCCAGAAGTAGGGCGTGGTTGCTACTCCCACTACTTCCTGGTGCCCAAAAGGGACAAGGAGGACATGCGTCCTATCTTGGACCTCCGGAACGTCAATCGCTTCCTCCGGAAGGAGAAGTTCAAGATGCTCACCCTAGCTCAGGTCTTGACTGCCCTCGACCCTGGAGACTGGTTGGTAGCGTTGGACTTGCAGGACGCATATTTCCACATCCCCGTCCTGACGGCCCACCGGCGTTACCTCCGGTTCACGGTAGGCCCCGAGCATTTTCAGTTCACCGTGCTCCCCTTTGGCCTTACCAGTGCCCCTCGGGTGTTCACGAAAGTGATGGCGGTAGTCGCAGCTCATCTGCGCCGGGCAGGGGTTTCAGTCTTCCCCTACCTCGACGACTGGCTGCTGAAGGCGGGCTCGTCCCAGGCAGTCGTCTCCCACCTCCAGACTATGGCCGAACTCCTGCACTCGCTGGGGTTCTCCATCAATGTGCCGAAGTCGTATCTGATTCCTTCTCCACAGCTCCTTTTCATCGGAGCAGTTCTGGACACGACGCAGTTTCGGGCCTATCCTCCCGAACGGCGAGTCCGGGATATTCAGGCTCTGATTCCGATCTTTCAGCCTTTATCCTGGGTTTCGGCACGGATGACCCTGAGGCTGCTGGGCCTCATGGCCTCCTGCATCCTGCTGGTCAATCATGCCAGATGGCATATGCGGGCTCTGCAGTGGGACCTGAAGTTCCAGTGGGCGCAGCACCAGGGCAACCTGTCCGATCACGTCCAGATCTCGGAGGGGACTGCAAAACAGTTGCAGTGGTGGCTCTCGAACCGGCAATGGGTCATGGGCAGATCCCTCTCCCTTCCCCAGCCAGAGCACACAGTTGTGACGGACGCGTCCCTTCTGGGATGGGGCGGTCACATGGGAGAGGCGGAGATCAGAGGCCTCTGGTCTCCGGCGGAGTCCCGGCTCCATATCAACCTTCTGGAGCTCCGGGCGATCCGACTTGCACTCAAGGCATTCCTTCCCTCTGTCAAAGGGAAGGTAGTGCAGGTGTTCACAGACAACACCACCGCCATGTGGCACTGCAACAAACAAGGCGGGGTGGGGTCGTGGACCCTTTGTCAGGAGGCTCTGCGCCTCTGGACATGGCTGGAACATCAGGGCAAGTTCCTGATGGTTCAACACCTGGCAGGTTCCCTAAACGCCAGGGCGGACGAACCTCAGCCGCAGGTGCATGATGGATCACGAATGGCGTCTTCACTCGGAAGTGGCGCAAGGACTCTTTCTACAGTGGGGAGAGCCTTGGTTAGATCTATTCGCCACCGAAGAGAACGCGCAATGTCATCAGTTCTGCGCGTTGGAATTTCCAAGGCGGCACTCGCTCGGCGACGCTTTTCGTCGCGAGTGGAGTTGTGGTCTGTTGTACGCCTTTCCGCCTATACCACTTCTACCCAGAGTGTTGAAGAAGATTCGGCACGACCGGGCCCAAGTCATTCTTGTGGCTCCGGACTGGGCTCGAAGAGTTTGGTATCCCGAGCTACTCAATATGAGCGTAGATCCCCGATCCGTCTGCCTCTTCGGGAGGATCTTCTGTCGCAGCAGCAGGGGACGGTCCTCCACCCGAACCTGTCCAGTCTACACCTGCTTGCGTGGAGATTGAGCGGCGGCAGTTGATTCCTTTCGACTTGCCTCCCGAAGTTTGTGATGTGATTCTGGCAGCCAGGCGTCCCTCCACTAAGGTGGTATACGCCTGCAGGTGGAACAAATTTGTGGCATGGTGCACAGCAAAGGCTGTGAATCCCCTTTCTGCCCCTCTTTCCGAGGTCCTTCTGTTCTTCTCTCTCTGGCCCAACAGGGTTCTGCCCTGGGTACCATCAAGGGTTATCTTTGTGCTATCTCGGCCTTCCTCAGGCTCCCTGATCAGCCCTCCCTTTTCAAGTCCCCTGTTGTTAACAGGTTCTTAAAAGGCATTACTCACCTCTTCCCTCCTGTTCCGTTTGTGATGCCTCAGTGGGACTTGAACTTGGTTCTTACCTTTTTAATGTGCGCTCCCTTTGAGCCTCTACATAACTGTCCTCTTCGTCTTCTGACTCTGAAGACAGCCTTTCTGGTGGCCATCACCTCCGCTCGGCGGGTGAGTGAGCTCCAGGCTCTATCTTGCAAACCTCCCTTTCTGTCTGTTCATCCAGACAAGGTTGTTCTTCGGACGCGTCCGTCCTTCTTGCCAAAGGTGGTTACTGCTTTCCACATTGGGCAGACCATCACTTTGCCCACCTTCTTTCCGCCTCCGCATCCTTCCAGAGAGGAAGAGAGGCTCCACCGTCTGGACCCAAAACGTGCGCTCTCCTTCTATATTAACCGCACAAAACACTTCCGGGTGGATGACCAGCTCTTTGTTGGCTACGTGGGCGCCAAAAAGGTCGGGCGGTGCACAAGAGGACCATCTCCCGCTGGGTTACCTTGTGCATCAAGACCTGCTATTCTTTGGCTAAGAAGGAGCCTCCTGTTGGGCTGCGTGCCCATTCCACCAGGGCAACGGCTGCTACCACGGCCTTAGGCCGCGGTGTTCCGCTGCCCGTTATTTGTCAGGCAGCTATGTGGGCCTCGCTGCACACGTTTACAAAGCATTACTGCCTTGACAGTCAGGTCCGGAGGGACGGCTTCTTTGGCCGTTCTGTCCTCCAGGACTTCCTTGTCTGATCTTTGTTCGCAGACCCACCACCGGGGTTGGTATTGCTGGGGTATCTATTCTAAGGTAAGGAATCTGTCACTAACGTGTCTCTTTCAGATGCACAAGTTACTAACTTGTGTAACGATATATCTGTAAGAGACAGTAGTTAGTGACAGATTCCTTACCGCCCCACCCATCCTCCCCGTTCTGCGAACTGATTTCTAGGGTTAAGGACATCCCTTTCAGGGCCCTAGTATTTTTCAGACACCTATGTCAGCTTCTTGCATGGCTCTGCGTTCCTGGCGCGGAAAGTCGTGTACAGAACTGACGCCGGCGCGCAGGGGCGGCGCCTAAGTACTGCCCGCGACGTCATCCCGACGATCACGACGCCGACGACGGACGCGGAGCCCCACGACGCCGCCTACCGACGCGCAAGGGTACTGCTACGCAAAAACTTTCCGGATCCAGCCTGACGCCTGGGGATATTCTAAGGTAAGGAATCTGTCACTAACTACTGTCTCTTACAGATATATCGTTACACAAGTTAGTAACTTGTGCAACACCACTCCAGATCTTCTAGCCTCCCGAGATGATCCACCGGCACAAGGACCCCATTATGAAAGTGTCCTTTATGTGGTTGTGCTTTGGGTCCCCTGTGGTACCCACCAGCCCATGGCTACACTGAGGATGATAGTCAAAATCAGGTCTGTCCATTTTCAAAAGGGTTTGTTGCATTTTAATCCTGATCGCAACATCCAGCCAACAGGATTGTTCTTCTGTGGCCTTCTGCTCCCCACATTTTAGTTTTTATTTCCTAAGAGGTTTTGACACCTAGCTTAAACCTCTGGTGCTGCTGCTTCCTCTTCCTTGGTAGTTTTCTGACATGGGGTCTTCAAGCAACAGCACCCAAGGTTCCTGAAGGCAGCTCACTCTCCCTCCTTGCACTCCCCAAGCACCCAAGACCTTCCGCCACTTGCAGGACTTGTGTGTATCCAGCAAGAGACTACGGTACTCACACCTAGAGCAGCCACAACCAGCACCAGCCTACAGACACTTAGGGAGACTCCTCTGTCTTCAGGGTCCCCAGCAAGGCCACCCTCTTCGGTCCCCAAGAAAGAGGAATTGAGCTAGTGCCACTACCTCTGGATATGGAGTCCAATAACACTTCAAGATCATCTTCTGGAGATTTCATCCCTGCCGCCTTCCTTTGCTACGAGAAGGCTAATCTCCCACCATTGATCTATTTTTCCAAGGGGAACAAGTCTAGACGTGTACATTGTGCTAGCTCAAAGCATAAATTTCATTAAAGCGGGCACAAGAAATATATGTGTTCGTGACCCAGAAATCTTTAAGAAAAACCACGTCAGTGACTTTTCTATGTCATGTCATATCGAAAGTTGCATTTTAGGCACACTTTACCCAAAGTGTACAACCGATTAAACCATACAGATACCCAGAAGATAGGGGGCATATCTTATTGGATTGTTAATTGAATTATGAGACTCTAGCTTGCCATTTAAACAATTTAATCTAGGTTCCATGTGCCATAGCTTCATTCGCTTAGATGTCTCACCAGGCCAGACAAGCAGTCTCTCTTCCAGCCTCTGCACTTGTGCACACATTTGTGAACATGTGTCACAACCTGCTCAGAGCCTTTTATACCAGTTGTATTCAGTAGCTGACCTTATTTTAAATGGTAGGCATTGACAGCTCAAATCCATATTAAACAGAAGCTTACAGTGGGTGAGACTCCATTAAGGAGACTCACTGACTCAGAGGTCCAAAAGCAAACATCTGTGGAGAGTCAGCATCTGTTTACCTACAGCACCTGATGGAATATATTGGAATTAGGAAAGACCCATTGTTCATGTTATTCCACATTGCAAGATGTGCAAATAGGCATGTGCTTAATTTGCTCTAGCAATTTCTGACAGGTTGTCCCACGATTTGAGGGTGGTTTCACCAGTCAAAAATCATAGATAACATTTCAATAAAATAGGTAGATTAAATGCTACGCAAATCTGTCCTTCTTCTACCCCACCCTCTCTTGCAAATGCACACCTTATACTCCCTCTTCAAGTCTAGGTTTATCACTCAATCAGAAGATATGACTTAGAAGTTAAAAGCTCCCTTTCTTTTCTCTGCCTAAAGCCTTGATGCCTTGGGACAGAGATGTATTTAGGCATGGGCAAGTGCCTGGGTCCCCATCTTTCATGGGACACATTGAGAAGGTGAAATTTCTCTCTATATTTGACCTCAATTTATTCTATTTCTCTTTGTAAACCTGTCTCCCTCGTTCCGCAAGACATATTTCAACTGCTTTTGTGTGATATTGTTTCTGAAAGTTTAACATTTAATTAAGTACTGTTTGGCATCACGCGGGCTTGAATTAGTGGGAAATGGGTAATAAAATTCAAAGTTGTTGTGGAGCTGGGGTCCCAAAATATGTCTTGCCCAGGGTCCCCATAATACTTAAGATGACACTGACTTGGTATCTGTCCTGCCACTGCGCAGAGAGATTTGTAATGGAATTAAGTAGATTTTTCTTCATTTTTTCCAAGACAACCTTTTTAGGTCGAGCCTAGCGCAGCGCGCATGCGCTGCTCTAGGAATTAGGCCTCTTGGAATCACTCCAGACATTCGGAAAGCTTTCTGAAAGCTCGTGCGTGTTGTTGTCACATTCTATTGGCCTTTGCGTGTGGCTTTCAAAAATGAAAGCACGCAATTGGCCAAAGGCGGGTGCATGTCCCACCTTTTCTGTAAATGTTAACTCCCACGGCCTACAGCTGTCGGGAGCGAGCAGCGTTGAGCAGGGTGCCAGCTGCATTCCTTTCTGGATCATTAAACACAGCGCGGTCACGCGCAGCTGGAACCGGACAACTTGTTTATTTTATTTCACCCATGCCAGCGTCTGTTACGTGCTCTGCAGGTCACGGTTTCGAATCCAAACTCTCTCTCGACGTTTCACTCTTCCTCGTTTTTTTCCGACTCCCATTCAGCTTTTCATGTTTTCGTTTGTACGCAAATAAATGTAGTGTAGCATCCCTACTTATCTTGTAGCCTTACCTACATTGGCGCACGTATACTCACGCGCGTCGACAAGATGTTTTGTTTACAGAGCAGAGCTCCTTCCATTTCGAAGCGACGCTCCTGTAAACGAAACGACGCTCCTGTAAGGATTCTTTAACCAGCATCTCTACAAACTTTACTTGGTTGCAAGCCTGTGGACTTCTCCTGTCTGGACGCTAGATGACGATGTTCGCCGCGCAAAGGCCCACCATAGCTGCCGGTCTGGAGATGGAAGTACACCATTCCCGCTCCTTCAAGGGGTCCCCAGTTAGCTCTATTCCAATGAATACCTGTGAGATATCGGACATTGAGGGACCACTATGCACACTCAGCAGCAGGCCGTGCCCGATTAATTTTTTTACTCCAGGGCGTCTGGTGCCCTTATAACTAATGTCTACATTTGCGCATCACTGGCTAAATGTACGTCCGTGATGCTGCCGGCCAACTGACATTTGAAGGTATTAATAATAATTGATGGCAAAGGTAATCCAGTTTGCAATATTGTTGGCAATTTTAGTTTTGAAAATATGTTATTCCTGTGTGCACAACAGATGTTTGGAGGTAACACAATCTGAAATAAGTCCTCCTAGTGTAAGTTTCAAATATTTTAGGATCGCGCACGAGAGCCATCGCACAGATTTCAAAACGTCTAGGGACATCTCCCAAAAAGTTTCCATTTTCCAGGGATCCCTGCGGAAAACTCTCAACACACTTTTTCACCACGTGTGGTTTTTTCTAATTTGGCACCTGCTGTGGGCGTCACCCGTCACAACCTATTAGGTTCACTTGCTGCCTTCTAAGTGAGCCTTTTCTTGCAGCTTTAACATGAGGGTGTATTATTAAGGGACTCCTTTAGGGCTCATTGTATCGACTTCAGTGTGAGGAAGAGCTGAATTGGCTCTGCGCACAGACAGCACATGCGCACGCGAGTCCGATGAGGTGCCCGAGAATATTAGCCTCCAGCAACAGCATCGTTAACCAAAACTCTCAATTAATTGGGGCGACAAACCGGTTGCTTCCAAACTTTCCGAGTTTAGCAAAGCTACAACATAAACATGCACTGAAGTGTTCCTCACAATGACGTCGTGGAGCACTATTTTAAAATAACTACAGTATTGTCAAAATAGTGAAAACGTTTCTGTTCCACGCCCGAAAACGAATCAGAGCGCACCCTCGACCCCTCGCTCCATTTCGCGCAAAGCACCACTTCATGGAAAGAAGTATAAATATATATATATATATGATTACATCCTTGCTATACTTCACTGCGAACGTAAGTGTGTCACCTCATCAGGGGTACGAAGCGCTATATAAATGACATTAACATGTAACCAATGTGCACGCAGAAAGAACTTAAGAGTTTAATTTAAAAGCACATGCACGGTGCAATTTTAGCAGAAATGGAACGTTCCCCGGTAAACAAAACACCATGTGTGAGGACCCCAGGAGCCTGGATCGTGCCTAGCGCACCTTTCTGTGCTCGCAGCGCTACTCCGGACTATCGGCGCACTGCGGCGTTAAAGTTATAATTTGACGGACTACTGTCAAAAATGGATTTCAGAACCCAGCCCCCATCCTTTTTTGGTCGGTAAATTCAGCACCATTAAAGTGGACGATAATAACACCTGAACAATTCCAGCGCCTAAAAATGGCAGACGCATACTATGAAGCACTCCACTGTATATATTGCTGTATTATAGTCTAAATGCTTATAAGGTCCCAAAGGCAAGACCTATTGGCTATGCGAATGCTTAGTTGAAATATGTAACTACTTTTAAGTCATGCAGATTGTGATAACCCACCATTAGCAAAATGCTATCCAGTAAACACTTATCTGATGTTTGCTTAGTTAGATCTAGACTTCCACCAAAGACATCTTTTAAAATATATATGGGGCAAGTCGTGAGACCACAAACTTCAGCACAGGTTTACAGACAGCAGATACAATACAGGCACTTGCCACAGTACTGGAGCTAACACCATCTCTAACTAGCCATTGCGCAGTTTGCGACTCAAACAAAATTATGGGGCATTCTTCTGGCCATCCCGATGCCCGATTCTCTGTGTTTATTTGGGTGATATTATCTACTGCTATGTGGAAATATTGCTTTTTGCTTTTATGGCAAAACCTGCACTTTTTACATGTGTATAATTATCCATATTTGTAAATCGCAAACATATCACCCCTTAAGGTTTCAAGGAGTTGGGGGCCGTCGTGGAGATTAAGTGAGCTGTTGCCCAGAGTCACATGGTGCTGAGCTGAGCTGCTACGGCGATCGAACCGTGAGCCCCACGCTCTGGAGTCAGCCGCTCTGGCCGCTGCACCACATCTCTCCAACATGTTTGAAATAGTTCTTTAATCCCCTTTGAAGATACCTATAAAAGCCATGCTTTTTAGTCAATATATTTGGAATATTGTGAAGAAAACCACATAAGGCCCTATTCAAAAACTGCATGTTATAGTACTTTTAGTACTACTACAATTGACCTGCTCACATATAAAATGCTGTTTACTCATTTGCGTAAAAAATGCTATTCACTAACCTACTTGCAGAGGTTTTCGTCCTCTTCTGTCCAGAGATCTCTGCCCGACTGAGGAGATCTCCGCACAAGTAAATTTTTGTAGTAAATTTGGGAGTGACAAGGGAGAGTGGCTGGAAAATGGGGAATACTTACTAGCGTAAGAAGGTGTTTGGGCGGGCTAAGGAGGTGTTTTAAGAGTAATATGCACCCATCCACAAAAGACTAATCCCGGTCCTATTCACAAACTACAGTTTTGAAGTTACTATAGCCAAAAAGGTCCCAAAACAGTGGTAAATGTACTATAGCTGAGACCTGTAGTAAGTCCAGCCCCACACATGGCCAACCACTGGTACTGCAACAACCTCCCATGGAAAATAATGGACACGGGGACTTAAATAAAATCGCATAAGAAATAATGATAGAATAAATTAATTTATTTCAGGTTTTTAAATACATATATATATATTTCATGTGACTTTTTAAAAATAATAACATTAATTTAAATTAATTGTATACATAGCTTTTAGTAATTTTTAATTCATAATAAAATATACCTTTTACTGTGGGATGTTCTTAAAGAAATCTTTAAAAATATTAATTTTATTTCTGTATTTAAATTAATTGTATATTTCCAAATTAAGTTGATACTGCTGTAGCATTTTAATATAAAATTATGTTTTTTTGTTTTTTTTTAAGTTTAATAAACTTTTTTATAATTTTCCTATACTTTACCTAGGGAGAGTTCCACCCCTGTGGTGGAGACCTCTGCCCACATTGAAAAGTTACTAGAAGTAAGTTTGCACTCCTAAATTTACCTATCTGAAAGAGACAATTAGTTATAGATTCCTTACCTTTTGAATTATCCCCAGGCGTCAGACTGGATCCGGAGAATTTTTTCATCAGCAGTACCTCTGCGCGTCGAAAGGTGGCTTCGGTCGATTCCGCGTCCGTCGTTGTCGTCGTGGTCGCCGGGATGACTTCGCGGTAGCTACTTAGATGCCGCCCTCGCGCGCTGACGTCAGTTCTTTCTTTTTCCACGCCAGCCAGCACAGATCTGGAGAGAGCGGTACCTCCAGTCACTTTTTGACTGATCTTTTGCGACTTTTGTTGACACCGTTTTTGAGTCTTCGACTCCTGGTGCACTTAGGGATGCCCGGTTTCAAGGCTTGCGGGTCCTGCCGAAAGCTGATGTCGTTGACGGATCCGCATCGCGAGTGCCTGTGGTGCCTCGAGCGCGACCACGACCCCAAGTCGTGCTACGACTGCCGGACCATGAATCCGAAGTCTTTGCGGGAGCGGTCCCGAAAGCTTCTTGAGGCCCGGCAGTCCGCTCCATGCCGTTCAAGGTCCCGGTCGCGCGGGAGGTCGAGGGACCGGAAGCTGAGTCACCACCACTCGTCCTCGAAGTCTTCGCACTCCTCAGGTAAGTCGAAGCACAAGAAGTAGTTGAAGAAGCATCGTCGCTCTTCGACTTCTCCCCGTCCGTCGGCCGACGCGACGAGGGATGCGGATGGTGCCCATCCCGCGGCTCCGCGTGCGGAGCCCGAAGGGTCGGCTCCGACTTTCCCTCCCTTCCTGGGACCCGGAGCGACCCCTGCCCAGCTTCGAAGCTTTTACGAAGCAATGCATGCCATCTTTGGGCAGCCCGACTCCGCTGGCACGCCTTCGGGCCCCGCGGACTCGGCTGGGTGCCCTGGGCCTTCGACGCTGGCCGCTTGGGCCTCGGCACCACAGGGTCCCCTTGGATCCAGACCTGGATCCGGATCGGCGCCGGTCGACCTGATAACACCTCCCCCAGCGCGGATTCTACCGGCACCACGTCCAGAGCCGACGCCGGTTGTGACCTCAACCGGCGTCGACCCCGGCCTCCACCCTGACTTGGACACGGAGCCGGACCGACATTGACCGACGCCGGATCTGGCGCCGATGGGTACTTTTGTACCCTTGTTCTACCCTGGTGTTCCTCTCAGGCCAGATTGGCAACCAGAGGAGGGTGAGGAGGACTGGGAGGGGTCTGGAGACCCTTTAACTGACCAGTTGGAAGACCTGGACTGGAGAGAGGAGTTGGGGGTAGCCAGTGGTCTGGATACCTCCCCAGACCTTGGTATGTTGTCTCCTCCTACCGTGGCTACGGAGGAGGGAGCTTCTTACGCAGTGGTATTGGGTAGGGCGGCCGAGGCTCTCAACCTCGAGCTACCTACGGTGGCAGTCAGGACTAACGTCCTGACATAGGTGCTTCAACCAGCAGCAAGCTCTTCGGAGCCCCTGCTGCCATTCAATGAAGCCCTAACTGACATCCTTTTGGGTACCTGGTCCAGGCCCAACACAGGGGCTCCTGTGGATAGGATGATTGCCCGTCGCCACCGCCCGGCTCCGGGCGACCCCACTTTCCTCTCCCAACACCCTACCCCAGAGAGCTTGGTGGTCCAAGCCTCGACGTCCAAAGGCGCATTCACTAACGCTCCACCTGATATTGAGTCCAATAAGCTGGACCATCTTGAAAAGAAGATGTTTTCTTCCTCCAGCTTGGGACTGCGGTCGGTAAACACTGCATGTCTGTTGGGCCGTTACACCCACTCCGTGTGGGATACAGTAGTGCAGGTGCTGCCCCAGTGCCCGGAGGAGGCCCGGGCCGTGCTCTCCCGTGCAGTCGCCAAGGGGAGAGACGCAGCCAAGTTGTACCATACGATGTGGACTGGACACCGCCGACTTGCTAGGCAAAACGATTTCAATGTCGGTAGCCCTTCGACGCTACGCCTGGCTGAGGTCGACTGGCTTTTCCGGGGATGTCCAGGCTTCCCTGATGGACATGCCCTTTGATGGCCGTTGCCTCTTCGGCGACAAGGCAGACAACGCGCTAGAGCGCTTCAAGGACTCTCGGGCTACGGCCAAGTCCTTGGGCCTCTCCTCCACCCGCCCTGCGCAGTCTGCTTGTCGCCCCTTTCGTGGCTATGGAAGGGGGGCCCAGCCATGTTCCACCCAGAGCCACAGGCCGGCGCAAGCTGTTCAGCCCCTGTGCGGCCGGGGACATGGGACCCACCGTCGTGGGTCTGGGGCCAGCAAGCGGGTCAGTCCACCAGTGCCCCCTCTGCAGCAGCCTCCAAACCCTTCTAGTCCGACCTTTCAGGGCCACCGATCGCTAGTGGGCGGCAGGATTCGCCATCACCTCCCCCACTGGTGCACCATCACGTCGGACAGGTGGGTCTTGCAGATAGTCCGAAGGGGCTACTCCCTTCCCTTCGAGACTACCCCGCCAGCCATGCCACCTCAGTACCATCGCATGTCGGAGGATCATCTAGCCCTTCTCCATGAGGAAGTTGCGGCTCTCTTGGCCAAGGGAGCCACGAGCACTTTCAGTTTACCGTGCTCCCCTTTGGCCTTACCAGCGCCCCTCGGGTGTTCACGAAAGTGATGGCAGTGGTCGCAGCTCATCTGCGCAGATCAGGGGTTCCAGTCTTCCCCTATCTCGATGACTGGCTGTTGAAGGCGGGTTCGCCCCAGGCAGTCATCTCCCACCTCCAGACTATGGCGGACCTCCTGCATTCGCTGGGGTTCACTATCAACGTGCTGAAGTCACACCTGATTCCCTCTCAGAAGCTCCTCTTCATCTTGGGGGTTCTGGGCACGACGCAGTTTCGGGCTTATCCTCCCGAGCAGCGAGTCCGGGATATTTGGGCTATGATTCCGATCTTTCAGCCTCTATCCTGGGTTTCGGTCAGAATGACCCTGAGGCTGTTGGGCCTCATGGCCTCCTGCATCCTGCTGGTAGATCATGCCAGGTGGCATATGCGGGCTCTGCAGTGGGACCTGAAGTTCCAGTGGGCACAACATCAGGGGAGTCTGTCCGATTGCGTTCAGATCTCGGAGGGCACTGCACGACAATTGCAGTGGTAGATAACGAACCAGGATTGGGTCAACAGCAGATCCCTCTCCCTTCCCCAACCGGAGTTCACAGTGGTGACGGATGCATCACTTCTGGGGTGGGGTGGCCACATGAGGAAGGCGGAGATCAGAGGCCTCTTGTCTCCAGCGGAGTCCAGGCTCCATATCAACCTTCTAGAGCTCCGGGCGATCCGTCTTGCGCTGAAAGCATTCCTTCCCTCAGTCCGGGGAAGAGTAGTGCAGGTGTTCACGGACCCCACCACCGCCATGTGGTACTGCAACAAACAGGGCGGGTGGGGTTGTGGACCCTATGTCAAGAGGCTCTCCGTCTCTGGACATGGCTGGAACATCAGGGCATAATCCTGGTGGTTCAACACTTGGCAGGTTCACTGAACGCCAGGGCAGACGACCTCAGCCACAGGTGCATGATGGATCACGAATGGCGTCTTCACTCGGAGGTGGTGCAAGGTCTCTTTCGGCAGTGGGGAGAGCCTTGGTTAGATCTATTTGCCACCGAAGAGAACGCGCAATGTCAGCAATTCTGCGCGTTGGAATTTCCAAGGCGGCACTCGCTAGGCGATGCTTTTCGTCGCGAGTGGAGTTGCAGTCTTCTATACGCCTTTCCGCCTATACCACTTCTGCCCAGAGTGCTGAAGAAGATCAAGCGCGACCGGGCCCAAGTCATTCTTGTGGCTCCAGATTGGGCTTGAAGAGTCTGGTATCCCGAGCTATTACACATGGCCAAAGATCCTCCAATCAGACTGCCTCTTCGGGAGGATCTTCTGTCGCAGCAGCAGGGGACGGTCCTCCACTCGAACCTGTCCAGCATCCACCTCCTTGCATGGAGATTGAGCGGCGACAGTTGACAGCCTTCGATCTTCCTCCCGAAGTCTGTGATGTTATCTTGGCAGCCAGGCGTCCCTCCACTAAAACGGTATATGCCTGCAGATGGAACAAATTTGTGGCATGGTGCGCAGCAAAGGCTGTGGATCCCCTTTCTGCCCCTCTTTCTGAGGTTCTCTTGTTCCTCCTTTCTTTGGCCCAGCAGGGCTCTGCTCTGGGCACTCTTAAGGGCAATTTCAGCCTTTCTTAGGCTTCCTGATCAGCTGTCTCTTTTTTTAATTTTTTTATAAAGCGCAACATTCATTTGTAAGGATATCACGGCGCTACGGAGAGCACATCCAAAATGAAGGGGTTCCAGGGAGGGTTCCTAGGTGATGAGTCAGTCTTTGGGAAAAGATGCTATTTATTTTTATTTTCAAGTCCCCTGTTGTAAATCGCTTTCTTATGGGCATTACCAGGGCCGGCTTTAGCGCTGGTGGCGCCCAGTGCAACAATGTTAGTTGGCGCCCCTTCCAATGACCATCTCCACCACGGGTATCTTTCACTAGCACCCTTTAACAGTGACCACGTCTCCATAACCACTCTCTCTCAGATGCATTGGATTAGTTATATAGCGCCACTCATACCAGTAAAGGATGTCAGAGCACTTTGCATCACACACACATTACACAGAGACAATCAAACATAGGTGTGTAAATCAGCTTATAGGAAATGTTACATAAGCCAAAGGACTAAAAGTGTAGGAGTCACATGTCATCCATACTGGTAGGCAGTATAGTTTAAGAGTGCTTGGTGTGGAGAAGCACAAACTCAGAGTCGAAAAAGAAACAGCATAGTTGGGAGTTTTCTTTAATAAAAAGAATTGATTTCTATCCAAATTAACCCTTTTTGCAACATTAATCTATGCTCTAATGTATACTTTGCAGTGTGTATGCAGCTCTATGATGAAAGTTAATACCTTACTGTTCTATATTAGGACTTTAAGTTATCAATTGCAAGGAACAAAAGTATGTCTCTTTTAAAAGCAGTAACCTGCTGATCTATTTACATTATATGCACTCTGTAATCTACATGGTACACCTTCTTTGCAGCAGGCATATTAACCCTCTGCACTACCTTCACATAAGTCAAAACATCAACTATACAAAACTCCAATCTCTCTCCAGGAAGAACATTAATTACAAGAGTTAACTTGACATTTTTGTGAGGCCTGGTAATTGCCGGAGGAAAGGAACGCGACAGCAGGTGCTTTAAAAACAAACTTGCAAACACGGCGCCCCCAGGAAGCCAGCACCCGGTGCGGTGGCACCGGTGGCACCGCCCTAGAGCTGGCCCTGGGCATTACTCATCTTTTTCCTCCTGTTCCCTTCGTAATGCCTCAGTGGGACTTGAACTTGGTTCTTACTTTTCTTATGTGCGCTCCCTTTGAGCCGCTCCATAACTGTCCTCTCAGACTTCTCAATTTAAAGACTGCCTTTCTGGTTGCCATCACTTCTGCTCGCAGAGTGAGTGAGCTCCAGGCTCTTTCTTCGAAGCCACCTTTTCTGGCAATTCATCCGGACAAGGTTGTCCTTCGAACTCGTCCCTCTTTTCTTCCTAAAGTGGTTACTTCTTTCCACGTTGGTCTAACCATCACTTTGCCCACCTTCTTTCCGCCTCCGCATCCTTCTAAGGAGGAAGAGAGGCTCCACCGTCTGGATCCAAAACGTGCGCTTTCATTTTATTTGGATCGCACCAAGCAATTCCGAGTGGATGACCAGCTCTTTGTTGGCTTCGTGGGCACCAAGAAAGGTCGGGCCGTGCACAAACGGACCATCTCCAGGTGGGTCGTTTTGTGCATCAAAGCTTGTTACTCTTTGGCAAAGAAGGAGCCTCCAGTGGGATTGCGCGCCCATTCCACCAGGGCGACGTCAGCTACCACTGCTTTGAGACGTGGAGTCCCCCTCAATGACATCTGTCAGGCAGCTACGTGGGCATCTCTGCACACATTCACAAAACACTACTGCCTGGACAGCCAAGTCCGGAGAGACTGCTTCTTTGGCCGTTCTGTTCTCTAGGACTTTCTGGTGTGAACTTGGTTCGCAGACCCACCTCCGGGGTTGGTATTGCTGGGGTATCTATTCAAAAGGTAAGGAATCTATAACTATTTGTCTCTTTCAGATGAACAAGTTACTTACCTTCGGTAACGATATATCTGTAAGACACATAGATTAGTTATAGATTCCTTACCTCCCCACCCATCCTCCCCGTTCTGCGAACTGACTTCTAGGGTCAGGGAATCTCTTTCAGGACCCTAGTTTTGTGCACCAGTGGTCAGTGTCTTGCATGGCTCTGCGCTTCTGGCGTGGAATGTCGTGTAAAAGAACTGACGTCAGCGCGCGAGGGCGGCATCTAATTAGCTACCACAACGTCATCCCGGCGACCACGACGCCAACGACAAACGCGCAGCCGACCGACGCCAACTTTCGACGCACAGGGGTACTGCTGACGAAAAAATTCCCCGGATCCAGTCTGATGCCTGGGGATAATTCAAAAGGTAAGGAATCTATAACTAATCTATGTCTCTTACAGATATATCGTTACCGAAGGTAAGTAACTTGTTCTTTAAGTCTACTCTTTGTAGTAAATTTACACTCAGAAATGGTGATTAGCAAACAAAGTTTAAGAGTAAATGTACATGCATAGACTGACCTACAGGTAAACTTACCTTTGTGACTAGGCCCCATAATGTGACCCTGCATTTTCCAAATAACCTTGGGTGTTATGCCTCTCTCAGCACGTTTCACCGTTCTTGGAGATGGTGGACTTATTTGTTCAGTACAATATGGGTCAATTAATACATGTTTTCTAAGAGCTGCCATTGGTTCCCAGGGCACTGTCACATTTCCTAACCTTACATTTCTGAGAAATCTATATAATTAAAAACATTTCAGTGGAAACATCTAATTAGAAAACAGTAAAAAGACAAAATCAGAGAAATATTATTCAAGAGCTGAGATTCTGGGTTAAAGTTAAGGTATAGGTTCAAGTAGAGGCTAGGTTTCAAGTATGTATCAAGGTTAACGTTAGGTTAAGAGTAAGAACAAGGGCTAGGATAGACTTTGTGCACATGTTAGGATTTTAGTCAGAGGTCAGTGTTAGAGTAGGGGTAAGCATCATATGTGATCAGCATTGGGATTGCATTTTACTGGGGGATCGCTTTGGCTGTAGACTAAAAAGTACACCAACTTTCAAGAAACTGTGGCCCTAATTAGGATGTTGGTCAGTAAGCCTCTGACTGCTTGTTGGAGGCTTGCCGATTGACATCCTTGGTTTGGTTTCCGACTGCCGTATTATGATTACAGCGGTCGGAATCCAAATCGGCTGGTCAATCCGGCTGGCGTCCTTATGGACGATGAGGGGCCTGCCACACGGTGCACGGATTTACAGTGACTTCCATTTCTCTATGGGAGCTTGTGCTGCGGCTGGTTTCCGACCGCTGCACAAGCTCCCATAGGGAAATGGGAGTCTGTGACTGAACCATGTGCGGTTGCATCGTAATTGTGGTTTCGGACCGCCGACCCAAGGTCGGTCGGTACCAAAACTGCAGGGATGTCGATCGGAGGCAACTCTGACTGGCATTCTAATTAGAGCCTAAATCTGTACCTCGTGAAGAAATTCATAGGTGGGACTAAATTCCTTCCACCTTCCCTTGTTTGATCTAAAATAAGCATACCTGTCTGTCTCTATGTGCTTTCCTCCTAAATCAAGGAACAGTTAGAAAACACATGCTGCTCCTGCCAGACCTGAGAGTTGTGAGAGGTCAGTGGCCAGCAGTGGGATATCATGGATGTCGGTGTGAACAAATATCATCCCTCTTCTCTTATTGCCCTACTAGGTATTAAAGGAACGTGATTTCATTAGTGACACCATTGGCCTTTTGTTCTTTGGAGGTGCTCTATATTATATCCATAAACATAAGGGCATCTTCTTTCAAGATGGATCAGTGAGTTAAACATTTTCTGCTGTCATCTCCGGTGACACCTACTCACAAGTTTGAATACCAGGTAACTCAACCTGGCCTTCCATTCTTCTGAGGTTGAAAAATTAACGTCATGTACACCTTCATTCACAATGCATAGAAATGGCAGAAATTGTACCATTCACTTTACTTGATGACTTTCTATCCAAGCTTGATGAGGTCGATCTAGGTTGGGACACCGAGTGTCCGTCAGAGACAGCGTAAACACAATCCTCAGCACACGTCTTTTAAGTAATATGCAATTATCCAATTTGTTTTAGTCAAGCATAAATGATACAGAGAAATTTTCGAGCTTGGTTTCTTTTCTTTATTCTCTTTGTTCTTGCATCAGCCAACACGTGTTTCGTCGCACAGAGGAATTTTGTCCCGCGACTTTCTCAAGGCTTACAAGAGTCCAAAATGTTCCTTTATCAGTGGTGATAATTCCATCCCACTGGAAAATTAAAATCTATGTTCCGATGTCCACGTCGCATTTAACCGTGGATCTTCGTCATGAGCCAAACCTAGAGCACGTAAGAAGGACGTGTAGGTCCCCACATCAGCGCCGTGTCACGACACCCTTGTCCTATGAGGTCGCTAGAGGAAAACAAGAAGGCTTAATGTAAGCCGCTGTTATTCACAATAAAATTATCAGTGCGAAGACACGTAAGTAGATACTTACAAGTCACAACAATCTGTTGATCTCAGAAACCAGTCCTGGCGAAGGCTTGGACCCTTTTTGGGCAATAAAGGCTGAAATATGTTGACAGTATACAAGTGATGCTAAGGACAATTTACACATTCAAACAACATCACCACCTCTCTTTTTACCCCTATATACTGCACTTATATTAAACTTCAATTTTTAGATATAGGAGGTAATTTAAACTTTTTCACTATACAGATCCCACCAGTACTTTCCCTTGAGAGAAGGTGGTAGTCGCCTAGGGAAGCGAGTACTATGTGCGAAACCCAATGATGATGCCACCCAATACTACACCATAGTGGTGACCACTTAACACCACCAGTGGCCAATATTGTTTGAGGGTTTGGGTAGTAACTGGTACACGAAGACACCAGTAAATCATAAAGTTCACTCTCTATTGATGAGGAGATTTTCTAAATATGGTAGATCAAGATTCATTCTGCATGCTATTACTACTAGACCATTTTTCTGCCTTCTATGTCGTGGTCCTGAGTATCTTGCTTCCACATGTCTAGTACATAGTCCAAGTCTCACACTGCTCATTCTAATTGTTCTGATTCTTCTTGTTCTGTGGGTTTCAGAGTGTCACTTAAAATGGTCTCTTTTGTATTATACATTACAAAGTGATTTTTTTTTCTAGTGATGGCCAGCTGGGGGTACATCACCACTCTTATCGGCTCGGTGCGCGTAGTTTGTAATACAACCCCTGCATGTAAAAAGGCCATTAGTACATCAAATGCTGACAAGAAAATGTACCACTTGGCTCTTAAAGAAAACGAAGGGCTGCCTACGGCCTACATTTAGGTGTGACCCCAGCCTGATTATTAGTATGTAACTGGATTATGCAATTTGTGTGGAAAATCAATGCAATTTGTTAAATTTACATATGACCAGCTGATTGTAATTTACATGTTACTCATTTGTGAGTTAAGGGTTTTTGCACCTACAGAAATGTGGGGAAATTTACGTCAACCCAAAATAAAATGAGCAGCGGTTTTCTGAAGTAGAGAATTAGGGAGACTTTTTTTTAAACCTTTCACAGTGTTCTCTTATTACTGAGATGTAGCATTGTAAAGTGACCTCGAACTTGTCAGTATACTGTATTTGATAACAGTGCTTGAGGGCACACACACACACTGCAATTCAAGCCTTCTGGTTTTTATTATTTACAAAAATCAGACGTAAGCTGATCATGGTATAGGGCTCTCCGACAACTCTCCAGTATACGTGGGCCCGCCCCTTTCTTTATTATGAGGACTTTGCCTGAGACGCGTTATGAAAGTGAGTCGGCACGAAAATGTTGGAGATGCTCAACATCCAGCAGAAATAATTTAACTCTTGGAAGCACTATCATTAAGAAAATGCTGCCTGCTAAAATTGGGTAAAGTTAAGAAAATGAAGCTGACTCAAGTAGAAAGTTTAGACTCTTCAATTTTGTTGTGGGGTATACAGTAGAGCCTTTGGTAGTAGCAATCGGCAATTTCTAATCTACGTAATATTGAACTGGACAGCACCAGCCTTAATAAGACACGCTTAAATACGCCAACCACTGTGCTTCTCTATCATCCTGTTTTTCTTCATTTTACAGGAGTTGATTTCTTTGCTGGAGAGCTGGAAAATTATCACAGGCAACACAATGACGCTTTAGCCATCAGGCAAAAGAGAAATGTAGGATTGCTTCTTATAGATGCCAAAAAACTGAAGGAAAAACTAATTCCATCGCCAAAACGCTGCTTCGAGGTATGTTTGTTACATGATTTTATGAGAACTCACCCCAGTCCTTCTTTTAAGGTTGTTATACAGAGCTGCTCTTTGCCATGCAGAAAAGGTCAAATATTTTATCATAGGCATCGCATATGCAAGAACAGTGCTTTATACCATTGGTTCAGGATGTGGATCCTCCAGGAATAAACACTTGTAAGTACCCCTTGGAAGGACATCCTCAATTTGCAAGGCTGTTTGTCCTGTGATGCTCAACAGTCTTTTTCTCAGAACTGCACTCAACATATCCTTGAAAACAAGTTTTATGAAATACGCTATTTTTTTAAGTATCTCCCAAACAACTGTTTAGCAATCCAGCATAAAAACCTAGCCCTCCTCTAACTTATCTTTTGAATATAGATGTATCTGATCATTTGGCTTATCATCCTATCATTGGATCTGAAGAGTTGGTACCCCAGGGTTACACTCAACCTCCTTAATGTTCTAAATCAGTTGTGGTTCAAGTTTCTTCAGAAGTATAGTTTAATCAAACACCTTGTTTTTAGGTTTGAGTTGGCCGCGCAGCTGTCGTGTGACCTTTTTTGTCACTAACAAACATATATGCAGCATTCCATCATTTCTCCGACCAACTTCCTCCTCTTCTTTCTACCACAATAACACAACCGCACAACACTTCCACTGCACTGCACCACACATATTACCTCTTGCAGCAATCAAGTCTAAGACAAACACTCTTAACTCCACTTCATCCCCTCTTACACATATCATACACTCTACTCACAAACACATCAGCACCCCCTTTTCCTTACAACTTCCACTCACAAACAATACTATACAGATAAATCCATCTAATAAAACAAATACATCAGCACCTCGTTTAACTACTCCTCAAAAGCAAAACATAACACGCACACCAGCACAACAAAATCTCTCAAACACAACACCTCATAATACTTTCCATCACAAACTAAAAACATACACCCACCTTTCAGACTACTCAAATGAACAAACTCCAGTGCCAAGCTTTCTCTCTTCCACCACACGTAACACATATACAGCAACACAGCAATTCTCTTTTAACCACCTCTCATCCATTGGACAATTTAGAACCTTACTACATGACCCACATGCTGCACCACCACCCCTAAATCATACACCTTCTGCCCTAAACAGACGCAAACAAATAAGCGACATGCCACACCTCACAACTTCGCTTCTCCATGTCTAGTGCACAGCAAGGTTACACTACAAAAACAACACAGCGCACCAACCCACTCTCAAACACAGTCTCCACCACCTACACACGCAAACTCATCAAAATGCCTTCTTAGCCTGCTGGACGAGGAACATGATACAGAACAGCTACACAATTGCTATCCTCATAAGCTAATACCAACACTAAGGAAACACCTACTACAAGCCCACAAAATACTGCTCACTCCAAAATAAAGTCATACTATTGCCAAAGCACGTTCTCTAAACTGTCTACTAATAAATTCTCGACCGTTCTCTAAAAACAAACATTACATCTACGACCTTCCCACTGACGCAAAACCTGACATACTATTCATAACTGAATCATGGTTGGGAGATGATATGGCTCAAGTCCTGCATGAAGCCGTTCCTCTAGGCTATCAAACTATCACCCAAAATCGTATAGGCAAAAATGGAGGTGGCCTAGCTGTTGTGTTCAGGTAAACATTACATATCACTAAAGCTGACAACGTCTCCATAAAAGATTGTGAGGCCCTTTTCACCAGATGCAATCCTACACCGTCTTACTCCTGTAACTTCCTGCTCCTTTACAGACCTCCACCTAGCAATGCAACATTCCCAGAAACACCTCTAGGCACGGTTTCAAACCTGATAAAACTACACTCCAACCTATGCGTTCTGGGTGACCTCAACATTTGGTTTGACAAACCCAATATGCCCCATCTGAAAACAATCATTGTTGGCCTAAACGCATTGAACCTGCATCAGATTGTCCGCAAACCCACACACATCGCTGGACACAGCCTAGATGTCATTTTTGCAAATACAGAACTAGTTACCTTTCAAACAATGACTCCAGTCACATGGACAGACCACCATTTGCTTGCTTTCAAACATAGAACAACACTAAGCGACGCACCTAAAACCACCTTATGTGCATCCACCTATCGACCATGGAACAACCTCAATTTGGTACACTTAGAAGCATAGTTAACATCCAGTACAGATCTAGACACATTAAATTCTGTTAAAAAACTGTATGAGTGGCTACAAGAAGCTTTTGATATCCTAACACCACTAAAAACGACACAACAGAACAAAAGAAAACAATCACCTCAGAGAAATATAGAGATAAAGGCGATAGAACAACATTAGAAAGCTGTAACGTGCCTGGCTCAAGACAAACACCAATCAAGACAAACTTCGTCTACAGAAAATTAACAGATAGTACAAGTCAGCTATCAAAAAAGCTAAGAAAAGGTACTAGTCAGACAGAATTCAAAATGTTAAATTTGCAAATAAAAAATTCTATAAAATTCTCATGAATTTCGTAAACCAAATTTCCTAGAAGGAGCTTGTCCCGTTACTCAAGATTTCACAGACAGACTGGCAAATCATTCTACGGCCAAAGCAGACACGTTTGACTCATATTTAAAACAAAGACATAGCACTAGCACCGACCCTTTTCCAAAACAACAATCCAAGAATACTCTAACCCAGCCTTTCCGTTCCTTCCAACACATTTCACACAATGAATTTATGGACCTGGTCAAAGCAAGCAGGCCAGTCGGCAGCCCTTCTGACCGGTGTCCACTGCAAACCTTCAAGACAATTCTTCTAACAACCTCTGCTGCCACACCAGTAAGAAGAATCATTAACAATTTCTTAACTATCGGAAAATTTCCAGAAGAACTCAAAATGATATACATATGCCCATTACTGAAGAAAACAAACTTGGACCCGCTGAACCCTGACAACTACAGACCGATTACAAAGGGACCTTTCCTGGGCAAACTGATAGAAAGAGCAGCATTCACACAGATGTCACAATTTATTGAAGATAATGTCATATTTCCAGACTTCCAAACGTGATTCCATCCAGGAAGAGGCACAGAATCCACCCTCGTTGCCATCTGGGATGACCTGAAGAACACAGTTGACCGCAACGGGGTTGCTGCGCTACTTCTCTTGGACCTCTTGGCTGCCTTTGACGTGATTTACCATGACACTCTGATACAAAGACTCTACGAAGCCAGCAGAGGGGACTGCTCTTGACTGGATCACATCCTACCTTCGCAACAGAACTAATGCCATCCATACCCCACTTTCTCGTCCAAACCGTACTTCACGAAAGCAGGGGTTCCTCAAGGCTCTATCATCTCGCCCATGGTTTTCAACATCTACATGAAGTCTTTACCGGCACTGATAAATCAATTTCACTTCACATGCTATAACTATATAGATGACACGCAAATACTCCTTCAACTGGAATGCCTCAAAAACACTGGAAAATTTTCAGCTGTCTCAGAGCTGTGGATCAATGGATGACGTGGAGCCATCTTAAATGTAATGCTTCCAAAATGGAAATACTCCTGTGTGGCGATTGGAAAAATTATGACCCGCTCGCCGCGTGGCCTGACGATCTGAAAACACTGCCTAAAGTATCAAAGGAAGTAAGAAAACTCGGAATGACCATGGATTCCAAACTATCAATGAATAACCAAATGGACTAAATAGCAAGATCAAGCTTTGTTACTATAAAAACTCTGCGACTAATCTTTCCCCATTTGGGATTAGCACACAAGGTCCAGGCTACTATCTCTCTTGTTCTATCCAAACTCGATTACGCCAATAGCCTCTACCATGGATCACCTTTAAGGACTATGAAAAGACTACAATGGATTTAGAACTCAGCTGCCAGACTACTCTTACATATAAAGCCGCAAGACCACATCTCCCCTGCGTTGAAAGCTCTGCATTGGTTACCGGTTGCCAGAAGATCCACGTTCAAGCTGCTTTGTATCACCCACAAAGCTATACATGGAACGGGACCACTCTTCATCAGGAATAAAATCACCAAACACATTCAACAAATGAACCTCCGCTTACAGTGGCACCTCGCCTCAAAATCCCAACGTAAAAGAAAAATCTCTTTACCCCCCAAAATAAGATCCACGGATAACCACCTTATCTTGAGAAAACTACTCAAGAATTGGCTCTTCCCCACATAACCACCACACGCAAACAGAAAAATATAGCATATACCTCTGCATATAAGCATTTATTGGCACTATAGATATTTACCTATATATGTGTATTGCTTTGTATAAACGTATATAATAATTGTTTTAAAAAATATAGATATTCATTAGTTCTGCTTAACAAATGTACATATTACTGATAGTTACATTATTCTATGTTTTTAATATGTGTATAAGTGACTGCATAAATAAGTAAATCTTTTATCATAACTATTTATCTACAATTGTTTCACTATTGAATTACAATTTTTTTTAAATAAATTAATCTAAAGTACAACAACACTTGAAAGCCAGAGTTTATTGAATGCATCTTTAATCTAGATATACTACCTTCCTTATGCATATATACCTTCCATGTACTTATGTATCTATATATTTATTACATTTCTTCTAATTCAGCATATCCAATGCACTATCCTATTCCTCACCCTATACCGCTTTCAATATATCCTCTACCTCAACTCTCTGACTCATGTCAAACCTCATTCTACTACTCTTTCCAATGCACTACCCTATTTCTCACTCTATACCTCTATCAATACATCTTCTCCTTCCACTCTCTCATTGATCCCAAACCCCATACCACTACTATGATCCCCAAAATAACCCTTTCTAGACTCTTCCCTACTCTACCCCTCCTTGCATCATCTCATACCTCTTTACTATTCAGATCTCCCAAACAAGCCTTTCTAAACCCTTCCCTTTGACTCTTCCCCCTCCACCTCACTTTTACTCATCCAATGCCTCTTCCTACTGCTATGAGCTCCAAATAAAAAATACAATTTTTTAAATCCTTCTCTCTTCTATCCTTCCACTATCCTTTTCAATCCAAATAACAGACTAACATGTCCACCACTCAAATTAATTTCATATTTTCACTATACTAATCCACCACTAATCCTTTATGGGTTCCGGATTAGCGTGCTACTCGCTGAAAAAGCACTTCAACACCTTATCAGGGGTAGCAAGCGCTGTATAAATGCAAACCCTTTTCTTTCTTCTATCCCTCCACTATCCTTCTCAATCCAAATAACTGACTAACATATCTACCACTCATATTACTTTCATACTTCACTATACTAATTCACCACTAATCCTTTATGGGTTTCTGAGTAGCGTGCTACTCGCCGAAAAAGTGCTTCAACACCCCATCAGGGGTAGTAAGCACTATATAAATGCAAACCTTTTTTCCCTCTTCTATCCCACCACTATCCTTCTCAATCCGAATAAGTGACTAACATATCCACCACTCAAATTACTTTCATATTTCACTATACTAATTCACCACTAATCCTTTATGAGTTCCGGAGTAGCGTGCTACTCGCCGAAAAAGCGATTCGATGCCTCATATGGGGTAGTAAGCGCTATAATAAATGAAATTACAATACAATACAATACAATATGACTTAGGGATTAGCATGCTTGAGCCCTTTGGCAGGTAGGAGCCTTGAAATTAGATAAATGCAGCAACCAGCACAATGATTTTGTTTTTTGTTTTTAATTTACAACAAACTATTGAATTCTGGTGTGGTAACATATATTAAATTAAATGATATTAAGATGCTGTCTTTAGTGTTCTACAATGTGAAACTTGTGCAAGGCGAAGGGATCATGCAGCACAACCTCTGGGCGGAATGTTCAGCAGTTGTGTAACAAGATTCATGCATGTGTTAGACCTGACATCCTTTGTGTGGTATCCCCCAAACTTTTTTCTTTCACTTTTCATTTTTGTTAACATTAGAACTCTGTGCACTTTTCCACTGCTAACCAGTGCTAAAGTGCTTGTGCTCACTCCCTTAAACATGGTATAATTGACCTACAACTGATTGGTACTGTGAGAAATTGGGTTTTTTGTTGAGAGGGGTGAATACCCTTCTCAAGCAACATCCAGAATCCCTGTCAGGATGAACCACAAAAGTCATTAAATTAACCTGTGCGTAACCTTCTGGTAGCTTGGCACAAAAGCTATCAGGCTTAACTTAGCGGCAATGTGTAAAGTATTTATGCAGCATACCAACAGTAATCAAGTGAATACACAACATAAGAAAAATCCCACACCTATTTAGAAAAATAGAGTAAGATTTAATAAATAAATGAGATCAAAATGACAAAACTCCAATCAAAAGAACCGGAGATCTGCAGTTTCAAAGATTTAGGTGAATATAGCGCCTAAAAGCATGACGCACAATTTGTGGTCATCTGGCAGTGCTAGCCTGAGGGAAGGGCACAAGTTTCGACCAACCGCTATGGATCTCAGGCTGGATACAGGGACCAGGTTAGTGCTGCTGAAAAAGTTACCTTCTCAACGCCCGGCACGAAGTATCTTGTTCGCGGTGGAGGAGGCCGCGAGGAGAGGGATGCCAAAGTTGAGAGCTCCACCTTCAGGGAGTATTGATGTGTTCAAAGGCTTGTTCTAATGATTCTAGACTTCGATAACAGTATCCAGCAGGTACCCATACGAGACCCTCAACTGACAGGCCACATGCTTTACTAAGAATAAGGTGCGCTTTACACGAAGCGTGACCGCATCCAAAAAAACCATGCCTTAACTCTGATAAGTTTTTAAACGAACAAGGCTTGGGTCCCTAACTGTCTGGACTGGACCACTACAATAGTTAGGAAAACAAACAAAGTGTCCAGACAGACTATTAATGCCAGATTAATGAGTTAATAAGACCTTAGGCTGAACGTACTAAAGTCTATGTGATTTATTTCACTTGACTTATAACTCTTTTGAAGAAAGACAAGCTTATGCTATTTAGTCATGTCATGAAATGAACAACAATTGATTTAAGTGCACATTGTAAAATAAATCCTCAAAAACAAACTTAAACAAATTCCAAAACAACACATTTGTGGAAAAACGTAATACAGACAAATAAATACATGAATTCAACATGCATAAACAGTGATAACAAATACAATTGACCAGTCCTTGTTTCACGAAAAGCGCTAGGCGGACATAAACGTGTTTCTACAACAAGGCCTCTGCCTCTTGCCCTGCCTGCGACATGAGAAATAGGGTTACACAGTCTAAATGAATGTTGTCAGAGTGGGGAACATCTATTTCAATTAATTCCCTCAAGACACGCCCTATAGTGGTTAACCCATTCCATGAAGCCAACGCGTTTTGAACCCCAACTTGCTCGGGGGTTCTCCTCAGGACTAGGACTTGGTCTAGAGATCTGCTCTTGGTGCCGAATTAATCAGGAATATTGCAGTTTGAATGAAGAATATTCCTCAGAATGAGTTAATTAACTCTGATAAGGACTGCACCTCTACATATCAAGGTCTAGAATCATAAGAACAGGCCCTTGAATTATCCATGCCTCATGGCATTAAGCAAAAGCGCCTAGCTCTGTTGATCACACAATACTCCCTCAAGGTGGAGCTAACAACTTTGGCATCCTTCGCTTGTGTCCAGGAGACAGTCATCCCCTAATAAAAGGAGACAAGTAAAATATAGGCCAAGAGTGTATTGATACCTCTATGACCATTAGAATTTACTCTGACCAGTAAGGGCCATTTGGTACCGTTTGGACTTGACTCCTGAGGGCTATAACATGTACCCATCTATGAAGATTGTTAACCTTCATTGGTTATTATTGGACACTTTTTTACAATTAATATTAAATGCTAATATATCTGTTGGACACTTATAAATGTAAAGTTATTATGTTTCACCACACAGTAATGATGTACGTTGTGTATATATCCTTTTAATGTGATTTCTATGTAAAGTTGTTATGTATATGTATTATTTGTCTGTCACATTCATAGAATGCTTTATGGATGGTGTCTGAAGTAAAGACACTTAACCACGTGAAAAGCATTTACTTACATGCCATGTCTTTTTTCGTGTAAAGGGATGGTGCATTGACCAGCATCATATGTATATGTGTGTTTGCTGAGTGGCCAAATGGTTCTTGAAAGAAAGAGAAGCAGTAATTGGCTATTATAGATACTGATACATTTCCGTAATCTGTGATTAGCTATTCAAGAATTTATGGTATAGGGGGTAAACACATTTTTCAATACATTATTTTGATCCCTGCGTCTTTCCACCTCAACTGGATCACTCCCCGTCGTTATAGACACTTTTAGAAAATTGGCATTTTTTTGCCCTAAACATTTGGTGTCTGCTGTCCTTGTCCTTGGTCACATGACTGTGAATGATTCTGCTGTTGTGGTTTGTGTATTCCTGCCAGCCAGTGATGTAAAGGGGTGTAGGCAGGACGGGATATCTTGCTTAGATGGCTGGGGCGTAGCTGTTCCCTGCCCCACTTACACTTTAAAGGGGTTGCCTCCAGCACACACAAAGGAATCTGACACCAGCCTTTTGTCACCCCAGACTCCTTGAATTCTCAGCAGGGGAAGGGAAGAACTTTCCAGAACCAGACGTGGGTTAGCCCAGCATATCCCCCCACTTCAAAGGCTGGCACCAGGCATAAATATTGGATCCTCCGAATAATTCTTCAATACACTCCTGGACCTATGGAGGACTTCAGAAGGAGTGCCCGAGTCCCCAGAGGATTGCCCTGCTGCTTGAAGGCCTGCTTTTCTGCTTGAAGGAGAACTGGACAATCATTTTAAACCTGAGACCACCAGACATGACTCCAAGGGCTGGTTGGCTGGCCTCCTGTGTGAGCTACTGGGACATAATAAGCTTTAGAGACCTTGAACCCTGAACCTGGCGTCTGCTGGAGTGAGTCCTAACCCGCCAAATGGTGCACCCCAGGTCCTGGACTCTTGGAAGTGGTGTTAGAGGTGCTGCTCCTGTGGATTACTGACAGAATATCGAACACAACAATATCGAGATACAGAAATATTGTGTCAAAAATATCGATTACAAAAATATAATTTCCTTATCTCATCTAGGCGTTACCATGATCACTTGACGATTCTACAGAGCACTTGGATGCTTGTACGCTTCACCCAGGACATTTTATATATTTTTCCACTCATGGCTACACCATGCCATTTTATTTTATTTGACCGCCTGCTAGACTTTGATACTATCTGTCGTTTAGATACAACGATGTGCCTTTCCAATACGCTCGGGTCTGTGCATATCTAAATTATACTATTTAAGTTCAATAGTTTCTGTCGTTATTTGCACATCTCTAACCTTGTCACCATGCTGGGCAGATCCATAAGTGACCATACACATGGGCATCCACAATGTTTATCAGATTCTGTAAAACATTTTAGACACTATTGTCTTTTAAGTAACCACGACGTGCCTCTCGATTTTTCATGTTTTTTATTGTCTGTGCGTTTCTAGACAATACTATTGGATTGCGATGATTACCCTGTTGAAATCTGCCACTATGCTTGGGAGATCAATTTGTGGCATACATATGTGCAATGTTCATCAGATTGTGTGCAAAACCATATGCTGTTTATTATATTTTCAAACCCGTACATGCATATTACAAAATGGCCGCCACCATTACCCTACTTTGTGTACAATTACATGATGTAGTCCTTTCTTGATGTCAAGTCTGGATATGTAAACCATGCTTCAATTGTTACTCTGTGTGTGAACAAGACTGTGTAAACAGTTACAGAAACTATTAAACTACCACTGTTTTTGCAATCCTCCTGAGAGAGCCGCTTTACTGAATCGGCTGTAGGAATTGAATGTCCGGCGTGTCCTGCCAGCACAGCGCGCCACCTCTCATGGGCCCCGGAAGGGACATTCATTTTGGTACTATATATATATATATATATATATATATATAATTTATTTATCACCAAAATATCCAACCAAGGATTCACCGCACACCAAGGGAGTGTTTTTCAATCTTGTATTTGCAAACGTGCAAAGTATCCCACTTCCACCACCTACGCGTTTCAACCCTGCCGGGTCTTGTTCACCCGCGCTACCACGGACGAATTGGTGGTGTGTATATATATATATATATATATATATATATATATATATATATATATATATAGTAACACTATTATTAAAAATATATATTTTACATTAGATTACATTTTTTGGTTTCTTTTTTTAATTTGCTCTATAAAAAGCATATATATATATATATATATATAATATAAAGAAGCAACACAATGGTGGACATTCAGAACCACACCTCTCACAGAATTCCTTAAATCAAGGCTTGGTGCACTCCTTCCGCAGTATCAGCCATTGCATGATACCTCTTCTAAGCAGAAACACAGGAAAACAAAAATATGTAATGGTGCACCTGAACATTAAAGAGTCCGGGGGCGGAGCCTAGTCAGGCAGCAAGATGGCCATTTGATAGAGGTGCTCTGCCGTCTGAATCCAGAATCCTGCATCATTCTGTCCAGTCGGCTTTTTTCCTGCCGCCCGCTCGCAGTCCCAGTGATTATTTATAGCGCAGTGCCGTACCTGGTGCAGAGCGGGACCTTGGAGCGGCTGGTGGAGGTGCTGGGGACTCCGGCGGGATGTGGTCTAGGCGAGCTGCCTCGGGCCGCGTGTGTGGCACTGCGCTGCTGCGCCTCCTGTGATCCCCTGGAAGTGGTCGGCGGCTACGGAGCTCCTGGTGCTGCTGAGCGTACACAGCCCTGTGACCCTCACACAGAGCGGCTGGAAGAGTTTCGCAGCCCGCAGATAGGCAGGCCCTGAGACCCGGCCCACACCTGAGCTGGTCCCCCAGATTGCAGCGGCCTGGGGAGCAATGCGGGCCTGAGCGGCTGCACGCACGAGTCGGCGGTAGGTGCAGGCTGCATGTGCTGCAGCCCATGGGACGCGAGGCCTACCCACTGGGACTGTGGGCCCCTGCCCGCTGACACGGGCGTGAGGCCTAATAGACTGTGCTGCACAACATCCTCCCCTCCGGGCTTATCTGGATCTCTGGCCTGGGGCCTGCTCGCTTTCCCCCAGACTTGTTTCGTCTTCTCGGGGGGCGGAGCCTGGGCCCATGCACCTGAGCAAGCTCCTATTTTTTTCCCACTGTGAGCAAGAGATGGAGATCAACGACGCCTCACCTGCTTGACATGGGCCTCTGGTGGGCTGCATTTTTCGCGCCCCTGGGATGGTGTGTGGACTGGACATTGCTGGGATCTCTACACGGGGTGTCTGCTGTCGTCTTAGACCGCTTGACCCTTGTGCCCATCAGGTACTAGGAGACTGCACAGATTACAGTGAAACATTGACCCTTTAGGTTTGCTGGTGCTCCAGTCCAGTGAGCTACATTTAGACTTTGGCACTATGGGCAAACATGATGCACAGCAGTCTAAGCTGCTATTCGAAAGTAAAAGGCAGACCCGCCAGGAGGTGGCACGGGGGCTGGGGGTGAGCCATCCACAGAGGGTGCAGACCAAGATGATGATCTAAAGGCAATATTAGTTGACACGAAAGCAAGCCTACGGACAATAGATGCCAAACTCGACCTCATGACCAGCCGATTGGATCGAATGAAGGAACGCGTGGACAAACATGATGACCGCTTAGACCACCTAGAGTCGTGGGTCTCTGATGATGATGATGCTTGTGCCAGGGCCAACAAACATCTCCTTCGGATGCACGAGGTCCTGGAGGTAATCAAAGCCAAGAATGAAGACCTTGAGGCACGCTCGAGGTGCAACAAACTCCGTATTGTGGGCATCCTGGAAACCACGGCTAGGGACAAGATGAAGACTTTCATGAAACCATGCTACGGGACCTATTTGGGGATGCCCTATTACCGGGCTTTGTAGTGCCTTGTGCCCCGGCCGCCTCCTGGAACTCCAGCCTGTCCAATAGTTGCAAAACTCTTAAACTACAAAGATCGCGACACAGTCCTTCGACTGGCCCGCGAGCGAGGGGCGATGCACTATTGCATCAATGACATATAATTTTACCCCGACTTTACTGTCACAGTTCAGGCAGCCAGAAAGGAATTTCTACTTGCTAAGCAACTGCTGCAAAAGCGGAGATCAAATACGCTCTTTTATACCCGGCTAAACTGCGAGTTCTGTATGAGGGGAGATCTCACCATTTCACTGATGCAAAGGCCGCTCTCAAATTTTCAAAGAGCATAACAGCCGGGAGGTGCTCGACTGCGGGGGACCCCGCACTCTCCGGAGGAGGCTGACCTCGATGACAACAACTAACGTCCTTCCTAACCTGCTATCCTGCTGTGGAACTCTCCCCCCTCCCCATCCCAGCGGGATGGTTCTAATCTACCGGGAGTGACTGCACTCTCCTCACCACGCAAGCTGATCTTCTTTGCTGCGCTCCTTGGCTGTGGGACTGTATGGTGCATGGCGACGGACAGAGCCACTGGTGCACAACTTGGGTGACTTTCACCATTTAGCCACCCAGTCACCCATTGACTGGGGAGTTCACCCGGCTCTACCTCGCCTCTAGGGATGTATCCAATATGCACAGTTTTTCTTTGGGATTTGGTTCAGGGTGGGGGTGGGTACTGGGTTCTCAACCATCTTTTTGGGTTGGTGTGGGCAGGGGTGGGATTGGTTTTGTTCCATTGTATGTTGGGTTTATTCTCTTATGGCAGAATTGTACATTGCTTGCCGGGCTTGTAATTGCTCTCTTCACTGTTGACAGACTGCACACGAGTTTCCTGTCTCCTTCTCATACCGCTCACTGGCAGCTTACACCCCCCTACTGTACAACGTACTACAACTCCTCCTCACGGCCACTACTCCGGCCGAAAGGTTTTTTCACACAAGGGTCATGATGACAGCCATTAAATGCCTGACCTGGAAAATACAGGGCCTAAATGACAGACGTAAGGCTCGACTGGCACATATATATCTCACCCGCCACCACATCAACATTTGTTTTTTACAGGAACACCATCTTACCTAAAACACAACTTCCTGACTTCAAGCACGGTGGTGCTCAGAAATACATGTATCCTTTTACTCCAACTATGCCCACGGGACTGCTATGCTTATTCGGAATGGCACACCCTGGCTTCTTACCCAGGCCAAATGTGACACGGAGGGACAATATGTCCTATTGGCTGGCACCCTGTGCCGCCGCCCAGTCATACTGGCATCCATTATGGTCCAAATATAGATTCCCCAGAATTTTTCTCTGAAGTGTGGCGACAGATAGCCAGTCTAGGACCCGGTGCTGTGATATGGGGGGGATATTAATGTAGCACTGGACCCCACCCTAGATCGCTCAGGTACCTCTCACCACCCCCACCCTGGTGCAGCTACACACATGGCTCAGTGATAACTGTCTAGTTGATGTCTGGTGTAGCCTAAACGGCAACCTTACGTGCATCACATCGACTCACAACTCCTGGTCGAGATTAGACTATTGGCTGCTCTCTCGGTACACCCAAATGTGGACGGCTGGCTTGTCTCATCTTCTCCACACATTATCTGACCATGCACCAGTGCTCTTAGAACTCTCCCTACCACTTGCTCCCTCACGTGCAATCACTTGGCGCTTACCAGCTGGAGCGCTCCGCGGCCAGGTGTTTCGATCTGAGATCCGGACTGCCATAGTGGACTACTTTGTTATTAACGAAGGCTCAGTTTCCTCCTCACAGATTCTATGGGAGGCCTTTAAAGTGGCCATTCTCGGTGTGTGCATCGCCAAACAAGCTGGTGTCCTAAAGGCGATACGATCTCACCTCGCCAAGTTCGAATGTGGGATATCTCTGCTTGAACGCAACTAATACGTTTCAAAAGATTCCTCCTTGTTGGCAGACATTCGTGAGAAAATTACTGTGTTCAATGAGGAGGGAGACCCTGAACTGAACTTCTTATCGCGTGAGACAACGGCACGCTGCTATGGCGAGGGTGACTGGTCTGGCTTAACACTGGCCAACATGCTTAAACGGCCTCAAGCCTCCGAATATGTAGTGGAATTCTTGGATAACCACTTAGAGCGCTAGTCCATGCCCAATGGTCTCCTCCACACAATGATGTCCTTTTACTCCCACCTATACCAGTCGAAGATATCGCCAACTCGCGAACAACTAGAGGCCTATTTGGACACGGTCCAGTTACTGTGGCTAGACTACACTCATCGACTATACCTTGACGCACACTTCACTGAAGAAGAAGTACTGCAGGTCATGTGAAGCCTTCCCAATGATAAGGCTTCCTGTGGACCCCCCACAGAAGAACAATGGACCTACTGCTGTGAACAAATTGGGGACTTCTCGCCTAATTACAGACTCAGACTTATTCATTTTAAATGCACACATAGATTGTACCGCACACCAGTGCAGTTGCATCGTATGGGCCTACTGGCGGAAGCGCGCTGTGTACGATGCTCAACACCGCAGGCTTCCTTCCTCCATCTGGCTTGGGAGTGCCCCGCAATAGTGGACTTCTGGAGAGAAACACATCGCACCATTCATCAGATTACTGGTCACTCACCCTCATTGACTCCACTGACCTGTCTGATGGGCTATGTGAGGGATGTCCCACCTGAATGTCATTGCCTAATGACCATGCTCTTGCTCCTGGCCAAGCGTCAGATAGCCAAAGCATTGGGGAAAGAAACTTTCACCGAAGGGTGAGTCTTGCCTGCAGGATGCCGCATACTGTCAGGAGCAACTAGCCAACTACTGGGAACTACTGCAGCCGACTCCCCTCCCTGTAGATATTTGGAAGCCATTTTTAACCTATCTATGAGCCCCCTAGCTTTCTCAGTCGTCAAGAGAGATAACTGTACCTGTCATCACATGATTTCCGACTACAGCTGCCCGTGATCCCAGCTAGCTAACAAGTTGTGTTTAGGAGCTATTTGTCCCTTCTTTACTCTATGAGACTGTCGGTGTAATAGGTCTTTGTATTACAATTGTCATGCCAGAAAATGCCACAGCATTGCTTTTATACTGTGCACTTGCTTTCATTTGTATTTGTGAATGACAAGGTCTAAAAAGATGGCACAATGTATTTATGACCATACAGATGTCTGCCTTTCTGCTGTTCTTCACATATAATGTAAAAAAAAAATTAAAGAGTCCACAGTTCTGTATATTTTGAAACCTCCCTTTCTATATTTCGATGTGTTCCATAAAAACAATCTGAAAACAGCCAAGGTGTTTCGTTCAAAAGAATTGGACTTCCTCAGGGCTGTAAATAATACATATAAAAAACATACATAAATGAAAAAAATCAAAAATTCTACATACAGAAAATACATATACCCTAAAGCAATTTATACAGAAATGTTAAAAAAGGCAGTCCTAAAATTTGAACTGATAGTCCTACACCATTAAAACCCATCAAACAGCATGACAGCATATGTGCAGCAAAACCCCAATAGAAAAGGGGGCCTGCCCAACACATCTCATTCATTACCTGAATGTGAACGTATAAACAAGAGAATGAGAGAGAGGAATACATAGTTCATATATATTCTTTACTCAGTGATTCTGCACAGGAATTTGTCCTCCTAATGCCCCATGTGCTACTATGTATAAAACATACCTCTTATTTATGCAAACAATTGTTCTTCAGTTAATGGTATAGCATAGTTCAAATTTCATCATGATCATAGAAAGTAATCATCGGACCATCACGAAAATCCCTTGGTTCAGTTGCCACATATATCATGGTACAACACGACAGTCCTCTATATCAATAGTGGGGTAGTAGTATCACCCAGTGTTGACACCTGAAAATATTAAATTCATATTTCAATATTCATGGTACGTAAGGGGCTATTGATCATCACAAAATTCCCTTTCTCCACCTTACTTGTGCTACATGTTGATCAATTGTACCCAAATGAAAAAATAATAATAAACCTATTTACAACAGAATAAACAAAATCATAAAGATGTACAATGCATACATATGCTCACTCCACTTCACCTAGCCCCACCCATCATGCCCATTCTTGATTGTATTGTTATTTTAAAAAGATTTTGATCACACGTTTGGCACATATTTATGGCGAAACATTTAGAACTAAACCAGGTGAAGGAGAGAAGATGAGGAGAAAGTGTAACCACCCCACTTCTGACATAATCAGTAGGAACAAAAGGAATAAGGACCATTTGCAGAATAAATAAGAAAGCATAATAATAGCTTAAAGCAAATGCAGCCCCTCCTTGTTCCTAACTGCATACATGGATAGTGGTGGGATAGACACATCGCCCGCAAGACGTGGTCCTCGCATCACTGATAGAAACGACGCTCCACGCCCCAATATAATCACTTAATGGGCACTAAATGCAACACCTTTCAGTAATTTAAGAAAAGACTAGCCCCTGTTCAACTTTGTATTATATGAACATGGGCTTACACCGCACTTGCCTTAAGATAAATTAACATGACATTATCACGGTGTAACCACATTGTCAAAATATCTGCTATGCACACGCCTCACTAGCGACATACTAACCCCTCACATTATACTGATAACTATATGGCTGCCCAGCATTGTGGAGGGAGCACAATTCCTACCAAATTCTCACCTAGTTGCATATGACCTACCGTCTTGCAAGTTTAAAGTTGTAAGTCTTAAATATTTTACTATATAACATTAATGTGATGAAAAATAAATAAATGTCAATAATATTTTACTTCAGAGGGATTAAATTTACTATTCCCACTCGTCTGTGGAATGTTATATTAAAAATACTTATAAAGTGCGAACAGTTACCCACATGGGGTTTCCCTGGACTTTTAGCCACAGAGTTTCTCCCAGCTCAGATGGATTCAGAACAGCCCAGTCTTAAGTTGTCTACGAAAGGAAAGTAGCGAAGAGCAAAATCTCAAATCATCCAGTAGAGTGTTCCAGAGCTTGGGCCCAGGAACATAAAGGAGCGGCCTCCCATCCGAGTAAGTTCAATCTTGGGGACAGCGCAAAGAGCGAGGTTGCTAGACTGCAGATAGCGAATAGGCTGATACAGTTTTATCAAGCCCTTGATGTGGTATGGGGCAATTCCAGCCCTTGCCTTGAAGACATAGCACAAGGCCTTAAATTGAGCACGTTTTTCCACATTCAGCCAATAGAGCTCACAACTAAGAGACGTAGGCGAAGTATAATTTGGCAATCTGTAAATGAGCCTAGCGGCTGCATTCTGCACCACCTGCAATCGTTTCATAGAGGCTTTATCAGCCCCCAAGTAAAGAATGTTACCATAATCCAGACAAGATGAAATAAAGACCTGGATGATGGTCCTTCAGGCAGGTACGGGGAGCATCCAGATGAATTTGCATAGCCATTTCAAGGTAGCAAAACAGGTCCCAGTGACGCTAGCAACCTGCGGCTTGATAGAGAGCTTGGAGTGCACCAAGAAGCCCAGGTTCTTAACTTTAGGAGCCGGGATAGGCGTGTCACCAAAGACGGTATGCCAGTGGTGTGGCCCCCAAAGACTTGGGTTCTTCCCCAGAAACATCACCTCTGTTTTGTCCCTATTCAGTTTCAGTGAGTTGTTATTCATCCATGAGGCATCCTGAGCCAAACAGGAGTTCAAGGACATGGAGATGCTGTCCTGAGCGGCTGTTAGAAATGGGGGTCTCTAGTTAGGAGGTTCTTATCCTGTCCAAGTAGGGACCCTTCTTCCTAGTCAGGATAAGGGGGATACACTACTGAAATAACCCCTGCTCACCCCCTTGGCAGCTTGGCACGAGCAGTCAGGCTTATTTCAGAGGCAGTGTGTGAAGCATTTGCACATAACATACAGTGAAAACACTACAAAAGGACTCCACACCAGTTTTAGAAAAATAATCAATAGTTATCTGTGTAAAACAAGACCAACACGATAAAAATCCAACATAAAATAATCAGAATATGCACTTTGCAAGAATAACCTTAAAAATGCAGTTCCTTGAAGTCAGTAGCTCTGTCGGGTGCTACAGCGGTGCTGAAAACAACTAAATCCAACAGTTTCGGCCGACCACGTCGGTGCGGACCAGCTTCGGTGTCAGAAGACTTGTAGACACTACCTTTTGTTCCGGCCGACCGTGGTGGTGTGGGCCGGCAGTGACGGTCTTCGAGGCTGCGGTGTGAAGCGGAGCGCTGCCCTCAGGTCGGTTTGCAGGCAGCGGCTCGGTGACGGTCGTTCAGCGGCGTTGGTGAGACCAGGCCTGCGGCACAAAGTGGGGCAGTGCTCGTCACAGTGCTGATGGTCTCGGTGCAAGTGGCATTGTCCGTCAAAGATCGTCGGTCGATGGGGCTGGCGTTGGTTGGCCGCAGCTGCAGTGTGGGACGGGGCGGTGCCGCGTTTAGCTTATGAGTGGTGCCCCCAGACCACAGTGCAGACCACGCCGGTGATGTCAGATGGCAACAGCATCGTCGGTGAGACCAGGGCGGCAGAGTGAAGCGAGGCGGTGCGGAGTGCGGTGCCCACAGGTCGCCGTGCAAGCAGCGGCTCGGTGGCGGCGGCGGTCGTCATCGTCGGTGAGACCAGGGTTGCGGTGCAAAGTGCGGCAGTGCCGTCTGCGGTGCCTTCAGGTCACAGAACCGTTGGCAGTCTTGGTGACGGCATCGGGTTGCGGTTACCCTCTGTGGCAACTGAGACACACAGTCCCAGAGGCGGTACCCAGAGGAAGGTGAAGTCTTTGCTGTTCCTGAGACTTCTTGAACAGGGGGCAAGCTCTACCTCAAGCCCTTGGAGAAACTCAAACAAAGAAGTTGCAGAAAGTTCAGTCCAGTCCTTTCTCTGCCTAATATAGAAGCAGCTACTGTAGTCTAACACAGCAAAGTGGTAGTTCCTCCTCACAGCTTCTCCAGCTCTTCTTCTTGGCAGGATTCTGAGTCTAAAAGAGTTCTAAAGTTCTGGGGTCTGGGCCCCAATATTTATACCACATTTCCCTTTATTCTCTTGTGGCAGAGAGTGTCTGTGCTCATTCCAAACCAGTTCTGACCTCTCTGGCCCAGCTTCCTGGCAGGAGGTGGAGACCGCATTGTCCAAGGCCGACCAGACCCATTCAGGTGCAGGAAATCTCCTCCCACTACTCTAAATTCAGCCCAGCCCTGACTCCCCCCCCCCCCCCCCAGTGGCTGTCTGAAGAGAATGCACATCCCCAGCCCCTGTTCACTCCAAAGCCAGACAGTCAATCCACAGCCCAGCAGAGGCACACAGGATGGCTAAGCAAGAAAATACAATACTTTCTAAAACTGGGTTTTTCAAACACACAACATAAAAATCATCTTTACTAAAAGATGCATTTTTACATTCTAAGTTCAGGCATACTAAACTCCATTTCTCTATCTTTTCCAAATGAGAAGTTATACTTGTAAGATGTTGCAAAGTATCTCCCACTCTATCCTATGGGACAGATAGCCTTTCAATAGTAAAAAATGAAATACACTGTATTTAACTATCAGGACATGTCACACACACCAGTACACGTCCTACCTTTCACATACACTGCACCCTACCCACAGGGGTACCTTGGGCCTGCCTTAGGAGTGACTTACATGTCATAAAAGGGAAAGTTAGGGCTTGGCAAGTGGGTGCACTTGCCAAGTCGACATGGCAGTAAAAACTGCACGCAGACACCCCAGTGGCATGTCTGAGATACCTTTACAGGGCTACTTCTGTGGGTGGCACAATAAGTGCTACAGGCCCACTAGTAGCATTTGATTTACAGGCCCTGGCACTCTCAGTGCACCTTACTAGGGACTTACCAGTTAATTAAACATGCCAATCATTGAAACACCAATCCAAAACATAATTTACAGTAGGAGCACTTACATTTTAACACTGAACAGCAGTGAGAAAGTGCGCAGAGACACTAAATCAGCAAAAACAGAGTCAAAACCAGGAGGTCAGAAAGCAAAAAGACATGGGAAACACGTCAAAAGATGCCTGGTCTAACAGCGGCTGATAGAGAGAAAATGATTTGGGTATCATCTGCATAAGAAAATAAAGTGAGACTGCAGCTTTCCACCAGGTCGGCCAGAGGGCGCACATAGGTATTAAAAAGTGCAGGACTAAATGCTGACCCCTGGGGAACACCAGAAGTTAAAGCATGACTCATGGATGAAGAGCTTCCAGAGGAGACCTGGAAGGTATGGCCCTTTAAGAAAGACAAAAAGACATGATAGTGCTGTTACCTGGATCCCCAGGTGTACCAGTCTTCCTAAGAGCATGTCATGGGACACAGTATTGAAAGCAGTGCTGAGATCAATTATAATCAGTGCAGCTGTCTCGCCTGCGTCTAGGAGCCGCCTAAGATGTTCTGTGACTCCTAGGAGGGAGGACTCAGTACCATGTCCAGCTCTGAACCCTTAGTGGGATTCATGTAGAGAATTCTGAGGCTCCACAAAAGCTGAAAGTTGGGTACAGACATGCTTTTCAAGATTTTTTGACAGATTGGGTTAAGGAAAAATAAGTCTATAATTAGACCAGTTGGTAGGATCCAGGTTGGGTTTCTTCAAGAGAGGAAGGACAGTGGCATGCTACCATGCTTGCGGAATGAGGCCTTCCTGCAGTGAGCGATTCAAAAGCCTAATCAGAGTCTAACAAGCAAAGCTTAGCAGGGGGAATAGGGTCCTCGGGAGAGTCTGATTTTATAGATTGTACCAGGGACATAAATAGCTGCATATCCAACAAGTCCCAGGAATCCAACTTCTGCCGTACAGAAAAAGTGTTGCCAGAAATCAGGATGTCAGAATTGGAAATAGATGAACAAATGATAGTCTGAGAGAGAGATCCTTGCTTGACATCATCAAAGAATTCTGAATGACCTGCACCTTATTCACAAAAAAAAGGGCCAAATCTTCTCATTGGGCCTGGGATAATGATGATACAGGAGCAATACTGCTCAGATGAGAGAGTGTTCCTTTCCGAAGAGTAATTTAGGGAAATTATGGTTAAAGTAATCTGATGAGAAAAAAAAGAGGCTCAAACTAATCTGCAGCGATTATGGTAGTGCTTCAGTGCTTGTTTGTATTAAACTTAGCTGTGGCTTCATAACTAAGCCTCCAAACATTTTCAATCCCTGTAGTTCTTCAGTATACCATGAGGCTGGGAGATGGATTCTAGTAAAGCTTCAAGTTTTTAGAGGGAGAATGCGGTCTAAAGAACTTCGTAACCAGTCATCAACTCTGGACTGGTCTTTCATGACATCTTCCAGTGAGTTAGGAATCGACTTTCTCAGCTGGCTGTTCAAGGCACCCATGTCACGCTTAGATCAAGCCCTTGCATTGATCTGGGGTTTATTCCACTCCCGCATGGTAACAGGGGACACAGCTCCATTAAAGGGGACAGACAGATGGTCAGACCACACAAGGGGTACCGGAGGAAGGGAGAGGAGTGCTTAATATTGGAAAAAACCTGATCTATCAGATGACCTGCTTGGTGAGTGGGAGAGAGATTCATCAGACTCCGGTTCAATGCCTGTAAATCTTCCATAAGAGTCTGGCCCATACTACATAGAGAGTCATCAAATGGAACTAACACTACAAAATGAGCCGATCTAAGGATTAAGGGCGCTAAAATATCAGGCAGTGCTTTGACCCAAGTACCTGTATGACCAAGTGGGCAGTCAATCCAAAGAAGGGGGACTGTGGGCTTTTTCAAGGTCCAGCATACATGCCCAGATCATGACACTACCAGAGGGGGTATGCAGTTCCTGAGTGGGTCGGTAAAATAAGAGGAGAGAATGTGAAAAAGGAATGATAGGTAGTCCTATTGTGAAGGGAGGGAAAGGGGGATCCCTCCTTTTGGAATTAGGGCCCTCACACACCCAGCCAGCTGGGTGTCATGCTTCATCATAGGGCCTGCTCCTCGTCGGGTCGGCGCTGCAATACCCGATGGGCACCCTATGAGGGGCTCTTTGGCGGAGATCTTTTATTCCTTGCCGTATGGTGCTGTGTGTGTAAGGGGCCTAACCAGTGTAGATATAGTGGAGTGAAGGTGCTAAAATAAAACAGGTAAGGAAGTCCAAAAAAGGAGCTTTATTATGACTGGCTTACGACCTGATCAAAAATGTAAGAGTGGCGACTGCCTGATACTATGTGTCAGGATGTTGCGCTCTACTCTATGTGGTCAACATGTTTCTTGCCTTTGTGTCTGACTGATCTAACGGCAATTCTTCAGGACCAAATGGTGATTCTTAAATCTACACACCGTGGTATGTGGGTTAACTAACCTTAGATTACAATGCGGAACATCCAAAGGTAAAGTACCCAAAGATGTGATGGACGACCTATAGAAAACAAGTAACATGATTAAACAGTCATCATGATAAGTTCCCTGTTTAAAACAACTCTCTCATATATAGTGTTTGCATATATTATGACCCACATAGTGCAAACAGTGAGTGCAGGCTGGCGTCATGGTTGTTATGACGCTAGTGAGTTAAAAATATAGAGTTTGTGCAAGTATTAAAAACATCATCAAGGAAAGTATCCTATATAAAAGAGGTAGCTTCAATATATCATGTGCCTCAATGCTCACCTAAAGGCTCAAGTAGCCTGGCCCCATCAGTGTCCGACAGCTTCAAGACACGTGAATTCAATGTCCTGAAAAAAGAGATTGCAGTGTCGGAATAGTGGAGCGAGAAATTCCCATGGTGATTACGGGCGGATGACCCGCAAAGTTCCAAGCTGCCAACCGCTCGTGATTGGTGGTGGAGGCTAAAAATCAGCACCACAAGTTGGAGGGACGCTGGATACGGCAAGAGGGTCCAAAGACCGCAAGCCCGAGTATGGAGGTGAGCCCCGCCCCCGCACTCCAACCAGACCATACCGCATCAAGTCCATGGGCATGGCTGGAGGTCATGCCGGTGGAGGGGATCGCTGCCCCACACTCTATCAGGTCTAGTGGTTCAGTGTCCTCCTACGGTGCAGCGAGTGCCTGCTACCGCATTAATGATCAACGAGCCAACCAGACTCACCTCGTCACGTCGGGCTGGAAGGTAACACTGGAGGATTCCGGCTTCAACGACCAAAGGTAATACTCACGATTGTAGACCGCGTTGCGAGCGGTAGACCTACCCCACGCTGCCGGAACCGGGATGGTACTATTCACCATGCGTGATATAGTAAGCCGGTTCCGGGTTCGGGAGGGCCACCAATCGCTAGCGTCAATCCGCTAGACGGTAGACTGTCGGGAGTAGAGTCTACGAGTGGGGGCCATCTTGCGAGAGTGTCCTGTATCATGTTGGCGGCCATATTAACAGGTGTCGTAGTGGTCCGAAGTAAGGCATAATAAGGTCCTGTGAGATGCCTAAAGTGTAATTATATCGAACCATTGGTACCCTAGGATAGTCTTATTATGTGGAACCTGAACCAAGTGCCCAATGATTAAGACTCCTTGTGATGTGCTAGCAAATTCTAGTATCTAATTTAGTGGCTCTTAAATCGCCGTTTGGTGGAGGCCATCTTAGGGTCAGATATCCAAGTTGGTTACTATTAGATTGCCGTTTTTTGGCGGCCATCTTGGAATGTAATTTATAACCAAGATCGTGTAGAGGTGAAAGATATGTTGGGTGCCCAAAGCAAGGGGAATTGGGCTATCATCAGACTACTGACAAAGTAGTTAATGTGGCCTGTAAAACTGAAAATACCCAAATAAGGGACATGGTCGAAACAATGAGGGAAGTGGCCACGCAAGAGCCACCTGTCAGGGTGATTGAACGGACCAGTAGATCCAGGAAACTTTAGTTTAGAGTACTTGTTGGCTATGCATGCCGTGCTACCAGAATGACTCTCTACAGGTAGTGTTGGTGTAGTCGCTTCACAAGGTGGTATAAATCTGAGTAATCGATGGGAAGGGGACCTTACAGAGGGATCGATGCAGTGGGTAGGGCCCAAAGGGTCAGGTTTTACTCAATGTGCTCCAAGGAATGGCTTCGTTCAGTCCATGTTGGTCAGAGGCCAGCCGGTGTACCCACCTTTGTTCAAGCCTGAACAGTGCACCCCAGGTGATTTGTGGGTGTGCCTCAAGTATAACCCAACGTAGGGTATCGGGTGGGTGTTTGAGTGTCTCAAAATGTGTGCACATTCTGGTGGTAATGCGGTGACACCGGATATTGCTCTTGTGCTCAGTGATACGAGTCTTAATCATTCTAGTGGTCATCCCAATGTATCTCAGATTGCAGGGGCAAGTAATCATGTACAGGCAATTGGTGGTATTGCAGTTTGTGTGCCTCCCCAATTTCCAAGTAAATCTTTCAGAAAATACTATTTCCTTGGTAGGTGCTGTTTGGGGGCTGACTGTGCATGAGCCATAGGGGTAGTGTCCCATTACGGGGGGGAAGGTCCCACAATCGTCTTTGTTGGTCAACTATGTGGGCCCTGGGTCTCGTGTGGATGAGCATGTCTTTCAAGTTGTTCGTACGCTTGAATGCAAACCTAGGTGTAGGTAGTTGCAAAGTTCCAGTGCCCAGTATCCCCCAATGTTTCTTTATGATGCCCCTAATACGGTTGGAATCGGGTGTAAAGGAGGTGACACAGGTTAGTACCTCTGTGGACTCTTTGTGGATTGTCTCCAACAGGGCTTCGCAGTTGTTGTTCCTTGCCTTTTTCATGGAGTGAGCAATATGGCGTGTTGGGTATTCTTGTTTTCTCAGATTCTCTGCCAACTGTGCCGCCTCAATCTTGTAGTCCGCCACCGAGCTACAATTCCTCCTGATACGGAGGAATTGCCCAAAGGGGAGATTTTCTTTCAGGGCTCTAGGGTGGTGGCTACTGAACAATAGCAAGCTGTTTACTGTTCGTAGGTTTCTTGTACAAGGTGGTACTGAGTTGACCTTCTGAAATTCTGATGTTGAGGTCCAGGAATGAGATGCTGGTTTCGGAGATGGTACTGGTAAAATGTAGATATGGATTTTGGCTGTTAATCCATTGGCAGAATAGGTCACAGGTTGGTCTGTCCCCTTTCCAAAACACCAGAATATCATCGATAAATCTCTTCCAAAGTTTGAGATTATCAATGTAAGGGTTAGATGGGTGAAAGATGACACTTTCCTCAAAGGCAGCCATGTACAGACATGCTACACTAGGCGCAAATGCACTGCCCATAGATGTACCTTGGGACTGGTGGTAAAGCTGGCCCTTAAACTCAAAAAAGTTTTCCGTTAGGGCCAACGTTGCGCATTCCATTATAAATGAAATAGGTGTAGGAGAGACCCAGTCGATTTTATTAAGTGCTGCCTCGATAACAGTCAAATTTGCACGCTGTGGAATATTTGTATAAAGAGCCTCAACGTCCAGGGTGACCAGGAGGTTGATCTCTTCAGGGCTCTGTACTTCTTCTATTAAGCGCAAGACATCAGTTGTGTCGTGTAAGAAGGAAGGGGTGTCTCTCACTAGAGGTTGCAAAAAGTAGTCGCAGAATTTGGATAGTGGTTCAAGGAGTGAACCAATACCGGAGACGATGGGTCTCCCCGGAACAGGGGTTGTGCCCTTGTGAATTTTGGGCAGGATGTAAAAGTATGGGACCCTTGGCTCTTTTGTGATCAGAAAGTCTGCTTCTTTTTTGCTGATCCACCCATCTGTTTCTGCCGAAAATATCATCATTGAGATTTGGGTTGTAAGGCGTGTTGTAGGGTTTTCTGTGATAAGAGTGTAGTATCTATCATTATTCAGTTGTCGTAGGCACTCAGTGTCATACTCCGTGGTGGCCATGATCACTGTGGCCCCTCCCTTATCAGCTTGTTTTATGGGTATGTTGGGGTCGTCTGCAAGAGATCTCACCGCCTCCAATTCAGCTGATGAAAGATTGTGAAAAGGGGTAGGGGTGCAACCATTTGTTAGATCTTTGAGCATAGCTTGCTCAAAAGTGAGTATCTCGTTGGGTATCATGCTGTTATTATAACACAAAATACAGATAGGTACTACACTCCTATCACAGAAAACCCTACAACACGCCTTACAACCCAAATCTCAATGATGATATTTTCTGCAGAAACAGATGGGTGGATCAGCAAAAAAGAAGCAGACTTTCTGATCACAAAAGAGCTAAGGGTCCCATACTTTTACATCCTGCCCAAAATTCACAAGGGCACAACCCCTGTTCTGGGGAGACCCATCGTCTCCGGTATTGGTTCACTCCTTGAACCACTATCCAAATTCTGCGACTACTTTTTGCAACCTCTAGTGAGAGACACCCCTTCCTTCTTACACGACACAATTTATGTCCTGCGCTTAATAGAAGAAGTACAGAGCCCTGAAGAGATCAACCTCCTGGTCACCCTGGACGTTGAGGCTCTTTATACAAACATTCCACAGCGTGCAACTTTGACTGTTATCGAGGCAGCACTTAATAAAATCGACTGGGTCTCTCCTACACCTATTTCATTTATGATGGAATGTGCAACGTTGGCCCTAACGGAAAACCTTTTTGAGTTTAAGTTTAAGGGCCAGCTTTACCACCAGTCCCAAGGTACATCTATGGGCAGTACATTTGCGCCTAGTGTAGCATGTCTGTACATGGCTGCCTTTGAGGAAAGTGTCATCTTTCACCCATCTAACCCTTACATTGATAATCTCAAGCTTTGGAAGAGATTTATCGATGATATTCTGGTGTTTTGGAAAGGGGACAGACCAACCTGTGACCTATTCTGCCAATGGATTAACAGCCAAAATCCATATCTACATTTTACCAGTACCATCTCCGAAACCAGCATCCCATTCCTGGACCTCAACATCAGAATTTTAGAAGGTCAACTCAGTACCACCTTGTACAAGAAACCTACGGACAGTAACAGCTTGCTATTGTTCAGTAGCCACCACCCTAGAGCCCTGAAAGAAAATCTCCCCTTTGGGCAATTCCTCCATATCAGGAGGAATTGTAGCTCGGTGGCGGACTACAAGATTGAGGCGGCACAGTTGGCAGAGAATCTGAGAAAACGAGAATACCCAACACGCCATATTGCTCACTCCATGAAAAGGGCAAGGAACAACAACTGTTAAGCCCTGTTGGAGACAATCCACAAAGAGTCCACAGAGGTACTAACCTGTGTCACCTCCTTTACACCCGATTCCAACCATATTAGGGGCATCATAAAGAAACATTGGGGGATACTGGGCACTGGAACTTTGCAACTACCTACACCTAGGTTTGCGTTCAAGCGTACGAACAACTTGAAAGACATGCTCATCCACACGAGACCCAGGGCCCACATAGTTGACCAACTAAGACGATTGTGGGACCTTCCCCCCGTAATGGGACACTACCCCTGTGGCTCAGGCACAGTCTGCCCCCAAACAGCACCTACCAAGGAAATAGTATTTTCTGAAAGATTTACTTGGAAATTGGGGAGGCACACAAACTGCAATACCACCAATTGCGTGTACATGATTACTTGCCCCTGCAATCTGAGATACATTGGGATGACCACTAAAATGATTAAGACTCATATCACTGAGCACAAGAGCAATATCCGGTGTCACCGCATTACCACCAGAATGTGCACACATTTTGAGACACTCAACACCCACCCGATACCCTACGTTGGGTTATACTTGAGGGACACCCACAAATCACCTCGGGTGCACTGTTCAGGCTTGAACTAAGCCATTCCTTGGAGCACATTGAGTAAAACCTGACCCTTTGGGCCCTACCCACTGCAGCGATCCCTCTGTAAGGTCCCCTTCCCATCGATTACTCAGATTTATACCACCTTGTGAAGGGACTACACCAACAATACCTGTAGAGAGTCATTCTGGTAGCACGGCATGCACAGCCAACAAGTACTCTAAACTAAAGTTTCCTGGATCTACTGGTCCGTTCAATCACCCTGACAGTTTTGCGTGGCCACTTCCCTCATTGTTCCTGACCATGTCCCTTATTTGGGTATTTTCAGTTTTGCAGGCCACATTAACTACTTTGTCAGTAGTCTGATGATAGCCCAATTCCCCTTGCTTTGGGCACCCAACATATCTTTCACCTCTACACGATCTTGGTTATAAATTACATTCCACGATGGCTGCCAAAAAACGGCAATCTAATAGTAACCAACTTGGATATCTGACCCTAAGATGGCCTCCACTAAACGGCGATTTAAGAGCCACTAAATTAGATACTAGAATTTGCTAGCACATCACCAGGAGTCTTAATTATTGGGCACTTGGTTCAGGTTCCACATAATAAGACTATCCTAGGGTACCAATGGTTCGATATAATTACACTTTAGGCATCTCACAGGACCTTATTATGCCTTACTTCGGACCACTACGACACCTGTTAATATGGTCGCCAACATGATACAGGACACTCTCGCAAGATGGCCCCCACTCGTAGACTCTACTCCCGACAGTCTACCGTCTAGCGGATTGACGCTAGCGATTGGTGGCCCTCCCAAACCCAGAACCGGCTTACTATATCACCGCAGTACGCATGGTGAATAGTACCATCCCAGTTCCGGCAGCGTGGGGTAGGTCTACCGCTCGCAACGCGGTCTACAATCGTGAGTATTACCTTTGGTCGTTGAAGCCGGAATCCTCCAGTGTTACCTTCCAGCCCGATGTGATGAGGTGAGTCCGGTTGGCTCATTGATCATTAATGCGGTAGCAGGCACTCGCTGCACCGTAAGAGGACACTGAACCACTTGACCTGATAGAGTGTGGGGCAGCGATCCCCTCCGCCGGCATGACCTCCAGCCATGCCCATCGCCTTGATGTGGTATGGTCTGGTTGGAGTGCGGGGGCGGGGGCGGGGCTCACCTCCATACTCGGGCTTGCAGTCTTTGGACCCTCTTGCCGTATCCAGTGTCCCTCCAACTTGTGGCGCTGATTTTTAGCCTCCACCACCAATCACGAGCGGGTGGCAGCTTGGAACTCTGCGGGTCATCCGCCCGTAATCACCATGGGAATTTCTCGCTCCACTATTCCGACACGGCAATCTCTTTTTTCAGGACATTGAATTCACGTGTCTTGAAGCTGTCGGACATTGATGGGACCAGGCTCCTTGAGCCTTCAGGTGAGTATTGAGGCACATGATATATTGAAGCTACCTCTTTTATATAGGATACTTTCTTGAGGATGTTTTTAATACTTGCACAAACTCTATATTTTTTAACTCACTAGCGTCATAACAACCATGACGCCAGCCTGCACTCACTGTTTGCACTATGTGGGTCACAATATATGCAAACACTATATATGAGAGAGTTGTTTTAAACAGGGAACTTATCATGATGACTGTTTAATCATGTTACTTGTTTTCTATAGGTCGTCCATCACATCTTTGGATACTTTACCTTTGGATGTTCCGCGTGGTAATCTAAGGTTAGTTAACCCACATACCACGGTGTGTAGATTTAAGAATCACCATTTGGTCCTGAAGAATTGCCGTTAGATCAGTCAGACACATGGGCAAGAAACATGTTGTCCACATAGAGTAGAGCGCAACATCCTGACACATAGTATCAGGCAGTATCAATTCAGGAAAGACTTTATCTCCCACAGCTCCAGAACCCTCCCTCACCATAAAATCCCCACCCAGCCCTGCCCAAAAATCCCCCCAAAAATTCCCCCGAAAATCCCTAACACCAAACACAATCATTGGAGATCGACTCCTCTCCGCTGCCGTATACATAGACCTCACCGCACCTCGAACCATCTCTCCCCGTCCGACCTCTCCGACCTATGCAACTCTTACCTTCCTAGCTTACCAACCCCCAATTCTTCACTCCCCTACTCCCACATCCCTGTTATCTTAGGGACTAATAGAATCCCCTCCTCCCCCGCTTCCCCCAGACAACCACCTCAACTCACGTCGATCCACACTTGCCCACCCACCATATGCAACCCCACACCACTTACATGTATGCTTGTCAACTGTCGCTCCGCAGTCCAACATGCCACGGAAATTTCGGAAACTATCCTGAGTGAATCCATTGACATTGCATTCCTCACAGAAACCTGGCTCAAAGACCACTCAACGAGCATACTTGACCTACTCTCCCCCCCGGGATACTCTATTCTGAGAAAAGATAGACCTGACAGAGTTGGGGGTGGTCTAGCCATTATCTTTAAAAATGAACTTCAGCTATCCCTTGTCAATAATTCTGGCTACTCCTCCTGCGAATACCTGGAAGCTGAACTGACAACCCAAAATTCCCACCCAATTCGTCTACACAACATCTATCGCCCTCCGGGCCCCCCCAGCCCTTCATCGAGGACTTATCTGAGCTCCTGACACAATCCTCATTATCCAACTAAAAAAATCTCTTTCTTGGGGATCTCAACCTCCATTGGAACGATACCGATGATCCCACTATCCCCCTCCTCACCAATCTACTTGAGATCAATGAACTCAAACAACTATGCCTGTCCCCGACTCACACCAAAGGAGCCATCCTTGACGCCATTCTTTCCAACGAAGATCTGGCCTCCGTGACCAATATTGTCCCCATTGACTTGTCCGACCATCACCTTATACTGTTCACCATTGCTACCAATGCAAATCTCCCCACCTCCAAAATTAACAGACCTAAGAAACTGACCAGAAATCTAAAACATATCCCCCCGGGTGTTCTTGAGTCTAAACTCCAAGCTCAACTTCTTCTCATTCCCCCCTCACAAAATGCCAATGAGCTCACTGAACACTTTAACAATACTGTCACTGGTATTCTTGACCAATTAGCCCCGCCCAAACTCAAAAACCAAAGAACCACCCCCTCCAACTCTTGGTTTAATACCGAGCTTAATAACGAAAGACGGTCACTCAGACTGTCAGAAAGAACCTGGAGACACCATCCCTCTCCCGCCCATCTTGCACTCCTCAGACATGCTAGATCCACGTACAAAAAACACATCTTCAAGGAAAAGGCATCCTTCTTCCGCACTCAACTTGATCATGCCAAAAACAGACCTAGGGAACTCTTCAAAATCATTCGTAACCAAACTTCCCCCGCACCTCCAAATCTGACCGCCTCCTCAGCCAGATGTGAAGAAATTTCCCACTTCTTCTCAGAAAAAATAGCCAAAATTGATCAATCCTTCCGCTCCACACAGCTCCCCTCCAACTCCCAATGCAAACCCGTCCTCACCTCTAATGCCTACCCCACATCCCCTCGACCAGCTGACCCTGCTACCTCTCCGGAAACCAACTCCCCTAACTCACAATTAAAGAACAATGCCTCCTTGCTCAACTTCCTCCCCGTGACTGAGCTAGAAGTCCTTAAAATAATTGGTAATCTTAAACCGTCCTCCCACCCAAAAGACCCCTTACCCTCTAACCTTGTCCCTGCCCTTAAGCACATCATCACCCCATATTGGACCACAATCATCAACACCTCTCTCTCCACTGGCTGTGTCCCCACCTCCCTTCAACTTGGACAAATCACTCCCACAATCAAAAACCCCAATGCTGACCCCAAGGACCTAAACAATCTCCGCCCCATCACTAACCTCCCACTTCTCTCAAAGGTCCTTGAAAAATGTGTCCTACTACAACTAGACAAACACATCGAAAACTTCAACCTACTTGATCCCTTTCAATCAGGCTTCAGGAAAGGCTGCAGCACCGAAACGGCAATGCTCAATGTCGTCGATGACATCCACCACTCACTTGATAATGGCGAGACCTGCCTTCTTATCCTCCTTGATCTCTCCGCAGCGTTCGATACAGTCAACCATTCAGCCCTACTCAATGTGCTTAGGACCCGTTTCGGCCTCAATGATACTGCCTACAAATGGTTCGTCTCCTACCTACAACACCGAACTCAGCAAATCAAAATTCAAAACTGTCTCTCTAACCCCACTCCTGTCTCCCTTGGAGTCCCCCAAGGGTCTATTCTCTCTCCCTCCCTCTTTAACCTCTTTATGGAACCCCTCACCCTCATTCTTAAACAAGCAGGCATCAACTACCACCTCTACGCCGATGACACCCAAATCTATTACAAGATTAAAACTCATGCCGACATCTTACACCTGAACAACACCCTCACCAAAATCCAAAACTGGTTCCACTCCAATCATCTCAAACTTAACCCTAATAAAACTGAAATCATTCTCTTCTCCCCTAAAAACAACCCTCTCCCCGTTCAATCATGGATCTCTGACCTTAACGCACTCAACTGCTCATTCACCTTATCCAACTCCGTCAAATCTCTTGGTATTTCTATCGACAACACCCTAACCCTTAACGTCCACATCAAAAACTCTGCTAAAGGAGCCCTCCTCACTCTCCGTCACCTCAAGAAAATCAAACCCTTTATACCCACCGATGATTTTAAACTTGTAGTTCAGTCACTTGTTCTTTCACGTATTGATTATGGTAACGCCATCCTCAACGGAATCCCCAAGGTCCACCTTGCTCCAATCAAAGCTGTGCTCAACCTTGCCGCCAGGCTCATTACAGACTGCAAACGCTTCGATCACATATCCCCGGCTCTCAAATCTCTTAAATGGCTCCCTATTGAAGGCAGATCTGCATACAAAACTGCCTGCATCACTCATAAAGTCCTCCACCAAAACACTCCGCAGTACCTCTCCAAGAAACTCCTCATTGCGGGCACCACACGACCCCTGAGAAGCACCAACTCCCTCCTCCTTATACCACCACTGCATAAAAAGAAAGCCACACAATCACGCTCCTTCTCTGGGAATGCCCCTATCATCTGGAATGCCCTCCCAAAAACCTGCGCTGCAACCCCTCCTATTTCAGCTTCAAAAAGACCTCAAAATCCACCTCCTCAATTATTATTGGGGATCCTAACCTGTGACCTGCACTCGATCTCCAATCTCACCATGTTATATTAGTCCAGTAATATTTGTCCATTTCATGAACATCATCGGCCTAATTACTTGATATGTATAGCTCCTGCCCCTGTTTATCTATTTGATTCATTTATCTAACTGTTTGATTTGTTTATCTACTTGATTTGTATATTTCACATGTTGTTGTCATTATCTTTTATCTACTTAAACGCCATGTTTGGCCCAATTATCATTGGGGGTCCTAACCTGTAACCTGCACCTGATCTCCAATCACCATGTTACATCTTGTCCAGTATTATCTGTCCATCCCCCGAACATCATATACCTAGTTACTTGAAATGTATAGCTCTTGCACCTGTATATTTATTTTGTTTTGTATATTTCACACGTTGTTTCTTTATCTTTTTATCTACTTGTATGCCATGTTTGTGTTATATTATCTTCTCATGTAAAGAGCTCTGATACCTCTGGGTCTAGCCAGCGCTATATAAAACTTTCAAAATAAAAATAAAAAATAAAAATTTTAATCAGGTCGGAAGCCAGTCATAATAAAGCTCCTTTTTTGGACTTCCTTACCCGTTTTATTTTAGCACCTTCACTCCACTATATCTACACTGGTTAGGCCCCTTACACCCACAGCACCATACGGCAAGGAATAAAAGATCTCTGCCAAAGAGCCCCTCATAGGGTGCCCGTCGGGTATTGCAGCGCCAACCCGACGAGGAGCAGGCCCTATGATGAAGCATGACACCCAGCTGGCTGGGTGTGTGAGGGCCCTAATTCCGAAAGGAGGGATCCCCCTTTCCCTCCCTTCACAATAGGACTTCACATTCTCTCCTCTTCTTTTACCGACCCACTCAGGAACTGCATACCCCCTCTGGTAGTGTCAAGTGGGCAGTTGATCAGGGGTCAGAAAGAGTAAACTTAGAAGAGAGTTCCAGCGCAAAGCTTATGGCTTCGTAGAGTGGAATGGATGGATCTTGCATTTTTATATATTTTTGAAGACTATAGCTATTCCATCCCCCGGCCTATTAGCTCTATCCTTCCTTACAATGAAATAATTAGGAGGACGAGTGGCAATCACATCCAGCGCAGATACCTCATGGAGTCAAGTTTCTGTAATTAACAAGGCGTCTGGAACCTAGTCCTGTAGAGAATTAAAAAAAGTTGCTGATGACACATAGCGACCGAACATTAAGATTAAAAAATCTAAACTCACAGTCACGCCTAGTATGTGGCAAAGGGACTTCATCATGCTGTGGAATATCAGAAAAACGACCACTGGACAGTGGAAGCTCAACTTCTTGAGGCTAAAAAGCAAACTAACAGCTCTTATATTTGTTGGAATCCTTCAGCAAGTCCAGGGAACCTCAGCAGCATGCATGACATGGGGGCTGAAGGCTTTTTAACTGTTCTAAAGAATAAGATATTCTGTTCAACCCGAAAGCAGCAGTGGTCCTGGCCCCTGGACCCATTCAGGTGCAGAGGGGCGCAGACGGGCTTGCCTTTGGCGTGCCGTTGGCGTGCCCGCGCTGTGCCCATCACTAAATAGTGCTGAAGTTCCAAATTCTAGCGGAAAAAAGAAAGCTCCAAAATGGCATCCGCATAAAATCACGATTGTGCACTTAAACACATTCACTGATTTGTGGAAGGAGAAGGGTGAGTGCAAAAAACAGTATCAAAATTAAAAGCACATTAAAATCCCCTAGTTCCCCCCAATGCGGCAAAAAATTAGGTAGAGTAACACTAGTGGCAAAACTATCTTGGCACAGGCAAACACTCTACCGATTACAGCGCTCCCGCAACAGTAGGGAAAGCGTTGGACTTCGGAAGGATTACATTTACTATTCCCAGTCTGTGCAACTGTAGGGAACATGTTGGACTTCAGAGGGGTTACATTTACTATTCCCACTCCAGTCTGTGCAACAGTAGGTAAAGCGTTGGACTTTGGAAGGGTAAGATTTACTGTTCCCACTCCAGTCTGTGCAACATGGGAAAGCGTTGGCCTTCAGAGGGATAATCATTATTATTCCCACTCCAGTATGTGAAACAGTACAGAAAGCGCTGGACTATGGAGGGGGAAGATTTACTATTCCCAATTCAGTCTGCGCAGCAGTAGGGAAAGCGTTGGACTTCGGAGGGATTAACTTTACTATTCCCACTCCAGTCTGTGCAACAGTGAGAAAAATACTTCACTTCAAACACATAGCATATTTGAATGGCCCTATTCATTTACAACAAATATAAAACTCTAAATATGAACATTATTAATTAACCCAAAAAAGTATGCTTATAAAAATAAAAAAAACAATTTACATGCTTAAGCATTTTATTAATTAATTATCAAATAAAACAAATATTTATTCTTTAATTAACTTACTACACTATACCCCCACAAACCTAGCAGCCCACCCTTAAAATATCACTAAAATAAATTAAGTGTAACACAATTAACATAATAATAAATTAAATAATGATGAACACATTATTAATTCATTGTTAATTCATTATTACGTGGTTAACTTCCCACCCTATACCCCTACAAACCCAGCAGCCCACACCTAATATATAACTTAAAAATTATATTGATTACACAATTTACATAATTAATAGTCCATTAAATAATTAATAATAAATGAATAATTACTTGACAATTAATTATTACTTAACTTCCCACCCTATACCCATACAAACCCAGCAGCCCACACCTAATATATAACTTTAAAAATATAATTATTACACAATTTACATATGAGGTACCAGTAAACATGTAAAAAAGTCAAGACAAGTAAAGATAATTGTAATTGATTGGAAAGCTCCATTAGATGAGTTGTAGTAATCTGTTTATTTAGCCTAAATTCTAATGGTCAAGGGTGATTCTTATGAAGTCAGAATCACTGAAACCAAAACCTGTATCCTATACAGCCAACACGTGTCTCGCCCCCTTTTGGCATGCAAGCCTGGGGCCTTTTCAAAGGCGTGCTTAATGAGTCAGATGAGTATAGTAGGGAAATACTAATGCGGTAGAGACTGCTGTATAATGATCGCTAAATTAGGACGCAGGGGCGTGTCGGGCATGCATATCCTAAAGTCTGCAATTCGGTCCTAGAACAGTTCGCTAGTGGTCAGGATGATACCAGTGTCTTGTGAGCGACCACCCCACTTCAAAGCTCTTTCATTATTACTGTTATTGTATCACCTTCTTTCTCCTCTCCTGGTCTCACTTTTCTGTTTCTCCATCCCTCTTTTCTGGCCCTCAGCTTTTTGAGGTGGCCTTTTGGTCACTGAAGGAACTATACAAAATAGCAACATAGCATCTTAGGACATCCAGAGCCAACACTCAAAGACACAGAGGTCCATTCTCTGTACGGGTCTCCTTTTCCAGGTTTATTTCAATCTATATTGGTTATCCTTTTTCTCTCTAGATGTCTCTTTCTTTGGGCATTTTGATCTTATGGGTGTCCCATGGTGGCCTGCACAGGACAGAAAAGTAAGGAGTTCTTCATAGGAGAAATTGAGAAAGATTATGTAATCTGTATTGCTCTTAACCCTAGCATCCTCCGCCAAACCCTATTTCATTTCACCTTAACATTTATCGCACATCTTTATATCTATGCAGTGCATCGTCCTCTTGTCAAGCATCACTCGGCCTCTCCTCCCTTCCCTCTTCAGCCTACACCAACATATCACTTACTCTGTCCCACCCCTGCCCATTCCCTTAGCCATTGTCCTGCATATTCCTCTTTCTTCAGGCCTTCCCCCTCATTCTCCACCACACAATCCTTCCTCTCCCCTCACCTATTTTGCCTCATCCTCTTTCTTTACCATCATTCTATTTTTAACACTGCCCCTTCCTTCTCAATCCAAGACCTTTTACTCTATTATCCCATCAGCCCTTTCTCTCATCATTTTACTCAACTTTCCTCTGATCATAAACTACACTGCCTTACCTCCTGAAATAACTGTCCTGCCATCATATATATATATATATACAATTTATATATATACAATTTGACATGGCGGGAGTCACCCAATAAGCTTACGCTCTGGTGAGTCCAATCAGGGGTGGCAGAAGCAAAACCTTTATACCATCAGTTATAGAATATCCTCTGAGAAATCCACCTAAGATTGACAGAGGAGTAACTAATATTTAGCTAGGCATACTGCCGGCTTTCAGTTGTCCACTCTTGGAATGTTGTGTGAATTCCACGAGGAGCAGCAGAGAAGCAACTATTACAAACAACCTGCTGTAATATGCACTCTGAGTTATTTAACCAGGAGCAGCAGGGAGCCGCACACAGGAATGGGCATTCCTGAGATTGTGGTTTTGAACTCAGAGTATAATATTTGGCAAATTCTCCCAGGTTAATATGATGCAACGTGTTAGACCTGGCACCATTGGCGTGGGTCTCCCTTCCATTTTTCGCTGTTGTCTCCTCTGTTTTACTGGTGTTAGATGCTCTGGGCACTGTGCCACTGCCATTCAGTGTCACAGCGCGAATGCTCCCTGTATAAATATGTCTATGTGAATTGGTATATCCCTGATTGGCTTATTTGGTTTACCTGTTAGTCCCTAGTAGTGTGGCCTATGTGTGCCCAGGGCTGATAAACCAAATGCTGCTGGTGGGCCTGCAGCACTGATGTGTGCCACCCACAGAAGCAGCTTGTAAAGTGTGTCTCAGACCTGCCACTGCAGTGTCTGTGTGCAGTCCAGAACTGCCATCTTGGCTGTGAAGTGCACTCACTTCCCAGCCCCTGAACCTTCCCTTAGCATCCTGTAAGTCACCCCTATGGTAGGGTGCCTTGTATGTGTAAGGCAGGACATGCCTTGGTGTGTGTAGCATGTCCTGGTAGTGAATTATGCACCATTTCGTTTTTCACTACTGTAAGGCTACCTGTTCCTCATAGGCTAGAATGGGCAGTTTGACTATTACATGCTATAGTCCTAACTGACCCCAGGAACATGGTAGAAAAACGAATTTAGTATGCCTGAGCTCAGAATATTAAAATACACCTTTTAGTGAAGTTTATTTTTATATTCTGTGTTTGAAAATACCACTTTTAGAAAGTAGGTATTTTCTTGCCTAAGCCTTCCAGTGTGCTCTGCTGTTATGTGTATTGGCTGTCTGGTTTTAGAGGGGCAGGACAGGCTGAGTCAGACCTGGGTTGAATAGAGAGATCTGCATTTAGAGTGTGGGGAGGGGTGGCTCTTTGATCTGAATAGGGCTGTGCCTGGCAAGGTGAATGCTGGCTCCACCTCCCACTGTGTGTCTGCTAGCAGACCCCTCTTTCTGAAAGGAAGGATGCAGCCTGGTAAACAAAGTGCTCCAGGCCTGAGCAGAACTGGTTCTGGCTAGGTTCAGGGACTGGTAGCTTCAAGGATCAAAGGCTTTTGGGGTATAAATATCTGTGCTCAAACCCCCTACTTTTGTATTGCTTTTGGATCTGGAGAGGAAACTCTGTCCGTGCCACTGGAGGAATCTGCAGGAAGTGACTGTCCCTGTGCTGTGTGTTGTTTCTTGCACTGGCCTGCAGCAGTGACCACTGGACCTTGAAGAAGAGGAAAAGGAACTCTTGAGAGAACTTTTATTTTTGTACAGCAATCAGCCAAGGGCTAGGAAAAGAGCTAGCCTCCTGCTGGAGTGTCAGGCACAACAGACTCCACCACCAACCTCCTGCTTCCTCCCTGCGAGGACTGCTATCTGCTGAGGAGGCTCCTGTGAGTTCCAGGGCCTCTAGTTTGCATCAGAGAAAAGAGGGTAAGAAATCGACGCTAACGCATCTTTGCGGGCCGCTGCAGTCGAGAGCGCTGGGAAAATCATCGCGCTACTGCCGCCGAGGGCCCGCAACCCGATACCATCGCTGACGCCCCTTTGCGAGCCGCTGCAGCCGAGACGCGCTGGAAAGATCATCGCGCTGCTATCGCCGCGCACTCGCAACCCTTAAAGAAATCATCGCTTCGAGACATCGCAGTGCGGACGCCGTGCGTTCGCCACTTTGATCGCATCGCACCGAATTTCGTCGCTCCCTCGCGGAGCGTCTTGTCTTCGCATCGCAACACGATCGCACAGCGCAACAGGATCACCACATCGACTTCTCCTACGCGGCAAGAAAGTCATCGCATCGGCGGTCCAGCGTGCAGAAGTTTGTCGCATCGTCTCCGCACGCATCCCGCAGATCGGCGCATCATCCTCCCTTGCGGCAAGGATTTCAACGCATCGCCGGCCTCGCGTGCCGAGAATCATCGCTACAGCTTATTTGCGACACTTTGTTGGTTTTGCTACTAAACCCAGGTACTTTGTGAAAGAAAGGGTCGCAGAGACCACTGCTTTGAACTTGAACCTTATTTTTGCAACCTTTGAACTATTTTTGACAGCTTTTCAACAGCTATCCTATTTTTGACAGTATTGTGGCTTTTACAGTTATTGGTCTTGTGATAAATCTGCCTTTATATAAAGATACTTATTTTTTATAATAACTACTTGTGTGGTGTCCCTTTGTAGTGTTCCGCACTGTGTTACTGTGTATGATCATAAATGCTTCACACCCTGCCTCTGAGATAAGCCTACCTGCTCGTGCTACGTTACCACAGGGTTGAGCAGGGGTATTAAAGAGGGTAGCCCTCTCACTCTGACTTAGGAAGAAGGGTCCCTACTTGGACAGTGGCCAGCCATTGCCAACTAGAGACCCCCATTTCTAACATTGGCGGTCAGCGGTGAGGATCTGGACTTGCATTTATGATCGCATACAGTAATTATAGTGTACACTACTAGTGAGTGCAGACCATAACGTACCGCATAAATTTTTTTGAGAATTTTTTTTTGCTCCTATATTGTGATTGATATTGCCGGTGATTTTTCACCCGCGCACATTTTCTGAGAGTTTTTGGGATCCTATATTGTGATTGATATTGCCGGTGATTCTTCACCCGCGCCCATTTATTGAAAGTTTTGATCCCCTATTGTAATTGATATTGCCGGTGATTTTTCACCCGCGCACATTTCTGAGAGTTTTTGGGATCCTATATTGTGATTGATATTGCCGGTGATTTTTCACCCGCGCCCATTTATTGAAAGTTTTGATCCCCTATTGTGATTGATATTGCTGGTGATTTTTCACCCACGCACATTTCTGAGAGTTTTTAGGAGCCTATATTGTGATTGATATTGCCGGTGATTCTTCACCCGCTTACATTTTTTGAGAAGTTTTCTTCTGACCTTTATTGATATTGCCAGTTATTTCTACAATGGGCAAGCCCAGATCCAATGCCTCAGAGGATCTCGCCTGGGAAGAAGAGAAAATAGAAACCTACAATGCCAAGCAGCTCAAATATTTTTGCAAGCAATTCACAGTCCCTATCACAGGTCTCACTAGAAGGGAGGAGTATTACAAGGCGCTGAAGGCCTGGCTAGAAGCCAGGGATGCCCCTAAGGATCTAGGAGAGCTTGTGGAGGGAGGAGAGCAGCAGGGCGATGTAGTAGACTTAGTAGGAGATCCAGCCCTTTCCAACCCGGGCTCTAGTGTGTCCGCTAAGGGTCTGTCCCCAGAAGAGCTGGAGGACAGGGAGAGAGATAGGCGGCATAATATGGAGATGGCTAAGCTTAAAATGGATGGTCACCGGGACCTAGAGAACAAGAAGTTAGAAATTGAGATTATGAGGATGAAGCTGGAGCATGAGAGAGTATTGAGGGAGTTGGAGATTAAAGCTAAGAGCATGGAAATCTCCCCCTCTGGTGGCAGCGTACCTGTAGTGCACCCTGAGAGTAGGGTGTATATACCCAAGGAGGTTATTAAAGATTTCCACAAAAGTGAAGATATTGGGCAATGGTTTGCCGCTTATGAATTAGCCATGGTGTCCCACCGGGTCCCTGAGAAGGATTGGGGAGCGGGGTTGTGGGGATGCTTTGTGAGTGAGGGGAGGGATACCTTGTTGGACCTGCCCCCAGAAAGTAGGATGGTTTATGCCCACATGAAGGAAGCGTTGATGACCCGCTATGGTTTGACCCCTGAGATGTATAGGCAGAGGTTTAGGGTCTGTAAGAAGCTAGAGGGTACCACGTGGGTTGAATATGTGTCCTTTTTTGCAGAGCCATGGAACGCTGGGTAAAAGGTAGCAAAGTAGAAACTTTTGCACAGTTTTATGATTTGATTGCATGGGAGCATTTATCTAGTAATTGTTTTCCTGAGCTACGCCAGCACCTAATTGATTGCAAGCTGACTAACCCTAGGAAGCTTGCTGAGGAGGCGGACCGCTGGGTGAGCACCCGGGTCCGCAAGGGTCCAGTGGGAGACGTCGCCAAAAGTGGGCAGGGTCCCCAGCAGAGGAGTGGGGGGACAAGGGTCAACAGAGGGAGTTCCACCGAGGGCCCCAAAGTAATCCCCCAGGGAACCAAGCAGTGGTGTCCCAGCCCCCCAAGAGAGGAGGACCGGGCCCCCAACAGGTAGGCCTGTTCCCAGGGGGCCCCCACGTGTTACAACTGTGGTCAAGTGGGCCACAGATATTTTGATCCCCAGTGCCCCCAAAGGGGGCCAGTGCACCCCCGTGCACCACCCCGCCAGATTGCTAGTGTAGCCCTGGGAGAGGAGGAGATGGGTGCCCAAGAGGGGTGGGATCCCGTAGAATTGACCCTTGTCTCATTAGGGGACTTTGAGATGGTCCCCAAGCCTGCACTGCCTGCTAACACTAAAAAATACAGGCAGTGGGTGACCATCAATTGCCATAGGGTGGAGGCTCTAAGAGACACAGGGGCCAGTGTAACTGCTGTCAGCTCCCGGTTGGTGTCCAAAGAGCAGGTGGTCCCCCATGCATTCTACCCAGTAGTGTCCGCAGACAACTCAGAGAGCCAATGTGAGGTGGCTCAGGTTCCCTTTGAGTGGGGGGTCTCAGGAACTCTTCAGGTAGCTGTGAGGCCCGCCATGCCTGTAGACTGTCTGCTGGGCAATGATTTAGAGGACTCCCCGTGGGCTACGGTGGAGAGGAAGGCTCACTTAGAGATGTTGGGTCTGCCTGAGTGGGCGTGTGCTACCACTCGGTCCATGGCAGCCAAGGAGGGTGTTGTAAAGGATCTGGAGCCTGAGAGTAGGGCCCAGATCCCTGCCTTAGAGAGAAGGGGCAGGGGGCGCGGGGAGCCGGCCCCCTTGGTTCCCACGGCCCAGGAAGGAGCAGACCCTGAGGGGGATGCCCTGGAGCCTACCGGGGAGCAGATCACCGAACTGGGGGACCTGCCTGAGCTGACCCATTGGCAGCAGGAAGGGGGACCCACCAGGGAGGAATTTTGTGAGCAGCAGAGAGTTTGCCCCTCTCTTGAGGGTATGCGGCGACAGGCTGCAGCCCAGGCAGAAGGTGACATGTCTGGTTCACATCTGATTTATTGGGAGAACAGTCTCCTGTATAGTGAGCCTAAGGTTGCTGAACCAGGGTCAGCCCGTGCGCTGGTGGTACCCGAGTGCTTCAGAACCTTCCTACTGGGGTTGGCTCACGACATTCCATTGGCAGGACATCTGGGGCAGACCAAGACCTTTGAGAGGCTGGCCGCCCACTTTTATTGGCCCCAGATGCACAAGAGTTCAGACTCTCATTGCAGGACCTGTGAGACTTGCCAGGCAAGTGGGAAGAGTGGGGGGAAGATCCAGGCCCCACTCCAGCCCTTTCCAGTTGTGAGTACCCCATTCGAGCGAGTGGGCATTGACATTGTGGGGCCTCTGGACCCCAAGACAGCCATGGGCAACAGGTTCATCCTGGTCTTGGTGGACCATGCCACCCGGTACCCTGAAGTCATCCCGCTCAGGACAGTGACGGCCCCCGTGGTGGGACGTGCACTGATGGGGATTTTCTCCCGTGTGGGATTCCCCAGAGAGGTGGTGTCTGACAGGGGGACCAACTTCATCTCCCAGTACATGAAGTCTCTGTGGAAGGAGTGCGGGGTAACGTATAAGTTCACCACTCCTTACCACCCCCAAGGTAATGGTCTGGTTGAAAGGTTCAACCGGACCTTGAAGGGCATGATCATGGGCCTAGAAGAGCCCCTGAGGCGTAAGTGGGACGTCCTCTTGCCATGCCTGTTGTTTGCCTACCGTGAGGTGCCACAGAAGTCCTTAGGGTTCAGTCCCTTTGAACTCCTCTATGGCCACCCGGTTAGAGGACCTCTGAGTCTGGTCAAGGAAGGCTGGGCGCAATCTCCCAGGAAACCTCCCCAAGATGTATTTAGCTACATGTTGGCCTTCAGGAACCAGACTCGGCGTTTCAGAAAAATTGCTGAGGCAAATCTGGAAGCCAGCCAGGAAGAAATGAAACGTTGGCACGACCAGAATGCCACTCTGGTCGAATTTCAACCTGGTCAGAAGGTTTGGGTACTGGCCCCAGTGGAGCCTTGTGCGCTCCAAGATAAGTGGACCGGTCCCTTTGAGGTGGTGGAGCGCAGAAGTCCAGTTACCTACTTGGTGGACTTTCAGTCTCCCAGGAACCCCTTGCGGGTCCTGCATGTGAACCGCCTAAAGCCCCACTTTGAGAGGTCCGAAGTGGGCATGCTTCTTGCCACAGATGATGGGGTTGAGGAGGAGAGTGAGCCTCTCCCTGACCTCCTGTGTGCAGAAGAGAAGGATGGGTCAGTGGAGGGTGTGATCCTCTCCACCACACTGACCCCTGAGCAGCAGAGAGATTGTCACCACCTGTTGGGGCAATTTTCTGATTTGTTCTCCCTGGTACCTGGTGTCACTGATTGGTGCGTCCATGAGGTGGATACCGGGGACAGTTCTCCTGTCAAGCACAAGGCTTACAGGGTAACTGACAGGGTCAGGGCTTGCATTAAGGAGGAGGTCTCCAAAATGTTCGCCCTAGGGGTGGTTGAGTCCTCTAGCAGCCCCTGGTCCAGCCCCGTGGTCTTGGTACCAAAAGCTGCGACGCCTGGTGCCACTCCTGAACTTAGGTTCTGTGTGGACTACCGAGGTCTCAATTCGGTCACCAAGACCGACGCGCACCCCATCCCCAGAGCTGATGAGCTCATAGACCGGTTAGGGGCTGCCCGGTACCTCAGCACGTTTGATCTGACGTCTGGGTACTGGCAGATCGCCTTAACTGATGGGGCAAAGGAGAGGTCAGCATTCTCCACACCAGATGGGCACTACCAGTTCCGTGTGATGCCCTTTGGGATGAAGAATGCCCCTGCCACCTTCCAGAGATTGGTCAACCAGGTGTTGGTTGGGCTGGAGGCTATCAGTGCCGCCTACCTGGATGACATTGCAGTGTTTAGTTCCTCCTGGGAGGACCACTTGCGCCACCTCTGGGAAGTGTTGATGGCGCTGCGCAGAGCAGGCCTCACAATCAAGGCCAGTAAGTGCCAGATTGGGCAGGGTTCTGTGGTGTACTTGGGACACCAGGTGGGGAGCGGCCAGGTGGCGCCCCTGCAGCCCAAGATTGAAACCATCCTGGCTTGGGAGCCCCCAAGGACCCAGACCCAGGTGAGGGCCTTCTTAGGACTCACGGGTTATTACAGGAGGTTTGTCAAGGGGTATGGCAACATTGTTGCACCCTTGACTGAGCTGACTTCCAAGAAGCGGCCAAAGATTGTGAACTGGACTGACACCTGTCAGAAAGCCTTTGATGCCCTCAAAACTGCTATGTGTACAGCACCCGTACTCCAGGCGCCCAATTTTGCTAAGGAATTTGTTGTCCAGACAGACGCTTCAGAGCATGGGGTGGGGGCCGTTCTGTCACAGATAAATGAGGAGGGACTAGACCAACCTGTAGCCTTCATCAGTAGGAGGTTACTTCCACGGGAACAGAGGTGGAGTGCAATTGAGCGTGAGGCATTTGCTGTGGTCTGGGCACTGAAGAAGCTGAGACCATACCTGTTTGGGACTCACTTCCGGGTTCAGACAGACCACAGGCCCCTCAGATGGTTGATGCAAATGAGGGTGAGAATCCCAAGTTGTTGAGGTGGTCCATTTCCCTACAGGGTATGGACTTCACGGTGGAACACCGCCCTGGTACAGAACACGCCAATGCTGATGGTCTGTCCAGATTTTTCCGCCTTAGCGATGAGAACTTCCAAGGGGATGGGTAGTTCTCCCCACATTTCAGCTGGAGGGGACGTGAGTTAGACCTGGCACCATTGGCGTGGGTCTCCCTTCCATTTTTCGCTGTTGTCTCCTCTGTTTTACTGTTGTTAGATGCTCTGGGCGCTGTGCCACTGCCATTCAGTGTCACAGCGCGAATGCTCCCTGTATAAATATGTCTATGTGAATTGGTATATCCCTGATTGGCTTATTTGGTTTACCTGTTAGTCCCTAGTAGTGTGGCCTATGTGTGCCCAGGGCTGATAAACCAAATGCTGCTGGTGGGCCTGCAGCACTGATGTGTGCCACCCACAGAAGCAGCTTGTAAAGTGTGTCTCAGACCTGCCACTGCAGTGTCTGTGTGCAGTCCAGAACTGCCATCTTGGCTGTGAAGTGCACTCACTTCCCAGCCCCTGAACCTTCCCTTAGCATCCTGTAAGTCACCCCTATGGTAGGGTGCCTTGTATGTGTAAGGCAGGACATGCCTTGGTGTGTGTAGCATGTCCTGGTAGTGAATTATGCACCATTTCGTTTTTCACTACTGTAAGGCTACCTGTTCCTCATAGGCTAGAATGGGCAGTTTGACTATTACATGCTATAGTCCTAACTGACCCCAGGAACATGGTAGAAAAACGAATTTAGTATGCCTGAGCTCAGAATATTAAAATACACCTTTTAGTGAAGTTTATTTTTATATTCTGTGTTTGAAAATACCACTTTTAGAAAGTAGGTATTTTCTTGCCTAAGCCTTCCAGTGTGCTCTGCCGTTATGTGTATTGGCTGTCTGGTTTTAGAGGGGCAGGACAGGCTGAGTCAGACCTGGGTTGAATAGAGAGATCTGCATTTAGAGTGTGGGGAGGGGTGGCTCTTTGATCTGAATAGGGCTGTGCCTGGCAAGGTGAATGCTGGCTCCACCTCCCACTGTGTGTCTGCTAGCAGACCCCCTCTTTCTGAAAGGAAGGATGCAGCCTGGTAAACAAAGTGCTCCAGGCCTGAGCAGAACTGGTTCTGGCTAGGTTCAGGGACTGGTAGCTTCAAGGATCAAAGGCTTTTGGGGTATAAATATCTGTGCTCAAACCCCCTACTTTTGTATTGCTTTTGGATCTGGAGAGGAAACTCTGTCCGTGCCACTGGAGGAATCTGCAGGAAGTGACTGTCCCTGTGCTGTGTGTTGTTTCTTGCACTGGCCTGCAGCAGTGACCACTGGACCTTGAAGAAGAGGAAAAGGAACTCTTGAGAGAACTTTTATTTTTGTACAGCAATCAGCCAAGGGCTAGGAAAAGAGCTAGCCTCCTGCTGGAGTGTCAGGCACAACAGACTCCACCACCAACCTCCTGCTTCCTCCCTGCGAGGACTGCTATCTGCTGAGGAGGCTCCTGTGAGTTCCAGGGCCTCTAGTTTGCATCAGAGAAAAGAGGGTAAGAAATCGACGCTAACGCATCTTTGCGGGCCGCTGCAGTCGAGAGCGCTGGGAAAATCATTGCGCTACTGCCGCCGAGGGCCCGCAACCCGAAACCATCGCTGACGCCCCTTTGCGAGCCGCTGCAGCCGAGACGCGCTGGAAAGATCATCGCGCTGCTGTCGCCGCGCACTCGCAACCCTTAAAGAAATCATCGCTTCGAGACATCGCAGTGCGGACGCCGTGCGTTCGCCACTTTGATCGCATCGCACCGAATTTCGTCGCTCCCTCGCGGAGCGTCTTGTCTTCGCAACACGATCGCACAGCGCAACAGGATCACCACATCGACTTCTCCCACGCGGCAAGAAAGTCAACGCATCGCCGGCCTCGCGTGCCGAGAATCATCGCTACAGCTTATTTGCGACACTTTGTTGGTTTTGCTACTAAACCCAGGTACTTTGTGAAAGAAAGGGTCGCAGAGACCAGTGCTTTGAACTTGAACCTTATTTTTGCAACCTCTGAACTATTTTTGACAGCCTTTCAACAGCTATCCTATTTTTGACAGTATTGTGGCTTTTACAGTTATTGGTCTTGTGATAAATCTGCCTTTATATAAAGATACTTTTTTTTAATAATAACTACTTGTGTGGTGTCCCTTTGTAGTGTTCCTCACTGTGTTACTGTGTATGATCATAAATGCTTCACACCCTGCCTCTGAGATAAGCCTACCTGCTCGTGCTACGTTACCACAGGGTTGAGCAGGGGTATTAAAGAGGGTAGCCCTCTCACTCTGACTTAGGAAGAAGGGTCCCTACTTGGACAGTGGCCAGCCATTGCCAACTAGAGACCCCCATTTCTAACACAACACATAATGACTCAATAATGAATCTTGAACTATAGGTGTCAACTAGAAGGAAACTTCTGTGGGGCAAATTAGTTTGAGTTGGTTGAGTAGAACAAGAAGGTATTTAGAAAGGGAAGTGTTTAAAGAGATAAGGGTCCATTGGCCCTGCAGAAGCATGTTAATACAATCCACAGGATAGCTGATTCCGCATTCAAGGTGAAGAATGTTAGATTAATGCCAGTTTAATTCTCTGCAGAAATATGGTTAGTTTAGGAGGATGTGAGGGAGTGACAAGAGGCTGGATTGAGGTCAGCGTGTAGTGGGACAGGGAAGGGATTTTTCTCCCTAGGCCCTTTCTGGCCCAAATAGGGAATTAGCCATAAATCACTCTGTCCTTCACCGTGAAATCCTGGCTAGATGTCCTGAGGGGTTAAGTAGAATTAGGGTTGGAGCATGCACATAGCCTCTCAACTGGCCCTCATATTCAGGCAAGGCTCAGTCAGTGCAGACACCAAGGACTTAACAAGCATTTTCAGTGCAATAGATCTCGCATTTTTTAGAGTTAGAGCTATTGGCGCTTTAAATGGCAATGTCTTTTATCAATGTGTTTTGGTTTGGTGTGTATTGGATGTATGAACAGAGACACAGCTGCAGCATTGCCTAGAGGACTTAGAATGAGGAATTGCCACTGGGACCAGAGAAGCATCTGCAGCACTGTTTAGAGGACTTAGAATGAGGAATTACTGACGGGACCAGAGAATCAGCTAGCAGCACTGTCTAGAGGACTTAGAATGAGGAATTATTGACAGGACCAAAGATGCAGCTGCAGCACTGCCTAGAGGACTTAGAATGAGGAATTACCGACGGGACCAGAGAAGCAGTTAGCAGCACTGCCTAGAGGAGTAAGAGTAAAGAATTACCACTGGGAACAGAGACGCAGCTGCAGCACTGCCTAGAGGTCTTAGAATGGAGGAATTACTGACAGGACCAAAGAAGTAGCTGCAGCACTGTGTAGAGGACTTAGAATGAGGAATTACTGATGGGAGCAGAGTAGCTCTCTATGTAATAATCTAGACCCCCTGTTCAGACAGCTGGAGGAGTGAGAGAGTAAGGTTTTAAGTAGAGGCCAGTAAGTAGAAAGCTGTATGTGTTGCCTGGACGAACACCCACCCTTCTCCCTGAAGGCCAGTAATGGATAAACCAGGCCCCCAGATGCCATTACACAGCTGCCCGTCGCACCCCGCCATTCCAGGATGTCGCAGAAAGCTGAGCAAGGCACAGAATCAACTCCCAGTCACAACAATGTGTCAATGCCCTGCCAGTTCAGAAGAAAAAAACTGTGTGCAGATAAGGACACACTTTATAAGCCAACAAAAGAAGTACACAGATGTGAAAGTAGTGTATTTAACTTTAGCTTCTGGGGCTTAAAGATTTAGCGGCAGCAGAGTGTGGGGTCTTTACTGAAGTATTGTTATAACACCATCTAAGCCCAACCTCTCAGTGAGTCTTATAAGGTTTCACAGGTCGACACTTGATTATTACTGTTTATTAGTACTGATGGAAATACCCGTCCATTCCCTTGTGATGCATATATTAATTGGCCAGGAAAAATTGGTAAAATAAGCTACAGCCAGTCTAAGTGCTGGGGTACTGCAAATGCAGCCCTGTCCTACAGAATCAGAGTAATGTGTGGAACACAGAAGAGATCAAAGCATAGCTCCTTCACACTGCTCACATATCATAATGCATATGTAGATTTCTAAAACTGAGCACTGATGAAAGCCAACCCTTTGCCCATCCATAATATTTGCAAACTCTGGGCCCATGTGCTTGGCACCATGTTGTAACTTGTTTCTGTTATTGTATCAATCTCACTTATCCCTCTGGGTTTCGTTTCCACTACAAAAAGTGAATAAATAAATGCAGTGATCAAGAATTGTGTTCATAACAGGGGTGACGTGGATATCAAATCAGTACTGTACTCTGTGTAACGGTGAATATTATGTTATGCAGTCAGTTTTAGGGTGTTGCAATGTTTGGCGGACATTGATGTGCACATTGAAGCAAACATATGCTTAGCTTAAGTAGGTGTTTGGGGCCACAAAGCACTCCAGCAGTTCAGTCTGTGCAAGTTTTTATGGTCTGCGGGTCGCTATGAGCAGTATTTGGATCAATGACAGTGGTGAGTAATGGTGCTAGTATTCTGGGTGGATGGATGCCAGTGCAGCACTAAGGGTTAGGCTGTGGTCAGTCATTGTCCTCCACTGCTGCTGCCCATGCCCGGTGTTCGGTGCAAGGTCAGTGTTGATACGGCCAATATGTAGTGTTGCTGCCTGGGTCCTGCTCTCGTAGTATCCCACAAGTCCTCCACTCACCGCTATCCTGCTGGCCGCTCTCTCGCTCTCCCAGATGGGGACATAAGAAGTCTTGCACCAGGAACATGTCCTGAAAAGGGCAAAACTCCAACAGGTAGAAGGACATTGCGCTGTCTCACCAAGCCAGGGCACCACAGCACTCAACTCATTGCAGCTCGGCCCCTCCGAGGTCCTGTTGTATGATAGGTTGCTACCTCCCTGGTAGCCTTCCGCTACCCTGGTACCAGCAAAACAAAACCAGAAGCTGTCACATCCCCAAGCATCAACTGCTCTGCGGTGCGCGTGGCCGAGGAGCCGCGTCAACTTTCAGACATGGTCGGCTGCATCACGAGATTCCGCATCCCGATCGCACGCTTCTAGCCAATCACAATATGTCGCTTTCCTTGTGTGTATGTTGCCAACCACGAGTGCAGTTGATGATGAATAGAAGGTTGAACTAACGACTTGTCAGCAGCCGCGTCATCTTTCAGACATGGTCGGTTGCATCACAAGGTTCAGCGTGCCGATCGGGCAGTTCTTGCCAATCACAATATGTTGCTTTCCTTTGTGTATGTTGCCAACCACGCCTGCAATGGATGATAAATAGGAGAGCGAACTAACAACTTGTCAAACTTGAAGTGGCAATGTTATATTTATGAATGTATATGTGTAAAACATTACTGTAGGGAGATTAATTTATTTTATCATGTACAGCTGGGACACAGCGAAAGCGTGAAAACGCATTTCAGTGCGGTATGTGGGGTACCACACTGAAATGCGTTAGTCTGACATTGGAGCTGACCATGCACCCACCCACAGTGTAACACGAGCAGGAAATAAATAAAACAAGATTTCAACAAGACCAATCCCCCTTAAAAGGAAGCCCAAAGCAACAAGCCAAATGCCCCTTAAAAGGAAGCCCAAAACCAAACAAATATCCTACCAAAAAAGCCCAACTGACAATAAGCATTGAAAAGTGCAAAAAGGCTAAAAAAAAAAATACAATCAATGGAGCGGGTGGTACTGCGCGGGAGTCAGCACTAACACAACTGTGGCATTAAGAGGAGGTGAGAGGAAGGAATGCTATATTTACATGTAAGCAGCTATGGCACTGAAGCTGAACATAGGCAAACAGTAACAGAGCAGGAAATCAAGAAAAAGGTAGTCCCCCAAAGAACAGATAAAGAACCATAGTGGAATGAGACAGTACCTAGTCCCTGCTCTGTGGGAGGAATGGAGATAGACAAGGCGGGACTAAGAGGCAGGACTGACCACTAGCAAGCAAGGATTTTTAAAGGACACTGAAACAAACAAATCAAAAGCAGGGGGGCGTGGCCAAGCGGTCCGACAAGGCGGACACGCTTTAACGTCGCTCCCGCAGCCCAACATTAATCCTCCTGTAATCCTGCCATCTCCCTGCAGCTACCTTCGTCCTAAACCCCTGCGGGCAGTTGCGAACCAACAGAGCATTCACTGGGCATAGACCGGACTCCCCTGCTGCTGTGGGTCCGCCGTGCTCACTGGCGTGGCCGGGCCCGGGGTTCGTCCTGGGCGTGCTGTGCCTCCGGCACGAGAGATCTTCGGCCGCTGTTCGCGGTGGGCAGTGCGTGCTGCCTGGTCGCTGGGGCCCCTCCGGCTGCTGTCTGGGGCGAGGCGGGAGCTGCTCTTCGCCCCCGCCTTCCTATAATTCATCGCAGCTTTGGGGTGAGCGCTGCCGCAGGCCGTGGACGGCCATTTTGTAGAGGCGGGCCTGCCTCCCTGCCTTGTCCCTGCCGTGCGATCCCCGCGGTGGCCGCCCGCGCTGCTGGTGGACCGAACATACGGGCAGTGGTGCCTTTTCATGCCTAACACCGGAAGTCCTCCCCTGGATGCCCGGGATCGCCTGGAGCTGCTGCGTGGACAGCCTGGGAGCTGCGGCGAGTTCTGGAGGTGCGGCCCCCCCCATCTCCTCCTCTCCTCCTTCCTGTAGTGGGGCCCGGAGGGCGCGACCGTCGACTTCCCGGTTTGCCTTCTGGCTACAACTCTGGTGGACCTGGGCCTTGGCGGTGGCTTGGTGACCGGCCTGTCTGCTCCTTCAGTGAGGCCTGCTCCTGGTGGTGACTCCGAGGGACCTGCCTCTCCGTGCATGGTCCTGGTGAGTGCTCTGGCCCCTAAGCACTATTTACTGTCCCACGCCGGGAGACTGTGACTGCAACCAGGCGCCATTCCCTGGGTCTGCCCATTAGGGGGGGTGGGGGGTCTCTGCCTGCAGAGGCGGCCGGGCTAGGTCCCGGTGCGGCTTGTGGGCATCGGGCCCTGCCCCCGACTGCATTTGGTCTGCCAGTGGTGCGTCCCTGTGGCTGGGACCGGGATACCCTCTCACTTCCAGTCACCCTCCCCAGCTGGAATATCCTCCCCAGCATTGTCCATGATGGCTAGAGACAAGCCTACCGGTGCCACGTCTAAGCAACCTACCATAGACAAGTACACTGAGGCCACCGCCCAACCTCCCAGCCTGGAGGACGTGGTGCCTGCTGCCTCTGATAATGTCGCACTGTTGGCGGCCATTACGCAATCCCGGGATGCCCTTAAAGCCAAAATCGGAGCTGTGGGATCCGACGTCATGCTCCTCCGGCAAGACCTGCGTAATGCAGTACAGCGGATCACCGAGACGGAAACGCGGATCTCCGCGACGGAGGTCGTTATCACCACCCTCCAGAAAAGGATCTCTTCTTTGGAGTCACTAACGCGCGGACTGCCGGCCAGGGTGGAGGACGCGGAGGGCCGAGCTCGGAGGAACAACCTCCGTTTCGTGGGGTTTCCCAAGGGTTGTGAGTCCAACGACGCTGCCGCCTTTTTGACCAAATGGCTTACGGATTGGCTCCCTCCTGAATCCTTGTCTCCCTGCTTTATCATCGAGAGGGCCCATTGCGTTTTACAACAGAAGCCGCCCCCAGGGGCTCGCCCCCGCCCATTGATCGCCCCCTTCCTCAACTACCGCGACCGGGATGTGATTGTCCAGCAGGCCCGGATCAAGGGGGTACTCACCTATGCCTCACGACCCTTCATGATCTTCCCCGATTATACCAAATTGGTCCAGCAGCGCTGACAGTCGTTCGCCGAGGCCAAGGCTTGTCTGCGTGGCCTGAAAATCCAGTATTCGTTATTGTTCCCGGCCCGCCTGCGCGTCTCGTTTAAATCACGGACATATCCTTAAACGGAAGGCTAATGCCCCCTCTGGAATGGACTCTGACGCTACTTCAGCGGGCTTGGATCGGGATGTGCCTAGGCCCACAGGGAAACAACAGCGCTGGTCGCGCTCGAGACGAGGATCCAGGCCCCGCAGTGGCTCTCGTAGGGGTGCAACGGATGATCGCCAGTCCCGGTCCCCAACATGATTGCACATTTCTGAACTCCTGTTAAAGGTGTATGTAGGAAGGTGGAATCTGACTATATGGTTGCCCCCACTTTTTTCCTGGTGTTTTGCTGGTTTATGACTTAGTTGGACTGGGACCCTGCTATTCAGGGCCCCAGTCTATCCGCTCTCTCTAAACGACATGGAGTGCACTCTAGGTGCACTAGTGATTGGATACTGTGGTGCCTTATGAGTCCCTAGTATATGGTACCTTAGGTGCCAAGGGCATAGGTACTTCACAGGCCTAATAGGGGCTGCAGCATGTGTTATGCCACCCCTGGGAAGCAGTCTAAATCTGACACCACAGGCCTGCTACTGCAGCCTGGGTGAGGTGGTGCTAGCACCCCTCACTGAGATATAGGTTTCCTATATCTCTCCTGCACACACATATAAACCTATCAGTCACCCCTAAGGCAGGCCCTATCAATCCTGAGGGCAGGGTGCTTGGCTTCTATGTGAGGGGGTGCCTCTGCCTGAGCAGGGCCCCTCTGCAGCTCTCAGAGTCTATTCTCTGGTGCTGTTTGTGGATGCGGTTAAACCATATACTATTAAGTGCATTATATCCTCGCGGTAAATGCTAACTTTGGAATGGCTGCATCAAAACATGTCGTGTTTGGTGTCAAACATCTTGGAATACTACCCCCCCGCCAATCTTGGCGGCGGGGGTAGCATTCCACCCTTCTAGAGGGATAAGACATGTACCTGCTGTGGAAACGCGGTAGAATCCTAAAGAGCCCTGGCATCACAAAATGGATGCCACCAGTCACAGACACTGGGCTGCCCTCCTGCTGATGACCGAAACTCGCAGTGGAGGAAGCCCAACAATAGGCATCCTGTCACAGGGAGGTGTAACCACCTTCCAGACAGGGTTTAGTGTATTGGGGCTGGGTGGGTGCACTCTTAGAGTGCTTTGAAGTCCTGCACTGGGGGAGCAGAAGGCTCCTCTGTGCATATGCCAGTTCAAACCAGCTCAGGGGCTACCTGCCCCTGCTCTGGCACGAAACTGGACAAAGGGAAGTGGGTGTAGCCACCCCTCCCTTGACCCTCCCATAGGTGGGGTCATAGAGCTAGTCCATCCCCTCTTTTAGTATAAGAGGGGGAACCTTGCCATTGCAAAGCAGATAACCCCTGGACGACACTCTACAGAAGAATCCTGGCCCTTCGACGTTCCACTACCTTTGGAAGACAGAAGAATCTCCCTTGGAGTCAAGGAGTGACTCCCCTGCTTGGCAGGCACCAAAACGACAACGACGGTCGCAAACTACGCCGCTCCCGCCGGAGTCCGAAGTCCCTGCAGCCCAAGAAGTGGATTTCCTGACCTCTCCCAGGCCATCGTGAGTCCCCAGCGAAGCTGAGGCAAGTGGACCCCACGAGTAATGAGGAACCGCGACCCCTGGGTACCGGGCACTATTGTCGAGTGCAACCCCTTCACAACGTTCTACGAACTTGTGCTTTGGACCACGTGTGGTCCCGACCTCCAGCAGGAACCCCTCCGAAGATCAGAGGCCTACACTGTCCCGAGTGACTGTGGGCCCCTGATGAGTGATTCCGCCCGAGGTGTCTTCGCGATCCCTTGCCCGCTGGCTTGTGGGTCCCCAGAAGACTTCTTAAAGAAACCAAAGGGCTCCCCTGGTTGCTCCAGGCCTGCCCTGACTTACCCTCGCTGGGTGAGTTCCACAGACCTTGCTGGTCTGCGCCATCGACTTTTCTCCATCTCCCCGAGACTTGCAGCTGCCAAGGCTTGTTGGCTCCGATCGAGTTGCCGACACCGCAGTCAGCTGCAGACGTCGAGGGACACACCGAATCCAGCTCCTGGTCGTCGTCGACGCCTCCTGGACCACGTGGCTGAAGAGTCAAGGCACCCGCAACCGACCTGAAGCGACCGACGACGGTGGGCATCCATCTTCCTTGCCCCGGGTCACTGCCAAGTGACTTTGAACACTGTCCCCTCTGCTTTCAGGTCATCCTTCTTCAGAATCCAGGCTTGGATTCCACCGGACACTTCTTCAGCTCCCGCAAGCAGCAAGTCTTCTTTGTTCGCCATTGAAAACGACGCCGCGACCCGACACCAAAGGACACCTGTGCACCCGGCTTCCCTGGGTGAGGTAACTCCAGCACTACGGTGCTCCTGTGGGTGTGGGCCCTAGAACTACTTACCCTGTAAGTGACTTGCTTGTAGGTTCTCCCGAAGTATCCTAAAACTCTTTATTTCCAACCGCGACTTGCCCCATTGAAGTTAACGGCGATTCGCGCCTGTGTATCCACACTGCACGCGTCCCCCGTGGGTCCTTTACTTACCTGCCTTGGGTGGTTTCGTGAGGCCCCAGCACTTCTGAAGGCCCTAGGCCTTGTCTCCCTGCAAGTCGTTGTTTCTAAGTCTCTTACTTAGTATATGGTCTGGTACGCCCCTAGGGCCCCAGCCATATTTTGTGCTTAACTTATTGTGAAACGTTGATTTGTGCATATGTTTGTCTTCTAATCTCATAAAGAGATTAGTAGAGAGTTATTTAGAAATAAATACATATATATTTGATATATATACCTGTGTGGTGTCTTTTCATTTGGTGATTCAAGAGATTATATGGTAAAACAAGCTGCTTTACATTCCTCCGAGACTTAGCCTGAAGGCTGCTCTCCACAGCTACCACTAGGATAGCTTTCTTTAAAAGGTTGTCTTAAACCTATCTACCATAAGAGTCGATTTGCCCTGGTGCAAGGTGTCCACTTTAATTAGTGAACAGCATATACCAGGCCAACTTCTCACATTGGTGGGCAGCGTGTGGGATTCCAGCTTGCCATTGTTTTACCAGAAAATCTCTATTTGAATTACTAACTGAAAACCATTATAGGTACTCAAGGTACATATAAAGTCAAGCTTAGTATCAATAAGTTCTACTGAACTTAGAGCTGTGTGCCAAGGGATAGCACACCCTTTCCACAGCTCAAGCTAGGATCAGTAGGCCACAAACTAGTGTAGGTAGTACAACACTGCACAACACTAGAATGTCCTTAAAGGGTGGACCCAGAGGATCCACTCAGCCTCAGTATAAGGTCATGGCTTTCTCTGACTTGAGAGCCATGTGTGTTGACAGACACCTGAAGCTAGGACAGAGTCCCTCAACCCTGCACCTGATAGATCTGCTAACAGCAGATGACCTTAGATTGGCTCTAGGAGCTAAAGGGTCTGAATCAGTGGGTGGGTCAGTCATAGTATCTGGGTCAGATGATGAAAATCAGAATGACCAAGACTCTGTGATTGAAGGGCCAGGCTTCAAGGGGCCTGAAAAGGACAGAGGAATTCTCCCTAAGAGAACTGACAGAGAGGAGGAGAGGCACAGATCCCCTTCCAGGGAATCTGACCACTCTTATCACTCTGGCAGAGAATTTGTCCAGCAGAGGAGCTCATACTTTTCCTTAAGAGAGACCTCCTCTGAGAGAAGGTGCAAACTGCTCCAGTATGAGGAAGCCAGAGTGGCCCTCAGAACCAAGCAGTTGGCCCTGGATAGGGAAGCCCTGGAGATCCAGAGAGCTTCTAGAAAAGAGGGGTTAGAACCCCTGGTGGCATCAACAGTGTCCCTAGAGGCAGAGAATATATTCCTGACCATAGGAACCTGAGCAAGGTTGTTCCTCCCTACCAGAGTGGGGATGATATCCACAAGTGGATAACTGCTATGGAGAGGGCCTGTAGAGTACAGCAGGTCCCCCAAAAGCAGTGGGCAGCAATCTTGTGGCTCTCCTTTTCAGATAAAGGAAGAGACAAGCTCCTCACTGTTAGAGAGGAGGATGCTGATGATTATGAGGTCCTGAAGAGTGCACTGATAGATGGGTTTGGCTTAACCACTGAGCAGTACAGGTTGAAGTTCAGAGATACCCAGAAGGCACAGACTCAGGACTGGACAGACTTTGTAGATTGTGCATCCAAGGCTCTGGAGGGTTGGCTGGTTGGCAGTAGGGTTACTGATTTCAAAGGATTTTATAATCTAATGATGAGAGAACAGATCCTTAATAATTGTCAAAACCAGCTTTTACACCAGTACCTGGTGGACTCTGATCTGACCTCTCCCCAAGAATTGGGAAAGAAGGCAGACAAATGGGTCAGAACCAGAGTAAGGCCTAAGAATCAGGGTGGTGACCACAAGAAAGATTCTACCAAGTCCCAAGAGAAAGGTGGGGATAAATCTAAGGATAAGTCCACTACAGGGCCCCAAAAGTCCTCTTCTGGGGGTGGGTCCCAAACTCCTTCCTCTCCTGAAAAGAAACCCTATTGCCATGTCTGTAAAAAGCCTGGGCACTGGAAATCTGATCCCAGTTGTCCCAGGATTGGCAATAAAGAAAATGTTCCTCCAACAACTACTACCACCCCTCCTGGTACTACCAGTAGTAATCCTCCAGTTGGGAGTAGTGCACCCAAAAAGTTAGGTGCTTTTGCAAGAGGAACAGAGGTGGGCCCTAGTTCAGACAGGACCCCTCAACAGACTCCTCAGATTCTGATGGTGGTATAGGATTTGCCACCTTTACCGTGGGTCCCACAGCATTGGGCAGGTACAGACTGGAGCCAATAATTAATGGTCAGAAAGCTGTGGCATTTAGGGACACAGGGGCTAGTGTCACCATGGTGGCAGGGAAACTAGTCCCCCTCACCAGCTTTTACCTGAGTTTAAATACCAGGTGACCAACATTGATGGTGTCAGAACAGAGCACCCCATGGCCATAGTCAATCTCAGCTGGGAGGGGGTCACAGGCCCAAAAAGAGTGGCAGTGTCCCCAACCTTACCTGTAGATTGCCTGATGGGCAATGATCTGGAAATTTCAGCCTGGGCTGAAATTGAACACCAAACCCATCTGAGGATGTTGGGTGTCCCTGTAAAGGTTAGTGGGGCTGTGATGGCCACAGCCCCAGCCCAAGATTTTGGAGAGATGGAGCCTGGAAGAATGGCCCACTCTCCCCCAGAAGAGAGCACAAGGGTTGAAGAAAAGTCTTCTTCCCTCCAGACAGTAGGTAAGGGTCAGCCTCCTCAGGGAACTGACCCTCCCCTAGTGAAGGAACTGCCACAGAGGTAGTCAGGCCTGGCCTGGCCCCACCCCTGATGGCAGAGGACCCTTCCAAGGTGGTACCCAGTCTGGAGCAGGTAAACTGCCCCTCTCTACCCTGCCTCAGTCAGCCCAGGGCTGCAGAGGTCAGGGAGGTCAGTGGACCCCCAGGGCCCCCTGTCCAGAGGAACCCCCCATAAGCAGATTAGGGGCACCCAGTCTAGTAGCCCTAGCCAGGTGAAAATTCCTCAACCCACTGAGGGATCCCCCATACCTTTATGTAGGGACCACCCCCAGAAGGACTCTGTTAGGCAAGGGCAAACCTGGAACCAAAAGGTTCCAAACATGCCATGTCCCTCCAGTGTTCCACCCAAAGGGACCCAACCCCCAGCTGTAGGCAGTCAAAGGTTGACCCTTAGAGCAAAGTGCAACTCAGTCATGGAAAGACAGGCATACATGGTGACCAGTGATCTGAGGAAGCTGAGGCCAACCTTCCTAGGGCCTCACTTCCCTACTCAGACACCCCACCAGCCTTGTACTTTACCAAAGCACACCAGAGGTAGTGATTCCCCATGGTGGAGACCCTCTCATACCCTTAGGGTGGGGGATTGCTTAGGGGACCATAAGACAGGGGGCAACCATGCTAGTGCAGGTGCTTCCTTATATGGCCACTTAATCAATAAAGGCTCAACTGGTCAAGGTTAGCCTTATCTCCTTTCGTTTGGGGGGGTTATGTAGGAAGGTGGAATCTGACTATATGGTTGCCCCCACTTTTTTCCTGGTGTTTTGCTGGTTTATGACTTAGTTGGACTGGGACCCTGCTATTCAGGGCCCCAGTCTATCCGCTCTCTCTAAACGACATGGAGTGCACTCTAGGTGCACTAGTGATTGGATACTGTGGTGCCTTATGAGTCCCTAGTATATGGTACCTTAGGTGCCAAGGGCATAGGTACTTCACAGGCCTAATAGGGGCTGCAGCATGTGTTATGCCACCCCTGGGAAGCAGTCTAAATCTGACACCACAGGCCTGCTACTGCAGCCTGGGTGAGGTGGTGCTAGCACCCCTCACTGAGATATAGGTTTCCTATATCTCTCCTGCACACACATATAAACCTATCAGTCACCCCTAAGGCAGGCCCTATCAATCCTGAGGGCAGGGTGCTTGGCTTCTATGTGAGGGGGTGCCTCTGCCTGAGCAGGGCCCCTCTGCAGCTCTCAGAGTCTATTCTCTGGTGCTGTTTGTGGATGCGGTTAAACCATATACTATTAAGTGCATTATATCCTCGCGGTAAATGCTAACTTTGGAATGGCTGCATCAAAACATGTCGTGTTTGGTGTCAAACATCTTGGAATACTACCCCCCCGCCAATCTTGGCGGCGGGGGTAGCATTCCACCCTTCTAGAGGGATAAGACATGTACCTGCTGTGGAAACGCGGTAGAATCCTAAAGAGCCCTGGCATCACAAAATGGATGCCACCAGTCACAGACACTGGGCTGCCCTCCTGCTGATGACCGAAACTCGCAGTGGAGGAAGCCCAACAATAGGCATCCTGTCACAGGGAGGTGTAACCACCTTCCAGACAGGGTTTAGTGTATTGGGGCTGGGTGGGTGCACTCTTAGAGTGCTTTGAAGTCCTGCACTGGGGGAGCAGAAGGCTCCTCTGTGCATATGCCAGTTCAAACCAGCTCAGGGGCTACCTGCCCCTGCTCTGGCACGAAACTGGACAAAGGGAAGTGGGTGTAGCCACCCCTCCCTTGACCCTCCCATAGGTGGGGTCATAGAGCTAGTCCATCCCCTCTTTTAGTATAAGAGGGGGAACCTTGCCATTGCAAAGCAGATAACCCCTGGACGACACTCTACAGAAGAATCCTGGCCCTTCGACGTTCCACTACCTTTGGAAGACAGAAGAATCTCCCTTGGAGTCAAGGAGTGACTCCCCTGCTTGGCAGGCACCAAAACGACAACGACGGTCGCAAACTACGCCGCTCCCGCCGGAGTCCGAAGTCCCTGCAGCCCAAGAAGTGGATTTCCTGACCTCTCCCAGGCCATCGTGAGTCCCCAGCGAAGCTGAGGCAAGTGGACCCCACGAGTAATGAGGAACCGCGACCCCTGGGTACCGGGCACTATTGTCGAGTGCAACCCCTTCACAACGTTCTACGAACTTGTGCTTTGGACCACGTGTGGTCCCGACCTCCAGCAGGAATCCCTCCGAAGATCAGAGGCCTACACTGTCCCGAGTGACCGTGGGCCCCTGTTGAGTGATTCCGCCCGAGGTGTCTTCGCGATCCCTTGCCCGCTGGCTTGTGGGTCCCCAGAAGACTTCTTAAAGAAACCAAAGGGCTCCCCTGGTTGCTCCAGGCCTGCCCTGACTTACCCTCGCTGGGTGAGTTCCACAGACCTTGCTGGTCTGCGCCATCGACTTTTCTCCATCTCCCCGAGACTTGCAGCTGCCAAGGCTTGTTGGCTCCGATCGAGTTGCCGACACCGCAGTCAGCTGCAGACGTCGAGGGACACACCGAATCCAGCTCCTGGTCGTCGTCGACGCCTCCTGGACCACGTGGCTGAAGAGTCAAGGCACCCGCAACCGACCTGAAGCGACCGACGACGGTGGGCATCCATCTTCCTTGCCCCGGGTCACTGCCAAGTGACTTTGAACACTGTCCCCTCTGCTTTCAGGTCATCCTTCTTCAGAATCCAGGCTTGGATTCCACCGGACACTTCTTCAGCTCCCGCAAGCAGCAAGTCTTCTTTGTTCGCCATTGAAAACGACGCCGCGACCCGACACCAAAGGACACCTGTGCACCCGGCTTCCCTGGGTGAGGTAACTCCAGCACTACGGTGCTCCTGTGGGTGTGGGCCCTAGAACTACTTACCCTGTAAGTGACTTGCTTGTAGGTTCTCCCGAAGTATCCTAAAACTCTTTATTTCCAACCGCGACTTGCCCCATTGAAGTTAACGGCGATTCGCGCCTGTGTATCCACACTGCACGCGTCCCCCGTGGGTCCTTTACTTACCTGCCTTGGGTGGTTTCGTGAGGCCCCAGCACTTCTGAAGGCCCTAGGCCTTGTCTCCCTGCAAGTCGTTGTTTCTAAGTCTCTTACTTAGTATATGGTCTGGTACGCCCCTAGGGCCCCAACCATATTTTGTGCTTAACTTATTGTGAAACGTTGATTTGTGCATATGTTTGTCTTCTAATCTCATAAAGAGATTAGTAGAGAGTTATTTAGAAATAAATACATATATATTTGATATATATACCTGTGTGGTGTCTTTTCATTTGGTGATTCAAGAGATTATATGGTAAAACAAGCTGCTTTACATTCCTCCGAGACTTAGCCTGAAGGCTGCTCTCCACAGCTACCACTAGGATAGCTTTCTTTAAAAGGTTGTCTTAAACCTATCTACCATAAGAGTCGATTTGCCCTGGTGCAAGGTGTCCACTTTAATTAGTGAACAGCATATACCAGGCCAACTTCTCACAGTGTATTACTCTTGATGGCAATCTAATTTGGGCTGCATAGTTCTGTACATTCTGGCAAGACTCTAATTGCCTAGATATACACTTTATGGTTTGTTGGGATCCATTGGATGGGAGTGGATCCTACCCCCCTTTGGGGGCGGGACGCTTGCCATGCCGCGACAGATGCTTCAACGGTTTTGAGGTTTTGAGGTTGTGGTGTTTGGAAACTGTTTGTTGTTTGTTCATGTCACACTGATCTCTTTCTTGCTTAGAGTCTGCGCACATCCTGATACCCACTCACCGGTTCATTTACGCATCGCTGACCCGACATGACTCTCACCCAGGATAGGAGCTTAACTATTGTTAGCTGGAACGTCCAGGGCATATTGGACAAGGTTAAACGCGGGGCGGTGCTTCGCTAGGCTAGGCACTACAACGCTGACATTCTCATGCTACAAGAAACACATCTAATGGGCAATAAGACGCTCTGCCTGGCGCGCTTTGGCTTTGTCCAGACTTATCATTTGGACTTCACCAGGGGGTCCCGGGGGGTGGCAATCTTGATCCATCGCAGACTACCGTATGTCCATGACCGTTCCTGGTCTGATCCCCAGGGCAGATATATAGGTGTATCTGGCATGGTCTTTGGCGAGCCTCTCACATTGGTGTGCGTCTATGCCCCCCCGCCCTTGCCGTCGTCCCTGGTGGAACGGGTGACCTCCCTATGGGCTGAATTTCCACAGGGCCTGCTGGTGACTGGAGGTGACTGAAACGATGTTATGTGTCCCTCGCTGGATAGATGGCGGGACACAGGACCGATGACAGCCACGCGCGAATCGAAACTACACACGCTAGTACAGGGTTTGGGGTGGGTCGATACCTACTGCAAACGAATACACGTATTTTTCTGCCACTCACAACTCCTTCTCACGCCTCGATTATATATTCATATCTCCCTCACACGTTCACAAGATTGAGAAGGCTGAGATCTTGCCCAGGGGCCTGTCCGATCACTCTCCCATCACGCTAGCTGTGCAGCTGGGCCCGGCTCGCTCTCCGCCCCGCTGGCGCCTCTCTTCCTGGTTGCTACAGGACGACTCATATCACCAACAAATGTACGTGGCTCTTGCTGAATATTTCACCCTCAATACTGATACGGTGGATTCCTCTGGGACCCTGTGGGAGGCCATGAAACCAACTCTGCGGGGGGTGAACATTGCCTTCTGCATGGCGCGGCGTCGGCAGCTCCGTGAGAAGTTGGTCCACTCGGAAGCCCAAATCTTAGACCTGGAACGCAGGAGTCGGGAAGCTGATGGTGCAACGGCTCGTCGCCAGCTTCCTATCGCCCAACAGCTATACGCCAGTGACCTCTTGGATGAGGCCAGGCTGTACTGGCTGGCCAAACGTAGTCGCATTTATCAATGGGGGGATAAATCCAGCGCTCTCCTGCACCGTCTGTGTCAGCAGACGCTTCGCCCTGTGACCCTTCCCAGGATCCTGGGGCCGACGGGCCAGGTTCTTACTGACCCAGTGGGTATCGCCACTAGTTTCGCCGATTATTATGCGAACTTAAACGCCTCGCAGGAGACTCTTCCTGTGGACACCATTGTCCGTTTTCTGGTCGACCTGCCCCCGCGATCTCTGTCCGATGACGTACGGGACGACCTAGATACTCCGATCACCGTGGAGAAGGTCCAATCTGCCCTTACGGACATGCGCTCTGGTAAATCACCGGGACCGAACGGGTTTCCGTCCGAGTTCTTTCAGAAATACTCGTCCCACATATCACCACACTACCTAGCGGCTCTTCAGGCCGCGGTTGACGAGGCCTGTCTCCCGGTTGACTGGCACCACGCCGAGATAGTGGTCTTTTTGAAGCCCGGCCGACCTCCTGAACTCCACGCCTCTTACAGACCAATCTCTCTCCTGAACGTTGAGGCCAAACTCCTCGCCAAAATTATTGCTAATCGCATTCTCCCGCATATCTCTATGCTTGTCCATCCCGACCAGTCGGGCTTCATGCCCAATTGGGCGATTCGGCACAACATTCGTCAGGCGCACAACGCGATTGCCTCCGTAGACCGGTTAGAAGAACCGGCCTCGCTTCTTTTAGCCAATATGTATAAGGCCTTCGATTCCCTCAGCTGGGCCTATCTATTTGCACTCCTTACCTGCTTAAACATAGGACCCAGACTCTTACAGTACATTCGACTCCTATACACCGACATCACGGCCTCAGTGCGTGTCGTCGATTCCACTTCGCGGCCTTTCCCTATTGGGCGAGGTACCAGGCAGGGCTGCCCCCTGTCTCCCTACTTGTTCGCCCTAGCCATCGAGCCATTTGCGGCCTGGGTGCGTATAGATACCCAGGTGTACGGCTTCGAGTGGTCGAGCGAGGTGTCCAATCGCATAGCGCTATACGCTGACGACGTCCTGTTCTTTTTTACACGCCTGAATAGGTCTGGCCCCCGGTTACTCCACATAATGGAAATCTTTGGCCAAACTTCTGGCCTCTATATGAATGCATCTAAGTCCTGTTTATGGCCTCTGCGGGGGAGCGATCAGCTGGGGACTTGGGCGCAACAGGTCACGGTTGTGCCTGATGGCTTTAAATATCTTGGGGTGTTCCTGTCGTCGTCCCAATCGGACTCCTGGTCTAAAAATCTAGCCCCTCTACTGCCTCGAATTAGACAACAGGTGAGCTCTTGGTCATATATGCCCCTGACGCTGTTTGGCAGGTCGGCCATTTGCAAAATGGTTTAGTTGCAGTACCTACTTTACCAACTCCAAAACTACCCATGCCCTATACCCCACACATGGTTCCGACAATTGAATTCAGCTCTCAGTCATTTCCTCTGGGGGGGGGCACCGCGCAGGTTGCCCTGCGAACATGTTTCCAATCCACTTATTGTGGGGGCCTCGCGACCCCGGATGTCCAGCTTTACCATGCAGCCTCCCACCTCCTTGCCCTAAATGACTGGTGGTACAGCGACCGGCGTGACCATGCCTATGCGCTTGAACGGTGGCTGATGGACCCTAAATCTTTACACACGATACTATACTCCAACTCAGCGCTTGGTACGCTGCCGCCCGCGACCCGAACTGTCTTTGCGATCTGGCGGCAGGTTTTGCGTAAGATCGGTTGGTGGGGTAAACTTACCAAGGAAACTCCCCTCTGGCATAATGGCCTCCTGCCGCAGCTGCTTGAGCTCCCTGAGTTTGCGGGCTGGGATGCTATCGGAATCTCAATGGTCGGAGATGTCCTTTGGGGCCAGACTCTCAAGTCATTCCAACAACTGCAGGCCGACTTCCAAATGCCCCGCTCCCAATTCTATAAGTATCTTCAATTCCGACATGCCTTTTCCCCCTATCTCTCACGACAAGATACTTTTCCTGATTTTAGCCCTATCGAGGCCAAGGTGTTCATGGGTGAGATGGGCGCACACAAAATCACAGATTTATACCGCACCCTGGTCATTAACAGTCATGATACACTTCACAAGACTAGGGAGGCTTGGTAGGATGACCTGGGTCCACTTGACGAAGACGACTGGGTGGAGGCTTTAGAATCCCCGCGCGGTGCGGCCATAGCGCACGCCTTCGACTCATACAATTTAAATAACTCCATAGGGCATACTTTACCCGCTATCAGCTCTGGCGCGCTGGGATGATTGCTTCTCCCACTTGCCTCCGCTGAGGGGTCGGCGGAGGGCACCTTCCTCCACACGGTATGGGAATGCACAGTCCTGTCGCGCTTTTGGCGCGAGATGCTGACCTGCCTTTCAGAGGTACTGGGCTGGGACATCCCACGATCGCCGCGCTTAACCATGCTCCACATCACTGACGAAATCGGAGGGAATAGGTACAAACGGCATATGCTATTATCTGAAAGAGACACGTTAGTGACAGATTCCTTACCTTAGAATATCCCCAGGCGTCAGGCTGGATCCGGAAAGTTTTTGCGTAGCAGTACCCTTGCGCGTCGGTAGGCGGCGTCGTGCGGCTCCGCGTCCGTCGTCGGCGTCGTGATCGCCGGGATGACGTCGCGGGCAGTACTTAGGCGCCGCCCATGCGCGCTGACGTCAGTTCTTCTTTTTCCGCGCCAGCAAGCGCAGATCCGGGAAGAGCAGTGCCCTAGTCATTTTTTGACTAACTTTTTTGGGTGAATTTTTTCACTGTTTTTCTTCCAATCGACTTCAAGGTGTCGTAGGGATGCCCGGGTTTAAACGTTGCGGTGACTGTGCTCGGATGATGTCCATCACAGACCCGCATCGGGAGTGTCTCTTCTGCCTCGGCCGAGGCCACGACACGGAGTCTTGTTCCGACTGCCGGGCCCTCAATCCGAAAGCTTTGCGAGAGCGGTCTCGAAAGCTCCTCGAGGCCCGGCATTCGGCTCCGCGCAAGCCCCGGTCGCGTGAGAGGTCCAGGGGTCGATCGCGGAGTCCACACCGGTCGTCGGCATCGAAGTCTTCTTCGTCCGGTAAGTCCAAACACAAAAAGTCCAAAAAGCATCGTCGCTCTAGGACTTCGCCTCGCCGGTCTCGCGACTCGGCTGAGGCCCCTCCCGGCACCGTCCCCGCGGCCCCGGACATGCCTGAGGAGTCGCACCCGCAATACCCGTCCTTCCCGGGTTCGGGTGCGGATCCGGCACAAGTACAGGACTTCCTGTCGGCCATGGCCCGCCTCTTCGGGCCTCAAGGTCCCTCCGGTGCGCCTTCGGGCCCCGCGGGCCCTGATGGGGTTGCTCCGGCGTCGCCGACGGCTCCGGCCCCGGCGTCGCCCGTGCCTCCTGCCTCGATCCCGGCTCCGGCCTCGATCCCGGCTCCACAACCCCCATCGACGCCGGTCGACCTAACGACACCTCCGCCGGCGCCGATGTCTCCGGTGCCGTTCTCGACGCCGCCTGGGGCTCCGGGCGGCGTCGTCCCCAGTTCCTTCCGGCTCCGGACATGGACCCGGACCGACGCCGCTCGACGCCGGTTCCGGCGCCGATGGGACCTTGGGTCCCAAATGTCCCTCCTCCTCCTTATTTTGAACCAGAGGAGGACCAGGAGGACTGGGAGGGGTCTGATGACCCTCTGACACAACAGTGTCAGTACGATGAGGACTGGACAGAGGGTCTAGGGGACGCCAGTGGTCTAGATACTTCCCCTGACACTGGCATGCTGTCTCCTCCCGTGGCTACGGAGGAGGGAGCCAATTTTGCAACGGTGTTGCGTAGGGCGGCTGGGGCCTTACGTCTCCAACTCCCTACTGTGGCGGTCAAGACTAATATCTTGACAGAGGTGCTTTCAGCCGGCAGCCTCCTCTACGGAGACTGTGCTGCCGTTTAACGACGCCCTCACTGACGTTCTTTGGGCGCCTGGTCCAAGCCCAACACAGGGGATCCTGTGGATAGGAACGTGTCCCGACGCCATCGCCCAGCTCCGGGCGACCCCCTGTTTCTCTCTGTCCACCCCACTCCTGAGAGCTTGGTTGTCCAAGCCTCCGCTTCCCAAACCGCCTTCCCTACCGCCCTCCGGATAGGGAATCCAAACGCCTGGATCAATTTGGGAAGAAGGGTTTTTCTTCCTCCAGTGCTGGCTTGCGGTCCATCAACACCGCTTGTCTTTGGGCCGATATACCCACTCCTTGTGGGATTCGGTGGCGACTGTTTTGCCCCAGTGTTCTGAGGAGGTCCAGACACTGCTTTCCCGCGCCATTGCGGAAGGAAGGGATGCGGCCAAATACACCATACGATGTGGCCTTGATACCGCCGACTCGCTGGGCAGGTCTATTGCAACGACGGTGGCGCTGCGACGCCACGCCTGGCTGAGAACCACTGGTTTTTCAGGGGATGTCCAGAATACTTCATGGACATGCCCTTTGATGGAGTCGGTCTTTTTGGGTCCAAAGCAGACCATGCGTTGGAGCGCTTTAAGGACTCACGGGCTACTGCCAAGTCCCTGGGCCTTTCTGCTACACGCCCTCCGCTGACTTCTGCTTTTCGCCCCTATCGTGGCCACGGTAGGGGCGCCCCGTCACGTCAGCAGCCCAGCCACCGGCCCGCGCAGCAGGCGTCTTCGCGTGGCCGAGGACGTGGATTCCGCTGTGGCGGATCGGGCAACCAGCGTGCGGGTCAGGCCACCACCTCCAACACGTCCGCGGCCTCCAAGCCCTCCTAGTCCCTCCTTTCAGGTGCACAGCACGCCAGTAGGGGGCAGGGTCCACCATCACCTTCCCCACTGGCGTACCATCACCTCGGACAGGTGGGTCTTGGACATTGTCCGAAGGGGCTACTCCCTCCCCTTCGAGACCACCCCCCCAGCCATGCCACCTCAATTCCACTGCATGTCAGGGGATCACTTGGTACTTCTGCAGAAGGAAGTCACGGCCCTCTTGGCCAAGAGGGCCATCGAGCATGTTCCGACCCCAGAAGTAGGGCGTGGTTGCTACTCCCACTACTTCCTGGTGCCCAAAAAGGACAAGGAGGACATGCGTCCTATCTTGGACCTCCGGAACGTCAATCGCTTCCTCCGGAAGGAGAAGTTCAAGATGCTCACCCTAGCTCAGGTCTTGACTGCCCTCGACCCTGGAGACTGGTTGGTAGCGTTGGACTTGCAGGACGCATATTTCCACATCCCCGTCCTGCCGGCCCACCGGCGTTACCTCCGGTTCACGGTAGGCCCCGAGCATTTTCAGTTCACCGTGCTCCCCTTTGGCCTTACCAGTGCCCCTCGGGTGTTCACGAAAGTGATGGCGGTGGTCGCAGCTCATCTGCGCCGGGCAGGGGTTTCAGTCTTCCCCTACCTCGACGACTGGCTGCTGAAGGCGGGCTCGTCCCAGGCAGTCGTCTCCCACCTCCAGACTACGGCCGAACTCCTGCACTCGCTGGGGTTCTCCATCAATGTGCCGAAGTCGCATCTGATTCCTTCTCCACAGCTCCTTTTCATCGGAGCAGTTCTGGACACGACGCAGTTTCGGGCCTATCCTCCCGAACGGCGAGTCCGGGATATTCAGGCTATGATTCCGATCTTTCAGCCTTTATCCTGGGTTTCGGTACGGATGACCCTGAGGCTGCTGGGCCTCATGGCCTCCTGCATCCTGCTGGTCAATCATGCCAGATGGCATATGCGGGCTCTGCAGTGGGACCTGAAGTTCCAGTGGGCGCAGCACCAGGGCAACCTGTCCGATCACGTCCAGATCTCGGAGGGGACTGCAAAACAGTTGCAGTGGTGGCTCTCGAACCGGCAATGGGTCATGGGCAGATCCCTCTCCCTTCCCCAGACAGAGCACACAGTTGTGACGGACGCGTCCCTTCTGGGATGGGGCGGTCACATGGGAGAGGCGGAGATCAGAGGCCTCTGGTCTCCGGGCGGAGTCCCGGCTCCATATCAACATTCTGGAGCTCCGGGCGATCCGACTTGCACTCAAGGCATTCCTTCCCTCTGTCAAAGGGAAGGTAGTGCAGGTGTTCACCGACAACACCACCGCCATGTGGTACTGCAACAAACAGGGCGGGGTGGGGTCGTGGACTCCTTTGTCAGGAGGCTCTGCGCCTCTGGACATGGCTGGAACATCAGGGCATGTTCCTGATGGTTCAACACCTGGCAGGTTCCCTGAACGCCAGGGCGGACGAACTCAGCCGCAGGTGCATGATGGATCACGAATGGCGTCTTCACTCGGAAGTGGCGCAAGGACTCTTTCTACAGTGGGGAGAGCCTTGGTTAGATCTATTCGCCATCGAAGAGAACGCGCAATGTCATCAGTTCTGCGCGTTGGAATTTCCAAGGCGGCACTCGCTCGGCGACGCTTCGTCGCGAGTGGAGTTGCGGTCTGTTGTACGCCTTTCCGCCTATACCACTTCTACCCAGAGTGTTGAAGAAGATTCGGCACGACCGGGCCCAAGTCATTCTTGTGGCTCCGGACTGGGCTCGAAGAGTTTGGTATCCCGAGCTACTCAATATGAGCGTAGATCCCCGATCCGTCTGCCTCTTCGGGAGGATCTTCTGTCGCAGCAGCAGGGGACGGTCCTCCACCCGTAACCTGTCCAGTCTACACCTGCTTGCGTGGAGATTGAGCGGCGGCAGTTGATTCCTTTCGACTTGCCTCCCGAAGTTTGTGATGTGATTCTGGCAGCCAGGCGTCCCTCCACTAAGGTGGTATACGCCTGCAGGTGGAACAAATTTGTGGCATGGTGCACAGCAAAGGCTGTGAATCCCCTCTCTGCCCCTCTTTCTGAGGTTCTTCTGTTCCTCCTTTCACTGGCCCAACAGGGTTCTGCCCTGGGTACCATCAAGGGTTATCTTTGTGCTATCTCGGCCTTCCTCAGGCTCCCTGATCAGCCCTCCCTTTTCAAGTCCCCTGTTGTTAACAGGTTCTTAAAAGGCATTACTCACCTCTTCCCTCCTGTTCCGTTTGTGATGCCTCAGTGGGACTTGAACTTGGTTCTTACCTTTTAATGTGCGCTCCCTTTGAGCCTCTACATAACTGTCCTCTTCGTCTTCTGACTCTGAAGACAGCCTTTCTGGTGGCCATCACCTCCGCTCGGCGGGTGAGTGAGCTCCAGGCTCTATCTTGCAAACCTCCCTTTCTGTCTGTTCATACAGACAAGGTTGTTCTTCGGACGCGTCCGTCCTTCTTGCCAAAGGTGGTTACTGCTTTCCACATTGGGCAGACCATCACTTTGCCCACCTTCTTTCCGCCTCCGCATCCTTCCAGAGAGAAAGAGAGGCTCCACCGTCTGGACCCAAAACGTGCGCTCTCCTTCTATATTGACCGCACAAAACACTTCCGGGTGGATGACCAGCTCTTTGTTGGCTACGTGGGCGCCAAAAAGGTCGGGCGGTGCACAAACGAACCATCTCCCGCTGGTTTACCTTGTGCATCAAGACCTGCTATTCTTTGGCTAAAAGGAGCCTCCTGTTGGGCTGCGTGCCCATTCCACCAGGGCAACCGCTGCTACCACGGCCTTGGGCCGCGGTGTTCCGCTGCCGGTTATCTGTCAGGCAGCTACGTGGGCCTCGCTGCACACGTTTACAAAGCATTACTGCCTTGACAGTCAGGTCCGGAGGGACGGCTTCTTTGGCCGTTCTGTCCTCCAGGACTTCCTTGTCTGATCTTTGTTCGCAGACCCACCACCGGGGTTGGTATTGCTGGGGTATCTATTCTAAGGTAAGGAATCTGTCACTAACGTGTCTCTTTCAGATGCACAAGTTACTAACTTGTGTAACGATATATCTGTAAGAGACAGTAGTTAGTGACAGATTCCTACCGCCCACCCATCCTCCCCGTTCTGCGAACTGATTTCTAGGGTTAAGGACATCCCTTTCAGGGCCCTAGTATTTTTCAGACACCTATGTCAGCTTCTTGCATGGCTCTGCGTTCCTGGCGCGGAAAGTCGTGTACAGAACTGACGTCAGCGCGCAGGGGCGGCGCCTAAGTACTGCCCACGACGTCATCCCGGCGATCACGACGCCGACGACGGACGCGGAGCCGCACGACGCCGCCTACCGACGCGCAAGGGTACTGCTACGCAAAAACGTTCCGGATCCAGCCTGACGCCTGGGGATATTCTAAGGTAAGGAATCTGTCACTAACTACTGTCTCTTACAGATATATCGTTACACAAGTTAGTAACTTGTGCTTTAGAGCTTACCCTTGCTAAGCGCGACATTGCCAAGGCGTGGAAGGCGACCTCCCCGCCTTCGGTTGGGGCCTGGAAGCGTGGCCTTGATTTCTCTATGGGGCTAGAAATTCCAATTTTTAAGGCACGCGGGTGACCCCAGAAACACCCGAAAATATGGAAACGGTGGGCCAACTATCGTGGTCTCTACCTTGAACCAATTCCCCCGACGCAAATTATTGAAGACTTGCCATGTTGATTTCATATTGGGTGCAGGCTCTGGGACCGATTGTGCATTTACTGTTCTATCACGACTGGAAGTACTCATAAATGTAGGATGTGTAGATCAGGTGACACTTTTGTTTTTTGTTTTCAATGTGTATTTTTCACAGATTTTGCTATATGTATCCTTTTGTTTCAAATGGACTCATTGTAAAACGTTGATATCTTTTCCAATGCCATATTATATATGCGATGCATTGCCCTGGACCCTCCTGGGCTTTCTACTGTCTGTCAACAATAAAATGTGTTGTGAAAAAAAAAACAGGGGGATGGCTTCTATCCCACAAGAGAAGTATACTAAAGTATACAAGAGGTCATACACTTACGCTCAAGCTAAAAACATGAGGACAAAAAAGATAGCAACACACAGGCTCAGATCCACCTTTATTTCATTTGCAAATACTCCTGCTCTATCGCAGGCAGATAGAGTTCACCTCCTTCGCTAGCTAGGCCTCAAATGATAAGTCTGAGGGTAAAGGTAAGGGTATGCAAAAGGCCACTTACCTGACCACTGGAATGTAGCATTTACTGTGTTCAGTCCTTTCAGTCTCCCTTTAAATAGCGTACCCTGAATGAACTGAAAACACTGTCACCATAATTACGAGTGTCACAGAGTGGGTTGCAATATTTATTGCTTGTGATAAAATCCCAAACCACAGGTTTCGGATTTTAAACAAAATGGGATAAATGTCACCTATTCTAAGCTAATGCCCCATTTGATGCAGCTGTACAGAAATTTCCACGAAACGTATGTTTGCTTGTAAGTTTGCTGTTGGGAAGTTTTGTATAGATTGATCAAGGAAAAAAATGAAGGCCTGGGTCTGAAGTGGGGAGGGGATGGCAGGAGGAGCAGGTATCCCAACAGATGTGCCACAAAATGCCAAATACTTTTTTCTCACTTGCTCAGCAAGAACTGGTGGAGAGAAGGAAAGACTAGGATAGACATGAAGTCCTTTTGGGGATTGATGTAGATCTGTACACTAGTTTTTGAAATATTCACAGTATATGTTATAATTATACATTCATAGTATGGTTCGTGAAGTGGTTAAAAAACCAAACACTTTTTTCTGCCGATAGCCATTTCATGGTTTGTGTACTGGTACTTCCGGTTTATGAACCTTGAGTGAACAGTTTTGCAATTTTGTTTCTAATTTATTGCGACCTTAAAATAAGATCAACATGACTTGCCCATTGGCAGATCCAGTTCACAAGTGAAGAATAGAGAACCCTGTGGAGGTGGGGTTGGGAGGGGCATAATGACAAGATTCCCTAATCTATACTTGGGGCAAACAGCTGCTAAAATACTTCTAAACAATTCCTGGTTTTCAGAATTTGGTTTGGAACCAAACGAAAATGGACATTTAATTACATTACATTTATCACAACAGTAAATGTTAATGAAAGGAAGTCCTACTATTGTGCTTATTCAACATAGAGCAACCAAGCGTTCTTTGAATGTACTGTTTAGATGCGCAACCATACATACTTGTGAACTTGTTTGTTCCAGTTGTTTGGAACCAAACTTCATCAGCACCTGCTAGCAACAGTTTATCAGTCTAGGAGTTCACTAGCACAATACACTTTCTTCTTTGGATTCTTACTGGGCTGGATCTTTGGTGTAGGGCTCTTCTATCTGTGCTGCCCTGCTTTGTCTGCTTTTTCTGCTAGTATGCTTACAGACAAATTGGTCTTTTCTCAGGTTTTGAGATTAACATAATGATAAATGCAGAAACAAAATCTTTGTAGTGCTTTATTAAAATTATTATAGTTCTCTCGTTGGGGATTTCCATGTATAGTCATAAGCGATGATTAGTCCCGCCCATGTGCGGGGACCCCAGAGCACTATATCCAAATATGTTCTTAAGTGATAAAGTTCGCCTTTCTTCGGGAAGGCCTTGAAAAAGTCACTTAAGAATGTCATAATGCAGCCTAGGAAAAGGCCACAGAGGTCAGAGTTCTTCATCTTGTAATGGCATAAGAAGGGCCTGTGAGAATATATGCTCTCAGAAAATATCTTTTTTGTAATAGCACAGAAAAAGAACCTTCACAAAGCCTTTTGCTATGAATAGAAAGATATGAAGAAGTGCCTGACCCTGTAGCCCATAGGCTGCCATTATAAGTATAGAAAAAGAAAACTGTGCCTTTAAGAGAAGAGAGACCACCAATATCCCATCATGCTCAGCCAGAGGCAGTTACCTCAGTTCTTGTTTCTGACTCCTTCTGACAGGACCCTTGGAGCATTGAACTCAACCTTTTAGGTTTTTTCTTCAATTTAACTCTTCAAATGTCATTGCTTTTTGCTTCACTCAACGCCTTTTGTCCTTCTCTGTGAAGCAAAGTGTTTTTCTCTGAGGAAACATTTTTCCGTTTCATAATGCCATCTCTTTTCGACAAATGCCCTAGGTGTTGCAGAAAACAAGCTAAAACAGATGCTCATGAAGTCTGTATTCTGTGTTTGCCTTCCTCTCATCTTCCGAGCTCCTGTAACATCTGCAAGACCTTCTCCAGATGTACCCTGCGTGACAGGGAGAAGATTCGCCTGCAGGGAAGAGAAGAGAGAAGAAAACAGCAGGTAACCAGTGGGACCTCTGAGCGAAGGGTAAGAAAATCTCCCTCCAGAGCTCTTACCTCAACCCCCAGTGGACTTGGGAGGTCTGAGAGGCGTTTATCACCCAGAAAACGCTTACGGTCCCGATCGACATCGAGGAGGTTGCCGTCGAGGACGTCGCCGTCGAGGCAGTCGACGTCGAAAGGAGGTACAACGCCGACATGTTCGCCGTCATTGACTGGCTCGATGTCGAAGAAACGCCAACGCTCAGCGTCGAGGTCCACTAGAACGACGAGGGATACTGATTCTCTGTCGCCGAGAGATAGGAGGTCGACGTTGACAGCTAAACGTCGACGCCGTGATTGGTCGACTTCGAGAACTCGCTCTTCGTCGAGTGGTCGACGTTTGACGTCGAGGAGCAGATCTTCGTCAAAAAGTCGACGGCGAAGATCGACGTCGAGGCGAGGAAAGACATCTAAAAGAAGGAGAATCTACTCCTCATCGGACTCTCACTCCTGATCTCCTTCATTGGTGGAGATACCTGAATCTTCCACCCCGGCATCACCTGTACCTGTTCTTTCAGGGCCTCCTATTCTGGCTTTGCCTCCTCTGCCTCAGCTTCCAGTACCTCAGCTTCCGGTGAAACCAATAATACCAGCACCGGTTCATCTTGCTCCTGCGGCACCTCGAAACACATCCGCTCTAGATGATCACGCTCGAGATCGCGCCGTCGATCTCGACATGGGCACTCCACTAGATCACGACATTCATGGCGCCACTCTTACCGCAGGTCCAGATCACGTTCACGCCATCACCACCATAGAGACGCGTCCTCCTCTACTAGAGACTACTCTCCTACATTATCTTATTCACCTCAACCTCGGTCCTCTCCGTTTGATGACATTAATACCTTTCAAGAGGTCCTGGTTCGTGGTGCTACTAAACTGAACATTCCTATGGAGACTCCTACTCCATTAACATCTGTTATTTTTGAAACACTCCATCAATGCACGGCATTTAGACCGCTACTTCCTCTAGTGCCAGGCCTGCTCGATCCAGCCATGGAGTTGTTCCTCACGCCGGTGGCGGCAAAATCTGCACCGTCAAGGCTCATCAAGAAGTACCGCCCACTGGAACAGGATCCTCTGTTCTTAAGGTCTGATCCTCCTCCTGATTCAGTGGTAATTCTGGCTGCACGAAAGTCTCACGCTACTTCTCCATCGGCGACATCTCCCCCCAATAAGGAAAGCAAAAAGATGGACTCATCAGGACGCAAGATCTGCAACACAGCTGCTACATCAATGAAAGCAGCCAGTGCCACGGCCCTCTTAAGACGTTAGGATCGCTCCTTGTGGGACTCAATCTTGCACTTCGCAGACCACCTCCCTAATGAACATAGGCAAGATTTCCTAGAAATAGTGCAAGAGGGTGCGATGGTCTCCAATCAAATAATCAGCGCGGCTGCAGACTCCTCGCTCATGGCTACTGCCATGGAATATCCCTACGTCGACACGCATGGCTGCGCTTAACGTCTCTGAAACCAGACGCACAATTACGCCTACAGAACTTACCATTTTCTGGCTCCACTCTTTTCGGTTCACACACTGACAACGAGATGTCACGTATGGAAACCGAAAAAACTGAGGTGATGGAATTTGGAAAAGGCCTTTTCATTTGGAATCCCTCATGGTGGCCAACGAATGCCGGGCTTTGCCCTGTAGCCACCAGTAAGACAAGAAACCTAGGCATTCTGTTCAATGATCAACTAAATTTTGCTTTTTCCTCATAAAGATTTTGCGTAAGGTCTTACCTTTTATTCCTCTAGGCCTTCGCAAAACGGTGGTAGCAGCACTGATACTTTCCAGAATCGATTATTGCAATGTGCTATTTCTTGGCATTGACAAAGGTCACATACTGAAACTTCAAGCTTTGCAAAATGCTGCGGCTCGGCTGCTTCTGGACATTCCTAAATACCACCCCATCTCCAACAGTCTTAGGAAGCTCCATTGGCTCCCGGTCCAGAAGCGCATCGAATTCAAAGCTCTTTGCTTTGTGCACAAGGCACTGTATGGAGGCACTGTATGGAGGAGGGTCTCTGAGCCTTCAGCAACTTTTTTGCTGGCATATCCCGCCACGTGAACTCAGGTCGGACAATAAAGGACTAGTCCAGGTCCCTAAAATCCGTAGAGCCAGATGGGGGGAAGAACCCTCTCTTACCGGGCAGCCAGAGTCTGGAACACAATGCCAATCTCAATCATGCTACAACCTAACAGAGCTCTGTTTAGGAGCTCTGTTTAGGAAGATGTTCAAAACCTGGTTGTTTCCAACTAGATCTGCCTAATCTCTGCCTACCACATACCGGTCACCACTCCCATTGCAGCTCAGCGCCAAGACGCCTCGGCAATATTTGCGCTTTATAAATGCCCTCATTCATTCAAAACAGAGATGGATACCTTGAAAGCTGTGGGGCTAGAGAAATCAAAAGAACAGCGATGCTCTTTTCCACCTACCATCGACGTTTCTCTGCTAAGAGGGTTCAAACCACTCAATGGCAATAAAACAGATCACAACAATACCAGCGGCCGTACCAACAGCGCAAACCGCAGAGAGTTCGTCACTCCCAACAAACGACTCAAGGAGGACGACAAACCGCTGTCCCAAAACCATGAATCCTCACTTCCCCCTCTTCTGTTACCCACTCCGATAGGGGGGAGCATTGTAAATTATCTGGCAGAGTGGAAAAGCATCACAACAGAAGCCTGGGTCTAGAATATTGTCAAACATGGCTATCGTCTCAGGTTCACTGCCCCACCTCCTTCTATCCCTCCTCAGGCGTCTGCTTCTCGCCTAAAGCTCTTACAGGAAGAAGTCAACATCCTGTGCCGCAAAAAGGCGATCGAACCTGTCCCGCGGAACCAACACGGTCAAGGTATCTACTCCCGATACTTTCTAGTGCAGAAAAAAGGCAGACTCGAGTTCAGGCCGATTCTCAACCTTCGCATCGCAAACAAGTGGATCCAAAAGGAAAAATTCAGAATGTTGGCCTTACATCAAATTTATCCACAACTTCAAAAGGGAGACTGGCTCTGTGCGATAGACCTACACGACGCCTATTTTCACATTCGAATAACAAAGTGTCATCGGAAGTTCCTCAGGTTTGTCGTGGGACACAATCACTACCAGTATGCAGTTCTCCCATTGGGCCTCAAGTCAGCGCCCAGGACTTTCTCCAAATGCATGGCTGTGGTGGCAGCACATCTTCGGAAACAAAAAATCTTTGTATACCCTTCCTTGGACGACTGGCTCATCAAAGCAGCCACATTCTCGGAAGCCCAAGAACATTTCCTAAGGACGTGCGATCCGCTTTATCGCTTGGGTCTACATGTCAATATGCAAAAGTCCACGGCGACGCCTGTTCAGACTCTACATTACTTAGGAGCTACCATCGACACACTACAGGGAAAGGTGTTTCCTTCGGAGGAACAACGGTTATCCATTCTCCAAAAATGTAACAACCTTCAGCGGATAATCCGTCCATCAGTACGCATAGTCTTCTCTCTTCTCGGCTCGATGGCCTCCTGCATATTCCTGACTCCCAACGCTCGCCTCCATATGCATCCTCTCCAGGAATATTTAGAGGACCAGTGGAACCAATTCTCGGGGAATTGGGAGGACAAGATTACACTATCAACTCATGCAGTGGAATCTCTTCAGTAGTGGTGCTCCCGGAAGAATCTCCTGTGCGGAATGCCCTTCCACCCACTTCTGCCGACACAGACAGTAGTCACAGATGCTTCACTGCTCGGCTGGGGAGCACATATGGACCACTTACAAGTACAGGGTCTTTGGTCCCCCAGAGAACAAAAGTATCACATCAACCTTCTAGAACTTCGAGCAGTACACCTGGCTCTCAAGGCTTTTCACCCATCATTCACGACCAACCACCTGCTTGTTCAAACGGACAATACAACCACCAAGTACGACCTGAACAAGCAGGGTGGAACGAGGTCCAGACCTCTGTCACAAGAAGCCCAATCGATTTGGCATTGGCTCCTTGCCAGGAATCTAACACTGGTGGCGGCTCACCTTCCAGGGGACCAGAACATCCAGGCAGACGCACTCAGCAGGGTTCTCGACGACAACCATGAGTGGATTCTGAACGAAGAAGTCGTGGAAAGTATTTTCAGTCTGTGGGGCACACCTTCTATAGATCTGTTTGCCACAAAAGAAAACAAAATATGCCACGACTTTGCCTCCAGATTTTGCCATCCACAATCTCTGGGGAATGCCCTATGGATCGACTGGTCGAACAAATTTCTTTACGCTTTTCCTCCAATACCGTTAATACCGACAGTCCTGCAGAAATTGGCGTCCACAACAGCCCAGATGATACTCATTGCCCCAGAATGGCAGAGACAACTGTGGTTCCCAGACCTCCTTCACCGGTCTATCCGTCCACATCTCAGGCTACCTTGCAGACCGGACCTCCTCACGAAGTTCAAAGGCCAACTACTACATCCCTGCCTGTCATCCTTGAGTTTGGCAGCATGGCTCCTGAGATAATTCAGTATGGTCATTTAAACCTGCCTCAGGATTGTATGGACATCCTAAAGGAAGCCAAGTGACCATCTACACGAACAGCTTATGCCTTTAAATGGAAGCGATCCTGTATTTGGTGCTCTTCTAACCAGTTTGATCCCACTTCCTGCCAGGAAGAAGCTATTCTTCCCTATTTATTGCCTATCGCCAAATCGGCCCTTCAATACTCTTCAATAAGAGTCCATCTTTCTGCTCTTACAGCATATAGGAAAAGTCCTTCACAAATCTCTTTCTTTACAATTCCAGTCATTAAGGACTTCCTAGAAGGGTTAAAGAAGGTTTTTCCTCCCTTTAGACACCCTTTCCCTCCATGGGAGCTGAACGTAGTACTGTCTCGTCTCATGATTCCTCCTTTTGAGGCCATCCACAAAGCTTCTTTACAGAATCTCACATGGAAAACCGCTTTCCTAGTGCCATTACATCAGCAAGGAGAGTTAGTGAGATTCAGGCTCTCTGCCCTCATGAAACTTACACAGTGTTCCATTCCTCTAAGGTAGTGTTACGCACACATCCCAAGTTTCTCCCTAAAGTGGTCTCAGATTTCCACGTGAATCAAACCATTGCTTTGCTCACATTTTTTTCCAAACCCTTCTTCTCCAGCGGAGAGGTCTCTCCATTCGCTGGACGTAAAGAGGGTATTAAAATTCTATTTGGACAAGACTAAAGCCATTCGTAGTTCTCAACAATTGTTCATCAATTATGGTCCAGTCCGCACAGGGTTAGCGACTTCTAAACAATCAATCTCTAAGTGGATTGTCTCTTGCATTCTCTGCTGCTATCAACTAGCCAATAAATCCCTTTCTGGTAGGCCAAAGCTCACTCTACCAGGGGTAAGGCAGCTACTGCTGCCCTTATGAAGAATATCCCTTTAGCAGATATCTGTAAGGCAGCGACATGGAGGTCTATCCATACATTCACTAAGCATTACTGCCTTGACACAGATGCCAGAACGGACGCACAAGTAGGTCAAGCATCCCTCAGGAATCTTTTTTCTTAACGGAATTTCACATTTGGTACTTTTCTGTCTACTCCACCGCCTTAGGGGGGATGAGCTTGCTACTCTATTCATCGCTTATGACTATACATGTAAATCCCCTACGAGAGAAGGTATAGATTCTTGCCTGTAATTCTAGTTCTCTCGTAGAGGTATTTCCATGATAGTGATAAGCAGCCCTCCCTCCTCCCCGGTGGAGTGGACTCATTATCTCATGCTAGGTTTATTATCAGGTATCTATAGCCTTCAAAAAGAACTGAGGTAACTGCCTCTGGCTGAGCATGATGGGATATTGGTGGTCTCTCTGCTCTTAAAGGCACAGTTTTCTTTTTCTATACTTATAATGGCAGCCTATGGGCTACAGGGTCAGGCACTTCTTCATATCTTTCTATTCATAGCAAAAGGCTTTGTGAAGGTTCTTTTTCTGTGCTATTACAAAAAAGATATTTTCTGAGAGCATATATTCTCACAGTCCCTTCTTTTGCCAGTACACGATGAAGAACTCTGACCTCTGTGGCCTTTTCCTAGGCTGCATTATGACATTCTTAAGTGACTTTTTCAAGGCCTTCCCGAAGAAAGGCGAACTTCATCACTTAAGAACATATTTGGATAAAGTGCTCCGGGGTCCCCGCACATGGGCGGGATTATTCATCGCTTATGACTATCATGGAAATACCCCTACGAGAGAACTAGAATTACAGGTAAGAAACTATACCTTCCTTATTACTTAAAAAAAAGTCCCATTGTGTGACATTTTGCTATTATCAATAAAACATAATGAATTTAAAAAAACTAGTAGCAGGTATGAAATGTGTTTTAAAGTTTTTACAAATCGTCTTTTTGCATCTAAGAGATATATAATATATTTCTCGTAGGCTATCAATGACATTCTACCAGGACTTGCCAAGAAAAAGATGGACACCATCATCAGTGAAGCACAAGATGCCCAGTTCAAACTTGGGTTTGTCCCAACAACAACGATAGAATATGTTAATTCTTTGATATTCCTTGATGAGATTCAAGAACGGGTAAGTTCGTATTATTGAGTCGAGATCAAATGGGAGTGAAGATGTTCATGAAACGATTTATCAGGGATAGTTAAATTAGAGCCACATTAGCAGTGTTTTTGGTGTCCTGTTCATGATCTTAATTTCTTCAATACTTTACTGCCAACATTTTATACACCGCAAATACTCTTCTAGGGGGTCTTAACAATCAAATGACACACGTTTGCTAGGTCCCCTTGTTAAAGCGTCACCGCAGTTATACCACATAAAATGGATTCTCTTTGCCATCCTCACCATTGTTCACCATTGTTTCACATTACTTGCTGAGCTTTATTGTAAAACGGCCACCTGGTGAATGATGTCACAATAGATCCTAAAACCCCAACCGACACCATCAAGGAAACGAACATTGTATTGTTGGTGATTGTTAGAGACTAGGCAAAGAGACTTGTTGGCTTTTTAATCTTAATTGGATTAACCCATTAATAAACACTGGTTCTGCTGTGTGTGTGGAACAGAGGTTAACTTTCTAATTTATTTGTAATCTCATTTGCTGTGTTTATAGTTTAGAGCCAATGCAAAATGTATTTTTTAACACTTATAAGCCATTGTCTCAACTGTTCTAATATACATTTATCTAATTTTTGGCAAACAATAAGTTTAACTTAGGTACACAAGTACATCTCATGTTTGGTATTCAGAAATGAGACTTTTGCACTGGTAAATGAATTGGCTCACATGTAACATATAGTACAATATAGTGCAATATTATATGGGGAAAATGTGCAAACATGAAGAATTTGATAGGCATTCATATTCCCACCCTGGATAAGTTCGTGGATTTATATCTTTCCAAGGCTAAAATATACCCTTACTCAGCTGGTAGTAATGAAGAGCCACCCCCCTCTCAAAAATCTCAATGTGCACTCATGACATTTATGCATGTGAAAATAGTCTAACAAGGACACTAATTTGGTAACCACAATGAATTTCAGAGCTACCTGTGGAAAGTTGCAAAAGTCTCTGCTTCCCAGGAGTACTCCTGGAATTTCTTGTCCGTTGCAAAGAAGTAAACTTTATTTTAAGAATCAGGTCCATAATGTTATTATGGTAATGGACATGTAGTGGGCACACTTTCACTCGTATTTCTACACTGGACACATTTTGAAACTATTCTGGAGTAACAGAACTCATGCCTGTATTTATTAAAATAAAGAACATTAACCACATATTTCTACCAAATGTATCTCGATTTGGATTCAAAAATGACAACAGACGACACAGTAGGTTACTGTGTGATAAGCACATGCCACTATCCAAAGTAGTGGCTTTATCAGAACGATGCAAAAGAGATCAGCATTGCACTCTTGAAGAGCTGCTCCTCATTAGGTTAATGCGAGGCAGCTGCGGAGGTCACCACTAGCAGAGGGGTATGAGACAGATCCTAGAAAAATCAGTTAGTTCATCATGTCTTAGAGCACCAAAGATCCTGGCAACGGCTTTGTACCCACGTTCCTCAAAGCGAAGCAGCCAGGCTGATCTTTTCTGATCAATTCAAGCCAAGACAAGTTGGGAGTGTGGTGATGCAAAGCCTCATCTAACAGGCAAAACAACACATCACCAAGTAAGTGAGAAGATCCAGTGATAATGTCAACTGCTGTTTGAACGATCCTGGTCCCAGTACCATCTGAGCCAGCAGGTAGAACTGTTTTGTATACCTAAGTTGCAATTAGATGCACAAACATTTTTTGTGAATTGTGCCCTCTGACACAAAGTAAAGTAAGCACATTTAAAATAGAAAATATCCCAGGAGCAGAGTATGCCCATTGTTCCTTTTTCACAATAAGGGTGGTAAAATTCACACTCTCTCTTTAGAATTAAGAAGGGTAGACAAATGTATGTATATATATATATATATATATATATATCTATATATATATATATATATATATATATATCAAAATAATATTATGTGTGTGTGTGTGTATACACACACACACACACACACATATATATATATACCTAAATACAGTGTGTGGTTTTAATAGTGTTTGAATTATTGCTCATATGAGCGTCATATAATTTGTTCATGCATTTTGGTAAGTTTTTTTAATCTAATTGATCAACAAGCTCCATTTATAGAATATCATCGTATCTTTTTCTTCAGATCGAATATCTGGAAGCAGAATCTACTGTTGTGACCTTGATGTATCAACTCATTGAAAAGTATCACATCCCTGCACCACCTGAAGACCTTGCGCTTTATGCCACTCTTCAACCATCAATTACCGGAGTTCGAAATGCCATCGATAAGTCATTTGGGGAAAGAGATGCCAGCCTCGATAAATTCACACATAGCTTAGACAAAGACATTGCGGAATTGAAAAGAGAAGTAAAAGAAGTGAAACAAAAAGCCCAGGTAACCTAACATTTCACATACACGTGTCCATAGTATACACCTTGTACGTAAGGGCATGGACATTTTTGACAATTTGCTTTTTAAGAGATGCTGTGTTTCATAGTAGTTTTTGAAGGTGTTTCTCTTTCGTGAGGGTGGATGGGCCTTTATGCAAACAGCCCATATATAGATTTCTGCTTCTCTTCTACCCACTGCATTGCATTCCATGATTATTCTTTATTAACACTCTCAAGACACCGTTCCCACTGATTTTCATAAATCCCCACATCCTAACACTACTCATATGCCAGCACCTTCCTTATAATGATTTCTTTGCCACTGTAAGCACACTACTTCCCGAACCAGAAAACCACCGAAGCACGGAACCACCACATGAGCGCCCTGAAGGAATACCACCAGCGCATAAGAGTCACCAAACGGACCTTCATAAGTGACAAAGTCCAGACCAACTTGGCCAACGCCAAGGAACTGTTCAACGTCATACAGCAGTTCACCAAACCCCCCAGCGAAGCCACGGACGTCACACCTTCCCAGGAACTCTGCGACAAGCTCAGCTCCTACTTCCATCAGAAGAGCCAGACCCTCTACGACAACTTCAGCGAACAGACGCCGGACACCACCCCCCTCTCCACCACCGCAGACAAGCCAATCGTCACAACCTGGAATCCCGCCACCATCGAACACATCACCGCGACCATGAAGAAAACCCACTCAGGGGCCCCAACGGACCCCTGCCCACCGCACATATTCCACAGGGCCGCTGCCGCCATCGCACCCGAACTAGGACGTACCATCAACGCCTCCTTCAGTTCCGGCATCTTCCCAGACGACTGGAAGCGGGCGGAGGTTAAACCCCTTCTCAAGAAGCCAACAGCTGACCCAACTGACCTGAAAAACTACCTGCCCATCTCTCTCCTCCTCTTCGCGGCCAAAGTCACTGAGAGACTCGTAAACGCCCAGCTGACCACCATCATTGAAGAGAACTCCATCCTTGACGCCTCACAATCTGGATTCCGCAACAACCACAGCACCGAGACTGCCCTCCTCGCCGCCACGGACGACATCCGCTTACTACTCGACCAGGGACACACCACGGCCTTCATCCTCCTAGACCTCTCCGCAGCCTTCGACACCGTCTCTCATCGCACGCTCACAGCCAGACTCCACAACGCAGGGATACAAGGAGCCGCCCTCAACTGGATCCAGTCCTTCCTCTCCGGCAGAACCCAGAGGATCAGACTCCCTCCCTTCCTCTCCAAACCCACTGACATCAACTGCGGAGTACCCCAAGGATCATCGCTCAGCCCGACGCTCTTCAACATCTACATGGCCCCCCTCGCCGCCATCGTCAAACAGCATGGGCTCAGCATAGTATCCTACGCCGACGACACCCAGCTCATCCTCTCGCTCACGAAGAACCCCGAAGACACCAGACTCTGCTTCCACGAAGGAATGAAGGACGTCGCAGCTTGGATGAAAGACAGCTGCTTGAAGCTCAACTCAGAGAAAACCGAGGTCCTCATCCTTGGCCCCTGCACCTCCGCCTGGGACAACACCTGGTGGCCCTCCACCCTCGGGAAGCCACCCACCCCTACAGACCATGCACGAAACCTCGGTATCATCCTCGACTCCTCCCTCTCCATGAACTGCCATATCAACGCCGTCGCCTCCACCAGCTTCAACTGCCTGCGCATCCTCCGCAAGACCTTCAAATGGATCCCCCCGATTGCAGAAGGACCGTCACCCACGAGCTCATAACAAGCAGACTAGACTACGGCAACGCTCTATACGCCAGAATCAACAGAACCCTTCTACACAAACTCCAAACCATCCAGAACGCCGCAGCCAGACTCGTCCTCGGAACACCACGCCACAAACACATGACCCAACACCTACAAGACCTCCACTGGCTCCCCGTCAAGAAGAGGGTCACCCACAAACTCCTCACCCACACCTACAAATCGCTCAACAACATCGGACCCAAATACCTCAACGATAGAGTCTCCTTCCACGTACCCAAGAGGAACCTCCGCTCGGCCGACCTCGTCCTGGCAGTGGTCCCGCGCATCCGCAGGAACAGAGCAGGCGGGAGAGCCTTCTCCTACATCGCAGCCAAGACCTGGAACGAGCTCCCTGTGAACATCAGACGCTCCCCAACCCTGCACACGTTCAGGAAGGACCTCAAGACCTGGCTCTTCGACTGATCCGGAGCTGCCTCCCCCCCCCCCCCCACCAGCGCCTTGAGACCCTCACGGGTGAGTAGCGCGCTTTATAAACCCCCTGATTGATTGATTGATTGATGTGCAGCTACCAATTATTTTCTCAGATCAACTCATCTCTCCTCCTCCTAAGGAGTTGTGATGTGTACGCCACGGATGAACAGTGTCACCTGATTCTACCCATTCACCTAAAGGCGATTGGCTTGTTAGTGTGTTCTGAAAAACACCCACTATATTACTTTTCAATAAGACAACATAGATAAAGAAACTAAAGAGATTCAAAATGCACCCTGTTCCCACAGTTCATAAGTGTTTTGAAAAAAAAAGCATTTCTTGAACATATCCAAATTACAGATGTCAGATCATTCATTTCATAGGAACTAGTCCATTCCTCTGACGTGGCATGCATTGAAAATGGACAAAGATTTCTAGTATCAACTTCCTCAACTCAACACATTGCCTATAAAAGCTACACCTTGTAGTACATTGTGCAAATTGCAGTAGTGATCAGTATTTGAACCTGCCTTTCTTGCACTCATCTCAGGAGGCCTACTTGTAAGTAAGACTTTATTCATGTTCAGTTAATTAAAATCATTACATGTATAGGCCATTGCACAAAATAAAATTAAAATCGTTAATATATTATGATTTTTAAAAGAGAGTGCAAAGAAAATTAATTCCACTGGTATGAAAACATGGCTAAAATGCTGGACTGATAAGATTTACCACTGTGAGCTTTAAGACAGCAATGTCCGAGGTTTCAAGGATTTGGGATCTAAGGACAGTTTGTCTGGTACAAAACTCCTTGATCCTCCTGCTTTTTGTGCCCCAACTGCACATCCCTGGGGGCCACGAAATCCACTGTCGGCTTTTAAAACAGTATCCGAGGTTGCTCAAGTGAGAGTCTTAAATGCACTGTGCCTGATGCAAGCTTGTTAATCCTCCTCCTGTTTGGGGGCCAAGCTGTACCCGACTGGTCTCCATGCAGTGTAGGAGGTGAGCTGGTGAAGTTTCCCTACACTTACGTTACAATTTCCTTCGGTGAGTGGTGGTTCCCAGTCGGAGATTGACCAAACCTGGCCTGCATAACCTTGTAGTGCCCCTTGCATGACCCATAAATGTATCGTTTCCACGTTGAGACAGCTCCTATGGGCTATTAGCGGGGTACACAACCTATTCGGTGTGGGCGTTTACAGTTGTTGCTGCTTCAGCTAGTAAGTGACTAATAATGCTGGTAAATTTCCCCAATCTGGCTAGGGTCTGGGGAGTGTTTTTGATGTAGCACAGATCTGATGCCTCCCTGCAGCACTTAACGCCATTCAGCCGAAACAAGGGCAGGAGCAGGCGATGTTGTTTCTCGGCCAGTTTGGGGCAACAGCACAATAGATGAAGCCAAGATTCTTTGCGATATTTGCATTGCCTACAGGGGATTGCTTCCTCTATATTAGCCCAGACGCGGTTGAAGTCAGTAATTTGCAGGGCAATTAACCTAATGTAGAGAATTTTCCTGCGGGCCTGGGGAGAGAGAGCTTATTGAAAATATGACTGTGCCTTCCCTGAGCTGTAGGATTAACCAGTGCTTCTGTCAACGGATTGTGCCGAAGACTCCCAATGTCTTGTTGGGAGGACAGAAGCACTTGCCTGTTCACAGTTTTTTCCAGACTGAGAGTGGGATGTCTTGCATTAACAGGCTTTCTGTCCTATCTTCAGGGAGCTAATTGCTGTTGCCAGCTGTAATTGCCACAGGGATCCTGCTTCCTCAAAGATTACTCTCAGATGGTGTTTGAGCGAAAACTCAGGGGCCCACAGGACCCTGAGATAATACTTTATTAAGTCCCCTTGTCCAGTGAAGTCAGGTCTCCTAAGACCAAGTTCCAGCCTTAATCTTGATCTTTAATCAATCAATCAGGGATTTGTAGAGCGCACTACTCACCCATGAGGGTCTCAAGGCACTAGGGGGGCGGGGTATTGGGCAGCTCCGGTCATGCGAAAAGCCAGGTCTTGAGGATCTTCCTGAATGCTTGCAGTGTGAGGCTTGGTCTGATGCTGAGGGGGAGTTCATTCCAGGTCTTCTGCCCTGTCGTGGGGCAAGTAGAGTTGTCTTATAAGCCTTGATCTGGGAGTTTGTTAGAAAGGTGTTAAGGGCACCGGGGTAGGCCATGTGCCCATAACTGAGTGCTGGAATCAATTTTGCTCTTAGTGCAGTCAGCATGGGCTCTGCTGTTTAGCTTTGTAGACGATTGCTGAGATGCTTTAGCAGATGAATGACAGTGGAGCCCTTGGTTTTGAGATGCCTTAGGTGAACAGCTGAGCTGGCCCTTTCCGATAGCCACACTCCAAGGTAATTGTCGCTTGACCTGTCATTATTTGGAGGTCCCCCAGCTGCCAGTAAGATTGGTTTTATGCGGATATTTGCCAAAACCAATTATTTTTAGTTTTTTCTGGTTCACGTGCAGATAGTTCGCTGAGTTGCAGCGGTGAAGTTTGTTGAGGGCACTCTGTAAGGCTACCCTGGTGTGGTCCATAATGACGGTATCATCCGCATACTGCAAGATTGATACACGCAGCCTGCCCAGCCTTGTTGGAACTAAGCTGGCCCCTTCCAAGGCTGCTCCCAAGTCAGCTGTATAAATATTAAAAAGGAGGGGGGTCAGTACACAACCCTGTTTGAGACCCTTGTTAGTGGGTACCCTTGCTCTAACTGTAGTAGGGCTTGTTTTTACCCGGACCCATGTTCCTTGATATAATGATGAGATCGCCTTTAGGAGCTGTGATGGAATCCCCCAGGCGATTAGCTTGCCCCATAGCCTTCTCTGATCCACCTTATCAAATGCGGTGCTGTAGTCACCGAAGCAACAGAAAAGAGGGGGTTGCTTCCTCCTGACGGCTTGTGTGGAAAGATACGCCAGGGCTAGGATGTTGTTCATTGTGGAGCAGTCTGATCAAAAGCCTGATTGGTGCAGCAGGAGAATACCCTTGTCCGCAACCCATGTCTCCAGCTCTTTTGAAAGGATGCGTGCGTAGGCCTTTGCTTCTAGACCTAAGAGAGCAATTAGCCTATAGTTTGCAGGGTTGGAACGGTCTCCCTTTTTATGAATGGGGAAGAGTATTGAGCCCCTCCAGGACGCCAGTATTATTGTTGTTTCAAATGCATGGTTGTAAAGTGGCAATAGTATTGTCTGCCAAAATTCTTGCGACGTTTTAAACATGGCCGCCGGTATCCCGTTGGGCCCTAGCACCCCGTCATTCCTCATTTCCTTAATTAAGGTAAGTACTGTGCTTTTTGTAATTAATATGCCCTGTTGGTCTGCTGGATCTGGTGTTGGGCAAAAAGGCGAGGGAGCTATTCCGTTTGCTTGGCCGGTTGAATATAGCGGGTCCACATGACTTATCCAATCCCTTTCTGCCACCCCGTCTCTTTGGTGGGCCCTGGATTGCCATGGCGGTTTATGTACCTCCATAGTCGAGCATGGCTTTTGTCTTTTAATAAAATGAAACTTTTTAGCCACTCTCGTTCCTTGACCTCCTTTTTATGCTGCCCTACTTTCTTCTTGTGGGTAACCCTAAGCAGGGGGATGGTTTGATATTTTCCTGAATTAAAGCCTCTTCTCCTGGTGGCTAAAGCCCTGCTGAGGGCCCGCTTACTGGCAGTTATTTCCTTAGAGTGACCGGCGATCTGAGTGGAAGGCGATCATACTGATTTTTCAGTTGGCAATTACCTAACGCCTTCAGGAGGTCCGCCACAAGGCCCTCCCAGTGATCAGCTGCAGTTTTAGGACTATTTAGGTTGCAGGTTGTCTTCCTTTCTCCTATCCAGGTAGAAAGTTTATCCCCTAATTTAATCGACCATTTAATTCTATGTAGAACTTTGTGGCGCTCTTCCCCTGTTAGTTCCCCCAGTGAAGGTATGGCTAATGAGTTTGATCAAACTAGATGCAATGTTATGCATAGGGGTCTGTGATCACTTTTGTCCCTATCATAAATTTCAAAAGCATGGAAAGTGGGAACCAGCCCTATGCTAACAAAAATATAATCTATTATTGACGTATTCCTGAAGGTGGGTTGGGGCGTCATGTGGGAGAGCAGGCTTCCTTCAAGGCTTGGGGCGAGGAGAAATTATGATTAACAAGGAGAGCGTGTAAGGGTGTAGTCATCCCAAGCGGCTCAAGACTGTTATTGTTTTTGCTAAATCCCTGGTGTTAAAGTCCCCAGCTATATTTGTCTGGTGCGACTTGTATTTATTCAGCAGATCGTCAATGGTATTTACTAAAAAGTCCAAGGCCTGTTTCTTCTGATGCGGACTGGGTTAATGTAGCAGTTAATGAGCAGCAGGCGCAGAGGTTGTGAGTTAAACTTTCTGCCATTGATGAGCCGGGCTTGAATTGCATTTGACTTAATGAATAGTGCCATGGCCACTATTTTCCAAGCTTGTTTGATAAAAATGGAAAGGCAGCCTGATGGCCAGCCAAACGTGTTTTGTGGAAGCATTATGAAACTCGTAGTATCCAGACAGCGTTGATGTTGCCGTGGCCCATGTCTCCTGGAGGCATAATATGTCTCCTTTCCGAAGGTAATCCAAGGCGGCTTTCTCCTCAAAGATCTGATTAATGCCTGCCACGTTCCATGATGTTTGTTAGTTGAAAAGCACGGTCTGCCTTGTTCCGAGCCTCAATAGATTCCCTTTAAATGGACTGAAGTGTGTGCAAAGGGGAGTAGAGGGCATGAGGATATTTCTCCTGGCTTAAGGGTTGGATGTCTATCCCCCATTCTGCTAACTGAAGCCCTTCCTTGAGAACTGCTATTTGAAAGTGCTGTTGGCGAAATCCCACCAGGGTAGATTTGCCATGCGTGTTACCTCAGAGGTTTGGAAAGCTTACCCGCTTGAGGTTGTCTGACTGAAAATGGGCCAAAGATGGTATGTGTTTGAATAAACGCAAAATATTGCTCCTGTTCAGAGTGTCAAAAGGCCCTTTGGCGAACTACCTCAGGGTTAGCACTACCTCGTACGTGCGGAGTGCTGCTTTTGAGGTGGATTGCGTTGCAGGCTCCAGCCAAGTTGCTTGATGTAGAATGGGGGGACTGGGACCTTGTTGACCTGTTAGCAAGCAACCTGTTGGGCTGTTGGCAGTCTTTTGGTCAGTGTTGGGCTGCTGGTTAAGCCGGTCTGGTGATGTTCTAAGGCAGGGAGCTGGGGCTACTTTGCCCGGGCGTTTTACTGGAGAACACTGGGTGCTCGCTTCCTTCTTCATCCTGGATGGCTGTTGGTCCATCCTGTGCCCCGGGACGAGCCTGTCGTTCGATGTATTCTCGGTTGGTGGGAAGCTCTTTGTTCCTTGGGCAGTGCCTCCTGATTAGTCATGGCTGCTTTAGAAATGAAGATTGGGTAGAGTGGAACTTGCGTGGTGGCTCTCGTTGTGAGACTGGTCAGTGAGGGTCTGGTCGATGTAGGTGGCTGGTACCCCACTCTTTTGGCTTTTACTTTTTTGTGTTTCCTCAATTTCTTCTTGCCCTTCTGGGCAGAGGGACTAGTGATGCCCCGTTGCAGGTAGGCGTCTCGTTGGTGAGTACTACTTCTGATATACCCCTAGAGCGGGGGCTAGATTCAGATGGCATGGAATGTGGTTCAGAGGGAGCAGGTTGAATCAAGGGGTCATGTATGTTTATAGTATTGGTCCCTGAGTTTGTGGATGAGGCGAGGAAAGCCTCTTCTGCACTTGCGGGTACTTGGATAACATTGCTGTTGACTTTCACGCTGGGGGATTCTGAGTCGCCTTTTTTTCCCCTCGCTATTGTTATTATCTCACCACGGACCTCTGGTAGTAGCACTCACTTATCAATTATAGTGTCACATGAACAGGAGCACTTCTTGAGGTTAAGGGTGTCTAGGATGTTCTGTTCGATGGTTCCACCCTTATTGCTTAAGTTAACCAATCGCTGCGCAATGGATTCCAAGAGATCTATTTGTAGCTCCATTTTTGAGGACTGTCATAGAAATGCTCTTGCTATAGAATTATGAGCAGCGTTAACCGTTGAAGAGGATGTATCCTCAATGCTGTTCCTGTCTTATGTTTCTGGGAGTGATTCTCGGGACTCCTCCTGCATCCTAAACAGCTTTGGGTTAAGTTCCATTGTCCTTTCTATTTTAGTCTCAAGGCTTTGTAGAAAGGAGGCCGTTAGTTTGCCCATATCAATGTTTTTGGCGGTTAAGCCGTTCCCCAGCGATCTTGGTCCGAGGGCAGTTGCTGGGGGAGACGGCTTCATCTCCCCTGAACCAGGAGAATTGTAATGATGGATTTGCACTCTTGTTACCTGCGCTTTATCTGCTGTATTTCATTCATGTATGCCCCTAGTGCCGGGGCATGAACTTAATCTGCTCTTCACATTAACGGAGGGGGCTTTTGTGCAGATCCTTTCCTCACTCGGGCTCTTCCTGTTGGAGATCTCTGCTGGAGTCAACAAAGCCCCCGCGATAGGAGCAGACTAGAAGTGGTGCGTAATTAAGCCCTTGTGGGGTTCCTTATGTATGATTTTCTGTGAGGAAGGCTCCTGGGCGGACCTTCGCATAATGCGTGAGGTGGCCGAGGGCAGTGTGAATATCCCATTGAGTGTGTGCTTGGCTGTAGGATCTGAGCTGCTGGAAGACTTCTTTTTTGGGCCCATAGTGGGCGAGTGATTGACTCTTTTTTTAATACAATGAGATTACAATTAGATTTTTTTCTTTCGGTGCTGTGTTAAAGCTCAAGATTCTTGGATGGTATCACTGGCGTTCAGGAGTGTTTGATTTAATGCTGGGCTCTCGGTGCTACCGACTTGGCACTAAACTCACATTATTGGTCTGTGGTCTTATCTGTGGACTGATAGCTGGGCTCACTGTGTTAAAGACTTGGTACTGGTGTCTCAGTACTCTCAATACTCTCAACCCCAGCTGGGCGCTGCATAGGTAGATCACTCCCAACCTGCGGCTGGGACCTGAGTAGACTTGAGGCTGGAGCGCTCTTTAGGAGTGACCTTGGACTCGTGATGGGATCTCAGCCTTGTTAATTGAATGAGTGCACAGGGTCTGGCGACTGGGGGGCTGGAATGTTGAGGTCCTGCGAGGTGGGGTCTGTTCCAGCTCTGAGCTTTAGTTAATGGAGGGTTTTTCTCATATTTTCCCACTAGAAATGTGGGGCGTGCGAGGAAGGGGTCAGCTAACAGCACCGGGATGCGGGGGGGCAATGGCCCCCGAAGGCGCAAGCTGCACCGGCCTAACACCGGCCACTTCCACACCAGCGTGGGGGGCCACACGCGACACTGCCACCTTTCCTTCCTCCACTTCACTGCTCTTTGAGCTCCCCGCTGCTGCACCACATCACACCAATTTGCGCCAGCCAATCCAGGCTGTCAGGAAAATCTGATGTTGGCTTCCACAGGAAGGCAGATGTTGTCAGTGCTTGTGGCTGGGCGTCTGGGTGGTGAAAAGACTCCTCTTCTGCGGCTGCTGCACCCTCCTGGGCAGCTGCTGTCCAGCCGCTCCACGGCCGGGGGGGCACTCACATGGCGGTTTCCCCCAGTTCAGGGCCGGACTGGGAACCGAAACCGGCCCTGGCACACTGCTCAGCTGGCCCCCCTGGGGGGGAGGAGGGAGCTGTGTCCTAGGGCCGGTTTCGGCCGATTTTGTTACAGGGGGCCGATATTGCTGGCCCCCGATAACAAAAACGGCCCCCAGGGGCCTAAAACCGGCCCCCACCCTGGCGGCCCACTGGGGAAACGCCCGATACGGCCAGTCCGGCCCTGCCCCAGTTGCACGTCCTCCCTCGTGCTCCTCCCTGCAAATCTGTGCGGTATTGAACCGCAATATTAGTCCGTTGCTTGGAGCCCGGTGAGCAGTGCGGGTGCGTGTAATGGCAGTGATGAGCAGCCGAGCCCCTGAGCGGCCTCTGCACGGCCCTGGTCTCGAAGCTCGGTCTTTCGAGTCTCGAGCGCTCTGGCGTTGAGCCGCTGCTGCACACCACCTGACACTTCGGCTTCAGCTAAGAGGCCTACTTCATTCAACTGGGAGGAAGGCTTTCTCTTCATTCTGTACATATGCATGGATATAGGCAGTATTTGTATAGCACAAACTTAGCTGAGAGGCAGAGGAGCCCTGTACACGGTGAAAGTTACAATCAATGAGACACTGGAGGGGTATCTTGGGTATAAGAAAGGATGACGACTTACTGCTTTGTGATGTGTTCTTTTTAAGAGGTGTGTCTTTAGCTCTTTTCTAACCTGGAGCAATGGCGTAGCCAGTGTCTCATGGGCTCTAGTGCAAGGAAGAAAATGCTCCCCCCCCCCTTGCTGCCCCCCCCCCCACCAGATGCTATTTGAACTTTGAAATAAAGCAACAACCAGGGCCCCCACTGTCCCTCAGGCCTCTGGGCCCAAGTGCCAATGAACCTGCTATACCAACAAAAGCTACGCTCCTGAACTGGAGCAGGGCCGGGGTGGAGACAGGGAAGTGTTTCCAAATGCTGGTTGCGTAGATAAACACAGCCTGTTGCATTGTTTTTATTGTTTTTTTGCCTTTCCTTGTCTCCAGTCAAATGGTGTTCTGGCTGCAGCTATGCTGACCACCTTCAGAGATAGTGAGCTTGTCAGTCAAAGTTGTACTGTTCGTGACAACTTTGTCTTCTTCAAGCCCTTGGTGAGGCAGTGTTGCGCCATGTAGGATGCCCTTAAGGGAGTTCACTGTGGAGTCTGGCAGGTAATGGTGCAGGGCATTGTCACCATCAAGATGCAAAAGTATGAGAGCTTGAACAGCAGTTCAGAAGTTGCTTTTCAGGCAGAACAGTTTCACTTTCTTTAGTGGAAAGAGTTGGTAATGAGCCATCTTGGTTTTCTTGCTGATTTGCTCTTTGAGGGTGAAGTCCAGGGTGGATCAAAGTAACCTGGGATTGGGAGAAAGTTGGGGCTCTAATCCATCCAGGTTCATATTGTCCAGACACTTTTGGTCTAGTTGTTGCTCTTTGTTCTCCAGCATTGGATCTTTCAAAGATTCACATGCTTGAATCATTCCCCGTCGTTGAGGTGGAAGTCCCACAGTAGCCTTAAAATAGCCATCTAAGTCCTGAAATAAGTTTGCTCTACAGCTCCCACAACCACCTCCATGCAGGCTACCTGCATACACTGACATCCCAAGATCTTATGCAGGAGCTAGAGAAGATCCTTCTTCCATGTGCAAATGAGCATGTCCTGCCCCGGAATGGACAAGGATTGCACCCTTTCATTTTTATGACACTGTATTGAGGATCTGTTGTGCTTGAAATCTTCTCCACCAAACACTTCACTCCAGCAAGGAGTCATTGGAAATACTCCTCTTCTTGGCCCTGTTGCACACCAGCATCATGGGAGTTAGACGAGTTTGGGATACACCTTCATTCACTGTGTCATGGCAGCTGTGCATGGTGATTGTGTAGTTGCAAACCTTTTCACCCAAACACCGCAAACCAGTCTCAGCATACAAGAAGATTTTGGATCTTACATGCGTTTTTAGACATTACAAATCGATGTGCATTTTTTGCATGAGCACACTTACACATTTTGTGCACAATTTATGTCTGAGCAGAGCAGACCGTACATACTGCAGTTTCAGAGAAGGTGCTCACTGGTTGTTATTCTAACAATTTTACCTTCAGATTGATGATTGAATGTCAGAATGAATAGACTATGTCTGAATAAAGAGCTTTTTCCAGGAGAATTGCTAGAGGCATCAATGAGCCCTGTTCCCTAATATCTATGATTTATGTACAGGAGTCATACAAGTATCTTTGGCACTGTAGGAAATATAGATTTTTTTCGTTCTGGAGCAGTAATTCATCACAACCATCACGATGCGCACCAAGACTAGGGACCAGATGTACATAGGCCCAGATTTATTGAAAAGTCACACAACACAGCAAGGCAACTCGCTGTGCTGTGTGACTGAGAGGGAGTGGACTGCACCATATTTACCAAGGTATGACAAATTCCTGCTCTCTCCTGCACTAACGCACTGTATGCCGCCTAGTGCCAACACAGGCACCCTTGCAGCCTTGTGCAAGGGTGCCTGCATTACAGGCAGGATTGGTTTTGTTCAGGAAGGTATCTCAGATGTGAAGGGGGTGTCTCAGAGGCATTTTCCTCTTTCTATGTCTGCTGCACAATGCAGCACACATAGAAAGAGGAAATAACGAAAAGAAATAACCAGTTTTCTCCTCGTTTCTCCTCTGTTGGGATGGTGTAGCATTTTGATGCATTCCTAAGCTAACTATTCTCAGTAAATCTGGGAATGCACCAAAGTCCATGGGTAGATGCGTGGGTTCGCCCATATTCCACCCATGGAACGCCTTCCCAAAGCAGAGTAACGCAAGGCAGCGACTTGCACTGAATTGCGTTACTCTAAATTTACTAAGCCATTCAAAGCCATTCAAGGTGGTTTTGCGTGGCTTAGTAAACCTGACTTCAGGGCTAGAGTTGCCTTGCATTGCCTTACGTGACCCAAGGGCAACGCAAGCCCTACGTAAATCTGTTCCTTAATGTTTTTATGATGATAAACAGTCCAAATGTCTGCGACTTCAAAAACGTTTTCTACAATTTAGAAAGTCATCTGTAAATTTTTACCAACACTTAACATGGCTTTGCGACTCCATACCGAATCGCCATTTGGAAGGGCATGTTTGTTGGGGAGTGGGCAATGGTCCACGGAACCACTGCCAACTTTCCAACCAACTTTTAAAAAAATGTAAACTTTTATTTTTAAACGTAGTACCATATCCTTTAAGGATAATGAGCTGCATTTAGAAAAAAATGTTGCTTGCTCAAAAGATGATCACACACACACACATAGTGGTCTACTGACCCTAGCAGGCCACCATCCTTCTGATGGCCACCAATTACCCCTACATCAATAATAGTCATGAGGTAGGTTGCATTGTGACCCTCTCCAATTAGAAATTCTAAAAACCCATCTATTAGTACATAAAGTAGTCTATAAAATTCTTCACTGGTTGCAAAAATACTGGTTGCAAATTGAGACCAGTTTTTAGTACATTGGGTCATATTTCTTTACCTTACCTTATCAAAGCTGTTCACGTCCTTTATCCACTAAACATTCTGCAAGTTAATATCTGTTTGTTTAAGAATTTTCTAAATCACATGCAATTTTAGTAGCTACAATGCTTTTGTAAGAAGTGCAATTTTGATTTCTATACATTGCAGCATGTAATGGGCACCGTAACATTGCTTATTGATTATATCTGATGCATTTCTTTGTAGTGAAAATAAAGGAGGGTGTGTTCTTGTGTGAGGGGAAATAGCATTTGCATCGCTCATCATAGTCACTTTAAATGATACATTTGTTTTTGTACTTACCATAGCTGTTTTACAGTATATGGTTTAGGTCGTACTGGGTTTGAGTGTTTACTGTCACACAACAGTACAACAAGTTAATGTTTAATACACAATCATCTTTGTTCCTCTGTGATTAAGGACCCTCAGATTCTAGAGATCACTGCAGATGAAACTAAAGTGAAACAACTACTGCAAGATCTACAAGTTGTTGTGGATGACCTACAAAAACGGGCATTCCAGTACAAAACATACCAGAAGAATTTCAAGGTAAGATGCATTCAGAAAGTATCTAAGTACATACAGCAACAACATGGTATGAAGAGTCACAGCCACAAAATCTTATATTGTCTGAGTCCTCAGCCCCATTTATTTACTTTGGGCATTTGGTGCTTTGAGCACTGCATAGGCATACTTTTTTCAAATTACCATAACTGTTACTCTGTTAAGGCAAAGTCTGTGACCTGGACTGTAGCTCAGTTTCACAGAGTTCAGATAAGTGGAACAGGTGTTGCATATAAATAGGGTTTCCAGTTTTTGGTTTCAACCGATGTCAACCGTAAAAAAAAAACCCGGCCGGAAATCTCCCATTCTAATGTAAATGGAAAAGTACTGAAATCTTGTCACTAGATGTAGCATTGTCACACCCATCAGGAGTATTGACACACACAGGAAGTGTTTTGCTGTCTAATTCAATGCTTGAAGATAGAAAATCGTGCCCACTCAATCTACACTGTAAACAGAAATATAAAATTAAAAGCTGGAGTGAATTCCTATTCAAATTCAAATGAAATTCGGCCACAATGTAGCAGACACTGGAGAATCCATTAAAATGCATAAAAAGATCAGCAATTTGGTTCAAAGGAGCTAGTCATAAAAAGTAGAAAGAGGCTCATTCCTTCATTGATGTTCATAAGAAGTTTTTTTACTGCTTAGAGTAAGCGAGGCAAAGGTTTTTGTTGCATGTGGGCAGAGCAGTGCACAGTGAGGAGAGGAGAGTGAAAGCAAAGGAGGGTTTAGTGTGAGTCTAGGGCCTAACACAGCTTGAACAAAAAAGAAAAAGGTTGATTTGATAGAGATTTCTAGTTGCAGATTCCTTTCAATTTCCCAGGCATCAGATTGGATCCTGAACCTTTTGCGTGAGCAGTACCCCTATGCGTCGTTGGGTGGCTCCATTCACTTCCATACGGCATCGTCGGCTTCGTTGGCACCGGAAGTGACATCTCGGTCACCTATATAGGCGCCACCCAGGAGTGCAGACGTCATTTCTTTTCTTTCCGTGCCAGTTAGCGCTGATCTGAATAAGAGCTACCCCTCTGTCTCTTTTTGACAGACTTTTTTCAGCATTTTGTTGAATAATTTTTCATGTGTGTCAAGAATGTCATCATCTAGAAAGGTAGGGTTTAAGCCGTGTGGTGCCTGTCACCACGTCATGTCTGTTACTGACCCGCACCTTGTGTACTTACTTATGTTGTCTCGAGTGCAGCTACGACTCAAAGTTGTGCTTGGAATGCCGGGCCATGACGCCGAAAGCTTTGAGGGAGTGGTCCCTGAAGCTGCTTGTGGCCCGGCAGTCAATGCCATCGAGCGCAGCTCCTAAGAGGTCTTGGTCCCGATCAAGGAGACGGTCGTGGGACCGCTCCAGGAGCTTCAAGTCCTCTTAGTCGCACTCAAGTTCCTCTGGAAAATTGGTGAAGAGGCACAAGAAGAAGAAGAAGTCTAGATGGACTTCGACTTCACCTCGTCTCTCGAAGGTTGGCGAAACAAGTGAGGAATATTGAGGTACCAGGCACGGTTCTGTGGAGCCGTTATCTGATAGAGACTTCTAGCTGCAGATTTCTTACCTTTGAATTTCCCAGGCGTCAGGGTGGATCCGGAAACTTTACTGAGCAATACCAATTGCGTGTGCCCTCGGGTGGCTCCATTCGGCTCCGCGTTACATCGTCGGTAGTGTCAGTTATGACGTCGCGGTCGCCTATATTGGCGCCACCCAGGCGTGCGGATGTCAGTTCTTTTCTTTCCGTGCCAGGTAAGCGCCGATCCGGTAAGAGCTACCCCTCTGTTGCTTTTTGACAGACCTTTTCTCGACTTTTCCCAGCTTTGTGTGCGAGGATGTCTTTGAGGAAGACAGGGTTCGAGCCGTGCGGTACCTGCCGCCGCATGATGTCGGTTACCGACCCCCCACCTCGTCTGTCTCTGGTGTCTCGAGCGCGACCACAATTCGAAGTCGTGCTCGGACTGTCAGGCTATGGCTCCGAAGGCCTTGCAGGAGCGAGCTATGAATCTCCTTGCGGCCCAGCAGTCGACCCCGTCCAGAGAGACTCCGCGAAGGTCCCGGTCCTGGTTGAAGAAGAGGAGTTCACGGGACCGCTCCCGGAGCCCAAAGTCCTCTTCGTCCCACTCGAGGTCTTCGGGACACTCAGGGAAGAGGCACAAGAAGAAGAGGAAGTCCAAGCAGACTTCATCCTCGCCTCAGCAGTCGTCTGTCGACGAAAGAGGTAAGGAGCACTGATGCTCTAGGCACGGTTCTGCGAAGCCGGAGCCAGGGTTGACTTAGTGCATCCCTCCCTTTCTGGGAGCCGGAGCAACCCCCGCTCAAATTAAAGAATTTTACAAGGCCTTGCGCCACGTGTTTGAGCGTGCCAATCCCTCTGATGAGCCCTCGGGCCCCGTGGGGTAGTAAGGGGTCACATCGGATTCAACACCGTCTGTTCAAGCACAGCGCCGGTGGGGCCTAGGGGATCCGATCCGGGTCGCTACCGGTCGTGCCATTGCGACCTCCTCTGGCGTTGGACTCAAAGTCGGTGCCTTCGGTGCCGCTGGTGCCCACCGGCGGTGCCAGCCGCATCCTTATCCCCGACAACACAGAGTCCGAACGGCGTCGCTCGATGCCGATTCTGACGCCGATTGAACCCAGGGGTTCTATGTTGTCGCCTGAACACTTTGAGGATGTGTTAGGCTTGGGAGACGAATGGGAGGGCTCTATGGACCCTATGGAACACCAGGCTGACTATGCAGAGCAGTTGGACTGGTATGGGGAACTTAGGGAAGCCAGTGGACTGGATACTTCTCCAGATACTGGCATGCCTTCTCCGCCAACTGTGGCTACGGAGGAGGGAGCATCCTATGCCATGGTGGTTAAAAGGGCAGCCAAGGTACTCAGACTTGAGCTACCTTCCGTGCAGGCCAGGACTAATCTCCTGACCGAAGTGCTTCAGCCTGGGGCTTCCACCTCCGAACCCCTTTTGCCCTTTAATGAAGCACCAACTGATGTCCTTCTAGGCACGTGGTCCAAGCCTAGCACAGGGGCTCCTGTGAATAGGACAATTGTACGCCGCAATCGCCCAGCTCTGGCCGACCCAAAGTTGCTCAGTCGACACCTCACCCCGAAAGTTTGGTGGTGCAGGCCTCTACATCCCAGGGTGCGTTCCCATCCGCCTCTCCGGATAGGGAATCCAAGAGGCTGGATTCACTTGGTGTAGGAAAGTAGGATCTGCTTTCATGGTCACCTCCACTTTTTGCTGGTGTCATTCTGTTTTCTGACTAGTCTGACTGGGATCCTGATAATCAGAACCCCAGTCACTGTGGTCTCCCACTAAATTGGGCTATGGTAAGTACTGTGGTGCCTTCCTAATTGGCTACTGGTGTACCCTTCTAAGCCCCTAGTATATGGTACTAAGGTACCCAGGGCATAGGTACACCAGGGGTCTCCCATGGGCTGCATCATGTATTACGCCACCCATGAGAGACCACTCAAACTGTGACTACAGACCTGCCATTGCAGCCTGTGTGAGTTGGTGCTACCACCACTCACAACAGATATAAGTTTCCTTATATCTGAGGTCACTGCACTTAAAACCTATAAGTCACCCCTAAGGTAGACCTTTCAACTCAGAAGGCAGGGTGCTTGGTTAATAGTGTGAAGGGTGCCCTGCAGGAGCAGGACACCCCCTACAAACCTAGGAGTCGATTCTCCCAGCTTTGAAAGTGCAGTCAGCCATTTTATACATATAGTGGGCATCAAGTCGATTACGAGATGTCTAACTATATAGTGGCTGCACCGAAACCAGTCAAGTTTGGTATCAAACACGTTGGAATTCTACACCAACATTGATTCCAGTGTTAGATGTAGGATCCTATGTACTGGGGGGCTCCCCTAGGGAGCCTCCCTGTATTCCCGGTAGCAGCCTTTCAGGGTCTAACAGCAAGCTAGTGCTGCTGCTGATCACAGATACAATTCTGCTTTCCTGCTGCTGAGCCAGGCTTGAGCAGGGGAAGGTAGAACAATAGGATTCTTGTCACACGGAGGTGTAACCACCTCCCAGACCAGACTTAATGTACTGGGCTAGGGGCACTTGCCAGTGCCACCAGACTGCTTTGAAGGGCAGATTTGGTGCCCTCCTTGCATACTCCAGTTAGAGCCAACAGCTCCCGCTCTGGTGCGAAACTTGGCAAAGGACATGGCAGTATTCCCCCCTCTGTCCAGCCCCTCCTCTGGGAGAGACCCCTGAATCGTCCCAACCCTTTCCTTTGGGTACTTAAGGGCTTACCTGTTGGTGGCTCTTCAGATTCTTCGTGGGACAAGATTCAGATCCGAAACCACTTCATCTTCAACCATCTAGGCAATTTGGACTTCACTTTGGGAAACGAGACTGCATCTGGAAGACTCGTGCTGCTCCTGGTCTCATCGTCCTGCCAGTCTTCTGCTTTGTCTGTGCCTGTGCTTCAATCAGGGTCTTTTCCAGGCCTGTGGGCATCAAAGACACCCAAAGGAATCTCCCTTGGAGTGAAGGAGTCACTCCCCTGCATCTGCAGGCACTGCAACTAAGCTGACCGGTCTGCTGCTCCTTACATCTCACGGACTCTGAGAGGTTCAGCAACACAGGTGGTGGTTCTGCAACTCCCTCGAGGCCTGCACTGTCTTCTCACCGAGTTTGAGGCCAGTATCCCTCGTCGGAACTGCTGGAACAGCACCGCTGTGCACCGCGTCGACTTGCCATTACCAAGGCTTGTTGACTCTCTGCTCCAGAGATCTTTGAGCTCCAAGAAGCTCCAGCCTCTAGCATCTCCTGTTACCAAGATCTTTGCCCTCACCGCATCCTCTGCACTGTGAGCCTGCATCCTTGGTGAGCTGCTCGAGGTTCTCTTGCAACTCCTGTACCTTCAGCCTGTGGGTCCTCTTGAGGGTCTTCTTTGGCTCCAGTGGGCTCCCCTGCTTGCTCGGGCCTGCTCTGACTCTCCTGCACTTTGGTGAGTCCCTTGGACCTTGCTGGTCCCGACACTGCACCTTCTTTGCTTTCCTCGTCTGTTGCTGACGCCAAGGTTTGTTGGTGCCCCCGACGGACACCGTACATTGCTCCTGGTCTTCCACAGCATCGCCTGGTCCTCACAGCTGCAGCGACAAGGTCACCGTCAACTCTCCTGCATCTTTGTTCATTGGTGGTCATTGTTCTCCCGTGCCTCCTAGTCACTCCCGAGTGGCATAGACTCTGTCCCCTCTGCTTGCAGGTACTCTTCTTCGAGAATCCACCCTTGGATTCCACTGGACTCTTTCACCGTCTTCGCCAACGGCATCTTCACTGAAGTCCTCCATTGTGGTCTACGGCAGTTTCCGACGTCACTTTACACCTATTCACCCAGCTTCCCTGGTGTAGGTATCATGGTTCCTGGGGTATCCATGGGTGGGGTGACTCTCCAACCTTCCCTCTTCCATGGGGTTTCTTCAGGGTCCTCTGAGAAGGGTCCTTCTTCTTGAAAACTGCAACTGCGACTTCCCCATTGACTTGTATTGAGCAAGCCGTCGTGATCCCACTCTGCACACGGCCTCCGTGGGGTTCCTTGGTACTTACCTTCAGTGATTCCGTAGGTCCCCGGCTCTTCTAATTCCTCTGGGTCCAGTCTCAACTTCGGTCGCAGTTCGCATTCCACTTTATTAGTTTATGGTTTGGTCTCCCCCTGGAGACCACTGTGTATTAGTGCTACTTACCTGTTCTATTATTGAAGTATTGCGTGTATTGTGATTATATCTCTGGGTAGGAGTTATTTCAAGGTGTTAGTGAGTGTTTATAATAAATACATATTTTTATACCCACAATGTGTGGTTCTTTTTCACTTAACCTACACTATATGATTAGTACTGGTAAAACAAGCTGCTTTACACTCCTTCTGGACTAAGCCTGAAGGCTGCTCTCCACAGCTACCACTTTTAGAGCATTCTATGGTTGTCTAAGACCACAGAAAACACCATAAGGGTTGTCTGGATTAGTGCAGGGTGCTTCACTTAAATAAGTGTGCATCATATACTAAGCCAGCCTCCTACACTTGGTAAGAAGATGTTTTCTTCCTCCAGCCTGGCATTGCGGTCGGTAAATACCACATGCTTATTGGGCCGTTTCTCCCACTCCCTTTGGGAGACGGTTGCGCAAGTGCTGCCACAAGTCCCAGAGGAGTCCCGGGCTGTGCTCTCTCAGGCAGTTAAGGACGGGAGCGATGCAGTAAAATTCACCATATGATGTGGCCTTGATACAACAGATTCGCTGGGCAGATTGATTTCCACGATAGTGGCCTTGAGACACCATGCCTGACTTAGGACAACTGGCTTCTTGGGCGATGTCCAAGCAAATTTGATTGGCATACCCTTTGATGGAACCAGTCTTTTTGGGGAGAAGGCAGATTCGGCCCTAGTGAGGTTCAAGGACTCTTGAGCTATGGCCAGATCCTTGGGCCTCTCTTCTACACCTCGTGGCCAGTCTATCTTTCGCCCCTTTCGTGGATCTTCAGGAGGAAGGTCCTTCCACTAAGACGGCATACGCCTGCCGGTGGTAGCAATTTGTATTATACTGTAGAGAAAGGTCTATTGACCTTCTTTCATTCTTCTCTTTCCACTGTTCTTATATTCATTCTAACTCTTGCCCAGCAGGGTTCTGCATTGGTTACTCTCAAGGAACATCCTTCTGCTTTATCAGCTTTTTTGTGGCTTCCAGACCAACCCTCTCTCTTTAAGTCTCCAATTGTACTTAGGTTTCTAAAAGGGCTGACTCACTTGTTTCCGCCCACAGCCTTTGTTATGCTGCAGTGGGACCTTAATTTGGTCCTTACTTTCTTGTGTGTGCTCCCTTCGAGCCTTTACACAACTGTCCCCTCTGGCTGTTTACCATTAAGACAGCCATTCTTGTGGCGATAACATCTGCCCAGAGGGTGAGTGAGTTGCAGGCGCTATCTTGCACGCCTCCCTATATGATGTCTTTCCCAGACAAAGTGGTGTTTCATTTTTACCAAAGGTTGTGACCCCATTCCATCTGGGTCAATCCATCATACTGCCCACCTTCTTTTCTCCCCCGCATCCCTCTAAGGAATAGGAGCGTCTCCACCGTCTGTACCCAAAAAGAGCATTGTCGTTCTACCTTGACCACACAAAAGAGTTCCGGGTGGACGACCAACTCTTTGTGGGATACGTGGGAGCTAAGAAGGGGCGGGCAGCGCAGAAATGGACCATCTCTCGCTGGGTCGTTCCCTGCATTAAGATCTACTATGCCAGGGCCAAGAAGCAGCCCCTGAGGAATTAAGGGCCCATTCCACCAGGTGAAAGGCTGCGACTTCGGCCTTGGCTAGGGGTGTCCCAGTCCTGGACATCTGTCAGGCAGCAACGTGGGCATCTTTGCACACGTTTGCCAAGAACTACTGCCTGGACAGTCCGGTCCGCAGGGTCAGGCATTTTGCCCGTTCGGTCCTGTAGGACTTCCTAGTGTAAGGTATTGGTCCTCAACCCACCCCCGGTATGGTATGGCTTGGGTATCTAATTCAATTGTAAGGAATCTGCAGCTAGAAGTCTCTATCAGATGAACAAGTTACTTACCTTCGGTAACGCATTATCTGGTAGAGACTCTATCTTGCTGCAGATTCCTTAAATCCCCACCCATGCCTCCCCGCTTTGCGGACTGGTTTTGTTAGGGCTAGGGTTACTCTCCTTTTCAGGGCCCTAGTTTTTTTACTAAAGTTCTTTTTATTGATGATCACAAAGTAGTGCATGTACATGACAATGTTGGCTAGAGGATTTACATGCCAGAGACAAGTTTGAATGAGCTTTGCAGTAGCAATGTATACAGTCACAATCTATGTCACAGGATAGCATGACTACAGCTAATACAGAGACATCTTAGTGTCAGGCAAGCTCTCCTAGTTTGATGTTTTAAGCTCAAAATAGTACAGTTATATACAAACTTGAAACAACAAACAAACATAACCTGCACAGGTCTTAATCAATCAGGGGGGCAGGGATGTGGGCAGGAAGCAGTACCTTTTAGCAGGAGGGGGAACGCAGGTCCCCTGACTCTTGCAAAAATTCCCTACAGTGGGGGGAGGCATTGAAGACACCCTCAATCAAAGAGCGGGAGTGTCCAAAGTTTCGGTGGGCTAAAGCAAGTAAACTTTATGGGCATGAGTTTGTGGATTAGGGGCTTCTACAGAAGTTGGAACTTTTTGTCAGTGTTGATTAGGTTGCGAGTTATCCGCTCAATTGCTAGGAGATGCCACACTCAAGTAAACCATTTTGCAATAGAGGGAGGCGCTGGTTGCTTCCACATAAGTGCTATACGTTGTTGCACTGCCAAGAGTAGATGACTAATGAGTGTCCAGTCTGCATGGGTCATTGCGGCCAAGTTAGAAGGACGGATGCCTAGGGAAATCGTAGGGTATGAGCAAGGGAGAGGAAAGCCTACAATGCCTTTAATATGTCCCTGTATCTCCTTCCAGTATGTAGCAATCACTCTACAGGACCACTAAATATGACAGAAGGTCCCCTCCCCCTCCCCGCAGCACCAACATAGGGGGGAGACATGCAAATAACTGGTAGACAGGCAAGCGGGAGTATAATACCATTAGAACATCAATTTATATGCGGTCTCACGTAGAGAGAGACTACGATAGGTTTTGGGTACGTCCTGCCATAACGTCTTCCACTGTTTAGGTGTTATTTCTTCCAGAACGGTGTTGTGCCATGTGGATTGATACTTATGAGTGCAAATCGGGGCTGAATGTTGCAGCACCTGATAGGTATTGGATATTAGTCCTCGTGTACCATCAAAGGTTCGCACAAGCTTCTCAAAGAGGGTGTTGGGATGGGTAGCCACTGGGTAAACCTCAGGATGCAGTACCCAGTGCCGCAGCTAGTGGTATTGGAGTCGCGTGGTGACTGGAAGTTTAAATTCCACCCTGCATTCGTCAAATGACTTCATGACACCTCCGGCTCTGAAGAGGTTCTGCAGCGTCCGGCAATCCCCTTAGCTCCAACTTCTAATAGAAGGGGGCGATAGTCCCGGGGGAAAGGCTGGGTGGTGGGCAATTTGGGGTATGAGGGGATGGGAAAGTAGTCAGTACTCTCTTTAGGGCCACCTTGTCCCAAATCTCCAACACTTTCCTAGTCGGTGTGGCAACATACGCACTGCGCGGTCGGGCATGTTTATGCAGCCAAGCGAGGTCCCACAGGGGCCTACACGCCACTGCGTGGTCCATGTGGAACCAGTGCTTCTCACTTTCCTGTACTGCCCATTCAGAATCATATCGCATGTGGGCCGCCCAGTAATATTCTAGAAGGTTGGGGCAGGCCAAACGACCCCTATCGCGCGGCAATATCAGCAAGGAGGGGCTACTCGGGTTGTTTCCCATTCCATATAAAAGTGCGAATGTCCCTTTGTAGACGCAGGATATCGTCTTGCGGGATCGACGTGGGCAGTGTCTGAAATTAATAGAGGACTCTGGAGTATGTTCATTTTTATGACATTCATACGCCTCAGCCAGGAGATGTAAAGGGGCTTCCACCTCTGAAAATCAGCCAGGATGGAGCGGCGGATGGAAAGCCAGTTAGCTGGAGACCAGGAAGTGAGTGTGGGAGGGATATTAAGGCATAAATCCAAAGACCACTGGAAAGGCACTAGGCTCTGTAAGGTTCTTACATCTCAGGCTAGTATAGTAAAACTGAGCAGGACGACTTGGCCATATTAATCTTGAAACCAGAGATAGCCTCAAAGGCCTGTAGGCACTCCACAACGCTGGGCAGGGATATCTCAGGTTTGCATCAGTGTGAGCAGGAGGTCGTCCGCAAACAGGCTTATCTTGTGCGTTTGGCCACCAAAAGGTATGCCTTTTACCGTGTCCGTATTGCTGATTTTGATAGCGAGGGGTTCAACCTCCAGGGCGAACAGTAAGGGCGATAGCAGGCACCCCTGCTGCGTACCCCGGCGAAGAGATCTAGGTCTCGTGGTTTGCCCATTAACGCGGATACAGGCTACCAGCGCCATGTATGGGGCCATAATTCTGGTGATGAGGCCCTGTCCGAGCCCTGTTTTATTCAGCACTGCATGGAGCTACGACCAGTACACCCTGTCCAAGGTCTTCTCTGCGTCAAGTGAGAGAAGGCATGCCGGGATATCAAAACATTGTGATTTTTCCACTAAGTGTGCTAGGCGGCGAACATTGTCTGCCCCCTGCCGCTGGCGAATGAGGCCCACTTGATCAGGACTGATAAGGCCCGGTAGGTATGGTTCCAGTCGAGCAGCTAGTATTTTAGTGAAGAGTTTATCATCTGTATTAGGTAAGGCTATGGGGCGATAAGAGGAGCACAGGGCCGGGTCCTTACCTGCTTTGAGTATGAGAGATATTTCGGCAGCTGCCATTGTGGGTTTAAGGCCCCTGTCCTGTGTGAAGGAGTTGAAAAGTCACAGGAGATGCTTCTGAAAGTGGGGCAGAAAGAGCCGGTAGAAAAGGACCGGGAGTCCATCAGGGCCAGGTGTTTTGCCGAAAGGAAGGGCCCAGACTGCAGTGCATAGTTCTTCAGCAGGGATCGGTTCATCTAAAAGGTCAGTGTGTTGCGGGTGTAGGGGTCCCATTCCAACTCAGCGAGATAGGAGTGAAGCTGTATGGGGGGAGGGGTCTTCCTGAGAGTATAACTGTTGGTAGTAAACCTGAAAGGCCTCCAATTTATCCCTTTCCGCAGTAGCCCATTCCAGGTCTCCCGCCTGGATCTTAGCAATATGTGTCTTGGCCCGTGCATGACACAGCCTGCGGGCTAGAAGCCTGCCCACCTTGTTCCCCCCTCGTAATATCGCTGTTGGACAGCCAGGAGTGCTCGTTCCGCCTTGCCTGTCCGGTGTGTGCGCAATTGGCCACGTAAAATAGTTAGCTATTGCTTGGTCCGACGGGAGGGGGCTGTTTTGTCCAGGTGTTCCAGCTGCTAAATCTCTGCAGACAGGTTTGACTCTACAAACCTCGCCTCCCGCCCCGCGCAATGGCCATGGACGTAATCGTGCCCCTAATAGCTTTAAACCCATCCCAGAGTGTGTGGAGGGAGGATTTGGGGAGCTCGTTAGGTGTAAAGTAGTCTGTGATTCCTTTACGTATCTCCTCCACATCCACAGGATCGCGCAGAAGATGCGGGGCAGGCGCCAGCGTGGTGTGTCCCCAGGGTGTGTCGCATTAGCAGCCCATCTGAGCTCTAAATGTGCATGATCTGAGATGGAAATGTCGGAGAACTCCACCTTACTTAGGCGACGGAAGAGGGAAGGAATGGTGAAAGCGTAATCTATGCGGGAGTAGGAGGAATGGACATGTGAGTAAAAGAAGTAATCTCATGCGTCAGGATGCTTATAGTGCCATGCGTCTACAAGGCCACAGTCCTCTATATCCCTCTTGAAGCGCGAAGACATAGCCCCAGTGTTCTGAAAGTTTGTTCCGCTTTGATCAAGTGAAGGGTCCCACACCAGATTAAAGTCCCCACAAACTATGATGTCACCCTCCACCCACTCTAATCATTCTCGCAGGATACGCCTAATGTATGCATCCTGTAAAGTATTTGGTATTAAGTGTCGTCAGTTTGCGCTGTCCCTGGAGAAGGTGTAATAGCAAATAGCGACCCTCCTTATTGCGGACCTCTGTCACAGATGTATAAAAGTTTGCCTTACAGGGAATACCCACCCCCAGTGTTTTGAAAGTCGTGTATGCCCAGTGTCGTTTAAGGTACTTTGGATGCACCATACTGTTAGACCTGGCTTTTTCAGCGGGTTTATCCCCAGACTTTTTGCTTTTTGGCCTCCCGTTTCTGACCTGTTTTTGTTTTATGACTCTGGGCACTTTACCACTGCAGATCAGTGCTAAAGTGCATATGCTCTCCCTGTAAATTGTTGTTATGGATTGGTGTTTCCATGATTGGCTGATTTGATTTACTAGGCAGTCCCTAGTACAGTGCACTGTGTGGGCCCAGGGTCTGTAAATCAAAATGCTGCTGGTGGGCTTGCAGCACTGATTGTGCCACCCACATAAGCAGCCTGTAAATGTAACTCTGGCCTGCCATTGTAGAGTCTGTGTGCAGTCTAGTACTGCCATGTCAACTTGGCAAGTGCACCCACATGCCAGGCCCTAACCTTCCCTTTTCTTACATGTCAGTCACCCCTAAGGTAGGCAAAGGTACCCCTGTGGGCACGGTGCAGTGTATGTGAAAAGGTAGGACATGCCCTGGTGTGTGTGGCATGTCCTAATAGTGAATTACTGCCAATTTCGTTTTTCACTATTGCAAGGCTACCTGTTCCCATAGGATAGAATGGGGAGTTTATTTATAACATCTTATAAACATAACTACCCCTGGGAACAAGGTAGGAAAATAAAGTTTGATATGCCTGAACTCAGAATGTTAAAATGCATCTTTTAGTGAGGGTGACTTTTACATTCTGTGTTTGAAAATACCACTTTTAGAAAGAAGGCATTTTCTTGCTTAGCCATCCAGTGTGCCTCTGCAAGGTTTGTGTATTGCATGTCTGGCTTTGGAGTGACAGGGGCTGGGGAGGAGCAGTGGCTCCAGATAGCCTGATGAGTCAGGGCTGGGCTGAATAGACCTGGGTTGCATTTAGAGTAGGGGGAGGAGATTTCCTTTCACCTGAATGGTCCTGGTCTGCCAAGGACAATGCTGTCTCTACCTCCTGCCAGGAACCTGCTCCAGAGAGGACAGTACCGGTTTGGACTGAGCACAGGGCTTCTCTGCCACCAGAGAACAATGGTTTTTGTAGTATAAATATTGGGGCCCTGACCCCAGAACTTTAGATCATTTCTGGGAATCAAGAGGATCCTTGGCCAAGGAGAAGAGCCGGAGAAGCTGAGGAGGAATACTGCCCCAGTGCTGTTTGCTGTCTGGGGTTGGCCTGCAGTGGCTACTTGCTGCCAAGGAAAGGAGAAAAGGACTTTGCTGTTTGCTGTGTCCCCTGCTTGAAGAAGATCGCCAAGGGCTTGAAACTGAGCTTGCCTCCTGTTCTGAAGTCTCAGGGACACAAAGACTTCACCCCCAGCTCCCCGGAACTTCTGTGTTCTGACCTGCAAAGAGGTACCTGCTGTTGTTTTGGACCTCTAGAGACTGTTTTCCGCTGGGAGCAGGAAAAGTAACAAAATGCGAGAAGCGAGATGCATCCGCACCTGTTTCCGACGCATCACCAAGGAAATCGTCGCAGTGCCTGCCCGCGGCTCGAGAAATCGTCGCACACCGCTTCGAATGCACCGATCTCCGAGATCACCGCACCAATTTCGACGCAAGGCCTGCTGTGCGGCTGCAAGAGTTCACGCATCGTTCAGGATCGTCGCATTCCGTCGAGGTGCCAAGTTTGTCGCATCGTTGGAGGACGCAGTAAGAAACTGACGTATCACCTCCCCACACAGTAAGAAACCGATGCATCACCTCCTCTCCGGTAAGGAACCGAAGCATCACCTCCCCTGCGCTGCAGTAGGAACCGACGCATCACCTCCCCCGGAGCAAGGAACCGACACATCACCTTCCCTGAGTGTAAGGAACCGACGCATCACCTTCCCTGCGGCCCGTTTTGTTTGCTTGCGTGACGCATCCAAGGTACTTTGTGAGAAAAGTGTTGCATTTGCAATTTGCTTTGAACTGAACTATTTCTACCATCTGAAAGTCATATTTTTATTTCTGGATTCTGGATTTTTGTCGTTTGGTCTAGATAAAGATTACTTATTTTTCTAAACTAGTGTGGTGTCCATTTGTAGTGTTTTCACTGTATTACTGAATGCTTTACACACTGCCTCTGAGATAAGCCTGTCTGCTCATGCCAAGCTACCAAGGGGGTGAGCAGGGGTTATTTTAGAAGTGTATCCCCCTTACCCTGACTAGAAGCAAGGGTCCCTATTTGGACAAAGGTACCTACCTCTGCCAACTAGAGACCCCCATTTCTAACATATATGATGGCGGTCAGCTCCCATCAAGTGCGTCTTCTGAAGCAGGAGGACATCCAGGTCATGCAGCAGAACATAGCACCAGATTTGTTAACATTTGTTTGGAGAGTTTAAGAGCCGCACATTCAGGGATATCAGTTTAAGGTCGCCCAGAGTAAGTGTAAAGTCGGGAAGTGCGCATTAAGTGTTGCATAGGCAAGGAGGCAAATAAGTGTAGAAGTGCTGCCTGCTTGGCAAGGGGTGACTCAACTCCACTCTGCCTACCCCCCAGCGATGTTGGTAGCAGAAGTGTACCCAGGAGCCCAACGTGCCGAAGACCTATCAGAAGGGCCGTGAAAGGGATAGTTATCAATGCGGAAGCCGGGTCCCACACTCACCCCCCGAGGCCGGCAGGAGCAGCTATACCATCCCTCATGCCCCGCAGCCAAGAGGATATAACCTGCAAGAAAACACACATCAGAACAAATGGTGACAACAGACCAACAGGGTCCAACTGTGACTTCTTCATCTTGCGGTGGTTGGCACCTAAGCGCTCCAAACCCGCTGGGGAAGTTCATGACGCTGCTCTGGTTTGCCTGAGGGCCCCTCACCTGGGCCACCCAGGTGGAGTCCAACAAGAGTCTGCACCCCTGCAAGTGTAGCAATAGTCCCAGGCAATTTATAAGCTATACTGGATTGCTGAGCATGGGGCTGGTCGTCTCATTTAATCAACTACATCCAGGGCCCCCCCCACCACACCACAGCACTCCCCAGTTGTGGGTAGCAAGGCCAGTAAATGTCGAGGTCTTGGATCTTAGCCAGGGGAGCAGCAGATGGCTTAGCGTCTCCCAGAGGTTCCCCCCTAGGGTTTCACAGCATCGTGTTGTTCACCGCCTTGAGGCCCCGGGCTTTTTCACTTGCTTCGGACCATCCAGGTCCTCAGCTGCTGGCACCACTGCCCCTACCTCATGTCCCTTCAGGTAGGCCGCCTGGCTCGTCCCAGGCCGCAGTCTCCCGGGCGGGCCTGCACGACCCTAAGCAGTGAAGAGGCATGCCCACTCGTCAACCCCAAGGGAGCAGGGAGCCGCCCATCTCCAGCGGGCCCAGATGACGATCTTGCTGACAGCAGCAGGGGGTCCTGGGTCCCAGCCGCCCCTTGGTCCTGCCTCAGATCTGGTCCATGCTCTGGGACGCTTGACCCACTATCTTCACCGCACTCACCGTAGAAGACGCGGCGTTGCAGTTGCTGATGTAGGCCCACAGCAGGGATCCGCATCGGCCTCAGCAGAGCTCCACGCAGCAGGTAGGTTGCCCCCTATCTGGTGGCAAGGACCTCATCTCTGAGGGGCGGGGAGTGCGATCCCTGTCAGGGGAAAGGGCCGCCAGCTCCCTGGGTCACTACAGGTCGGGTCGCTCCGCAGCGCCGTCGGCACCGACGGGCGCTATATCAATCAGCTTCAGGGATACCCCCTTGGCAAATCACAAGGGGAGCCCCTACCAATAAGCCCAGATCGGGGCGGGCTCGCCCCAGCACCTCCGCACAGCCCCCGGGGAAAAGATGGCACCGACGGTCAGCCTCCTGTGCAACAGGCCTCCCCATCACTTAGGCCGCTCCAGGCCCCCTCGTCGAAGCATCCGACCCCCTCAGTCAAATGTGGGGCCGTGACAGGAGTCGGTAAGGCTGTAGGATGCCAGCTCGATTGTCTTATGGGGGTTAATGGCGTTTCGATGGGCCTCGGAAAGACAGAGAGCAGGGAGAGCACATCCCACTTCATTGCCTCCTAGGCCACGCCCTCTCAGGGCCCTAGTTTTGCACATGCCTGCGTCAGTTACTTCGTGGCTCTGCGCTTCTTGCATGGAAATAAACGAAAAGTACTGACGTCCGCGCGCCTGGGTGGCGCATTTCTGGCAACCGCGACGTCTTAACCGACGCTACCGACGCCACCGACGCCACAAGGAGCTGAATGGAGTCACCCGATGGAGCACGCAAGGGGTATTGCTCAGCAAAAGTTTCCGAATCCAGCCTGACGCATGAGAAAGTCAAAGGTAAAGAATCTGCAGCTAGTTAGAATCTCTACCAGATAATGCATTATCAAAGGTAAGGAACTTGTTTATCAGATCTGCCTCCGCACCTCCCCCCGTTTTCGGGATCCGGAGCTACCCCTGCTGAAATGAGGAATTTTATGAGGCCATGCGCCGAGTATTTGAGCAGGTCGACCCCTCCAGAGCGTCTTTGGGCCCCGCAGGGTCAAGGGAGGCCCTATCAGGTTCCTTGCAGACAGCTCCAGCTTGGGTTTGGTGGGATCTCATGGATCTGATTCCAGATCGGCGCTGGTCGTGCCAACGCAACCTTCTTCTGCACCGGTCCCTACGTCGATGCTCCCAGTGCCACCGTCGCTCTTCGGCGACACCAGCCCCATTCTTATTTCCGACGACTCTGAGTCGGAACGGCGTCACTCGACGCGGATTCCGGCACCGATGGAGCCCAATGGCTCTAGTTCATTGCCTGAGCGTTTTGTGGAGCATACAGGCATAGGGAAAGAGTGGGAGGGGTCACTGGGCCCTTTAGAACATCAGTTGTACCTCAGCAGCACATCACACGCAGGCCCACATTAACATGATCTTTATGCTGGCTCCCGAATGCCACAGGGTCAGAGAGATAGTTATCCTCCCCTGAGGCATCTCAGAGCACTCACCTCTGCTCCTAACCTTAGGAGACCCCTCCGAAACACTTCGCCCCATGTGGAGGATGAACGCTTGGTTTCTCCAAGATGAGAAATTCAAAGAGGCAGTCGAGACGGAACTTAAGCAATACTTTCTCACCAATCAAGAATCCGTCCCATCCCTGGGTACCCTTTGGGAGGCGGGTAAGGCCACCATCCGCGGTTTCGCCAAGGGCCACCTCGAATCCCAACGGGCAGCCCAAGACAGCAGGCTCGTCCTCCTCGAGGCCCAAGCGACCCAACTTGAAAGGAACTCGTCCTGGGCAACGGATAAGCCCCAGATACGCCAACTGACACTGTTGAAAGATGAAATTTAAAAAATCTCGCTGGACTCAGCGAAGGTCCTGTGGAGGTCGTCCATCGCTCGCGTATATGGATGGGGTGACAAAAATGTGAGAATATTACATAGGTTAGTGTCGTACCCTTTGGCGAACTGGATAATTCCAGAAATCCTGGACTCCGAAGGGATCACCCACCGCTGGCCCAGGGCGATGGCCCAATCTTTCGCCGACTACTATTCCGAACTCTACTCAGCCCAAAGGCCCGAACTCTCACTATCAGAGCTGATTACCCTGGAGAATCTTGTCAGAACCCTACATCATCCTAGTAAGATTAGGGGGTCAGTGAATTCAATCTCATTACAAACTCCCCTTCAATTTAAGAGAAAAGCAGTATTAAAAAAGAAGAGGTACAAAAAGAATTTCAAGATGGCCGCAAAGAAGTGGTTCACAGTGCAGCATTCTAGTGTTGCAAATGTAGAGACAGATTTGGAATGTTTGGAAAACTCTCCTTTGGAACCTCGCACTTCACCTGAGATTCCTGAGTAGAAGGACCCTTTCCCTGCTATCGGCGCAAAAGTCAGTCAGGGTAGTTCGTCGTGAGTCACCCCGACGTTTTAGTTCCGTCGCTTGTGAGAAGTTGGCCTGGCATATGCTGTCCACTAGTTATAGTGGGCACCTTGCACCAGTCCAAACGACCCTTATTGATGATAGGTTTAAAGACAACCTTTATTGAAAGCTATCCTAGTGGTAGCTATGGAGAGCAGCCTTCAGGCTAAGTCTTGAAGGAGTGTAAAGCAGCTTGGTTTACCAGATTATAACCTCTTGAATAACTAAATGAAAGGAGAACCACACAAGATATATATAAAATATATGTATTTATTTCTAAACACTAACTACTAATCTCTTTATGAGATTAGAGTTCAAGATACACAGTATCACAGTATTAAAACAACAGTAAATAGCACAATACACAGTGGGCTCCAGGGGGAGACCAAACCATATACTAAGAAAGTGGTATAAGAACCACGACTTGACTAGACACAGTGCCTAGAGCACGTAGAATCGCTGGGACCCCAAGGAACCACCCAAGGTAGTGACACAGGGGACCCACGGGGACTTGTGCAGTGTGAGAACACAGCCGCGAGCGCCATAGGATTCAATGCGGAAAGTCGCGGTTGGAATTTTAAAGCAAAAGGACACTTAGGAGAGGACTTTGAGCAAACCCCTTTAGACTTAAGGGGTTCTAGGGCCAACACCCACGTGAGCACTGGAGTACTCGAGTTACCTCACCCAGGGAAGCCGGGTGCATAGGTGTCAAAAGGTGTCGGGAATCGTCGTCGTTTTCAATGGCGATCTGCTACAAAGTGCTGCTGCCTTGAAGAAGAAAAGTGTCCGGGGTGATCCAAGCCTGGATCGAAGATGTGAAGAACCTGAAAGCAGAGGAGACAGAGTCTGGGTCACTAGCCAGTGACCAGGTGCGGAGCAATCGAATGCCCACCGATGTCGGGTGCTTCAGGTGTGAAGAGGTGAAGCTTGACTCTGCAGCCACGGGGTCCTGGAGACGTCGACGACAACCAGGAGCCGGATTCGAGCTGTCCCACAAAGGATGTCGAGTGCTGGGGTGTCGGTGATCGGATTGACCACAACAAGCCTTGGCAACAGCAACCCACGCAGGAAGAGAAAAGATGCTTCTGTGCGGACCAGCAAGGTCCTGGGGACTCACCAAGTGATGGAGAGTCAGGGCAGGCCTGGAGGAACCAGGGAAGCCCAATAAAAGTTAGAGTTGCCTTCTTGGGGACCCACAGGTCAACGGACCAGGGATCGCGAAGGGACCTCAAGAGGAATCACAAAATGGCGGCCCACGGAACACTCGTTGAGTGTAGGCCGACAATCTTCGGTGCAATTACTGCTCGGGGTCAGGGCTACAAGTAACCCAAAGCTCAGCCTCAGGGGTCGCCGGAAAGCTGATGCTTCTGCAAATAGTCGCGGTGTCCAGGGGTTCGGGTTGCACGGTCTCCACGAGGGATACGGGCCTCAGACTTGCTGTGGGCACAGATCGACCTCAGAGACCTAGGAAAACCCACCTCCTGTGTGGCAATATTCTTCGGAGTCCGTCGGAGCTCGGAGATGCCAACCGGTCAGTTGCGTTAAAGGTGCCTGCCTTGCAGGGGAGTAACTCCTTTACTCCAAGGGAGATTCTTCAGTCGTCCAGCGTCGTGCAGATCGTCGAAGTACTTGGTTTCTGGGATCAGAGTTTAGTCCAGGTGAAATCTAAAGTCCTGTAGTCAGGGTTTCCTACTTTATACCCAAGGAAGGGGTTGGACAAACTCTGGGGACCCACCTATGGGAGGGTCAGGAAAGAGGGGTGGCTACACCCATTTCCTTTGTCCAGTTTCGTGCCAGAGCAGGGGCTGTGTGACCCTGCAACCGGTTTGAGCTGGACTATGCACAGGGACACCAAATGTGCCCCCAGTGCAGACTTCAAAGCACTCTGAGAGTGCACCCACCCAGCCCCAATACACTAAAGCCTGTCTGGGAGGTGGTCACACCTCCCTGTGACAGGAAACCTATTGTCCAAGCCTCCCCTGCCGGAGTTTCATCCAGCAACAGGAGGGCAGACTCGTGTCTGTGCCTGCAGCATCCATTTTGTGATGCCAGGGCTCTGTTAGCTGGTACCGGGTATACCAGTGCTGCCATGTCTCTCCCTCTAGAAGGGTGGGATCATACTCCCACACCAGTTACTGGTGTGGGGGTAGGATTCCAAGGTGTTTGACACCAAACACGACAGTTTTCCATGCAGCCACTCCAAAGTTAGCATTTACCGTTTGGTTATAATGCACTTAAGAGTATATGGTCTGGCTGCATCACAAACAACCCCGGAATGAAGATTCCGAAAGCTGCAGAGGGGCTCTGCTCATGCATGGGCACCCTCTCACATGAAACCCAGCACCCTGCCTTCAGGATTGTTAAGGCCTGCCATAGGGGTGACTGATAGGTTTACATGTGCAGTGATATGGAGAGATATAGGGAACCTATACCGCAGTAAGGGGTGAATACACCACCTTACACAGGCTGCTGTAGCAGACCTGTTGTGTCATTTTAAAAGGCTTCCCAGGGGTGGCACAATATATGCTGCAGCCCCTGGTAGGCCTCTGGGGTACCTATGCCCTGGGTACATAGTATACCATATACTAGGGACTCACAAGGGTACCCCAGAATCCAATCTGGAGTGTACCTAAAGTACATACAGTCAATTTAGAGTAGTATAAGAAGCAGATCCTACTCTCCTACACAACCCCCCCCCCAAACGTCAGGACATTAAACTAACCTTGACCAGTTGAGTCTTCATGTTCTAAGTGGAACTATCTGGAGAGTCCATCTGCATTGGCATGGTTACTCCCAGGTCTATGTTCCACTGTATAGTCTATCCCCTGTAGGGAAATGGACCACCTCAAAAGTTTGGGGTTTTCACCCTTCATCTGTTTTAGCCATAAGAGGGGCTTGTGGTCTATCTGAACAATGAAGTGAGTGCCAAACAAGTATGGCCTCAGCTTCTTCAAGGCCCAAACCACAGCAAAGGCCTCCCTCTCAATGGCTGACCAACGTTTCTCTCTGGGGGTCAACCTTCTGCTAATAAAAGCTATTGGCTGATCCTGACCTTCATCATTCAATTGTGATAACACAGCCCCTACCCCCAACTCAGATGCATCTGTTTGGACAATGAATTGCTTGGAGTAATTAGGACTTTGCAGAATGGGAGCAGTGCACATGGCCTGCTTCAGGTCATCAAATGCCTTTTGACAGCTAACTGTCCACTGAACTTTCTTTGGCATTCTTTTAGAAGTTAAGACATTCAAAGGGGTCACTATGGATCCATACCCTTTGACAAATCTTCTGTAGTACCCAGTCAGGCCCAAGAAAGCTCTGACCTGAGTCTGGGTAGTTGGAGCAACCCAGTCCATTATGGTCTGTATTTTGCTCTGCAATGGTGAACCTGGCCTCCACCCACAAGGTGGCCCAGGTACACAACCTGACTCTGCCCTATCTGGCACTTGGTGGCCTTGATAGTTAGGCCTGCTTTCTGCAGGGCCTCCAAAACATTTCTCAGGTGGACCAGGTGATCCTCCCAGGTGGAGCTAAAGACAGCAATATCATCTAGATATGCTGCACTATAGGCTTCCAGGCCTGTAAGGACTTTGTTCACCAACCTTTGAAAAGTGGCAGGTGCATTTTTCAAACCAAAGGGCATCACCACAAATTGGTAGTGCCCACTAGGGGTAGAAAATGCTGTTTTGGCTTTTGCATCCTCAGCTAGTCTAATTTGCCAGTAGCCAGCTGTCAGGTCAAATGTGCTGAGAAACTTGGCTGAGGCCAAAGTGTCTATGAGCTCATCTGCCCTTGGTATGGGATGGGCATCAGTCCTAGTGACTGCATTGAGACCTCTGCAGTCTACACAAAACCTCATCTCTCTTTTACCACCCTGGGTGTGAGGTTTAGGCACTAAGACTACCGGACTAGCCCAAGGGATATCTGAGGGTTCAATCACACCCAAATCCAACATCTTCTGGACTTCAGTCCTGATGCAGTCCCTGACATGGTCAGGTTGCCTGTAAATCTTATTTTTAACAGGCAGACTGTCCCCAGTGTCCACTTCATGAGTGCACCAGGTAGTCTGACTTGGAGTCAGAGAGAACATATGTCTGAACTGATTGAGAACTCTTCTGCAATCAGTTTGCTGCTGGTCAGTGAGGCTGCCTGCCAAGGCTACACCATCTACTGATCCATCATCAGGGTTCGGAGAGAGCAGGTCAGGGAGTGGATCACTCTCTTCCTCCTGTCCCTCATCAGTAGCCATGAGCAAGCCCATGTCTGCCCTGTCAACATATGGTTTCAGTCTGTTGACATGGAGCACCCTGTGGGGGCTCCTGGGAGTTCCAAGGTCCACCAGGTAGGTAACCTCTCCCTTCTGTTCAACAATGGTATGGGGGCCACTCCACTTATCTTGTAGGGCTGCTGGGGCCACAGGCTCCAACACCCATACTTTCTGTCCTGGCTGATAAACAGTCAACACAGCCTTTTGGTCATGCCAGGCCTTTTGTAATTCCTGGCTAGCCTCAAGGTTTTTAGTTGCCTTCTTCATGTACTCAGCCATCCGGGAGCGGAGACCAAGTACATAGTCCACAAAATCCTGTTTAGCGGGTGTGAGAGGTAACTCCCATCCCTCCTTCACTAGACACAATGGACCCCTAACTGGATGTCCAAACAGAAGCTCAAATGGGCTGTAACCAACCCCCTTCTGTGGAACCTCTCTGTAGGCAAAGAGAAGGTAGGACAAAAGTATGTCCCATCTGCGCCTAAGCTTTTCTGGGAGACCTTTAATCATGCCTTCAAGGTTTTGTTGAACCTCTCAACTAAACCATTGCATTGTGGGTGATAAGGGGTGGTAAATTTATAATTTACTCCACACTCCTTCCACATAGCAGTCAAGTAACTAGACATGAAGTTTGCCTCTCTGTCTGATACTACCTCCTTAGGAAAACCCACCCTGGAAAAGATTCCCAGGAGGGCCCTTGCCACCACAGGAGCTGTGGTGGTCCTGAGGGGACTTGCTTCTGGGTACCTAGTGGCATGGTCCACCACCACTAGGATAAACCTGTGCCCAGATGCTGTTTGGGGTCTAGGGGACCAACAATGTCAATCCCTACCCTCTCAAAGGGAACCCCCACCACAGGTAGTGGTATCAGGGGGCCTTTGTGGTGCTACCTGCCTTACCACTGGCTTGACAGGTAACACAGGAGCGACAAAACTCCTTGGTGTCTTCAGACATATGAGGCCAATGAAAGTGAGGGACAATTCTGTCCCAAGTCTTGTTTTGGCCTAGGTGACCTGCCAATGGGATATCATGTGCTAGGGTCAATAGGAAGCTCCTAAACTTCAGAGGTATAAACAACTTCCTGGTGGCTCCAGGCTTGGGGTCTCTACACTCTGAGTAAAGGAGTCCATCATCCCAATAGATCCTATGGGTACCACTAGCACTCCCAGCAGCCTCAGCAGCAGCTTGCTGTCTGAGGGGTTCAAGAGAGGGGCAGCTCAGTTGCTCCTGGCTCAGATCTGCCCTGGAAGGGCCCCTTGTCCCCAAGAACTCAACCTGATCAGGCTCAAGCTCCTCTGGGACAGTTCCTTCTTCAGGTCTGAGATCATCTCCCTCAAGAGACTGATCTGCTTTCTGAGGCAGGGGGGAAGACACTGCCTTAACCCTACTGCTCTTCCTCTTGGGAGGCACCTGGTCCATTATTCCAGAATCCAGGGCCTGTTCAGTTTTAGACATTTTTGCCTGTGACCTGGTCATAGCAAACACATCTGCAGGGATGCCCAACATTTCTGCATGGGTCCTGAGTTCAACTTCAGCCCAAGCTGAACTTTCCAAATCATTTCCAAGCAAGCATTCAACAGGGAGGTCTGCACTTACCACAACCTTCTTAGGGCCAGTTACCCCTCCCCATGAGAAATTAACAACTGCCAGGGAATGGTCTGTCCTGACATTGCTAGCATTGGTCACTTGGTACATTTCACCAAGTATGATTTGCTCAAGGACTTCAAGATCTTTTGTCACCATTATGACACTTGCTCCTGTGTCCCTGAATGCCAAAGCCTCTCTTCCATTAATTAAGGGCTGCTGTCTGTATTTGCCCAGATTACTGGGACTCACATAGGAGGACATATCTATGTCTCCATCACAGATCAGGACAGCCTGAGTTGGAACTCTGACTAGGCCAGAGTCCATCTCAGATCCCAGGGTTACCCTACTACACCCTTATTTGGAACACCACCACTTGGAGCTGAACTAGGGGGAACAGTTGCCTTAGGGGCAATGGTGGCTGGAGTTGAGTCTTTGGTCTTTGTACAATCACTAGTCCAATGGGTTTTCTGCTTACAGATTTTACACCATGGTTTCTTTTGGCCTTTTCCTTTGTTTGATTGGGACTCCCCACCAGATGCAGATTTTTGGGGCCCTTGAGAAGACTTCTGGTCTTTACCCTTTTCCCCACCCTTATAAGAGTTCTTAGAATCTTGCTTCTTAGAGTCACCACCTTGGTTCTGAACCTTCTGCCTCACCCTGGTTCTGACCCATTTGTCTGCCTTCTGACCCAATTCTTGGGGAGAGGTCAGATCAGAGTCCACCAGGTACTGATGCAACAGTTGATTTTGACAGTTGTTAAGGAACTGCTCTCTCATGATCAAATTATACAATCCTTTGAAATCACACACCTTACTGCCAAGTAACCAGCCTTCCAGAGCCTTAGTAGCACAATCAACAAAGTCAACCCAGTCCTGAGTCTGTGCCTTTTGGGTATCTCTGAACTTTAACCTGTATTGTTCAGTGGTTAGGCCAAACCCTTCAATCAGAGCACTCTTCAGGACTTTGTAATTGTCAGCATCCTCTTCTCTTACAGTGAGGAGCTTGTCTCTACCTTTGTCTGCAAAGGAGAGCCACAAGATTGCTGCCCACTGCTCCTGAGGGACCCTTTGTACCTTACAGGCCCTCTCCAGTGCAGTTATCCATGTGTGGATGTCATCCCCACTCTGGTAGGGATGGAGAATCTTGTTCAGGATCCTATGGTCATGAGTATGATTTCTACCTCTAGGGACACTGTTGCTGCCACCATGGGGCTCTAGCCCCAACTTTTGTGAAGCTTTCTGAAGCTCCAGGGATGCCCTGTCTAAGGCCAATTGCTCTCTCTTGATTCTGAGCTTAGCTCTCTCAAACTCAAGCAGTTGGCACTTCTTCTCATAAGAGGATGCCCTTTTATGAGAAGCAGAGGACCCCATAGAAGTACCAGAATGATTAGACTCCTGAGAAGGAGATCTTGATCTTCTTGGTAGACTATTAACCCTTCCTGGGGGAGTGAAGAGGGGGCCACTGAGGCCTTCCTCTCCTTCAGGAAGAATTAGATTTTCATGGGGGGAATCATGTTGATCCCCCTGGCCAGCATCAGAGTCTGGGTCATAGTAGTTTTCACTACCTGGCCTTTCCTCTTCTACTGCCCCACCCAACTTGCCTGCCTCATCAGACCCTGGTGTCTTTCTGAGGTCATCTAACAGCAAAGCCTCTATGAGGTGTTGAGTGCTTGCATGTCTCCCTGTTTTCAATCTCCTAGAGGTACACATGTTTCTCAATTCCTGGAATGAGAGATTGTCATACCTAGTGGGCAAGGAGTCACTTACTTCAGGCCTTGCAGACATTCTGGTGTGGTGTGTTGTTTGCACCTACCTACTCTAGTGGGTACTGAAACTCTCTTGAGTTGTAGAAAGGGTGTGCTAAACCCTTGACACACAACTCTAAGTTCAGTAGAACTTACTGTATTCTAAACTTGATTTATATGTACCTATGTACCTATAGTGGTTTTCAGTTAGTCACTTCAAAGAGATTATCTGGTAAAGCAATAGCAAGCTTGAATCCAACCGCAGCACACCAATGTGAGAAGTTGGCCTGGCATATGCTGTCCACTAGTTATAGTGGGCACCTTGCACCAGTCCAAACGACCCTTATTGATGATAGGTTTAAAGACAACCTTTATTGAAAGCTATCCTAGTGGTAGCTATGGAGAGCAGCCTTCAGGCTAAGTCTTGAAGGAGTGTAAAGCAGCTTGGTTTACCAGATTATAACCTCTTGAATAACTAAATGAAAGGAGAACCACACAAGATATATATAAAATATATGTATTTATTTCTAAACACTAACTACTAATCTCTTTATGAGATTAGAGTTCAAGATACACAGTATCACAGTATTAAAACGACAGTAAATAGCACAATACACAGTGGGCTCCAGGGGGAGACCAAACCATATACTAAGAAAGTGGTATAAGAACCACGACTTGACTAGACACAGTGCCTAGAGCACATAGAATCGCTGGTACCCCAAGGAACCACCCAAGGTAGTGACACAGGGGACCCACGGGGGACGTGCGCAGTGTGAGAACACAGCCGCGAGCGCCATAGGATTCAATGCGGAAAGTCGCGGTTGGAATTTTAAAGCAAAAGGACGCTTAGGAGAGGACTTTGAGCAAACCCCTTTAGACTTAAGGGGTTCTAGGGCCAACACCCATGTGAGCACCGGAGTACTCGAGTTACCTCACCCAGGGAAGCCGGGTGCATAGGTGTCAAAAGGTGTCGGGAATCGTCGTCGTTTTCAATGGCGATCTGCTACAAAGTGCTGCTGCTGTGAAGAAAAGTGTCCGGGGTGATCCAAGCCTGGATTGAAGATGTGAAGAACCTGAAAGCAGAGGGGACAGAGTCTGGGTCACTAGCCAGTGACCAGGAGCGTAGCAATCGAATGCCCACCGATGTCGGGTGCGAAGAGGTGCGAAGAGGTGAAGCTTGACTCTGCAGCCACGGGGTCCTGGAGACGTCGACGATGACCAGGAGCCGGATTCGAGCTGTCCCACAAAGGATGTCGAGTGCTGGGGTGTCGGTGATCGGATTGACCACAACAAGCCTTGGCAAGAGCAAGCCACGCAGGAAGAGAAAAGATGCTTCTGTGCGGACCAGCAAGGTCCTGGGGACTCACCAAGTGATGGAGAGTCAGGGCACGCCTGGAGCAACCAGGGAAGCCCAATAAAAGTTAGAGTTGCCTTCTTGGGGACCCACAGGTCAACGGACCAGGGATCGCAAAGGGACCTCAAAAGGAATCACAAAATGGCGGCCCACGGAACACTCGTTGAGTGTAGGCCAACAATCTTCGGTGCAATTACTGCTCGGGGTCAGGGCTACAAGTAACCCAAAGCTCAGCCTCAGGGGTTGCCGGAAAGCTGATGCTTCTGCAAATGGTCGCGGTGTCCAGGGGTTCGGGTTGCACGGTCTCCACGAGGGATACGGGCCTCAGAGTTGCTGTGGGCACAGATTGACCTCAGAGACCTAGGAAAGCCCACCTCCTGTGTGGCAATATTCTTCGGAGTCCGTCGGAGATGCCAACCGGTCAGTTGCGTTAAAGGTGTCTGCCTTGCAGGGGAGTAACTCCTTTACTCCAAGGGAGATTCTTCAGTCGTCCAGCGTCGTGCAGATCGTCGAAGTACTTGGTTTCTGGGATCAGAGTTTAGTCCAGGTGTAATCTAAAGTCCTGTAGTCAGGGTTTCCTACTTTATACCCAAGGAAGGGGTTGGACAAACTCTGGGGACCCACCTATGGGAGGGTCAGGAAAGAGGGGTGGCTACACCCATTTCCTTTGTCCAGTTTCGCACCAGAGCAGGGGCTGTGTGCCCCTGCAACCGGTTTGAGCTGGACTATGCACAGGGACACCAAATGTGCCCCCAGTGCAGTCTTCAAAGCACTCTGAGAGTGCACCCACCCAGCCCCAATACACTAAAGCCTGTCTGGGAGGTGGTCACACCTCCCTGTGACAGGAAACCTATTGTCCAAGCCTCCCCTGCCGGAGTTTCGTCCAGCAGCAGGAGGGCAGACTCGTGTCTGTGGCTGCAGCATCCATTTTGTGATGCCAGGGCTCTGTTAACCGGGTATACCGGTGCTGCCATGTCTCTCCCTCTAGAAGGGTGGGATCATACTCCCACATCAGTTACTGGTGTGGGGGTAGGATTCCAAGGTGTTTGACACCAAACACGACAGTTTTCCATGCAGCCACTCCAAAGTTAGCATTTACCGTTTGGTTATAATGCATGTTAGAAATGGGGGTCTCTAGTTGGCAATCGCTTGCACCTTTGTCCAAGTAGGGGCCCTTCTTCCTAGTCAGGATAAGGGAGTTACACTCCTAAAATAACCCCTGCTCACCCCCTTGGTAGCTTGGCACGAGCAGTCAGGCTTATTCTAGAGGCAGTGTGTAAAGCATTTGCACAAAACCAACAGTAATACAATGTAAGCACTACAAACTGACACCACACCAGTTTAGAAAAATATCCAATATTTTTATATACTTAAAACAAGACCAAATACGATAAAAATCCACTATACAGTACTTCAAAAATAGTTACTTCTCAAAATGTCTTTAAGTTGCAAAATACTTTGAAAAACACAGTTTGTACGAGTCGGTAGCTCGGTCCGAGCCTACCGCGATGCTGAAAACAACAGAGTCTCGCAGTTCCCGCTGACCGCGTCGGTACGGGCCAGCAACAGCGGGACAGATTCGTTCACAGTACCTTTCTTAGTGCGGCTCACACAGGCGTGCGAGTCGGTCTTGGCATCCGTCGCGGTCACGATGCAAAATGGAAGCGGTGCAAGGTGCGGTGTCCCTCGATGCGGTGCGAGCAGCGGCTCGGTGACGATCGTGCAGACGGCGTCGGTGAGACCAAGGCTTGCGGTGCAGGGCGAGTCGGTGCTTGATGCAGTGCTGGCAAGTTGCGATGCGAGCGACAGAGCCGGTTGGTGGGAATTGGCGCTGGCCGAGCCGGACAGCTGTGCGTGACGAGTCGGTCACGGGTGTCGAGTCAGCAGCGACTGTGTCGGTGAGCCCAGGCCAGCGAGGTGAAGCGAGGCGATGCAGGTCGCGGTGTCTCTCGATGCGGTGCAGGCAGCGGCTCGGTGACGGAGTCGGTGAGACCTAGGCTTACGGTGCAGGGCGAGTCGGTGCGGCTTGCGGTGCCTTCAGGACACAAGGCCAGCGACGGAGTCGGTTGACAGAGTTGGTCGCGGTTCCCTCTTCTCTGTGGCAACTGAAACAGCAGTTCCAGGAGCGGTACCCAGAGGTTGGTGAAGTCTTTGCAGTCCCTGAGACTTCTCAACAGGAGGCCAGCTCGGTTCAGGCCCTTGGAGATACTCCGCACAAGTAGAGAAAGTTCAGTCCAGTCCTTTCACTGCCCAAGGCAGAAGCAGCAGCTGCAGGCCAACCCAACAAAGCAACAACACAGCAACGGGGCAGTACTCCTCCTGGCAGCTCTTCCAGCTGTTCGTCTTGGCAGGTTCCTTGATTCCAGCGAGATCTAAAGTTCTGGGGTTTGGGTCCCCCTTTTTATCCTCAATTTCTCTTTGTCCTCTGGAGGCAGAGGGGCCTTTGCCTGGTCCAAACCAGTTCTGGTCAGTCCTGGAGCACTTTGTTGACAAGTCTCCTTCCTTCCTTTCAGAGAGTAGGCCAGGGACATCAGACGCACCACATGAGGTGGAGCCAGCATTGTGGAGGGAAGGCACTGTCCTATTCAGGTCCCAGGTGCAACTCCTCCCACCCATCTGCATGTAGATGTTGCTATTCAGCCCTGTGCTGACCCACCCTGTCTCCTGGAATCCCCCAGCCCCTGTCACTCACACTCCAGACAAGGAATACACAACCTAGCAGAGGCAGGCTTGGATGGTTAGACAAGAAAATACCTACTTTCTAAAAGTGGTATTTTCAAACACAGAATGTCAAAACCAACTTCACTAAAAGATGCATTTTATCATTCTGAGTTCAGGCATAATAAACTCGAATTTCTACCATGTTCCCTGGGTCAGTTAGGATTATAGGATGTAATAATCAAACTGCCCATTCTGGCCTATGGATAACAGGTAGCCTTGCAATAGTGAAAAACGAAGTAGGCTGTAATTCACTAACATGCCACACAGACCAGGGCATGTCCTACCTTTCTCATACAATGCACCCTGCCCACAGGGGTACCTTGGGCCTACCTTAGGGGTGACTAACATGTAGAAAAGGGAAGGTTTAGGGACTTGCAAGTGTGTGCACTTGCCAAGTCGACATGGCAGCCCCATGCTGCACACAGGCTCTGCAATGGCAGGCCAGAGTATACACTTTACGGGCTGTTTGCGTGGGTGGCACAATCCAGTGCTGCAGCCCACCAACAGTATTTGATTTATAGGCCCTGGCACTCGCAGAGCACTTTAGTAGGGACTGACACATACATCAAATAGGCCAATCATGGAAATTCCAATCCATAACACATTTTCTACAGGAGCACTTGCACTTTCCCACTGGACAGCAGTGAGGAAAGTGCGCAGAGTCATTACACCAACAAAAACAGAGTCAAAACCAGGAGGTCAGAAAGCAAAAAGTCAGGGGAAACACGCCAAAAGATGGCAAGTCTAACAATGCACTTAAGAGTATATGGTCTGGCTGCATCACAAACAACCCCGGAATGAAGATTCCGAAAGCTGCAGAGGGGCTCTGCTCATGCATGGGCACCCTCTCACATGAAACCCAGCACCCTGCCATCAGGATTGTTAAGGCCTGCCATAGGGGTGACTGATAGGTTTACATGTGCAGTGATATGGAGAGATATAGGGAACCTATACCTCAGTAAGGGGTGAATACACCACCTTACACAGGCTGCTGTAGCAGACCTGTTGTGTCATTTTAAAAGGCTTCCCAGGGGTGGCACAATACATGCTGCAGCCCCTGGTAGGCCTCTGGGGTACCTATGCCCTGGGTACATAGTATACCATATACTAGGGACTCACAAGTGTACCCCAGAATCCAATCTGGAGTGTACCTAAAGTACATACAGTCAATTTAGAGTAGAAAGCAGATAGACTGGGATCCTGATTAGCAGGGCCACAGTCTGGCTAAGTCGAAAAACAGTGAAACGTCAGCAAAAAGTGGGGGTAACTATAAGAAGCAGATCCTACTCTCCTACAGCGCTGAGTTCGTGGTTTCTTGGAGACTAGTGTCTCAGCCTTGAGTTTCAAGTAAGGTTTCCTTGTTTTCTTCAATTTGACGTGAGAGAGTTGCTCCTCCTCTCAGCGTCTGGATTTAGAGTATGCGCAGTGATTGTAGTGCGCGTCTCTGTTCGGTGATTCGATACTGAGTATGCGCATTGAGTTCAGTGCGCGTCTTCGTTCAGTGTTTCGACATTGAGTATGCGCATTGAGTTTAGTGCGCGTCTTCACTAGAGTTAAACACAGAATATGCACAGTGAAAGTTGAATGCGTCTCTGTCTGTGCCTTATTCGGAGTATGCGCAGTGATATTTTAGAAGAGAAAATTATCAGAAAAGGTGTCAGGTGACGCGTAGCTCCTTCTTGGAGAATAGTGATTTTGAATCGACGCATGACAGGAAATAAAAAGTAATTTCCAGAGTCAACACTAGTTGATTTGGAAGTTTCCCCTCGCTATTAATCCCTTCGTTATACCTTGAGAACGAGTGAGGGTACACCAGTGGAATTAGTGAGTAGTTATATTTGGGAAATAGTTATATCTAGAGCTTCCCTATTATTTCACTCACAACACAATTAAGTCTTGCCACCACTTACCTGATTAGCAACTCGAAGTCCTGGTCTGTTTCTGGAATCTCGTTGTTCCTTCAGCAAACTTCTGAGTTCCTATAGAGTACAAAGAAGAGTACAGACTCTATAGCACAACATTTGAGAAAGAACAGAAAATTCTAATTATATAAGAAAAGTCAATTCTCACATCTACATCATTTATGCAGAGAATAAAAGAAGAGAGGCAATAGTCAAGTCAATTCTGGGTATGTAAAAAAATGAAATGCATGTTTATTAGTTAATATAAAAATATAATAAGAATTGAGTAGAGTCTTTTGTAGTAAGTTGTTACATGCTTTCACTTGCAGTTCTTCGCCCATTTACAAGTACACCAGAAGATAAAAGGCACAGAGAGTTGTGGAGTACAAGAAGAAAGGGAGAAGAACTAGAAGGAAGACTTGGCTGTCTCTTCTCTGTCCCCATCCCCTTTCCCCCCTTTGAGTTTTTCTGTCGCTCAAGTTAAATTTGACGATGGAGGAAGTTGGAGAGGGGGATTGGGTTCTAGCGTCGGTATGCTCCTGTGCAATCGTGGTGAGCCCTGACAAATCTCCACCTCCCCAGCCTTAGCGCAGCCGAATCAACCGGAATGGATCTCCCCATCACGCAAGAAGAAATACAAGCTACCCTCTCACACATCGCGGCTGGGAAAACGCCAGGCCCGGACGGCTACACACAGGAGTATTACTCCGCCTATCGAGACATACTGGTCCCACACTTCTCGGCCCTATACACAGAAGCCATAAAATCAGGTTAATTCCTTCCAGAGACTGACAGAGCCACCATAGTCATCATTCCTAAAACGCAACCACCCTCGCCAGCCCATACCGACTACCGCCCCATATCCCTAATCAACACATAGGTCACAATTTACGCCACAGTCCTGGCCCAACGTCTCAGACCATACCTCAACAAACTGGTCCATCCTGACCAATGCAACTTCATGCCGGCGCGGAGTACCAGGCACTGTCTCAGGCGCCTCCACCTAGCCCTGGCCAACCGCCAGTCGCTAACCCCCTATCTGGCTCTTCTCCTAGTCGCGTTTGAGAAAGCTTTTAACTCTGTTGACTGGTGATATCTGGATGATGTCCTTGCCGCCATGGGCATGGGTCAGGGCTTCCGCCGTCTGGTACAGATCCCATACTCTAAACCGACCACAAGGGTGCTCATAAATGGAGCACTCTCTGACGCGTTCCCAATCAGGAGGGGCACGAGGCACAGATGTCCCCTCTCACCCCTCCTCTTCGTCCTGGCGATGGAGCCGTTGGCCAGCCTCATTCGTACTGACGAACGGGTCCAAGGCTGGAAGTGGAAAGGTTCTCATGAGGACAAAATCGCCTTATACGCAGATGATGTCCTACTCTTCCTCGCAGAGCTGGCCCAATCCGGCCCCAGATGCCTTCAGATACTCCGCATCTTCGAACGTGCCTCTGGCCTACACTTGAACCCCGCGAAATCGACCCTGGTGCCCCTGCATCTATCTAGAGAATGCTTTGATTGGCAGTCTACCATCCCCATTAGGCGATAATCGTTTAAATACTTAGGGATCTGGGTCGCCCTACTCCCTGAACTGGCTTGGGCACTCAATATCACCCCACTGGTCACAAAAGCCAAAAAAGACCTCCAGAAGTGGCAAACCCTACCGCCTAACCCACTAGGCAGGGTAGCCCTCTTTAAAATGATGATTCTTCCCCGATTCCTATACATCGTCCAAAACACCCCATTCCACATTCCCCGGACCTGTTTCAAGGAACTGGACAGCTTGGCCACAAGGTTCCTCTGGAATGGTTCAAGACCACGTATGGCCCTCTCTCGCTGCCAGATCCCATCCTTTGACGGAGGCATGGGTATGACAAACCTGTACTTATATTACCTAGCAGCCCGCCTCCTAACATTGCACGACTAGTTCAATGGGGGCTGGTCCGACCCTGCCTACAGGACCGAGTTGAAAGACCTGGGACTCTCCCAGATCCAGACTATGATGTATGGTTGTCAAGGCCTTGAATCCTCAGGATCGGATGTTGCTATGTATGATCCACCTCCTGATAGCTCCAAGGTCTGGTTCATGTACTACAGACTTAATGGAGTGATCAAGCGGGGGAAGGGAAGGAAGGGGACAGCGGGGAAGGAGACCTGTAACACAAAAAAAAAACAATAATACCAAAGATCATATGCGTACTCTCAAACTCTAAATGTGTTGAATGTATACATTAGAGATACCTGAAAAGAAAGGAGAGTGTTGCCTTAAATAAACTCTGGAAGAATGGATTCATGATATCCACTCTGCGTTCTGGGGTGGAGAGGAATAGACAAATACAACACTACATCAGATGGATACTTCTTTACATGTACTGCATTGTCAGCACCGAAGTAGTGGGAAAACCAATGAAACTCACCTACCCACAATATATAAAGGAGAAGTCTAACAGGGGTGGAGAGTCTTGGCAATCCTGGAACTCTCGAACAACCCCTGCTGTAGGAAACATAAAACATAGACAACCACCAGTAATGTCAACACTGGTTATTTGCTCTTGTTCAATGTATTAATCAAGTCAAGAAAAATAATTGCAACACTTCAATAACGATGGTACCCTTCGTATCCTGGGTACGATAGTAGATACATCGATTCACCAAATATAGTTCATTGTAATAGGCTTTCTGACTTCAATATCTCTTAACATGAGCTTTCTGAAAAGAACCATTCCAATGGCTGGTAATGCCTCCTGTAATGTCAATGGGTTGCTCTCTCTGCATAAGCCTCAAGCCCTCGGCTTTCCAACATGAAAGAACAGCAGTGTACCAATTCTCCAATATCTCCTTTGAGAATACGGAAAAGAAATGTTCCTGGTATTGTTATGTTTCGTATAGAGGCCCTAATATAGACACGTTCATATATGCCGTATATGGTCATAATCGTATATGCCCTATTATGGTCATAATCGTATATGCCCTAGTATGGTCATAATCGTCTATGCCCTATTATAGTCATGATCTCCTATGCCCTAATATAGGCATGATCTTTCACCTACATTAGTTCCCTACAGTACACAACGAACTCTGAGGGTTGAACGTTATCTAGTCTGTGGTTTGAACACAGGCCTACAATGTACTGTGAGCATTCACCAGCTACATCTCCCGCATAATATGTATGTACAAAGTTCACCCCTGACGTCTTCCTCATGTCCAACAAAGACCAATACAAACCATACTAAGGGATGAGACACTTTAGGGTATAAATACACCACATCTTGCCACGGTAAGACAGAGGGAACCGAGACTTCCATGCCGACACACTGACCAGAGACGCTGATGCTCCTGCATGCAGTTGCTCCAGCTGACAGCGGTCTAACACAGCCCTTGCGGGGTGTCCAACTCGAGACCAGGACGGGGTCCCACACTCTCTCTATTCAGGTAATGGGGTTCGACTAAATCCTAGAGGGATTCTTGGCTCTTAGGCTTTTAGACCTACACACATGCTAGGTACACTTAGGTACATCTAGTTAGGCATCGTAGGAGTACGTGCACTTTTATAATGCATTTCAAATATTCATGTATGTAACCATCATTATTGCAATATGGTAGAACTGTACTATCCTTTCACTTTTATCGTACTGCTGATAATATATCTCTGCTATTGTCTCTTGGTTGTTGCAGCACATATATTCTACACTAGAATAACAACTGTTCAATAAATACTTATTGAAACGCCCAGATTGTTTATTCTGTGTAACTCTCTGAGACAAACCGAATAAGTAAGCACGAGTGACTGAGCGAAAAGTAGTACATTGTTTCCACGATTCTGAGGGATCAGGGTTGTCATGATCTAAGGTTGCCAGAAACTAATCTCTCCCCGATAAGAGGAGATTCTAGTGGCACTGTGAGCTAGCTAATGCAAATCCAGCTAACATACGCGGTGGGGGTGCACAGAGCCAGTCTACCACCAAGCCCACAGGTTATGTTATCAAAACGCGCAGGTCCTGCAGGGGTACTATAGGAACTACACGACATGGCGCCACCAACGTTGGTTGGGTACTTATTTAACAGTAGAATTTGAGTAGTTCAGTCGTGCTAGTCTCAGAGAACCTACTCACAAAACCCCAGAGACGTCTGGAGTGGGTGAGCACAAAATCTGCCGCAGCTGAGTAGTACGAAAATACTATTTATTGGCTGTTGGTTATTCAAGCTTGAAAGGACATAGTGTTCCTAAAAATTGTGCATAACACCTTATCTTAGTTCCCTTGGAACACTTCTTCCTCTAAACATGACTAATACTGAGGTAAGGGCAGAGAGAGTTGAACTGAATTTTTCAGACGAAGGAGAAGATCCTGCGGATGCAATACAGATTGCACCAAAATTCAGAAGGACAGTCACCCTAAGACTATTAGAAAATGGTTTACAAGCTAGGGGTGGCATGGTAGTTTTCATGATTGAGGCACACGAATCAAACAAAACAGAGGTATTCTATTCATGGGTTACACTCCCAGCAGCAAATGCAGTAACAAATAAATTTCACTACTATATAGAAGGAGATGCACCACGGGATTATTGTCCATTTGAGGACATAGAGATTCCACCCACTTACCGGGAACATTATTACTGGTTTAATGGCGCTCTACCCCACGTACAAGGAAGAGCAAGGTTAGGCCCACTCGGATGAGAAGGAGCCACATGGCCAATATTAGCGGCCTACACACCACATCCTGACATTGACACAATGCCACCAGGAGATTTACTCGTACAACACAAAGATTTAATTAAAATCTACAGAAACCTGACACAATTTGTCATGAGGACTTTAACAATCCAACCTGCACCAGGTGCAGCAAATAGTACTCCAGCTCAGGGTACAGGAAATAAAATTACTCCACAAACATTACACGCGGGAATGGGCAAAATGCCCGCAAAACGCGAACAAATACCATTCTGGATAGCTCAGAAAATAACTCAGCTTGAGGCAGTATTCCCGAATACTACCACCTGTGATAAACACAGAATACTAACAATCTGCTTGCCCATGGGGATCACACCACAAATAGAGGACTGCACCTCTTGGGGTACAGTCTTTGCTGCCATAATATACCAGAACGCATGGTATCCCGTCATTAGCAGTAGTACCTGACATATTGAGACAGATACAAAATGAGTACGGAGCAGAGCCTTCCCTTAACTTAGGGATGAAGTTACTAGGTAACTACGAACAGGTATCAGCCATAATACTAGCTAACATTAAGGGGGAAGCAGCCTCAGTGGCGATCCGCCAACGCCTAAGGGAGTTCAGTTCAGTAGATCAACAACACGAACTACCCAAAATAATTGAAACTGCGTATGCAGAACTAGGCAGAGACAGTTTAGGTGGGAAAGCATTAAAACCACAACTGGTGGGCAGTTCTGAAAAGGACACTACAAAGCAGACACCTACTTCTTCTAAAAAGAAGTGGGAGAATAAAAAGCAACAAAAGTCTAAAGACAGCAGATCTCAATCCAGAGGTAGGTCTCCTCAACAGGAGCCCTCTGAAAGGAGGTATAACCTCCGGAATAGGGATAATATTAAAAAACCTGACAGGTATCAGGATACTGATACACGTTCCTCTCGTTCCTTTCAGGGTTCATCAAAAAACTCAGAGAGGGAAGGACGGTCAGAACACAGACAAGAGGAGCATACAAAGTCCAGAGATACGCAATGCACTGCAGACTACGCACCTAAAAAAGAAGATAAACAAAAATCAAAACCTCAGTTCAAAAAGAAGAAGGTAGCAGGTCTCAAGATCAGACATGCCCAGAATTCTGAGGACACAGCTTCTGAACGGGGAATGGGCTCTGACGATGCTAGACAGCGCGGCAAAAGTAACAATAGCTCGCCAGAACCTGAAGGAATTTCTGGTGACAGCGGAGTTGAATGAGTATATCACGGTGGAAACACCTGATACTCGGGTAAGTGTCCCACATAAGTTACATGAGATAACACTCCGGATGGAGGGGGACAAGCCCAGGAAAGTTAAAGGTCTATTTTGGAAAAATCTGTCATCTGGATATGACATCCTATTAGCAGAGCAAGACTGGCCGCCAGCATTCATCATGGAGTGCCCTAAGGGAGAAACGGTAATTTTTCCAGCATTTTCCGACCTCGTTCCCATACATTTAAAACATGCATATGCGCAGGAGTGGGCGGTTGCCCTAGCTCCGGCATTGTACAAAAATCATGCTGGTTGGGATGAGGATTCAACCCACCACGTGATCCCGTTAAAAGTTTCCCAAAATGCTCAAAGGTAATACGCTATAAAGCAGGAAGTTAAAAAACAATTTCAGGGAGATCTTAGATCAACTAGAATACCAGGGGGTGATTGAAAATTGCACTTCACCTATGAACAATCCTTTGTTTCCCGTAATGAAACCTGACAACACATATCGTTTAGTTTTGGATTACAGACATTTAAACACTTGCACAAAGACATTTGCAGTTCAAAATGCACACAGTGCCGCATTAATGAATAACATTGTGCGGAAAAAATACAAAACAACACTTGATATCTCAAATGGATTTTTCTGCCAAAATATAGCGCCTGAAAGCAGGTATTTGACCGCATTCTCAGCGCTAGGGTCACAACGGCAATTTTGTTGACTCCCCCAAGGGTATAAGAATAGCCCGGGGTTGTTTTCAGCAAGGGTAACAGAGTTACTCCAAAATTTGGATGAGGAAGCATTGTCCTATATGGATGACATTTATCTGACGGATGATGACTTACCGAGGCACTTGACCAGGGTGAGCACCATTATTATGAGATTCGCCTCCGAGGACTATAAATTAAATTTCAAAAAATCAAAAATTGCCCATTTCAATGTCCTGTTCCTAGGGTATGAGCTGTCAAGTGAAGGAAAAAGCCTAGCAGCTAACTTTTTAGAAAAGTGTGTGCTGCTCCAACCTCCAAAATCGTTAAAGAATTTACAATCAATTCTGGGATTCCTAAATTTTGGTTGAACATACATTTTGGATTACGCAGAAAGAGTAAAACCTTTCTACGACTTAATAAAACCTGATTTTTCAGTCAGACAATGGACACAGAAACATACAAACCTCCTACGTTCACTACAAGAAGACATGATAGCTTCAAAACACTTACAGACACGCGTAAACGTACGCAACTTAGTGATCCGAATAATAGCAGGTCAATGCGGGTACACTTACTTAACCTTCAATGAAGGTGAAACGGTACCAATCGCATACAAATCACACCTGTACACAAACGCAGAGATGCGTTTCACTTCAACAGAAAAAATCCTGACAGCAGTGCAGACCGCTGTAGCAAGAGAAAGAGCTCTGGCTCAGGGAAAGCGCATAATAGTCGTGACCCCAGTACCAGCCTTAGAGGCTGTTACAAAGGCTAGCATTCCAAATGCGAAAGCCTTACATCCCAGATGGATACAATGGGCTAATTCTCTTACTGCAACGGATGTTGAATACAGATTTGATCCAAGTTTAAAAACACAAGCATTTCTGAAATACGAACAAGAATATTCTCTACCAAATGAGATTTTGCCTCTAGATCAGTATGAATACATTTTTTTCACTGACGGATCTGCTCAACCGGCCATAGGGAGTAAGCAAGCTTACAGCGCAGCGTGTGCAATCATTAAAGGTCGCATGCGCGATGGAAAGTTCCATCCAAGTTGCACTTAAACACAATCTCTAGGAGACTGCACGGCTCAGTTGGCAGAATTAAAAGCACTGATACTGGCACTTGTAAATACGGAATACGAATTCCCCACACTAATTGTGTGTGATTCCTTTTACTGTGTACAGTCATACGCTTAGAGACCTGAAGGTGATTTTGCGCTATACAAAAGACATTTAACATAACATAACATACAATTAATACTTACATAATTGGGAATAAAACGGGTTTAAAGACGCAAAAGGTGGCACAATTTGTAGGAGAGTAGGATCTGCTTCACATGGGTACCCCCACTTTTTGCTGATGCTTCACTGTTTTTCGACCTTAGTCTGGCTGGGGCCCTGCTAATCAGAACCCCAGCCTAGCTGCTTCCTCTTTAAAATGGTTTCCATGTGCCTTAGGCACATCTCTGATTGGAATCTGGAGTGCCCTTATAAGTCCCTAGTATATGGTATACTATGTACCCAGGGCATAGGTACCTCAGAGGCCTACCAGGGGCTGCAGCATGTATTGTGCCACCCCTGGAAGGCCATCCAAACTGACACCACAGGTCTGCTACTGCAGCCTGGGTAAGGTGGTGCATGCACCCCTTACTGTGATATAGGCTACCTATATCACTACATACATACACACATATAAACCTATAAGTCACTCCTATGGCAGGCCTTATCAATCCTGAAGGCAGAGTGCGTGGTTCCTATGTGAGAGGGTGCCCCTGCATGAGCTGGGCCCCTCTGCAGCGTTCGGAGACCCTTCTCTGATGCTGTTTGTAGTGCAGCCTGACCATATACTCTTAAGCGCATTATAACCTCGCGTTAAATGCTAACTTTGGGATGGCTGCACGGAAACATGTCGTGTTTGGTGTCAAACATCTTGGAATACTACCCCCCCGCCAGTTCTGGCGGCGGGGGTAGCATTCCACCCTTCTAGAGGGAAAGACATGTACACACCGGTATACCCGGTACTGACTTTCCAGAGCCCTGGCATCACAAAATGGATGCCGCTGCCACAGACACGAGTCTGGCCTCCTGCTGCTGACCGAAACTCCGGCAGGGGAGGCCTGGACAATAGGTTTCCTGTCCCAGGGAGGTGTGGCCACCTCCCCAGACAGGATAGTGTGTATTGGGGCTGGGCGGGAGCACTCTCGGGTGCTTTGAAATCCTGCACCGGGGGCACACTTGGTGTCCCTGTGCATACCCCAGTTCAAACCGGCTCAGGGGCTTCCAGCCCCTGCTCTGGCGCAAAACTGGACAAAGGGAAAGGGGTGCAACCACCCCTCTGCCCTGACCCTCCCATAGGTGGGGCCACAGAGTATGTCCAACCCCCTACCTTAGTATAAGTAGGGGACCCCAGTCCTTAGGACTTTAGATTTACCTAGACGAAACTCTGACACAGAATCCTGGACCTTCGACGCTCTACTTTAAGATTAGAGGACTGAAGAATCTCCCTTGGGGTCAAGGAGTGACTCCCCTGCTTGGCAGGCACCAAAGAAGCAATTGTCCGGTCTGCATCGCTGAAGCTCCCGTCGGACGCCGAAGTCTTTGCATCACCAGAGGTGGATTTCCAGACTTCCCCGAGGCTGTCCTGAGTCCCCAGCAAAGCTGAGGCCCGTAGCTGTCGTGGGTAACGTGGAACCGTGACCCCTGGACACCGAACGCATTTGCAAGTGCATCCTCTTCTGGGTCTCCCACAAAGTCGTGCTTTGGGCTCCGAGTAGCCCAAGCCTCCAGCACCAACTGCACCGAAGATCACTGGCCTCCACTCCACGAGTGTCCTGTGAGCCAGCTCCACGTGCATCGTCTCGAGGCTCCTTCGCGGTCGCTAGTCCGTTGGCTAGTAGGCCCTCCCGAAGGCCAATCTTTTTCTGCTTGGGCTCCCTGGTTGCTCCAGGCGTGCCCTGACTTACCCTCGCTGGGTGAGTCCCACAGACCTTGCTGGTCTGCAACATCGTCCTTCTTCCAGTTCCACGAGACTTGCCGTTGCCAAGGCTTGTTGGGTCCAATCCGGTCGCCGACACCCCTGCACTCGACAGACGTCGTGGGACAGCTCGAATCCAGCTCCTGGTCGTCGTCGACGCCTCCTGGACCTCGTGGCTGAAGAGTCAAGACGACCGTCAACCTACCTGAAGCACTCGACATCGGTGGGCATCTGCTCATCGCCTTCCTGGTCACTGGCTAGTGACCCAGACTCTGTCCCCTCTGCTTTCAGGTTCTTCAGATCTTCGATCCACCTTTGGATCCACCCGAACACTTTCGACTTGGCCGCCAGCAGCACTTTGCAGCAGATCGCCATTGAAAGCGACGACGAAACCTGACCCCGAAAGACACCTATGCACCCGGCTCCCCTGGGTGAGGTAACTCGAGTACTCCGGTGCTCCCGTGGGTATTGACACTAGAACAGCCTAGTTCTCAAAGGGTTTGCTCCAAGTCCTCCTCTAAGTGTCCCTTTTCTTTTAAATTCTAATTGCGACTTTCCCCATAGAAGTTAACGGTGGTTCGCGGTTGTGTTCATACAGTGCACGCGTCCCCCGTGGGTCCCCTGTGTCACTGCCTTGGGTGGTTCCTTGTGGTCCAAGCACTTCTACAGGCTCTAGGCCTTGTGTCTAGCTCAGTCGTGATTCTTATACCACTTTATTGGTATATGGTTTGAGTACGCCCCTGGGGCTCAAACGTGTATTTGTGCTATTACTGTAGATAACTAACTTATAATTTATGTACTTGAACTCTAGCCTCATAAAGAGACTAGAGGGGTGTGTTTAGTAATAAATACATATATTTTGAATATATACCTGGTGTGGTCCTCTTTCATTTGGTCACTCAAGAGATTATAGACTGGTAAAACAAGCTGCTTTACATTCCTTCAAGACTTAGCCTGAAGGCTGCTCTCCATAGCTACCACTAGGATAGCTTTCAATAAAGGTTGTCTTTAACCTATCTCCAATAAGGGGTTGTTTGGACTGGTGCAAGGTGCCCACTATAATTAGTGGACAGCATATGCCAGGCCAACTTCTCACACAATTAAGCATAAAATGCTATAGGAACAGGTAGTGGAGTTGAGAAATGAACTACCAAGGGCTCACGTGATACATACACTGAGTCATCAGCGTGATGGCGTTCACGTTGAAGGGAATTCATTGGCTGATGAAGCCGCAAAGGGGGCTGTACGCACAGCGTCCGTAGCTGCAATAACTCGTTCAAAAACGAGAATAGACGGCGAGATTATGGTAGCTGTCATTGCTTCAGGCAAAGGCAGCACAGCAGTACCAAAGAAATTTCCACTCAAGTACTCTTACAAGTTAGATGCAAACAACATTCCATATGCTCAGATTCCTGGAGTGGGGGATAGAGTCATACCAAATATGGATCGTAGGCAAGGCTTAATTCTAGCAGCACACAAGGGTTTGGGCTCTGCGCATACAGGCGTTACAGCGACTATTTCTTTACTGAAACAGCGCTACTGGTGGCCAGGGTTAACAAAGCAGACCAAAGACTACGTCTTAAAGTGCGACATCTGCCAGCAGATGAAAGGTTCCACCGTAGCACGCCCAGCGCAGACACCATTACTAAAATCAGACAAACCTCTCGCATGCGTGGATTTGGACCACTGCGGACCCCTACATTCTGATGGGGCCAAGAAATATATCATGGTTGCAGTGGATTCCTGCTCTAGATTCCTATGGGTCTGGCCTCAGCGCTCGGCTGACGCTCGAACTGTTATAAAAGATTTGCGAGTCTTTATCGGCACATACGCAGTTGGCACGTTACATTCTGACCGTGGCCCGGCGTTTAGCTCTCGGGCTTACAAAGAGGCCATGGAAGGAATGGCCGTAGCATTACGGTACTCCTCTCCGTACCATCCTGATGGTAATTCGGTTGTGGAGAGGAAAAAACGTGACTTAAAGCAATCTTTAACAGCTAGGGCATTAGGCAAGGGCGGTAGTTGGGTCAGTCACCTTTATGGGGTCCAAAGAGCAATTAACAACCAGCCAAGAAGCTCTCTAGGAGGTGTCACTCCTCACGAGGTCCTATTTGGGACAAGAATGTGGGTACCTGATCTTGATTGTGAAGGCACAGTGGCGGATGAAAAACAATTTGATATCCATGATCGTTTGGCTGTTTTACAGGATCTAAATGAATCCAGGACACAACAAAGCAACGTCCACTTAAAACAGACCGCCACTGAGGAAGTCAAGGCAGTATGGCAAGACCTGTCTGGATCCCAAAAGTCGGGGATCTGGTCAGAGAAAAGATTGCAGACAAGAAAGAATTCAGACCATCCTACAGAACAGCTGTACCGGTCCTAGCAAACCAAGGCTCAAGAACAGTACTTCTGCCGCCTCTTGCCGGGAAAAAGGAGAAAAGATTTGTCTCAATCGACTTAATCAAACCACACTATGTGGCCGATACTAAACAGTAGGCCTCGTGGACTCCACAGTAGCAGACACCCTCCTCTCGCTATAATCCAAGAAGTTCAAACAGAAAGACTCATCACGTTTGAAGAGCCACCTGTACGGAATGAAGGACTAAGCAACAATGCTATGGAACTCGTTCCACTTCAACAAGAAATTCAACTTCAAAAAGAAAATCAACTTAACAACGAAGTTGCAATAAGACTGACTACAGACGTCTACGTCAACATGCCTCGTCAAGAGCAAAATCCGATCTCAACAAATCCCGATGCAATTCCAACAATTGATCGAACTGCTTCTGGCTACTTCATGAACTTTGATACGTTTTCACTGGATCCAAGCGAGCCGGAAGCGACGCCAGCCCAAAAATCACACAAACAGAAACTCATTGACTTTTTGCACTTTTTTAGAAAGACTTACCTGGTGTCACCTTGGCTAGAACTATGGTATATCACTGGGATTCTATTTCTTCTTTTCTGGCTAGGTTTAACTATAACTTTTAGTATGCTTATTAATGGACGTTATCTCCAACAGAGCTCTACAGCCCAAAGAGTCAATTTGATTTTAAAGCCACACCAGTCTTCACATCGTGAACCAAGAGACTTGTCTTCAGTGAACATCACAGCAATTCCTATACCGGACGGTATAGTATGGGACAAGATTGATTTCGATATATTCGGTCCGACTGAACTTTTAAAGCTTAAACATGTATTTAAAATTTCTTTAAGTGATATCATTGCCTCCAGTACATTTTCTGATGATTGGGACACTGAAACTGTAAATAATATGATGTCTGATTTAGAAAAACTGCAGCATTTCCGAACAATGAAATGTTAGAAGGTACTTCAGACTATGATACATTGTACTGTTACCAACATTATGGTCATAATTTCTTGCACAAATCTATAACACCTAGAAATGTATTTGAATACCACCAGTGGGAACACTGCCCAACACCTCCAAAGGTAGTTCGCAAACTTTTGCACAGAAATTCACACACTTTTCGGGGTTTAATACATCTGACCTGAAGTCATTTTATTACAAAGTAGCAACAACATCAGCACAGAAAATTATGTTGACTAACACCAAACAGATTTACTCTGCTTCCTTTATGGCCCAGTTGTCTACATAGGGTTTCGACCTATGGAAGGACACTATAGATTTAAAATCAATCTGGGGTTCTAGGGACTGGCAGGTCCAGGGAACAGAAGCGCTTTTTATTCCACAGCAGATGATATTTCCAAATGAAACAACTGTGCAACAGACATCCTGTCTTGGACTAGCCAAGAACAAGGAAATGAACACACCTGGGTTTCCAGCACCATCACAGATGGGTGGGGGGCAGAATTCAACTACACATGGGGTAGGATTAGATGACATTCTACAGTACAACAGGTCAGATCCCAATTGGACAGAATGGCTGATTTGGCCGTTTGACACGAACACATGTCAACCGAGGGGTTTAGTATCAGTAGGCCAGATACACGCTATGCACAGAGACAACACCCAGGGGTAGTGACATCCTATAGTGTTGGGAAGTTGTGCCTTGATTGGCTAGAGACCTCAACACTCACAGAAGTGAAACATCACTTGACCTTACTCACACCCGATGTAGACCTTAGGGATTTTTTGCTAGGCCCAAGGAAAACATGTCAGAAATGTTTCATATATGCTGGCATCTATGCCTACTATAATGAGAACTGGAAAATATCCCAACAGGAGGCCGCAGAAAGAATACGGGAAATAGACCGTATTAACTTAGAGAAGGCATTAGCTGTAGTGGATAATGGGTTAACAACTTTGACCTCCAGGATTTACTCCTTAGGCAACATTGTATCTTCGGCAATTGACGTATTAGAACAAGACTTGGCCTTGTTACAACACGGGCAATCTCAGTTACGTTCTATTATGATGTTAAGCTGGACGCTGCAATCTTTGCGTGCAGGCTATGTGCCCTGGCGTTTCATAAACACCACGTCTCTGTTTTCGGGATACAATCTAACTGATAAACAGACAGAAATGGTACAAAGGGGAGTCAAATATACAATGCTGCGTATTGAGAAACTGGAAAGGTTACCATTCACTGTAGCCGAATCCCCATCGACTGAATGGCTAATTCATGGCCAAATCACTCTGCCAAATCACTCTGCCGGTCACTACATTTCAGTTTCAATATTGCCTTGAGCAAAGGCAGGCAGGCAGATATGAAAAAATGGGTAAGGAATACATTAAGGAAACTTGGGAGTTACCATATAGATATCGATGCCGGAGTGGGGATCGAGAAGTGTATCTGAGTGGTACAAACTGCAAGAACGCTTTAAGTGGTTCTCTCATGTGTCAGGATATTTCTCTGCACGGAGCATGTAGTGGTTCAGTAGCGAACTTATCTTGTCACATGTCAGGAACTCCAGCGGCCATGATCACGCTGGTTTTTCCAGCTGCTCTCGAATGGGAGTTACTTGATGCTAATCGATCAAGGTTGCTGTGGGATGCTTCTGGGCATCGCCTATCTGGTCACTGTTAACTCCAGGGTTACTTGCTGTATGCAAGTATTGTTTCCGCCACTGAACACAGTCAGGGAGGCACCGTTATGGCCTTCGTTGAATGTTTCCTTTATACAATTTGATACTTTGAGCAGACTGAAAGCCATGCTTTTACAGCAACCCGTGCCCTTAACCTCTGCTCGAGAAACCTTTGAACTTCAAGTTGCAAGGACCTCGACTGAGATACAGGTGCTTATACGTACGAACTGCCCCTTTCATTTCGCAGAAATGGTGGGTCGTATCTTTAACATGTCTGCTGATACGAGCGGTATTGTACACCTATTTAAGACCATAAGGTCAGGACTATTAAGCACCCTTCAGACAGTCCTCGGAGTAATCCCAAATTTTATACACTCCATAGTGGGAAGCGTCTTTGGAGGTCTCCCGCTTATCCTGTTCCTTATTGCAGGAGTCCTGATTGTAATCTTATTGCTACGCAATGGACGGCCCAAATTCCGAGGAAATGGCGAACATACTTATGGAGCGGAAATACCGTGAACGCATGGTGCAGCTTCTGGGTATACCTTGCCTAAGAGAACTGAACGCCTCTTGGTTTCTATCGTTTAGACCAGTCTGGGTGGACTGCATCTTACCTGTTCTTCGATGCCTGTTTTGCGGAGAAGAATGCGCGTTGGATCTCTGTCTAACGTTTCCATCAGATACGCCTCCGGACATGGATGCTATGCTGGACCCCCTAAAGGCCCATGCTCTGCGTTGTCCCCACCTTCTTCCAATTCTGATGAACGCATTCCTTGAGAATCCACAGGTGCTGTTTGCTCCTGCTGGGTTAGGTGGCTCCTCCACAGGCACTCAGGTAACAACTGCCGCACAATCTGCCGCAGCACCAACTGTTGGCAGTGCTGAATTCCATCTATGTGCGATTGACTTCTCTGTGAGGCATTGGATTTGTCGTCTGCAGTAGCTAACACCGATAATGCTGTGTCTCCCAGCCAGGACACTTAATCTTGAATTGGCTCATCGCGTCCTGGGAAAGAATTTGGCTTCTCCACTTCGTTTCATAAATAAACAAACTAAATTTGGAACATTTCCTAAATTGACACTTTCACTTGAGAAAGAATGGCCTTCTTCTGCTTGTAGTAATGCCACTTTCATAAGTGAGACAGAATTGACTTTTTCAAGTGGCAACAAAAGAATAGGTGATTTGTAACATTTTTAAAACATTTTTTAAATGTCTTTTTAAAACCATGTTTTTAGCTGTTTTTAAGAAAAAAAATTAAATTGTCCAGATTTTAAGTATGGTCATTGTCATCCATTTCGAAAGAGGAGTGGGTGTTATGTTTCGTATAGAGGCCCTAATATAGATACGTTCATATATGCCGTATATGGTCATAATCGTATATGCCCTATTATGGTCATAATCGTCCATACCCTATTATAGTCATGATCTCCTATGCCCTAATATAGGCATGATCTTTCACCTACATTAGTTCCCTACAGTACACAACGAACTCTGAGGGTTGAACGTTATCTAGTCTGTGGTTTGAATACAGGCCTACAATGTACTCATAAATTATGCATGAGCATTCACCAGCTACATCTCCCGCATAATATGTATGTACAAAGTTCATCCCTGACGTCTTCCTCATGTCCAACAAAGACCAATACAAACCATACTAAGGGACGAGACACTTTAGGGTATAAATACACCACATCTTGCCACGGTAAGACAGAGGGAACCGAGACTTCCATGCCGACACACTGACCAGAGATGCTGATGCTCCTGCATGCAGTCGCTCCAGCTGACAGCGGTCTAGCACAGCCCTTGCGGGGTGTCCAACTCGAGACCAGGACGGGGTCCCACACTCTCTCTATTCAGGTAATGGGGTTCGACTAAATCCTAGAGGGATTCTTCGCTCTTAGGCTTTTAGACCTACACACATGCTACCTAGTACTTAGGTACATTTAGTTAGGCATCGTAGCAGTACGTGCACTTTTATAATGCATTTCATATATTCATGTATGTAACCATCATTATTGCAATATGGTAGAACTGTACTATCCTTTCACTTTTATCGTACTGCTTATAATATATCTCTGCTATTGTCTGCTGGTTGTTGCAGCACTTATATTCTACACTAGAATAACAACTGTTCAATAAATACTTATTGAAACGCCCAGACTGTTTATTCTGTGTAACTCTCTGAGACAAACTGAATAAGTAAGCACGAGTGACTGAGCGAAAAGTAGTACATTGTTTGCACGATTCTGAGGGATCATGGTTGTCATGATCTAAGGTTGCCAGAAACTAATCTCTCCCCGATAAGAGGAGGTTCTAGCGGCACTGTGAGCTAGCTAATGCAAATCCGGCTAACATGCGCGGTGGGGGTGCACAGAGCCAGTCTACCACCAAGCCCACAGGTTATGTTATCAAAACGCGCAGGTCCTGCAGGGGTACTATAGGAACTAGACGACAGTATACGCGCACTCAATTCAATAGGGAACAACAAGACCGCCCGTTCTCTCTGCAGGAGTCGAAGCCTCGACTCGCCAACACGAGAGAACAGCGAGAAAATCAAAACCGCACCATGCACAGCTCGCACACAGGCAGTTTCCAAATTGCAAGAGTAAAACGAGAATAGAAGTTTGGTGCACCATGCACCCTCACCGGACCTCTCTCTGTATCCGTTCAGGAACTCCGATCTAAAATAAACGGCAAGGAACCCTGAACCGGAAGCTCTTTGTTCTGTTTCTTCCTCTGACGTGGCCACGCTAGTGCACGGCAGAATGGCTCATGGAATCATGGGAATTGTAGTTGCAATAAATTACAGGAACTTTATCGGAACGTGATATTCTGGCAGTATTCATTACCGAGGCTGTGCCCCCCCGCTGATGCGCCGCGACAATGGTAGATCCATTCCCAGGACCTTACCCACAGTGACCCGTGCGGTTTTACTGGCCTGGCGTGCCTCCCTGCACCATGCCCGCTGGGAGAATAAGCTGACCCAGCAAACACCCCTCTGGCAGGGCACGTGGCTTCGAGAGGTGGGGAGTTTGGAGGGATTCCGAGGCTGGGACCTCATTGGAATCTCGCAACTGGGCGATGTTTGGGTTGGTGACCATATACGTTCGTTCTCAGACCTTCAAACCAGACACTCACTCCACCCATCACAGTTTTATAAATACCTACAACTTCGCCACTCCCTCAACGTATACATAGTAACTGGCACATTGCTTCCAGAACACAGCCCCTTAGAAGCACACATCACAATGGGAGACCTGGGGAGGGGGGGTATCAGGCATTTATCGTTCCTTAACTAACAACAGCCCCACCTCCCTCGACTCGCTCAGGAATCGATGGGAGACCTGGCTGGGTGCTCTGGAAGACGACGACTGGAGAGATGCCTTGATGGCTCCCAAAACCATCACTGTCTCAGCCAGACTCCGCATTGTCCAGTTATACTACCTGCACACCTCCTATCTCACTCCTGACCGCCTCCATAGGGCAGCCCTAACGCCACACCCATCCTGTACACACTGTGGGGTAGAACCAGCAGACTTTTACCATATGGTGTTGTATTGCCCCCTCATAGCCTCCTACTGGGAGCCACTGGAGGCGGAACTCACAGAAGTGCTGGGGTGGGAGGTCCCTCACAACCCCTTGAACATACTACTGGGAGTCACAGATGGGTTGGACGGATCTAGAGCAGACAAATAATTCTTGGGCACCACCCTTGTGGTGGCCAAACGAGACATCGCAGCGGCATGGAAGAATCCCGTTCCACCAAGCATAGCCAAATGGCGCAAAGGAGTAGATTGGTGCGCAACACAAGAACAGCCACTGTACAAGGCCAGGGGATGCCCAGCCAAACATCGTAAAATTTGGGGCAAATGGTTGGGAATGATTGGATAATCAAACTCCTCATCTCTTCTTGGTCTAAACTTATGTACAATTCTGTTGGCGGAGATATGGCAATGTATGTCATCACAATTTTGTTTTACTCACCTTTTACTCTCTGTCAATACGTTGCTGAAATGTGCTGTGCTGTTTTTTTTCTTTTATTGTTTTTACTCAAAATCAATAAAATTGATTATCAAAAAAAGAACACCAGTTGTACACCCCTGATGAGACTTTAGACTGGTATGAGGAGCTAGGTGAGGCCAGTGGACTGGACACCTCTCCAGATACTTGAATGCTCTCTCCACCTACTGTGGCTACGGAGAAAGGAGCGCGTCATGCAATGGTGTTCCTTGACCTTGAACTTCCCTCTGTGGAGGTCAAGACTAACCTCTTGAATGAAGTGCTTCAACCTGGGGCTTTCTCATCTGAACCCCTGTTGCCCTTTAATGAAGCACTAACTGATGTCCTTCTAGGAACTTGCTCCAAGCCTAGCACAGGGGCTCCTGTGAACAGGACAATTGCCCGGTCCCGGGTGATCCTAGTTTCCTCAGCCAACACCCCACCCCTGAGAGCTTGGTAGTCCAAGTCTCGACTTCCCATGGTGCCTTCCCTGCCACATCCCCGGACAGGGAATCCAAGAGGCTGGACACACTTGGGAAGAAGATGTTTTCTTCCGTCAGCCTGGCATTGCGGTCGGTGAACACCGCATGTCTTTTGGGCCATTACTCCCATACCCTATGGGGAATGGTTGGGCAAGTGCTGCTACAGGTCCCAGAGAAGGCCAGGGCCATCCTCTCCCAGGCAGTGAAAGACGGGAGAGATGCAGCAAAGTTCACCATTAGGTGTGCTCTGGATCCAACAGATAGGTTTCGTCAACGGTGGCCTTACAAGGATTCACAGGCTACGGCCAAGTTTTTGGGCCTCTCAGTGACAAGTCGGCCCCAAGTTTCCTTTTGCCCCTTTCATGGCTATGGAAGGGGCCTGCCACCGCAAGAACCAATTTCTGGCCACCGTCCTGCGCAGGTTTCCAAGTTGTGCGAGGACGTGGATGCGGTGCATTCAGACCCCATGGTAATGGTAGCCAGTGGTCATCCGCCACCAACCCCCCGGCAGCTGCAGCCTCTAATTCCTTCTAGGTTGGTTCTGCAAGACCACTGGTGACCAGTTGGAGGGAGAATCCAACATCATCTACTCCGCTGGCAGTCCATAGCATTGGACAATGGGGTCTTGCAGATCATCCGAACGTGTTACTCCCTCCTTTTTAATCTTTTCCTTCTCCTTTACCGCCACCTCAAGAACGGCTGGCAGAGGATCATCTGATCTTGCACCGAGAGGAAGTTACAGCTCTCCTGGCCAAGAGGGCTCTAGAAAGGGTTCCAATATCAGAAGTAGGCAGTGGTTGTTATTCTCGCTACTTTCTGATACTCTAAAAGAACAAGGGTCGTCAACCTATTCTAGACCTTCGAACCGTCAATCTCTTCCTCGAAAAGGAGAAATTCAAGATGCCCCCTTTGGCTCAGATCTTGTCTGCCCTAGACCTAGGTGACTGGCTGTCATCTGCAAATACATACCATGATCAATAAATGACATGCCCGACTCAAGAAGGAGATCCACACCAATTTTTAAAAATAGCAAGAATTTTTATATATGTTTAGACATCAGAGGAAAATTGTTCAGGTAAGTACATTTTTAAATATAAATTCTTTTCAGTTTAAAAAGTGGACACAATTCAATTTTTGAGTTCTGCAGTGTTATTCTATGGAAGGAAGAAAGAGTTCTGCAAACAGGTATAGTATAGCAACTTGCGAACCAATCTCCAAGAGTTAAGGTGAATGGTGGGCAAGGTCCAAGGCAGTACCAACGGTACACCACCAGCGGCACAAGGGCAGCCGGATGCAGGGTGCAAAACAGCTGTGGGAGCCCAATAGATTTCTATGGAGATCGGTCACTGCAAAAAGAGGCTGGAGGCTCTGGCTGGAAGGCCAGATGGGCTGAACCACAGAGGGGACTCAGGCCTCACGATGCTCGGGGATGTGAGGACACCCTTGGTCCTCTTCTTCACGGTGCAGGGGCGACAGGTGCAGAGGTGTCCTTAGGCATAGGGATTTCTTACTGGCAGAGGGAGCAGTGGGAGGCACTTGTAAACTAACTGTAGGTAGGACAGCGCTCTCCTGTCAGTCGGATTTCAGGGGTCACATCCCCTATGTCATGTATATATATATATATAAGGGGGGAGCGAGGCTCCACCTCCCAGAACTCAAGGGACTCCCAAATGGGCAATCCTATCAGGAGGAGGGGGGGTGGCATCAGGCATCCTCGGCTCCTGCAGTGCTTACCTGGGGGTGCCCAATATATCTTGCAGCTTAAGGACATAAGTATCCCAGAGGTTAGCAGCCCCAACTCCACCCCACATGCATGCATCCCTTGTCACGACATCAGCCTCCGCCGTTGCCCACTTCAGAACCACCCGAAGCCAGCAATGTATCAACGGTGGCTGTACGGCCTTCCATGAATAGCTATGATGCTCTTGAAGAGGCCTGTATTCAAATTAACTAGTTTAAAATAGTGCTTAGTGCTCTTCGTATGTTTTGCGATACCTAGCAGGCAGAGCAGATGTTCCTTCGGTAGTTGAACGTCCGATGTAGGTAATTAAACTGGGTGAACTTTAGGCGAACATTGCAGGAAATTTGTTTCACCTGACCGAGCACCATCTGCCATTGCTTAGGGGTCAACACAGTACCCAGCCATGCATCCCACCTGGGCTTGCCACATCGTGCGAAATCCGCATCCGCCCCCTGTAGCACTGCATAGATCGCTGTAACAGCCCTGCGCCCCAGCCCATGTGTCAGTAACAATTGCAGTATGTTATAGGTGGCTGAGGTCTCCTGCCATACTGTCCAGACATTCCTGATAGCAAGTATTAGGGCATTATAAGTTAGGAACTCGCCAGCGCCCAGCTCAGCATTATCTTGCAGCTCCTGAAAGGAGCGCAGCTCCCCATCAGCATAGAAATCACTGAGACAGGTCACTTTCACTTCCCACCAAGCAGCGGTGGTGACCATCCCTCAGGGCCCTCATTTCAGGCATGCTCCACAGTGGTAACTGAGGGGCATATGGTGGCATTCCCCTGTGTGGTTAAATGAATCTCTTCTAGCACTGCTTTGCAATGCATGCCGGCTTGTTTATGTCTCTGGAGGGGCCTCCAGGCAATAACAACCATTCCAATATCCCCAGACCCTTCAGGTCATCAGCAATCATCCTGCTTTCCCCATAGCATCTCCTGCTAACCACCGCATAGACCATTGCAACTGTGCCACTGCAAAGGAACATTCAGAGTTGGGCACCTGAACTTTTGCTGGGTAGGCAGTAATGGTGTGGCCATTGTAGGTCCAGGGGCCCTTGGTTCGGAACAACTGTAAGAGTAAGTCCCTGTCCCTGTAGTTGAGCAGGTGCGCAATCACTGGGCGTGGAGCGTTCCTAGGATCAGAGGACAGCCAGGGATGCGGTGCTCCCTCTCCATTGAAAATAATTTTGGGACCTGTCCAGCCACTACCATCTGCATCAGCTAATCCTCAAGAAACATCTCCATATTGGGCCCCTCTGCCTTTTCGGGAAATCCCAAGAGGCGAATGTTGTTGGGCCCCAAGTGACCTCCGCGTCTTCTGCTCTGACCTTGAGCTCACATACCTCCATCTGTAGAAGTTTCATCTGGTCTTGTACAGTCACTAAAGTAGGTTGCATGGCAGACAGAGAGGATTATGCGTTTTAGGAGGCTGGCTTAGTATATGGTGCAGACTTATTTAAGTGAAGCACCCTGCACTAATCCAGACAACCCTTATGGTGATTTTAGTGGTCTTAGACAACCATAGAAAGCTCTCTAAGTGGTAGCTGTGGAGAGCAGCCTTCAGGCTTAGTCCAGAAGGAATGTAAAGTAGCTTGTTTCACCAGTACTAATCATATAGTGTAGGTTAAGTGTAAAAGAACCACACAGTGTAGTTCTAAAAATATGTATTTATTATAAACACTCACTAACACCTTGAAATATCTCCTACCCGGAGATATAATCACAATACACACAATACTTAAATAATAGAACAGGTAAGTACCACAAATACACATTGGTCTCCAGGGAGAGACCAAACCATATACTAGTCAGTCTGTCAGTCATATTCACTTTATTCGGTTAATAAAAACCATAATAGTACACTACAAAAACAATCTTATAAAAACATTAATAAAACATATACAAAATCCATTCGAGGTAATCTTATATATCATTAAGTATCAAAATAAAATCATCCGTCTTTATATTATAAAAAATTAATTTTATAAAAATGAATCTTATGCATAAAAATAGGGGTGGGCGGAATTTGCGTAGTCGCGCTACGCAAAGCTCCGCGAAACGGTAAAAAAATCTCTGCGAGCACGCAAAAGTTCCGCGAACACGCGGAATTGCTTGTTCCGCCCGTTCGCGATGCTTTTTTCCTGTTCGCGAACGCTGTTTGCGTGCTCGGGGAGAAATATCTCGCAAACACGCATTTTGAAAGCGCGAACAAGCAAAAAATTCCGCGAAGCCGCGGATCGCGGAATTATTGGTAATTCCGCGTTCTCTGTGGAACGCGAAATTCCGCAAATTCCGCGAGCGGAACGGAATTTACCGCCCAGGCCTACATAAAAATACATTCTAATAAACATTTGTTTGAATGCAATTGTAGGACAGCTAAAAATATATCATATCTTAATAGCCCCTCTTTTCCTTTCCCTAACCGCCACAACTAAAAAACTAGCAATGTTAAAACTTTCCCATGTATTATTCAGCATCTGTAAATATACTAACGCAGGCCTTACCTGGATAAAACCTTTACCCTTTAAAATGGGTACTAAAAAGCGTTTGCGAATATGAAAATAGTAGTCGCAGAACATAGTAAAGTGCAGAGTGTCTTGAGTTGAGAAAATATCGCAGGAGCCCAGGTCTTTTACTTGACGCCACCCCTGAGGTTCTGCCAATAAAAGGTGCAAAAGATTTAATCTGAATCTTGTTAAAAGCAAGCGGTGGTAAGGCTTTGTTATTTCATGTAAAGAGGGTTCTATCACTGGGACTGTTTTCAGAAGTAGATGGGCTCGAACCATTGGTTTCATTATCTCTCTGGCCTCTCTTTAAGTTTGCATCATACATAAAAATAGTTTTTTAACCCATGGCAAGTCCTCCTTCACCAACTTATTTGGAGAATCAAACAAATCAAGGCGCCCTAATTTCTTTGTTAGATTCTTTTTATAACCTAACCAAGGAATACAACTTGCTCTGTCCAGAGATAAACCATCCCGGGCAATCTCACGATTCAGCTCTAATTCTGGATTGATCCAGATCATTATCCATCTCAAGAGCGGCGCCACTCCAATCATGTCGGTTACAAAACCAATACCTAATTCTTGGTGAATAATATAAGATGATATAGATTGCGGGACTAAGAGCAAATTTCTGAGGAACTTATTCTCCACTATTTGGAGTACCTCAACCTCCTTGTATCCCCAAATTTCAGACCCATAGTTAGAAATAGCAGTACATTTGGCTTTGTATATATTTAGCATAGCTTGAATTGGCTTGGCCCGAACCTGCGTGCAAAATCAAGTACCGCTACTGTTGATCTAGACATAGCGTTTCTTTTCGCTTTTATTTTTCGGTGCCCATGTGCCCCTTTCTTCAAACAAGACCCCTATGCACGAGAATGTGGTCGCCCTTGATATTTCATTCCCCCCACAACTATACATTTTTGGTTTTTTGGGTCTAGAGCTCATAATCATAGTGTGGGATTTCGAAAAATTAACACTTAGATCCAACGATCTCATAAATTCTGCAAAGGTACTTAGGAGACACTGCAGCCCAGCCGCTGTTCACGCTAATAAAACTGCATTTTCTGTGTATAGGAGCGCAGGGATTAGCCGGTCCCCTGCTCGAGGGATGTTCTTACAAGCTGTGCACAAAGAGGAGTCTAGGTTATTAATATATAAAGTAAACAATAGGGGAGCTAGAATACAGCCCTGTCTGACTCCTCTTATGATACGAATATGCTGTGTGTGGTTGCCCCTTTGGTCGTATCTCACCGTAGCAAAAAGATCCCTGTGCAAATCAGATAAAAAATTAATTATGTACTGGTCCATTCCCATTTCAAGTAATAAAACCCATAATTTGGATCTATTTACTTGGTCAAAAGCCGAGGACAGATCCATAAAGGCCAGATGTAGTGTCCTCTTCTTGGCAATAGTATATTTCCCAGCTAGCAAATGTAAATTTAGACATTGATCCGTAGTACCCCTGCCTTTTCTAAAACCATACTGTAGGTTTGATAGTAGATTGCACTTTTCCAGCCAATCTCTTAATTTCCTAAGGATCATTCTCCCAATTAATTTAACTGCTGAATCAATCAGCGATAAAGGCCTATAACATCGTGGGTCTCCTCTCTGCCCCTTCTTAAAAACCTCACTCTCCATTAAAGACATTTGGGAAGAGCAGACTCCACACAAGATATCACCAAGTCCAGGTCCTGACGAAAACCCCATAATGAATACGGGGTTGGAAACCCGTTGACCCCAGCATCTGGGACAAGATACCCCTATGAGTGCCCGAGGAGAAAAGCTTAAAAATAATAACTCTCCTAGTGTGAACACTTATATTCTTAAGTCCCAGGGCTGCACACACAGGCAGGAGACTGTAGATAGTTGATGTCTGCAAATTTAAGATAACCTCCACCCCAATGGGACTGCTTTGCAATATAGGACTGGTGCTTTATGTTTCATTACTTTATGAATTTTCAAATGTTTTACCATGTATTGTCACACAATCCCTTGTATGTAATGTTACACTGTTGAAATTGTGTTCTGTAAGATGACATGGTCTTAATGTATATATTGATTTTCAAAACTTGAGAATAATAGTGAAATAAACCACACGAGCTTGTGGATTGACAACACCGGCTCGGTATATGTAACTGTGCTCTCAACCTACGCCACTAGAAACCTTTTTTGTAAAAAAGTAACTGTGGTCCTTTCTAGTGTGCGTTCGGACCCAAACCTTTCATAAGTTTACACCTTCTTAAAAACTAGTATGATATTAGATTGAGACCAAGACCTCGGCAGACCATACAAACAAGCCATATTAAAAACCTGTGCTAGTATTTTAGACCAGAGTGTCACATTTAATTAAAAAAGATCGGCCGGAACACCGGAACCAGAACACCATCTGGTCCGGGTGCTTTATTACTAGTCATTTGTATTATTGCCTCAGCTACTTTGTCTTCATTGAAAACCAGACTTGTATACCCACGTCCGGAGGCAAAGGACATGGGGTTCCCTCAACGTCCTGCTCCCCATATATGTGTTTAAAGTGACTAAACCACTGATCCTCAGGGATGTTACATTCCAATAAGCAGTTACTAGCACCAGAGAAAAAATGTTTATTGACAATCTCCCAAAATCTAGCACTAGTCCTAATGACATCCACAGACAATAGGTCATTCCAGGCTTCTTGTTTAATCTCTGCTTTATGTTTTTCTAGAGCCTGCCTAAATGTTTTCCTTAAAACACCTATTAGAACTTTATCCTGGGGTACTTGCTTTAGAGCAAAAAATAGCTTTTGCTGGGCCTCAGTACATTTATGATCGAACCACCTCTCCCCTCCATCCTTGATTTTCCTCATTGGTTGTAAGAGAGCTATAGCCACCTGTTGACAAATTCTTTCAAAAGCTGTAAGGGTTTCTACTCCCAACCTTGTACTATCTAGGCAAAGTCCAATGTCATCCCTTGAGGTTTCAAATAAATCATTTAAAAAATGTTCCGGGACTACCTTGCTCCATTGGAGCTAGGGCCCTGATATTTTATCTTTACACTTGGACCTGTAATGGCCTCCGCCAATTTTGGGATTACCCCAGTACCCCCGCCCAATATAAGGTGTATGGGATTATGATCACTCAAATGTGACCATTTAGCAACATAGGATACAACCTGGGGTAACAGGCCTGTAGTAATAAAAATATGGTTGATTGTAGTGTTCAAGCCTCTTTCCTTAAAGGAGGGTGTACTATTCTCATCTTTATTGTTGCTTGGGAGGGATAAGCCGAGCTCAGCCAAAGTTTCCTCTAGAAACGCTTTGTTGCGTGTGCTCAAAGTGCAGACTTGAGCAATTTTCAGGGCCAAGATTATCGGTAACAATTCCTTGTGCACAAGTGAATATTAAAATCCCTTAAAATTATCACTGAATAAAGAGTGGTTTGCTTCTCCCTATATGATTGTAGAAAACATTTGAAACTGCATAAGTGTTCGTTCACAGACTTTCTCTCAAAGGAATTCTAAAAATTAACAATAAGTAATTTCGCACATTTGTAGGCGTTATTTGGACCACCAAACAGTTGCAACAACCAAAATCCAATTTTCAATGGCTGCCTGAGATATTAAGGGAAATTAGGGTTATTAATCCACCCTTTTCTCTGCCCGCTGGAGAAGGCCGTGCAGGTTAAGAGTATGTTGTATATCCGTTCACCCAAAGGGTATTGTCCATTTCCCATGTTTCTTGGAGACCAACCACATCATACTCTATTAAAATATCAGACCAACTTGGATCATTTCTTTTATTTCTCAAGCCTGCTATATTCCAGCTAAGAATCTTTGGATATTTATTTATTCTATCTACATTCCTGTTGATAGAGGATGGATTAATAGGTCTTAAGTTAACCTTGATCTGAGCTAGGTGGGGGAGAGGTATTGCTAAGTGAAATGCAAACCACGACCGAAGTCGAGACTGGACCCAGAAGACTTAGAAGAGCCGGGGACCAAAGGAACTACCCAAGGGAAGTATCCAGTAACCCCATGGAGGTCGTGTGCAGAGTGGAAACACAACCGCGTGCTCAATACAAGTCAATGTGGAAGTCGCGGTTGAAGTTTTCAAGAAAAAGGACCCTTCTCAGAGGACCCTGAAGAACCCCTGTGGAAGATGGAAGGTTGGAGAGTCTCTCCACCTGTGGCTACCCCATGAACCAGGATACCTACACCAGTAAAGCCGGGTGCATAAGTGTGAAGTGACATTGGAAACCGCCGTAGACCACAAAGGAGTACTTCAGTGAAGATGCCGCTGGCGAAGAAGGTGAAAGAGTCCGGTGGAATCCAAGGGTGGATTCTCAAAGAGGAGTACCTGCAAGAAGAGGGGACAGAGTCTATGCCACTCGGGAGTGACCAGGAGGCATGGAAGACAAATGGCCACCGATGAACAAATATGCATGAGAGTTGACGGTGACCCTGTCGTTGCAGCTGTGATGACCAGGCGACGCTGTGAAATACCAGGAGTCATTCCTGAGCTGTCCCACGTCGGAAGTCGAGAACCAGGAGGTCGGTGTCCATCGGCAGCACCAACAAGCCTTGGTAGCAGCAACTGACAAGGAAAGCGAAGAAGGTGCAGCTTCGGGACCAGCAAGGTGCAAGGGACTCACCAAGTGCAGGAGAGTCCGAGCAGGCCCTGAGCAAGCAGGGGAGCCCACTGGAACCAAAGAAGACCCTCAAGAGGACCCAAAGGCCAAAGGCACAGGAGTCGCAAGAGGACCTCAAGCAGCTCACAAATGATGCAGGCCCATGGTGCAGAGGATGTGGTGAGGATGAAGATCTTGGTAGCAAGAGATGCTGGAGCTTTTTGGAGCCCGAAGATCTTTGGAGAAGAGAGTCAACAAGCCTTGGCATCGGCTAATCGACGCGGTGCACAGTGGTGCTCTTCCAGCGGTTCCAACGAGGGATTCTGGCTTTAAACTTGCTGAGAAGACAGTGCAGGCCTTGTGGGAGTTGCACCACCACCTGTGTGGCTGAGCCTCCTGGAGTCCGTGGGACGCCAGGAGCAGCAGACCAGTCAGCTTAGTTGCGGTGCCTGCAGATGCAGGGGAGTGACTCCTTCACTCCAAGGAAGAATCCTTCAGTGTCTTGGATGCCACAGGCCTGGAGAAGAACCTGGATGAAACACAGGCATAGACGACGCAGAAGACTGGCAGGACGAGGAGACCAGGAGCAGCAGGAATCTTCCCAAATGCAGTCTTGGTTCCAAAAGTGAATTCCAACGTAGTCCAAAGTGCTCAGACGGTTGAAAATGAAGTGGTTTCGGATATGAATCTTGTCCCACGACGAATCTGAAGAGCCACCCACAGGTAAGCCCATAAGTACCCAAAGGAAAGGGTTGGGACGATTCAGGGGTCCCTCTCAGAGGAGGGGCTGGACAGAGGGGAGGCTACTCCCATGTCCTTTGTCCAGTTTTGTGCCAGAGCAGTAGCTAACGGCTCCCTGAAATGGTTCCAACTGGAGTCTGCAAGGAGGGCACCAAATGTGCCCTTCAAAGCAGTCTGGTGGCGCTGGTAAGCGCCCCAACCCCAGCCCAATACACTAAGTCTTGTCTGGGAGGTGGTCACACCTCCCTGTGACAGGAAACCTATTGTTCTACCTTCTCCTGCTCGAGCTTGGCTCAGCAGCAGGAGGGCAGAATCATGTCTGTGGTCGGCAGCAGCACTAGCTTGCTGTTAGACCCTGAAAGGCTGGTACTGGGAATACAGGGGGGCTCCCTAGGGGGGCTCCCCAGTACATGGCATCCTATATTCAACACTGGAATCGGTGATGGGGTAGGATTCCAACATGTTTGATACCAAACATGACCAGTTTCAGTGCAGTCAATATATAGTTAGACATCTCGTAATTGACTTGATGTCCACTGTGAGAAGTTGGCCTGGCATATGCTGTCCACTAATTATAGTGGGCACCTTGCACCAGTCCAAACAACCCCTTATTGGAGATAGGTTAAAGACAACCTTATTGAAAGCTATCCTAGTGGTAGCTATGGAGAGCAGCCTTCAGGCTAAGTCTTGAAGGAATGTAAAGCAGCTTGTTTTACCAGTCTATAATCTCTTGAGTGACCAAATGAAAGAGCACCACACCAGGTATATATTCAAAATATATGTATTTATTGCTAAACACACCCCTCTAGTCTCTTTATGAGGCTAGAGTTCGAAAGTACATAAGTTAGAAGTTATTTAAACACAGTAATAGCACAAATACACGTTTGGGCCCTAGGGGCGTACCAAACCATATACCAATAAAGTGGTATAAGAACCACGACGGAACTAGACACTAGGCCTAGAGCCTCTAGAAGTGCTTGGACCACAAGGAACCACCCAAGGTAGTGACACAGGGGACCCACGGGGGACGCGTGCAGTGTAAATACACAACCGCGATACGCCGTTGACTTCTATGGAGAAAGTCGTGATCGGGAAATTAAAGAAAAGGGACACTTAAAGGAGGACTTGGAGCAAACCCTTTGAGAACTAGTACTTTGAAGAGTCTCTACCCTCGGGAGCACCGGAGTACTCGGGTTACCTCACCCAGGGAAGCCGGGTGCATAGGTGTCTTTCGGGGTCGGGTTTCGTCGTCGATTTGAATGGCGATCTGCTGCAAAGTGCTGCTGGCGACCAAGTGGAAAGTGTCCGGGTGGATCCAAGAGTGGATCGGAGATCTGAAGAACCTGAAAGCAGAGGGGACAGAGTCTGGGTCACTAGCCAGTGACCAGGAAGGCGATGGACAGATGCCCACCGATGTCGAGTGCTTCAGGTGCGTTGACGGTCGTCTTGACTCTTCAGCCACGAGGTCCAGGAGGCGTTGTCGGCGACCAGGAGCAGGATTCGGGCTGGTACACGATGTCTGTCGAGTGCTGAGGTGTCGGCGACCGGATTGGACCCACAAGCCTTGGCAACGGCAAGTCTCGATGAAGATGTAGATCGTCGATGGTGCAGACCAGCAAGGTCTGGGGAACTCACCCAGCGAGGGTAAGTGAGGGCAGGCCTGGAGCAACCAGGATGCCAAGTAAGAAAAAGATTGGCCTTCGTTAAGGGCTCCTAGCCAACGGGCTAGCGACCGCGAAGGAGCCTCGAGACGTCGCACGTGGATCTGGCTCACAGGACACTCGTGGAGTGGAGGCCAGTGATCTTCGGTGCAGTTGGTGCTGGAGGCTAGGGCTACTCGGAGCCCAAAGCACGACTTCGTGGGAGACCCAGAAGAGGATGCACTTGCAAATGTGCTCGGTGTCCAGGGGTCACGGTCTCACGTCACCCACGATAGCTACGGGCCTCAGCTTTGCTGGGGACTCAGGGTAGCCTCGGGGAAGTCTGAGAATCCACCTCTGGTGATGCGATGACTTCGGCGTCCGACGGGAGCTTCAGAAATGCGAACCGGACAGATGCTTCTTTGGTGCCTGCCAAGCAGGGGAGTCACTCCTTGACCCCAAGGGAGATTCTTCTGTCCTCTAATCGTGAGTAGAGCGTCGAAGGTCCAGGATTCAGTTTCAGAGTTTCGTCCAGGGATAATCTAAAGTCCTAAGGACTGGGTTCCTATACTTATACTAAGTTTAGGGGTTGGACTACTCTGTGGCCCCACCTATGGGTGGGTCAGGGCAGAGGGGTGGCTACACCCCTTTCCCTTTGTCCAGTTCGCGCCAAAGCAGGGGCTGCAAGCCCTGATCCGGTTTGAACTGGAGTATGCACTAGGGACACCAAGTGTGCCCCCAGTGCAGGACTTCAAAGCACCCGAAAGTGCTCCCGCCCAGCCCCAATACACATTATCCTGTCTGGGGAGGTGGTCACACCTCCCTGGGACAGGAAACCTATTGTCCAGGCCTCCCCTGCCGGAGTTTCGTCCAGCAGCAGGAGGCCAGACTCGTGTCTGTGGCAGCAGCATCCATTTTGTGATGCCAGGGATTTAGAAAGAAGTTACCGGGCTAGCCAGGGTTAACATGTCTTTCCCTCTAGAAGGGTGGAATGCTACCCCCGCCGCCAGAATTGGCGGGGGGTAGTATTCCAAGATGTTTGACACCAAACACGACATGTTTAGGTGCAGCCATTCCAAAGTTAGCATTTAACGCGAGGTTATAATGCGCTTAAGAGTATATGGTCAGGCTGCACTACAAACAGCATCAGAGAAGGGTCTCCGAACACTGCAGAGGGGCCCTGCTCATGCAGGGGCACCCTCTCACATAGGAACCATGCACTCTGCCTTCAGGATTGATAAGGCCTGCCATAGGAGTGACTTATAGGTTTATATGTGTGTATGTATTTAGTGATATAGGTAACCTATATCACAGTAAGGGGTGCATACACCACCTTACCCAGGCTGCAGTAGCAGACATGTGGTGTCAGTTTGGATGGCCTTCCAGGGGTGGCATAATACATGCTGCAGCCCCTGGTAGGCCTCTGAGGTACCTATGCCCTGGGTACATAGTATACCATATACTAGGGACTTATAAGGGCACTCCAGATTCCAATCAGTGATGTGCCTAAGGCACATGGAAACCATTTTACAGAGAAAGCAGATAGACTGGGGCCCTGAATAGCAGGATCCCAGTCCAACTAAGTCATAAACCAGCAAAACACCATAAAAAAGTGGGGGCAACCATATAGTCAGATTCCACCTTCCTACAGATCCCCCCCCCACACGAAAGGAGATAAGGCTAACCTTGGCCAGTTGAGCCTTTATTGACTAAGTGGCCATATAAGGAAGCACCTGCACTAGCATGGTTGCCCCCTGTCTTATGGTCCACTAAGCAATCCCTCACCCTAAGGGTATGAGAGGGTCTCCACCATGGGGAATCACTACCTGTGGCGTGCTTAGGTAAAGTACAAGGCTGGTGAGGTGTCTGAGTAGGGAAGTGAGGCCCTAGGAATGTTGGCCTCAGCTTCCTCAGATCACTGGTCACCATGTATGCCTGTCTTTCCATGACTGAGTTGCACTTTGCTCTAAGGGTCAACCTTTGGCTGCCTACAGCTGGGGGTTGGGTCCCTTTGGATGGACTACTGGAGGGACATGGCAGGTTTGGAACCTTCTGGTCCCAGGTTTGCCCTTGCCTACCAGAGTCCTTCTGGGGGAGGTCCCTACATAAAGGTATGGGGGATCCCTCAGTGTGCAGAGGAATTTTCACCTGGCTAGGGCTACTAGACTGGGTGCCCCTAATCTGCTGATGGGGGGTTCCTCTGGACAGGGGGCCCTGGGGGTCCTACTGACCTCTGCAGCCCTGGGCTGGCTGAGGCAGGGTAGAGAGGGGCAGGTTACCTGCTCCAGACTGGGTACCACCTTGGAAGGGTCCTCTGCCATCAGGGGTGTGGCCAGGCCAGGCCTGACTACCTCTGTGGCAGTTCCTTCACTAGGGGTAGGGTCAGTTCCCTGAGGAGGCTGACACTTACCTACTGTCTGGGGGAAGAAGACTTCTCTTCAACCCTTGTGCTCTCTTTTGGGGAGAGTGGGCCATTCTTCCAGGCTCCATCTCTCCAAAATCTTGGGCTGGGGCTGTGGCCATCACAGCCCCACTAACCTTTACAGGGACACCCAACATCCTGAGATGGGTTTGGTGTTCAACTTCAGCCCAGGCTGAAATTTCCAGATCATTGCCCATCAGGCAATCTACAGGTAAGGTGGGGGACACTGCCACTCTTTTTGGGCCTGTGACCCCCTCCCAGCTGAGATTGACTATGGCCATGGGGTGATCTGTTCTGACACCATCAATGTTGGTCACCTGGTAGTTAAACTCAGGTAAAAGCTGGTGAGGGGGGACTAGTTTCCCTGCCACCATGGTGACACTAGCCCCTGTGTCCCTAAATGCCACAGCTTTCTGACCATTAATTATTGGCTCCAATATGTCCCTGCCCAATGCTGTGGGACCCATGGTAAAGGTGGCAAATCCTATACCACCATCAGAGTCAGAGGAGTCGGTTGAGGGGTCCCTGTCTAAACTAGGGCCCACCTCTGTTCCTCTTGCAAAAGCACCTAACTTTTTGGGTGCACTACTCCCAACTGGAGGATTACTACTGGTAGTACCAGGAGTGGTGGTAGTAGTTGGGGGAGGAACATTTTCTTTATTGCCAATCCTGGGGCAACTGGGATCAGTTTTCCAGTGCCCAGGCTTTTTACAGACATGGCAATATGGTTTCTTTTCAGGAGGAGAAGGAGTTTGGGACCCACCCCCAGAAGAGGAATTTTGGGGCTCTGTAGGGGACTTATCTTTAGATTTATCCCCACCTTTCTCTTGGGACTTAGTAGAATCTTTCTTCTGGTCACCACCCTGATTTTTAGTTTTTACTCTGGTTCTGACCCATTTGTCTGCCTTCTTTCCCAATTCTTGGGGAGAGGTCAGATCAGAGTCCACCAGATACTGGTGCAAAAGCTGGTTTTGACAATTATTAAGGATCTGCTCCCTCATAATCAAATTGTACAATCCTAAAAGTCCTGCACTTTGTTGCCATGTATCCAACCTTCCAGAGCCTTAGTAGCACAATCTACAAAGTCTACCCAGTCTTGAGTCTGTGCTTTTTGGGTATCTCTGAACTTCAACCTGTACTGTTCAGTGGTTAGGCCAAACCCATCAATAAGAGCACTCTTCAAGACCTTGTAATTATCAGCATCCTCCTCTCTAACAGTGAGGAGCTTATCTCTACCTTTGTCAGCAAAGGAGAGCCACAAGATTGCTGCCCACTGCTCCTGAGGGACCTTCTGTACTTTACAGGCCCTCTCTAGAGCAGTCATCCACTTGTGGATGTCATCCCCACTCTGGTAGGGAGGGACAATCTTGCTCAGGTTCCTATGGTCATAGGACCTTTCCCTATCTCTAGGGACATGGCTGCCACCATGGGACTCTAGTCCCAACTTTCTTTTCTCTCTAAAGAGATCTAGGGACTCCCTGTCTAAGGCTACTTGCTTCCTTCTGAGTTCAAGCTGAGCTTCCTCATATTGAATCAGCCTCTTTCTTCTCTCATGAGAGGATTCCCTCCTATGAGATGAGACAGAGCTCCCTATTGAGGTGCCAGAGTGGTTAGACTCCTGAGAAGGAGATCTAGACTTCCTGGGCACACTCATAATCCTTCCTGGGGGGACAAGGAGGGCATCATCCTGATCATCCTCTTCATCTTCCTCAGGAGGGATTGGGTTATCCAGGTCAGGGTCATTGTCACCCTCCTGGCCAGTTTCAGAGGGGGGGCTGGGGGTATTTCTACCCCTGGCCCCATCCTCCTCTCCTGCCCCACCCTCAGCTCCTACCCCTTCAGTCCCCAAGGGCTTACTAAGGTCATAAGCCACCAACAACTCTTTAAGGTGTTGGGTGGTGGGACTTTGGCCTGTCCTTAATTTCCTCAAGTTACATAATGCTCTCAATTCCAAGAATGGGAGTGTATCATACTTGAAGGGTGGAAGCTCAGTGGCTTCCTGCAAGGATTCTTTAGATCCTACCCTTAAAGACATTACTAGTGTGGTGTGGTGTATGCACTACCTGCTCTAGTGTGGCCTACTAAACTCTCTTGAGTTGTAGAAAGGGTGTGCTATCCCTTTACACACAACTCTAAGTTCAGTAGAACTTACTGTATTCTAAGCTTAAATTATATGTACCTTAGGTACCTTTAGTGGTTTTCAGTTGATCAATTCAATTGAGATTATCTGGTAAAACAATAGCAAGCTGGAATCCCACACGCTGCACACCAATGTGCGAAGTTGGCCTGGCATATGCTGTCCACTAATTATAGTGGGCACCTTGCACCAGTCCAAACAACCCCTTATTGGAGATAGGTTAAAGACAACCTTATTGAAAGCTATCCTAGTGGTAGCTATGGAGAGCAGCCTTCAGGCTAAGTCTTGAAGGAATGTAAAGCAGCTTGTTTTACCAGTCTATAATCTCTTGAGTGACCAAATGAAAGAGCACCACACCAGGTATATATTCAAAATATATGTATTTATTGCTAAACACACCCCTCTAGTCTCTTTATGAGGCTAGAGTTCGAAATACATAAGTTAGAAGTTATTTAAACACAGTAATAGCACAAATACACGTTTGGGCCCTAGGGGCGTACCAAACCATATACCAATAAAGTGGTATAAGAACCACGACTGAACTAGACACTAGGCCTAGAGCCTCTAGAAGTGCTTGGACCACAAGGAACCACCCAAGGTAGTGACACAGGGGACCCACGGGAGACGCGTGCAGTGTAAATACACAACCGCGATACGCCGTTGACTTCTATGGAGAAAGTCGTGATCGGGAAATTAAAGAAAGGGACACTTAAAGGAGGACTTGGAGCAAACCCTTTGAGAACTAGTACTTTGAAGAGTCTCTACCCACGGGAGCACCGGAGTACTCGTGTTACCTCACCCAGGGAAGCCGGGTGCATAGGTGTCTTTCGGGGTCGGGTTTCGTCGTCGATTTGAATGGCAATCTGCTGCAAAGTGCTGCTGGCGACCAAGTGGAAAGTGTCCGGGTGGATCCAAGAGTGGATCGGAGACCTGAAGAACCTGAAAGCAGAGGGGACAGAGTCTGGGTCACTAGCCAGTGACCAGGAAGGCGATGGACAGATGCCCACCGATGTCCAGTGCTTCAGGTGCGTTGACGGTCGTCTTGACTCTTCAGCCACGAGGTCCAGGAGGCGTTGTCGGCGACCAGGAGCAGGATTCGGGCTGGTACACGATGTCTGTCGAGTGCTGAGGTGTCGGCGACCGGATTAGACCCAACAAGCCTTGGCAACGGCAAGTCTCGATGAAGATGTAGATCGTCGATGGTGCAGACCAGCAAGGTCTGGGGAACTCACCCAGCGAGGGTAAGTGAGGGCAGGCCTGGAGCAACCAGGATGCCAAGTAAGAAAAGATTGGCCTTCGTTGAGGGCTACTAGCCAACGGGCTAGCGACCGCGAAGGAGCCTCGAGAACGTCGCACGTGGATCTGGCTCACAGGACACTCGTGGAGTGGAGGCCAGTGATCTTCGATGCAGTTGGTGCTGGAGGCTAGGGCTACTCGGAGCCCAAAGCACGACTTCGTGGGAGACCCAGAAGAGGATGCACTTGCAAATGTGCTCGGTGTCCAGGGGTCACGGTCTCACGTCACCCACGATAGCTACGGGCCTCAGCTTTGCTGGGGACTCAGGAGTAGCCTCGGGGAAGTCTGAGAATCCACCTCTGGTGATGCGATGACTTCGGCGTCCGACGGGAGCTTCAGAAATGCGAACCGGACAGATGCTTCTTTGGTGCCTGCCAAGCAGGGGAGTCACTCCTTGACCCCAAGGGAGATTCTTCTGTCCTCTAATCGTGAGTAGAGCGTCGAAGGTCCAGGATTCAGTTTCAGAGTTTCGTCCAGGGATAATCTAAAGTCCTAAGGACTGGGTTCCTATACTTATACTAAGTTTAGGGGTTGGACTACTCTGTGGCCCCACCTATGGGTGGGTCAGGGCAGAGGGGTGGCTACACCCCTTTCCCTTTGTCCAGTTCGCGCCAAAGCAGGGGCTGCAAGCCCTGATCCGGTTTGAACAGGGGTATGCACAGGGACACCAAGTGTGCCCCCAGTGTAGGACTTCAAAGCACCCGAAAGTGCTCCCGCCCAGCCCCAATACACATTATCCTGTCTGGGGAGGTGGTCACACCTCCCTGGGACAGGAAACCTATTATCCAGGCCTCCCCTGCCGGAGTTTCGTCCAGCAGCAGGAGGCCAGACTCGTGTCTGTGGCAGCAGCATCCATTTTGTGATGCCAGGGCTTTAGAAAGAAGTTACCGGGCTAGCCAGGGTTAACATGTCTTTCCCTCTAGAAGGGTGGAATGCTACCCCCGCCGCCAGAGTTGGCGGGGGGTAGTATTCCAAGATGTTTGACACCAAACCACGACATGTTTAGGTGCAGCCATTCCAAAGTTAGCATTTAACCGAGGTTATAATGCGCTTAAGAGTATATGGTCAGGCTGCACTACAAACAGCATCAGAGAAGTGTCTCCGAACGCTGCAGAGGGGCCCTGCTCATGCAGGGGCACCCTCTCACATAGGAACCATGCACTCTGCCTTCAGGATTGATAAGGCCTGCCATAGGAGTGACTTATAGGTTTATATGTGTGTATGTATTTAGTGATATAGGTAACCTATATCACAGTAAGGAGGTGCATGCACCACCTTACCCAGGCTGCAGTAGCAGACCTGTGGTGTCAGTTTGGATGGCCTTCCAGGGGTGGCACAATACATGCTGCAGCCCCTGGTAGGCCTCTGAGGTACCTATGCCCTGGGTACATAGTATACCATATACTAGGGACTTATAAGGGCACTCCAGATTCCAATCAGTGATGTGCCTAAGGCACATGGAAACCATTTTACAGAGAAAGCAGATAGACTGGGGCCCTGAATAGCAGGATCCCAGTCCAACTAAGTCATAAACCAGCAAAACACCATAAAAAAAGTGGGGGCAACCATATAGTCAGATTCCACCTTCCTACATCCACTATATTTAAAAAATGGCTGACCACACTTACAAAGCCGGGCGAATCGACTTCTAAGATTGTAGAGGGTGTCCTGCTCATACAGGGCACCCTCACACTTATAACCAAGCACCCTGCCTTCTTGATTGAAAGGCCTACCTTATTGGTGACTTATGGGTTTTAAGTGCAGTGACCTCAGATATAAGGAAACTGATATCAGTTGTGAGTGGTGCTAGCACCAGCTCACACAGGCTGCAATGGCAGGCCTGTAGTCACAGGTTGAGTGGTCTCTCATTAGTGGCATAATACATGCTGCAGCCCATGGGAGACCCCTGGTGTACCTGTGCCCTGGGTACCTTAGTACTATATACTAGGGACTTAGAAGGGTACACCAGTACCAATTAGGAAGGTACCAAAGTACTTACCATAGTCCAATTTAGGGAGAGAGCACAGTGATTGGGGTCCTGATTAGCAGGATCCCAGTCAGACTAGTCAGAAAACAGGTGACACCAGCTAAAAGTGGGGGTGACCATGAAAGCAGATCCTACTTTCCTACATGCGTCGTCCATCCTTTTGGTAAACCTAGCAAGGTCTGCCCGGAGCAGGCCTGTCTCTATCTGGATGGCTTCCAACTGGGTCTCTGTGGCAGTCTTAGATAGCCTGTAGGACCTTGTCGAACATCCCAATGTGTTTCTCCAAGATGCTCTCTTTTTGTCGGATAGGGTCTGCAGGTTCAGGGGGGACAGCCAGCAGATCCACAATGGACTTCGACGGGAGGGGCGAGGATTTGGAGGGTTTAGGTTTCACCATTCCCAGTGGCGCTGACCTTGGCATCCGGGAAGCCGGGTCCAGTAGAGAATGATCCAGGCAGACGAAGAACAATGAGGGTCCCGGCAGGGGTGCAATATCCTTGTGGTCCAGTATCCACTGTGTTGCCAGCCGCCACTGCCAGCTACCAGATGGCCCGGCACCGCAAATCCCCTCCTACCGGGACACACCCCACCACCACCTAGGAGTAGGACCCGCTTGCGCTCCCATTCTTCAAGGGTCTGCAGAGCACAAGCAGTCCTGTGATGCCAATAGGAAGGTCCTCCGGGGAGGCTGTGCCCAAATCCAGCAGTGTAGGGCCCAAGGCAGGCACACAGCTCAGTAGGGACTCCTGCCTCCCACAAGTGGGCAACTTAGTCCAGCTCTCGAGCCCGAAGAGACCGCTTCAGTTGGCTCAAGGGCACAACACAATCCTGCCTCCAATACTCATCCCCCGGGTTTCTACAGGTATCCAAATCAGCCTCTCGCCCTTGCGGCAGGCCGGGGAGGGAAACGTCGACCCCACCGCAGCACCACACTGGCCGGCATCAGTCACCAGGCGTCGGAGCGACCTTCAAATTTGCTGAGCCTCGAAGTCGCCTCAACACATGGCCCTCAGGGGAAGTGCATCGTAGCAGCCAGCGGGCCAAAAAGACAGCAAGGGGGAGGTAGAGTGGGGCATGCGTCCGCCCCCTTGTGGCCTGCTGCGAGCTAGATAAAAGAGGAGCACACCGGACCACGGCACAGGCAGAGCTCTGCCCTCTGCCAACGATCAGAAATAGCAAAAGCAGGGCCTGCGCCTAGCAGCCCCTCACAGCTCCGCAGTCCCTGGGCCTCGAAGTCACCTCAACACATGGCCCTCAGGGAAAGTATTAGGCTCTCAGGAGAAGTGCATCGTAGCGGCCTCCAGGCCAAAAAGGCATTAAAGGTGAAGTAGGGAGGGGCAGGTGTCTGCCTTCCCAATGGCCTGCTGCGAGCCAGATAAAAGGGCAGCACACCTGTGAGAAAGTGCCATCTTTCTTGCATGGTATGCCCCCACTTTTTGCTGAATTGCTGATGTGCTTTGACTGAGTGTGCCCTGGGTTCCTGCCAACCAGGTACCCAGGGCCTGTGTTCCTTCCCTAAAACTGCATTGATGCCTACACCCAATTGGCATCTCTGGCCACAGGTCAGCCCCTGGTAAATGGTACCATGGGTACCCAGGGCACTGTGACCAGGGAAGGCCCCTAAGGGCTGCAGCACTTGTTGTGCCACCCTTAGGGACCCTGTACCTTTACACAGGCTGCGTGTCTTGGTGCAGGACAAAAGTGAAGAGTCGACATGGCACACTTCCCTGTGTGCCATGCCTACAAGCCACTGCCCTGGCCTAGGTCAGCCACCCCTCCAGCTGGGTGCACTATGCCAGTGGTGAGGGCACAGAGGCAGGAGCCCTGTGCCCATACAGTGCCCAAGTCCATTCTTGGGCATTGTAAGTGCAGTGCTGCCATTAAGAGTATATGGTGCTGGGAGTCTGTCATTACGAACTCCACAGCACCATAATGGCTCCACTGAAAACTGAGAAGTTTGGTATCAAACTTCTCAGCACATTAAACCCACACTGATGCCAGTGTGGGATTTAATGTAAACGCACCCCAGAAGGCATCTTAGAGATGCCCCTGAAACCAACCCGACCTCCAGTGTCCGGACTGAGTGGCTGCCCAGGCTGCCACCACCAGACATGTTTCTGGACCCCTGGGTCGAGAGCCTCTGCTCTCAGGGGCCTGAAACAATGCGCATCCTGGGGCGAGGTGCCAAAGCCTCCTCCCCCAGGATGGGCAGGGGGGAGCTTCAAAGGCCTGCCGCCTTTTGAGCTTCCCCAGACCATTGCTGCTCCCAGCAAACTGGTCCCCACTGGTTCCACCCCACGTCTGGCGGGAGAACCGGCGGGAAAACCAGAGGCAGGAAATGGGTTGTGCCCACCTCTGCCAACTCCACCCCTAAGGTGGGGGAGGCGAGAGTGAAGCACAAACTCGAGTCCCCGCCATCTTGAGGATGGGGGGACCCAGCCAACCAGGGACAGGCTCCTGCCCCCCTCCCACTGGAGAGTGGCAGAATAGGGGGTGTACCCTCCCCAGGGAAGGGACCCATTGGTCCCTGCCCTTACCTACCTGTAACCTCCCCTAAATTCAGTATTTAGGGGCTCCCTGAACCTTCATTCCTTAGTTCCAGATTCCAAAAACAAGAAAGAAGAACAAGAAACAAGAAGACCTGCCGTGCAGCTGCTCACAAGAGGAAGACACCAACTGATTTGGCCCCAGCCCTACCGGCCTGTCGACCCTCGAACCTGCTCCTGCTAAACCCCGGCGTCTCCAGTGGTCAGCACCCTCACAAACCCCGGAGGACCTGACTGCCTAGTGACTCCAACCCCCTGGGACTCCCAAGAGCAGTGGTACTGCTCAAAGCAAGCAACCAACCCCTGGTGCCAACCGGGAACCGCGAATCCTGCACCCTCTGCACCCACCGAGCCCGGCCTGTGCCTGAGTGGGCAAATACCAAGAGGACGTCCCCCCGGCGACTGTGACCCAGAATCCAGCACCCAAGGGCCCTCCTCGACGCTCCTGACGACGCCTGCAGCCTCAGAACCAGGGACCCCTCCAACCGCGACCAGCCGAGGGTAAGATTTCCGACGCCTAAAGACACCCCTGCACCCGACGCCCCACGGCCTCCTGTGCCCAACTCCGGGTGCCTACCCTTCCCACAGCTTCCCAACTTACCTCTCGAAGTGGTGGTGCGCACCTGAAGAATCACCGTCCCCGAGCTTGCAGTCTTTGTTCGTCACGCAGCTTTACCATTGAAAACCATTGGGCGCCCGGCGGCCCAAAAGCCCACTGCACCCGGCCGCCCCAGTGCCGCTGAGGGTGCACCAACTACCCTATTCGACTTCCCCACTTGCCCTGAGCAAGTGACCAGGAGCTTTGCTCCCACAGCCGAGTGGCCTGCTAGCCAGCAGCCACCAACCAAAGGCCCCTGCCGTCCATAGGATAACATTGGGCCTACTCACTCTGCACCCGGCCGCCCCTGTGCCGCTGAGGGTGTAACAACTCGTACTTACCTGACCCTGCGGGACCCCTGAGTCTATGCCCAGAACCTTAACTCTGCCAGTCGAGTACTTACCCAAAAGCCGATAACTCACTTTTCTTCCATAGGGTAACATTGACTGGTTTCACTCGGAAATTCTTCTAAGTGTGGAGTTTCCCAACTTTAAAATATTCACCTAAAATCAACCGAGTAACGAAAACGGAAATACTCACCTGCTATTAGGAGAGATCCCAGTGCTGGATCTTGGTGCCCAGCACTGACCCTGAAAAGTAATCACAGCGTTACTTACCGCTAACTCAATTTTCTTCCATAGGGATCCATTGACTGGTTTTCTGTGAAATTTCTTGTGTCCACTTTTGAAATACCAAAATATTGCTTAAAAATCACAACAGTAACGAATTCCGATTTACTCACCTGCTATCAGGAGAGACCTCAGCACTGCATCTTTTAGACCAGTACTGACCCTGAAAAGTAATTTTAACCATACTTACCCGTAATTTGAAATTCCTTCCATAGGATATCATTGCCTGCTTTTTGTTGAAAAAGTTTCTAAGTGTCGATTTCTGAATCTTACAAATATTCGTTAAAAATTGTGCCAACGATACAAACGTAATTGCTTGCCTGTTTTAGATAGATATCCCAGTGCTGAACCTGAGAACCCAGCACTGGATTACAAAAGTAACGTAAACCTACTTTGCTTGCAAACTGCATTTCCTTCCATAGGATAACATTGGTAATTTTACCCAGAAAAGTTTCTAAGTGTCAACTTTTGAAATACAATAATATTCCTCAAAAATCACTACTATAACCAAAACGCTTTTGCTTAACTGTTTACAGGAAGTGTCCCGGGACTGAATACAAGATCCAGTCCTGTGGTTAGAAAAGTAATCCACAAAGTAATTAATTGCATTTAACTAAAACTTTCCATTGAGCTCAATGTTGCATTGTGTTTGAAATTGTGTTGCCTCTTGCAACAACTGGGACTACTATCATCCAAAAGTCTATTGCCTACTTGAAAAGTATTTAAACAAAGCATTTCATTCTGAGAAAGTATATTTTGATTCCTATTGTTGGTTCTAAAATAAAACAAGCATATATTTTTATATACCAACCATTGGCCTAGAGTTCAGTTCTTGAGTGTGTGGCTTCATTTGCTGACTGAGTGTGTACAACAAATGCTTTACACTGTCCTCTGATACTGCCTTACTGCTCGACCAAGCTACCACTTTAGAGAGTAAGGTTATATCTAACTTTAGCCTCTGCCTTACCTTTGGGGAACTGTGGGCCCTATACACACTGTACCTTACTTTGGTGCAGTATATATAGAGCCACTTTCCTACATCACCGGACCACGGCACAGGCAGAGCCCTGCCCTTGGCCCACGATCAGAAATGGCAAAAGCAGGGCCTGGGCCTGGCAGCCCCTCAAAGCTCCGCAGTCCTGTGTAGGTGATCCGCTGTAGCCCGCCGAGGATCTTAACCAGACAGAGGGCACTTGCTCACACCACAGCAGCGCCATCTGAGCTGCTCAAGCAGGGTCCCCTCAGTCAGGCCGCCAATCCGGTCTCCATTTCCCTGTCATCCCTGGTTCCAAAGCTAGGTCGCACCTTCAGCCCCTGATGTCCTGGACCCCGGTATACGAACCTGGCCGCAAGACGGCTCCCCAGGTTTGCCCAGCCATGAGCCACATCAACGATAGACACTTGTGGGTGGATGCTGCTGTGGGGGAAGGATATCTGCAGGAGAATGGGGCAGTGAGCTCAGCGCCTACGGTATTGCAGCCCCTATCTTCACCGCGTAGGCCACACACCACCGTCCTCTGAGGCCCTTATTTGGAGATTCTTCAGGATGAAGGGAACAGTTCCGATGTTCCACAGGAGGTCTTAATTCCTGGGTGAAGTGCTGGTAGGTCTCCCAGGCTTTGGGGACTCAGCAGCTGCAGGACAGGTCCACTTTTGGTGCAATTAGCGAAGGCAGCAGGCAGGCTGGCAGGATTGACGCTAAGTCATTTGCTGGTTCTTCTGTTCTTACAGGGGGTCTTTTTCTTCAGGTCGGCGGGATGTGTTTCTCTGGTGCCAGGGACTCCTATAAATATTTAATTTCGGGGCATTAGGGGAGTGTTGGGTAGTAGCCAATGGGCTACTGACCCTTGGGGTCACTATGTCCCCTAAATGACCACTTCTTGTGTGAAGTGGGTATAACCCTGTACCACAATTCCTAAGTGTGCCATCACAAAGAAGGCTACTTCTGAAAAATCGTGTCCACCTCAGTGTAGATCACCTTTGGGTTGGTACTAGCCTGTGGGTGGCATGGCTACCTGACTAGCTAATTTTCCCACCTGTCCAGGTGGCAAGGGGGTCCTGTGAATGGAGCCAGATTCGCATTCCAAAGGCGGCAGCTCTTTGAAGCTTGCCGCCCTAGTAAGACTAATCAGCAGGTCATCCTGTCGGAGAGGGTGCTACAGCCTCTTCCTGGACAGGCTTTTGTTATGGGCCTCCAGAGAGCAAAGGGCTCTCATCCTAGGAGGTCAGAACAGCGTCTTGGGTGGCAGGCTGGCAGAGACCAGTCAGGGAGCACACCAGAGGCTGGCAGGTTTTCAGGGGACACCTCTAAGTTGTCCTCTGGTGCATATATTTATACATCCAACACTGGAATCAGTGTGGGTTTATCAATACAAGATGTTTGATACCAAACATCCCTATCTTCAGTGAAGCCATTGTGTAGCTTGGGAACTTGTTTTCACCAGTGTCCAGCACATGTTAATATGGCTTCCCTGATCGCTTGCAGTGGCTGTAATAGAACTGTCCAGCACAGGGGCATATCTGTTCATGCAGGTAAGCCCTCGCATGTAATACTAAGCCCCCTGCCTTAGGACTGTCAGGCCTGCTGTAGGAGTGGCTTACAAGTAGGACATACAGTGGTAGGAGGCATGGCGTGTCATGTCGTGTTTTCACTTTTTCCTGCACCAAGACACGCAGCCTGCAATGGCAGTCGTGCATGCTTGGTGAGGGGTCCCCTAGGGTGGCACAATTCATGTTGCAGCCCTTGGGGGACTCTCCTTTAGTACCCCAGGCCCTAGGTACCAGGGTACCATCCACGGGGACTTACAATGGAAGCTAGATGTTTTGCCAATTGGGGAAACACTTCCACAGTTTTGGGAAAGAGCTCTGGCACTGGAGACCTGTTTAGCAGGAACCCAGGCCACTTGCAGTCGAAATCACATAATTTACCAGGCAAAAAGTGGGGGTGACCATGTCAAAAAGGGCCACTTTCCTGCACCCTACCTTGATGATTAGCTGTTGAAGGCGGCCTCGCCAAAGACTGTAGTCTCCCACCTACAGACTACAGCGGACAATCTGCATTTGCTGGGGTTCACTATAAACGTGCTTAAGTCACACCTGACTTTTTCACAGATGCTCCTTTTCATCAGGACTGTTCTGGACATAGTGCAGTTTCAGGCTTATTGTCCCGAGCAGCGAGTCCAGGATATTCAGGTTATGATACCGATGTTTGAGCCTCTATCCTGGATTTCGGTGAGAATGAGTCTGAGGTTGCTGGGCCTCATGGCCTCCTGCATCCTGCTGGTGAATCATGTCAGATGGCATATGAACTGAAGTTCCAGTGGCCACAGGGGAATTTCTCCGACATTATCCAGATCTCGGAGGGAACTGCCAAAGACCTGCAGTGGTGGCTTGTGAACCGCGATTGGGTCAAGGGCAGACTCCTTCCCCTTCCCCAACCAGATCTGCCGGTAGTGACAGATGCATCACTCCTGGAATGGGGCTGCCGTCTGGGACAGGTGGAGATCAGAGGAATCTGGTCTACGGCGGAATCCGGACTCCACATCAACCTGCTTGTGCTTTGGGCGATCCAAATAGTATTGAAAGCATGTCTTCCCTCTGTCACGGGGAAGTTAGTGGAAATGTTCACAGACAACACTATTGCCATGTGTTACTGCAACAAGCAGGGCGGAGTGGAGTTGTGGACCCTTTGTCAAGAGACCCTGCATCTCTGAACATGGATGGAACAGCAGGGCATAACAATGGTGGTTCAACACCTGGTAGGTTCTCTGAACGCCAGGGCGGACAAACTCAACTGTCAATGCCTAGCGGATCACAGTGGTGTCTACATCCGGAGGTGGCACCAGGACTCTTTCAGCAGTGGGGAGAACCTTGGTTAGGACTGTTCGCCTCGGAAGAGAACACACAATGTCAGCAGTATTGCACATTGGAGTTTCCAAGGTGGCTATTGTAGGAAAGTAGGATCTGCTTCTTATGGTTACCCCCACTTTTTTTGCTTGATGTTTTACTGTTTTTTACTAGTCTGACTGGGATCCTGCTAATCAGGACCCTAGTCTATCTGCTTTCTCCTTTAAAATATTACACATGTACTTTGGTACACTCCAAATTGGATACTGGGGTACCCTTATAGGTCCCTAGTATATGGTACCCATGAACCCAGGGCATAGGTACCCCAGAGGCTTCCCATGGGCTGAAGCATGTATTATGACACCCAAGAGAAGGCCATGCAAAATGGAACTACAGGTCTGTTACTGCAACCTGTGTAAACTGGTGCTTGCACCACTTACTTTAGATATAGGTTCACTATATCTATAGGTCACTACACTTAAAACTTATAAGTCACCCCTATAGCAGGCCTTATCAATCCTGAAGGCAGGGTGCTGGGATTTTAGGGAGAGGGTGCCCCTGCATGAGCAGAGCCCCTCTGTAGCCTTCGGAGACCATTCTCCCGGGTTGTCTGTGACTCAGCCGGATATATAGGTAGAGGTGCATTATAAACTTGTGGTAAATGCTATCTCGAAAACGGCTGCATAGAAACATATCGTGTTTGGTATCAAACACCTTGGAATCATACCTACACATTGGTAACCGGTGTGGGAGGTATGATTCCACCCTTCAGAAGCGAGCTTCGTGGGGTCACTGGTCTATCCGGTGCCAGCCTTCTCGACCCGGTCAGCACAAAATGGATGCTGCCGACCAGAGACACATTTCTGCCCTCCTGCTGCTGAGCCAAGCTCGAGCAGAGGAAGTCAGCCCAATAGGCATTTAGATTTTACGTGGACAAGATTCTACAAGAAGAAACCACTGACCTTCGACCGTCTGGACACTCTGGACTTCGCTGGACTTCGACTGGGCCCGACTTCGTCTCCTTTGTCTGTGCCCTTGCTCCATACAGGCTCCATGCAGGACCTGTGGTGCACTAAGGACAACTAAAGAATCTCCCTTGGAGTGAAGGAGTCACTCCCCTGCAACTGCAGGCACCTTAACGCAACTGACCGGTCTGCTGCTCCTGAGTTCCTGCAGACTCCGAAAATTTCAGCAACACAGGAGGTGGGTTTTCGAAGGTCCCTGAGGTTGATCTGCCCTCTCAGCAAGTCTGAGGCCAGTATCCCTCGTGGGGACTGCATAACCCGAACCCCTGTGCACCGCGTCCATTTGCAGTTGCATATGCTTGTTGGCGATTCCCGAGCTTGTGCATTGGACTCCGTGTAGTCCTGACCCTGAGCAGTATTTGCACCAAAGAACTCCAGCCTCCTCACACCGAGTGCTCCATGGGCTGGTACTTTGCCATCTTGCTCGAGGTCCCCTCGCAACTCCTGGTCCTTCGGCCTGTGGGTCCTCCTGAGGGTCATCTTGATTTCTGTTGGGCTTTCCTGGTTGCTCCAGACGTGCCCTGACTCTCCATTGCTTGGTGAGTCCCCTGGACCTTGCTGGTCCACACTGTAACCTACTTGACCTTCTTCCATGGGTTGCTTTTACCAAGGCTTGTTGGTGCTCCAGCCGGACACCGACCCCTCAGCACTCGACATCCTTCGTGGGACAGCTCACCTCCGGCTCCTGGTCATCCTCGACGTCTCCTGGTCCTCGTGGCTGCAGAGTCAAGCATCCCTTCTTCACACCTGAAGCACCCGACATCGGTGGGCATTCGTCTACCGAGCCCCTGGTCACTCTGACGTGACCCAGACTCTGTCCCCTCTGCTTTCAGGTTCCTTCCTTCCAGAATCCAGGCTTGGATTCCACCCGACCCTTTTCACCTTCACGGCAGCAGTACTTCTTCACAGCCCTCCATTGAGAACAACGGCGGTTTCTGACACCACTCCAGACCTATGCACCCGGCTCCTCTGGTATAGGTAACTCGGGTACTACGGTATCCACGGGTGGGGTGGCTCTCCAAGCTCTTAAGTTCCAAAGGGTTTGCTCGAAGTCCTCCAAGAAGGGTCCTTAAACTTTAAAACTGTAACCGCGACTTCCCCATAGAATTGTACGGAGCTCGCGGTCGTGTTAGCACACTTCACCTGTCCTCCGTGGGGTCCCTATCTACTCACCTTGGGTGGTTCCTTGGGGTCCCAGAGAATCTACGTGCTCTAGACCTTGTCTTGACTCAAGTCGTGATTGTTGTACCACTATTTTAGTATATGGTTTGGTCTCCCCCTGGAGCCCACTATGTATTGTTCTACTTACAACTGTTCTATTGATCTCATATTGTGTGCTTTGTGTTCTATCCTCGTGTAGAGGATACTAGAGAGTGTTATATTAATAAATACATATTTTTATATAACTACTGTGTGGTTCTCCTTTCATTTAGTCAATATAGGAGGTGATGTTCTGGTAAAACAAGCTGCTTTACATTCCTTCAAGATTAAGCCTGAAGGCTGCTCTCCACAGCTACCACTAGGATAGCTTTCTAAAGGTTATCTTTGACCTCATACATCATAAGGGTCGTTTGGACTGGTGCAAGGTGCCCACTTGAATTAGTGGACAGCATGTACCAGACCAACTTCACACAGCTATTGCTTGGAGACGCTTTTCGTCTAGAGTGGAAATCAGGCCTCCTGTACGCTTTTCCGCCCATACGGCTTCTGATCAGAGTTCTCAAGAAGATCAGGAACGACTGGGCCCAAGTCATTCTTGTGGCTCCATACTAGGCACGATGAGTTGGGTATCCCGAGCTTCTTCAAATGAGTATCGATCCTCCGATCAGGCTGCACCTTTGGGAGGATCTTCTGTTGCGGCAGCAGGGAAGGGTCCTCCACCCGAACCTGTCAACCCTCCGCCTCCTTGCGTGGAGATTGAACAGCGACAGTTGATACCTTTTCACCTTCCTCCCAAGGTCTGTAAAGTTATCTTGTCGGCCAGGTGTCTCTCCACCAAAACGGTATACGCCTGCCGTTGGCAAAAATTTGTAAGATATTATACAGAAAAGTCTATTGAGCATCTGTAGGAAGCTGGCTCTGTATATACTATACCAACGTAAGGTATAGTGTGCACAGAGTCCAGGGTGCCCCCAAAGGAATAGCAGAGGCTAAGTTAGGTTAGTACTAACAGCTTTCTTTGTGGTAGTGTGGGCGAGCAGTTAGGCTTATCCAGAGGGTGTGTTAAGCATTTTTTTTTAAATGTATTAGTTTTCAAATAAACAACGCACCCCCCCAACTTAGTCATTCGTGAAGACAATTCACGTTTTCACCATTCCCATGGTAAAAAATATAATCTGCTACATGTATAACTGTTCGGAGATATAGACATCAGAAATCGTTAACCCTCATTGGTTTCTTCCCCTCTCACTGTCAGCAATAGCAGTACCGGTTTACAGCGGTGAAGGCCCCCTGCTCAGTAAATGAACCATTCTTGTATCAGGCTATGTAGTAGCTGTGTTGGGATCTAGTGTGGTTGTCTCCTCTTTATCAGTCAGTCTCAGGTAGGATACAAAAGGTTCCCAAATGTCTTTGGGTCGTGTCGTTAGGGGCAACAGGTCCCAGTATGTCGATAATTGTTCCTGGCAGTATGAAATGTCGGCGATCCGGGCTTGTTTGGTCGGTGTTGGCCGTCTTCCCCCCATGTATCACCACGCTGCGTTTTACCAGAAGTAATAGCATCGTCATGAGGTGTCGGCAGCCCCTCAGGACATTCTTCACGTAGCCCAGTAGGCAGACATTGGGGTCTGGTGGGAGTGGTGTCCAGGTTATGGCACTCGTCGTGTCACACACCTTAGCCCAAAAGTGTGCCACTTTAGGACAGGTCCATGCTAAGTGCAAAAAAGTACTCCGGGCTCTGGCATCGTACACAGTGCGAATTAGCCGTCAGGCAAATTCTATGTAGTTGCGTTTGTGTACGATACGTCCTGTGTAAGTAGTTAAAGTGTATCAGTTACAATCTATAATTGGGGAATAGCGGTTCAGTTTGGGCGCAGCACTAGTACTACTGCATTTACGATATCTCAGTGTGTAGGCCCCCCTCTCAAGCCATCCGGGCCTTCGTGGTGTCTATTGTGGAGGTGGTCTGTGTTAGTGTGTGGTTTGAGTTATGAGTTTGCTGGGTGAGGTAGTTGTGTGGACATAGTCCATAGATGTGAAGATGGGAGGGGGGCAGGGAAGGAATCATGTACTGTGCGGCAAGTGCCTCTGATTTGATAATATAATAGCATGTCCGAGAGTGTTGACTTTCCTGTGTCAGTGTTAAGGAGATTGCGGAGAAATTCACCGTCTGGATATAGGTCAGCAAACTTTTTGAAACCGCACATGTCCGCACGTCTGGCCGCTCCCTTATCTTGTAGCGGAGGGAATGCGGGTTTGTCAACTAGATAAGCAGTGGGTGCGTATGGCACCGCGAGGCCAGCTCGCTTATGGAATCCGTCCCACGCCCAGCGTACACATTCCACTGTGCTGATTTCAGCTTTGGGGGCCTTGTATTATTGGAACACCGCAGTTTTTAGTGGACACGGCATCACCTGGTCATGTTCAATTGCTAAATGTGGCTGGAAAGGGGTGAGATACAACCAGTGATGTAAAAATTGTGCCTGACGCACAGTGCATATAGCTGCATTTGCGGAGCGCCCAATCCACCGCGCTTAAGTGGTAGTGTTAGCTTTTCGTATGATACTCTAGGTTGTCGCCCCGCCCATGTGAGTGTGATCAAGTTTGACCGCAGTCATTTAAAGAATTGTGCAGTGAGTGGGAGAGGGATATTCACAAAGAGGTACAGGAACTTTGGAAGCACCACCATCTTAGCAATATCTATACGGCCAGTTAGTGACAGTGGAAGTTTGATCCATAGTGGGATACGGGTTTCCATCCATTCCATAGTCCGTCCATAGTTCGTTCTCTCTAGTTCGTCAGGGTCTTTGCTCAGCCATATGCCCAGATATTTGACGGGCTCCTCCGCCCATTTCAAAGGATATTCGCCTACATAGGGTGTTGCGGATTCCGTCAGTGGGAAAAGGATGGATTTGGACCAGTTTACCTGGATTCCTGAGTATCCGCTATAGCGGACCACCTCTTGTATCACTGGTTCCAAAATTGTTTCTGGGTTCCTCACATACAGTGCGACATATCGGCGTACGAGGATATGAGGAGACCGCGAGTGGTAAAGCCAATACCCCGTTCCGCATGGTGCTGTTGCAATCTGGCCGCTAATGGCTCCATGGCTATAGCAAATAAGATCGGGGAGAGGGAGCAACCCTGTCTAGTGCCGTGGGTAATATTTATGGGATCCGAGATGCCTCCGTTTATTCTGATACGCGCCATGAGAAGGGTGTACAATAGTTGTATTTTCTGAATGAAGTTATGGCTCAGTCCCAACAATCGCAGTAAAGGAAAGAGAAAGTGCCATTCCAAAGTGTCAAAGGCTTTGGTTGTGTCCAACAGGGCAGCCACCGCCGGGATATCAGGGTGTATATGGTGCATGATCGCGAAAATGGTGCAGAGATTGTGTGATGTTGCTCATCCGGGGATGAAGCCTGACTGGTCTAGCCGCACAATCAATGGCAGAAGGGGCAACAAGCGATTTGCCAGGACTTTCGCATATATCTCATTGTCAATGTTTATTAAAGAAAGTGGGCGATATGAGTCACATTTGTTTTAAAACACACTTTATTGGTTTTTTATTTTGTCGAGCCTTGCATGATCTTGAATACATTTGGTACATTGTTGTATTAGAAAGGCAGCTTGTCATACATTTATGAGTACCAGTAATTTACAGCTAATAAACAATTATTAACTTGCATAGTTTGAACAATGCATTCACATTTCAGGAGTCATTCCTTTAGTGCAGGCATTAATATAGCTAGATATAATTCCAAAAGCGTTGACTAAACAAACGATCCCTCCCTCACCCCACCCTCTGATCTGGCTCTATCCCCGTTTATGTTACTATTGTATGTTTCTACCTCAGTTACCTTGGTGCATCATGTAGGGGCATATGTTGAGTATGACATGGTATTGTGTGTTGTGGGAAAGGGTGCAGGTTTAAGGGCTTTGAATGCCTCCAGTATGAGGTCCCAGTCCATAGAGATCAGATTCTTCCGCAGTCCTCGGCCCTCTTCCCACCTGATGACTGCGTTCTCTGCTCCCCCCAGCGAGCCACTTCCCCATGCCAAATGTGGACCGCTGGAGGCCGGGCCGATTTCCATCTCATTGTTATAGAGCGTTTAGCTATGAGTAAGGCTAGGTCAGTGAAACAAAGCTGCACTTTTTGTGATTTTGGACGCTGATGCATTCCTATTATACAGCTTTCGACAGTATCTCCTACAGTTATGCCTGTTGTATTTCCTACAATGTTTATGACTTCCGTCCAAAACTCTAAGTCCTGGGCAGGACCATAACATGTGCAGAATGTCTGCCTCTTCTGCCTTGCATCTAGGGCAGTGGTGCTGTGTGGTTGGATACATGCGTTGTAGGCGGTGTAGGGTGAGGTAGGCCCTAGGTAAGATCATGTATGGTATGAATTTAAATTTTGCATTGCGTGATACCTTTTTGGGGTAATCTAAGATGGCGGCCCACTCCTTATCGGACAATTCCTTTTCTAAGTCTCTAGACCATTTGTTGCGTAGCTCAGTGAGGGGGATTCCTGCGTGCGCCCGGGTCCCCTTGTATAGCCATTTTATGAGGTGGCCCCCTTCACCCATTAAGTACATCGCCTGCACGAGTTCATGTGATGGGTGTTCTTCCCTAGTTGGAGCCCAGTGTTTCTTTACATAGCGAAGTATAGCACCGTGTATCATGAACAAATTGCCTGGGACCCCGTTCTCCCGAGTATAGTTCTCATGGTCCATTAGGACGCCGTTGTTAAACAGCGCCCTCACTGTGGTGGTGACCAGCTGAGGGTATTCCGTTTAGTGATCAGGCCAGTGGGTGTGGGGATTCCTAGCAAGGGAGTGTTATTGGCATATGGGGGACTCTGGTGTGTGTATTGCATTGCCTTTTTCTAGTATGTAAGTGCTGTGCGTAGAAGCGTTGGGGCTCCTTGGAGGATCATGCTCCTGGGCAGTAGTAGGGTGTGTAGGGCTCCTCGGTTGATGTCTTGTGCGGTATAACCCAGTTCATGCAGATTACGTCTGGCAAGCCAGTACGATAGCCTTTGGAGTTGACTCGGGCAGCAGTATGTGTGGAAGTCAGGTCCCCTCAGCCCCCCTCTGTCTGTTTCCAGTTGTAATTTGGTAAGTCCCACCCTTCTGCGGCCGGTCCCCCAAATCAGGTCCGATAGTAGTGTATCTAGCGTTTTAAATAGGGAGGTAGGGATCAGTACCAGTAGGTTTGTAAAGAAATATAACAGGCGTGGGAGAACCACCATCTTAGATATGGGCGATATGAGTCACATAAGTAAGCAGGTTTGTCTGGTTTTAGAATAGTCACTATTTCCGTCTCTCTCAGCGAGGGGGGAGTCTACCCAGTGATAGTGACTCGCGGTACATCTCAATGAGATGTGAAATAAGTATGGGGGCATATTCTTTGTAGAAAGCTGGTGTCAGTCCATCAAGGCCCGGGGCTTTATCTGCCAACACAGTCACGATTACCTGGGCAATCTCTTCTGGTGTAATCGGGGTATCTAAGTAATATCTGTGTCCTTGGTCTAGCCACAGAAGTTGAATGGAGTCGAAAATTTTTTGTAGTGACACCGGTTCACTATCAAATCCAGCAGTGTACAATCGGGCGTAAAAAGAGGACATTACTTCTGGTAGTTGTGATGGCGAAGAGATCAGTTGGGAGACGTCCCTCCTTAATTCCGTCACTTATGTGGCGGCGTGAGGTTTGCGCAGTAATCCAGCTAATGTCTTACCCGGGCGATCTCCTTCTCTATACCTACGCGCCTGGGCCTCTGTACCTGGGTTGTGGGTTTCTCTATCTGCCTCTTTCTTATACGCCGATTCTTTCTCTGATGTTCGTTAGCACATCAAGATCAGGAGTTCTGCAAAATTCTCTCTCTAATTTCTGAATTTCTGCTTCTAGCTTGTCCAGTGTGCCACGCAGCGCTAGTAATACCCCCACTGTTTTGATATGCAGGCCCCGCGTATGACTACTTTGAATGGTTCCCACAGTGTGGAGGGCGATTCCACCCTCCCGGCGTTGTGCGCAAAGTAATCCTTAATTGCTGTGCAGATCTCCTCTCTTAATGCAATGTCAGCAATGCATTCGGGGGGAGTCGCCATGAAAAGGCTCAGGGAACGGTCTGGGGATCTGGAGTGTTAATAGTACTGGTGCGTGATCAGAGAGCGTGTGCGAGAGATGTGTGGTCAGTGTTGTTCTGGCGAGTGCGTCTTTTGTAATAATCCAATAGTCTAATCAGGACCACGTGTTGTGGAAGGAGGAGAGACATGTGCCTTCCCATGTGTTCAGGTAAGCATGTCGCCATGCGTCAGTTAGTTGATTGCCTACAATCAATGTTTCAAGTACTCCGGCAGCACACAAGTGTTGCCTCCACGTCCCAGAGCGGTCTAGTGTCTCCTCTAGTGCCACATTGAAGTCCCCGCCCCATAAATCCGTACCTGGCCCCTGGTTAGACATCCGTCTCCATATTTCCAGAAAGAAGTCCGGATCGTCAACGTTTGGGCCATACACTGCTACTAGCGTCATTGGTTGCTTATATAGTGTGCCAGTCACGATCACATACCTGGCGTCTTTGTCGATGTGGGAGCTTGTAGTGTGCCATGGCAGTCCCCTTCTGAACAGCATCAAGACGCCCCAGCTATAGTTCGAGTATATAGCGGAGTGCGTTTTGCCCCACCAGCGGGCCTGCAGTCTGGAAAGAGTACTATTATTCAGGTACATCTCCTGCAAGAAGCATATGTCTATCTTGTGCCGCGCTAGGTATGAGTGTATCAGCCAAGATTTGCGGTGGTCATTGAGGCCTCTGACATTCTAGGTTAGGCAATTAATGCTAACCATTTGATAGAGTGCAATATGTTTGTAAGTGTTGATCCGTCTGTGTGTCGAGGGGTCTCCAATGTCAGTGGCTTGTGGATTTCAGCCAAATGTGCAAGTGAGAAGTGCAATTTCTGGAGGGAACTCAAAGTCAGTGCGTCTCCCCGAATGGCCAGCCATAAGTAATGCTTTCTACCCTCGCCAGCTTTTCCAAACAGAAAAAACAAACTGGTGTGCAATCCCTCACTCTCCCACTCCAACCTCCCCAAACAGGTTGAGAAAGCATACCCTCCCTCATCCCACTACCCAAATAATAAACCAACATAACATATATGGGAATCATCCCATGGGGCCATGGGTTCACCGGCGGACTGCCCTGTCACTAGGACCAGGGTGGCCGCGCAAAAGTTGGAAGGGCTATAATGTATAGACAAAAATTCTGTTGGCTGTTAAGCCCTGGATCTTGGCATCGATGATCCCCCAAGTGGGGCTGCAACACCGCCCCATATATTTGTCCCTTTGAATGGAGGCGAGCCGTTAGCGCAAGAGTGCTGATGCAATTAGTCACTTGTGCGGCCTTCCTCAGACGAAATGGGGAGATTTGGATGTGGCTCGTCTGTTTTTGCTTAATTGCTTTGCATGTTTCATCGCAGCAACTGGATCCGTAAAGAGTTTTGTGTTGACATCCAGCCAAATTCGTAGTTTTGCCGGGTATAGGAGGGTATACTTTACTCCCAGTTGTTGGAGAACTTTCTTGACTGGCAGAAACTCCCGTCTCACAGCCTGCACTGCCAGAGTAAAATCTGGATAAAAAGAGAGGACATTACCCTGATGGCGCACCTCCCCGCACTCTCTGGCTCTGCGGAGAATCATGTCTCGGTCTTGATAGTTCAAAATCCGGGCAATTATGGGGCGAGACAGTGCTCCAGGAGGCGGCTGCGGGCTGGCCAACCCACGCCACAGGTCTCATGGGCTCTCTGCTGTATGTGCAATGGTTGCGGAGGTCACTTCTTCGTTACTCCAACAATGAAGAAGTGCAAAGCCGGTTTCACCATAGGTGAACTCCCATCAGTCTCGTGTCTCGCATTTCGGTGTTCGTTCCTCAGGCCAGCTCTTCAATAGGCTGCCTCCACTTTGCATCCTCGGGCAGCGCCACAGCCCTCATTTTTTTTTTTTGTAAACAGATTTTATTGAATTTTCAAGGTGACATCAACATAGGAAAAACAGCCCAGTGGGCACATCATATGATCAAACAATACAAATAACATTCAGTGGAGTTATCCTCTCGCTTATTATCATGGGGTCCCCCTTCCCCTCTCAAGTTCAGTCCTCTCATCGGGCAGGCAATACATGCTACCCCCCGCTATTCTACCATCCCTCTCCATGCTCCGACCCATATAGATATTCCAAGCGTCTTGTCATCGGCATCTTAGAAGGAGTCCTCAGGTGAGTGCCACTCCCGCCCGCTTCTCCCCATCCCACACCCCCAACCCCTAAACTAAAGAACTCCCCCCACCCTTTCAGGCATGCCGCTCTGCCAATAAAACGTCCGGGCATAGTCTCTCTCCTATCTCATCCACCGTGATCCATGTCCCCTACCTCCTGAACCCCAGGGGAACCATGTTAGGGAAAAGGGAGAAAAAAAAAAAAAAGTGGAAGGAGGCCCTCAACTACCCTTTCTCAGGCTCCCCTCTACGGTCGAGTCTGCCAGGGATCTCCGGGTTCAGTTATCCGGTGGCGCACTCCCCTCATCCAGTGTGTCTCCTGCGTCCTCAAGCGGGTGCTTCAGCAAGTCCACCAGTGCCACCCACGTCCGTGCCATTTCCATCAACTTTTCACTCCCATTGCGCATAGCCATTCGCAGTCTGCAGGTCCCTCACTCTCCGCCCACTTCACTAGCTCCTTATTCCATCTCAGTAGGGTGGGGGCATTTTTTGACTTCCAGTGGGTAGTAAGCTCCCTCTTTGCTAGAACTAGTCCAAGGTCAATGAATTTACTAGTAACTTTCGTCTTGGCAGTATGCGGGAACCAATGCAACAGGCAACACCCAGGCATCAGTGCTATCTCCTCTCCGTGATTGTAGTCAGCTCAGCCATCACCCCTCTCCAGTATTCCCCAAGTATGGGCAGTCCCAAAACATGTGAAGGAACCCCGCTCCCTCCAGATTACACCTCGGGCAGGTGGATGATACCCCAAAATATTCACTGATTTTCCCCGGTGTGATGTAGGCCCTATGCAATATGAAGAATTGGATCAATTGAAAGCGCGCATTCCTCGTGCCCTTCCAAGCCCTTTCTAGGATCTCTCCCATGGCTTCTCCCCAATGGCCTCCCCAAATCCGCCTCCCATTTGAGGCGTAAAGTTACCAGGGGCTGTCGCAGGTCATGCGTGATCCGCCTATAGAGACATGTCACCGCCTTAACGGTCCCCATAGCCATTACTACATATTGACACGCCAGGAACGTCTTGGGTTCCACCATCCCCTCCTGCCAATGCTTTCGAACGGCTGTTGTCAAAGCCGCATGGAAGAGAAAGTCCCCCCGTGGGAGATCGTGGCGCTGCAAGAGGTCATTGAAGGGAAGGAGATTACCATCCTCAAACAAGTCACCAATAGTGATGACCCCCGCGTCTTCCCACTGCCGTAACCTGCTCCAGTCACCCCCATGCGGCAGCGCCTCAAACACTCGTAGTGGGATCTCAGGCGCATACGGAGTACGTATCCGCGCCCTTCTAGCCAGGCGATTCCAACACTGTCTCACCGTTCTCAAATCAGGGGGAATCGTGCTAACCCTCATAGGCAACCGCAACAGCACCCGGGAAAGTTGAGGTAAGCTTGGATCTTGACCTCCCAAATCTTCTGCGTCCCGAAGTCTCCTCGCTGCCCATTTGGTAATCCATTGAAGCTGCGCCGCATGATAATAGGCCTCAAGGTCCGGTAGGGCAAACCCCCCCCTCCGCTCTAGGCCGTTGCATAGTGGCTAGTGCTACTCTCCGCCTCCCGCTGCCCCACAGAAACCCCGTAATCAAGGCATTAAGCTGCTCAAAGATTCTTCGCGGGATCCATATGGGGAGTGTCCCAAAGAGGTAAAGAAGCCTGGGTAAGGTAACCATCTTCACTAGTGCGACCCTACCTGCCACAGACAACGGGAGTGTGCTCCAAAATTCGAAGCAGGTCTTAACGCTGCGCACCACCCGCCCTACATTACCCTCCAAGAGGTCTGCAGATTCATGATAGATCCGGGTCCCCAGATACGGCAAGCAACTGGTTTCCCATGGAACCCCTTCCGCACTTTGCTCCCCGATTCTACCAGGGCTAGCAGGAAATAGGCACGATTTGGTCCAGTTGATGCGGAGGCCCGCACTCCTCCCCAGTGTGTCTAATAATTCTTTAGCACCCCGTAACGCAGTGCCCGAGTTGGCCAGAAACAAAAGCAAATCGTCTGCATAGAGCGCTATATGCTGCACCTGCCCTTCTACTAACAGCCCCTGATAGTGACGACCCGTCCTGGCATGGACAGCCATGGGCTCCATTGCCAGAGCAAATAGCAGAGGGGACAGCGGGCATCCCTGCCTCGTACCCCTACCTACACTACATGTGGCAGATATCAGTCCTCCCGTGCGGACCCTGGCAGTGGAGTTATTGTACAGGATCGCCGTCCATTTAACAAAGAGATCCCCCAATCCAAACGCCCTCAGGACATTAAAAAGGTACGACCATTCGAGACTATCAAAAGCCTTCTCAATGTCGACCGTGAAAACACAGGCATCCTCTTTGCAACAAGTGTCTGCCCCTAGAATGCGCAGAAGTTTCCGAACATTCATCGCTGTGTTCCGAGATGGAATAAAACCCGCCTGGTCCACGTGAATTAGGGTCGTCATATGAACCATCAATCTACTTGCCAACACACGACTCAATATCTTGTAGTCCAGGTTAAGCATGGCCAATGGCCTGTAGGATGGCCTATCCCAGGCCGGTTTCCCCGGTTTCAGAAGGGGGACAATTATTGCCTCCCGCGTAGTCGCCGGAAGGAAACCCTCCTGTCTCGCTCTATTATACAGGGCTACTAGCGGGGGCCAGGGCGTCTACGTATGTGGAATAAAATTCCACCGGGGCCCATCTGTCCCCGGTGTCTTGTTCCTAGCCATGTGCTTGATGGCTCTACGCACTTCCCCCACCTCTATGTCCCTGCCAAGTTCTTCCGCTGCCTCCTCCTCTATCCTGGGAGCTCCACTGCAGCCAGAAAGTCCTCATCATCAGGAAGTCCTGGGGCAAGCTTACTCTGATAGAGGCCCCTGTAGTACTGCAGAAACTGTTCATTAATGGCACACTGGGTATACACTGCATTGCCCCCTGGGTCCCTCAATTCCAATATCGACGTCCCCCTCCCTCGCCGGATTGGCCAGCCAAGCCAGCAGCGCACCAGGATTTGTCTCGGTCGGCATGCGCCCGAGCAGTGTAGGCCTTATAGTCAAAGGATCGTAAGCGTTCTATTTGTACAGCTAGGGCCTCGCCGAGCCGCAAGGAGGTCCCCTCGCTTATCAGGTCGTTCCGGCCGCCCTTTCTCCACCTCTCTAAGTTTACGCTCTGCGCTGTGGACATCTTGCAACAGCACCCTTCTCACCCCTACCACTGCCCCTATGCAGCGCCCCCTGATCACTGCTTTAAAGGCGTCCCATTCTATGAGTGGATTCGTCGCTGACCCATTGTTGACTCCAAAATAGCCTTTTATCGCTGAACCTATTGTGGCCCTGAACACTGGATCCTCTAATGCCTCTGGACTCAGTCTCCAGGTGGGAATGGCGGGGCGACCCCGCAACCAATTTAGCGATACCAACAGCGGGTTGTGATCTGATATCGTCCTAGCCAAATATTCACTATGGGTGATCGCCCCATGTACGTCTGGTGAACAGAGAATCGAATCCAGACGAACATGTGAGAGTCGTGGCAACGAGGAAAAATAGGAATAATCCCTATCTGCTGGATGAGAAGCCCTCTAAGTGTCCGCCAGTCCCCACTGTTGCTGCCACGCCCGTCTCGCCGCCGCCAGTCTGGTCGCCGGGGCAACCGCAAGTGGAGGATGCGATCGGTCCAGGTCGACGTCCGCAACACAATTAAAGTCTCCCCCTAACAGCACCGACCCCGTCAGCATAGTCGCCAGCTGTCGCGATAAATGCGCAAGAAATGCAGCTTGGTCCATGTTGGGGGCGTAAATGCTGCCCAACATAATGTCCCTGCCGTCAAGGCGCCCCGCGACCACTACATACCGTCCATCCGGGTCAACCAGCTGTCCAGCGCACTGAAAGGGAACCCCCGCACGAATCCATATTAACGTGCCCCGTGCAAAGGCCGAATAAGCCGTGGAGAATACCTGCCCCCGCCATCTGCGCTGCAGAGCTTCCCCCTCTTGTTTCGTGAGGTGCGTCTCCTGTAATAGTGCAATCTGCACCCCTCTCCTCACAAGGTAGGAATGTATCTTATGGCGACGTGACATAGTGTGCATTCCCCTGACATTCCAGGTCATAAACTTGATGCCTACGGTGGATCCCATTGAGCGTACCATAGCGGCTTCCCGTCCTGAACCCCCCCAGCGGCATGCCTGCTCCCCAATGAAACCCCGTCAACTCCCTGAATTCCCCAACTCCCAATCCCCAGGACAGGTACAAACAAACTAGTTCCCATCCAAACTAGTGCAACAGTCAACTGGTCACAAAATACGGTGAGACGTGTGCTGACCCAATAGGACTTGGATCCTCCCGCCCCCCCGCCCACAGTAAGCAGGGGAGCTCCCAACTATAACTCGTGTCTGGTGCCATTGTCTCACAGTCCCCGGAATACAGTGCATGCAGGAGCCAGCACCCGACGCCACCATATCCTTTCCCCCCCCCCAGCCAACTGCATGCGCCCTTCTCACATGAATAAGTCCGCCGTCTGAGGTGTAACTTCGGGAAGCTCAGGCCCAGAGTCTCCGGTCGTGCTGCTGGTAGGAGAAGCCGCAGGCCTGTCCATGCTACGGTTAGTGACAGTGGAGTTCGGGCTAGTCTCACCCCAGCTGATCTCTGCAACCGTCCCTCTCAAGCTGGAGTCCCGGCGGCGTCACAGACCTCTGCGATCCCAAAGGAGCAGGTGATCCCCGTTCCGCAGTACTCGAAGGAGAAGCATTCCGTGGTCTCGGTGTGCGGGCCTCCAGCCACTGCCATGCGTCTTGCGGGGTAGTGAAGAAGTGTGTGGCAGCCCCGTCCACCACCCTCAGCCGCGCCGGGAACAGCATGGCGTATGGTAACTGCAGCTGCCGGAGTTTGCGCTTTAGTGCAAGGAAGGAAGCGCGCTGCCTCTGCACCTCCCTGGTGAAGTCCGGGAAGATCATGACCCTGGAGCTCGCCATCTGAAGGTCCGGCTTCTCCCTCGCCTGCTGCAAGATGTGGTCTCTGTCACGATAATGGAGCAAGCGCACAATCATCGGCCGCGGAGGTGCACCCGGCCTGGGGGGCCTGGCTGGGACCCTGTGCGCACGTTCAAGGGCGAAGAAGGGGGAGAGCCCCTCTGGTGCCACCACTGTCCTGAGCCAGCGCTCCATGTACTGAACGGGTCGTCTCCTTCCTCCCGTTCCGGAACTCCCACTATGCGGGAGGTTGTTCCTGCGAGAGCGCCCTCGCTGTCCTCCACCCTCGCCTCCAAGATCTTGACCCTGTCTTCCACCGACTTAAGAGAGCGCTGCAATGTTGTGACTGCGTCCGGGATCACCTCCAAGGCTTTCTCATTGACTTTCACCCGGACTTTGAGCTTGCGGTGATCATCTTTCAGTAAGATGAGATCAACCCCTATGGCGTCCATCTTGGTCTCCAAGGCCTCCCTCGAGGAGGTGATGGCCTGCATTATGTCCACCAGCGTGGGGCCCCCTGTTGCTTCGCCCCGCCGTTGGTCAACCACTTCCTCCTCATCTTCCGACTGTTGCCCCGGATCGTCCACTCGCAGGGCGCGAAACCCTTCCGGCGGGATACCTCCCCATCCCGGCAGGTTGCAAGGGCCGTGTAGGGTCTCCAGGCAGCGAGCACCGGGAGTGCAGAAAATGTTGTTGAAGGCAGGGCGCAGAGGAAAAGTTCAGGAAGGCACCCCGACCCCGCCGGCCGCTCCTCCAACAGGGAGAAAGGGGGTACCCAGGAGCACCAGGTCTGCAGGGCAATAGGGCAGCCGCTCCTCACCACCAGTGTCCCAATACTCGCTCCCGAGGCCCCCCAACCCCCGCGAGCAACTTCAATTCAGAGCGTCACAGCCCTCATAAGGCTAGTTGCAGGCTTTTGGTGTCATCAGCCGCCACAGCATATCTCAGGGTTGGAAGTCCTTAATTACTGAGGGTTCATGTGTCCCCTGGACAACGTATGTTGCAGTATAATGTCGCTCGGCCGGCAGAGCCCACTCAAGGTGTGGTAATCTTGCTGCCAGGCAAAGCCACGCCCTCAGGGTGTGTTAAGCATTTATTGTATTAATTCACTCAAGGACTGATTACACACACTCGGAGACAGAATCCAGACCAATTGGGTAAGTATAAAAAAAGGTATACTTGTATTTTACTTATAGAACCAAGCAGGACTTGGTACAGTCGGTAAAATGTACTTTCAATTGTAAACCTTTACACAGAAATGCAATTGGGACTGTATTGGCAATTGTTACAGGTTGGTATGACTTCAAAAAGCAGTTTAAATTGCACAGTGATTACTTTTAGAATACTTATTGATTACTTTCAGATTACATTGACTACTTGGGGTGGTATACTTAGATACCACACAGAGGGATGTCACAATATAAGGTAAGTACGACTTTTTAGACTTTGCAGTTTAGTTATCTTTTATCCAAACAAACATCAGTTCAACACTTAGAACATTTTAGGCCAAAAGTCTCATAACATGGGTTCTATCGGAAAAAATCAGTTTCACAGGTGAGTAAATGTCTAACGAGTGAGAGCTTTGGGGGTTAGGACCAATGTTCCCCAAGGTCTAGGTAGGCACTCAAGTTGCACCACAAGCTGCACTGAGGCGGCCGGGTACAGAGCGCAGGGGCCCAATGTTAGCCAGTGGGGCTAAGGGGGTCTTCGATCAGGGACTGCTTACAAGCAGGCCACTCTGGTGTGGAAGCAAAGCTCCTGGGGTTGAGGTCAGCACTGCAGGGGCCAACAAACAGCACAGGAGCTGCACCACCAGCGGGACTGGGGCCACCGGGTGCAGGGGGCCAAGGATACATCAGGGACCCTGTGATTCTCAATAGAGACTTTCGGTTCGGCAAAATTGCTGCAGGCTCCAGCAGGGACACTTCCTGAAGGCGACTACTTTCTGAAGAGGTAAGTTGGGTTCTTGGGGGATGCCTGGAAACCGCCGGTTGGGCCACACAAGGCCGTGAGGCATCGGATGCAGTGGTGTCCTCTGGCATCAGGTTTTCTACCAGCTCCGGTTGCGGTCGGGAGGACCCTTCAGGCTGAGGCTGCAGGCGTTGTCTTGAAGCTCTAGGGAGGTTGGGGATCACCAGATCCCAGGTCAGGATTGCTTGCGAGACCTCCTGGTGGTGTTGGCCCACTCAAACTCAGGCCATGGGCATCTTGTGCAGAATGGTGCAGAATCGCTGGGTCGCCGGAATCCAGATTCTGTGGGTGAGTCTTGGCTTGAGCAAATCCGGTGCTCACGACAGACAGAGTCTGTAAGATGGTTGCAGAACAGGTCCCATGGGCTCTGGGGGTTGCTGGCTGCTGGACTCGCCGGGGTTCTTGCTGTAGGCAGGTCATAGACGGGACATGCCGGTATGCTGGGGCCAAAGCAGTTGGTGTCCTCTTCTTCCTGGGTCCACATGGCTCTTCGGTCCTTCTTTCTTCCTCGAATCTGAGTAGGCAAGGTTCAGGGTGGCCCCTAAATACTAGATTTAGGGGCGTTAAAAGGGGTGTGCAGGTCGGGACCAATGGGTCCCTTCCTTGGAGTGGTTACAGCCCCTATTATGCCACCTTCCAGTGGGAGGGGGGCAGGAGCCTCCTCCTGATTGGTTGGGTACCCTCATCTTCAAGATGGAGGGGACTTAGATGTGTGCTTCACCTCGCCTCCCCCAGCTGAGGGGTGGGGTTGGCTAAGGTGGGCACACCTCTCCTCCTAGCTTGCTTTTCCCGCTGATTCTCCCGCCCACAGTGGGGGGGGGGCAGAAGGAGTGGGAGCCAGTTGCTGGGGGCAGCAAAAGGCAGGGACAGCTCAGAAAGGCGGCAGTCCTTTGAAGCTTCCCCTTCATGTACCCAGCCCATCCTGGGGGAGGAGGTATGACACCTCTGCCCGGGATGGGCTTTGTTTCTGGACCCAGAGAGTGGAGGCTCTCTACCAAGGAGTTCAGAAACCTGTCTGGTGGTGGCAAATGACGGGCAGCCATTCAGGAACCACACCAGGGCTGGTCGTTTTTCAGGGGGCATCTCCAAGATGCCCTCTGAGTGCATATTACATTAAATCCCACACTGGCATCAGTGTGGGTTTTATGTGCTGAGAAGTTTGCTACCAAACTTCCCAGGTTTTAGTAAAGCCATTATGGAGCTGTGGCGTTCGTAATGATCAACTCCCAGACCATATAACTTTATGGCTTTACTACACTTGCAATGTTTAAGAATGAATTTAGACACTGTAGGGGTACAGGGCTCATGCCACTGTTCCCTCACCTGAGGGCTAGTGCACCCTGCTAGAGGGGTGGCTTACCTAGGCCTCAGGCAGTGGGTTGTAGGCATGGCACACAGGAATGTGTGCCATGTTGATTCTTTACTTTTCTCTGCAACAAAACATGCAACCTGCAATGGCAGTGTGTGGGTGCTAAGGTACGGGGCCTCTAAGGGTGGCACAATAGGTGCTGCAACCCTTGGAGGCCTTCCCTGGTCACAGTACCCTTGGTACCCATGGTAGCTTTTACAAGGGGCTTACCTGGGGCCAGAGATGTAACAATTGTGGGTACAAAGGTACAGTTTTGGGAAAGAACACAGGCCCTGGGAACCTGATTGGTAGGGACCCAGGGCACATCAGGTCAGGTTGCATCAGATGTCAGGCAAAAAGTGGGGCCCTTTCCGACACCCTCCTTCTGCCTCACTTTCTGATATTCTTCTCTTCATTCTTATCCGTGCCCAGCAGGGCTCTGCTCTGGGCACTCTCAAGGGTTATCTCTCTGCTCTGTCCACTTTCCTGCGGCTGCCTTACCAACCCTCTTTATTTAAGTCCCCTATTGTACATAGGTTTCTGAAAGGACTTGTGCAAATGTTTCTCCCGTTTGCCCTTTATCATGTCTCAGTGGTATCCGAACCTGATTCTCACTTACCTCATGTGTGCTCCTTATGAGCCGCTGCACAATTGTAATTATAATTAAATTATAAAGCTTATCATAATCATGCACATTGCTACCTTTCAATCAGTCACCTTGTGTCTTATCTGAGAAACCTACCTAGGTCTGACTATGGGTTTTTCGCGTTTCCCTGGTCCTGATCCTGTATTCCTCAGTGGCGAGTCCAAAGCCCTCAATCAGCGTATCCTTCATGATGGCATAGGACTCAGCATCTGCCTCAATCAGTGTCAGGGTCCTATCTCTACACTTTCCTGAGAGCAGCTCCCAAAGAAGAGAGTCCCAATACTTTTTGTTGAGCTGCCTCATTTTACAGGCCCTTTCAAAGGCTGTAAACCATTTGGTGATATCATCACCCTCTGAGTATTTAAAAAGGCCATTCCACGAGAGGGAAAGCTGTGACTACTGCATTAACTCATGGAATTCTAGTCCTCGACATCTGCCAGGTCTGCAGGGATGGCATTTCGCCCGTTCGGTCCTGCAGGACTTCTTAGTATAGCAATTTGTCCGCAGCCCACCGCCAGGATGGTAAGGCATGGGTATCTATTCAAAGGTAAGGAATTTGCAGCTAGATGTCTTAATCAGATGATCAAGCTACTTGCCTTTGGTAACACATTATCTGGTAGAGACAATGGCTAGCTGCAGATTGCTTACAGACCCACCCATGCCTCCCCGCTCTGTGGACACATTCTAGGGCTAGGGTTTTTCTCCCTTTCAGGCCCCTAGTTTGGACACACACTAGTCAATTTACTTGATGGCTCTGCGCTCCTGACGCATAAAGTTGTGGAAAATAATGTCTGTGCACCTGGGTGGCGGCTCTAAAGGTGACCATGATGTCACTTCCAGCACCGACGCTGCTGTGCGGATCCAAACCTGACGGTGCACAGGGGTACTGCTCACGCAAAAGTTTCGGGATGCAGTCTGAATCCTTGGGAAATTCAAAGGTAAGGAATCTGCTGCTAGATATTGTCTCTACCAGATAATTCGTTACCGAAGGTAAGTAGCTTGTTCATTAGGAGGACCCGATAGTAGACTAAGCTCTTGATGCATGCTTTTTTGTGTCAGGAAGCCTGGGACCCCTTACCGGAGCTTGCTTTATTGGTAGGCAGCATCGCCTTTTGTTGCTTTGTGGCCCTGATAGATTGTTGTAGGAAACTAGGATCTGCTTTCATGGTTACTGTTAGAAATGGGATCTCTAGTTGGCAAGGGCTTGCACCTTTGTCCAAGTAGGGACCCTTCTTCCTAGTCAGGGTAAGGGTTGTTACACTCGTGAAGTAACCCCTGCTCACCCTCGTGGTAGCTTGGCACGAGCAGTCAGGCTTAATTCAGAGGCAGTGTGTAAAGCATTTGCACATAACCAACAGTAATACAGTGTAAGCACTACAAACGGACACCACACCAGTTTAGAAAAATAACCAATATTTTATATACTCAAGACAAGACCAATTACGACAAAAATCCACAATACTATACTTTAAAAATGAATGCTTGATACAGTAACTTCTTCTTTGCAGGAATAGCACAAAAGCAAAGTTCGTACGAGTCGGTAGCTCCGTCCGAGCCTACCGCGATGCTGAAAACCACAGAGTCTAACAGTTCCAGCCGACCGCGTCGATACGGGCCAGCAGAGTCGTGAACAGACTCGGTCACAGTACCTTTCTCGTTGTGGCTGGTACGGAGTGTACGAGCCGGTCGGCGTTCGTCGCGGTTGCGGTGCAAGACGGAGCGATGCAAGGTGCGGTGTCCCTCGATGCGGTGCAGGCAGCGGCTCGATGAGCGTCGTGCAGACGGAGTCGGTGAGTCCAAGGCGTGCGATGCAGGGTGAGACGATGCTCGATGCGGTGCTGACAGGTTGCGATGCAGGCGACCTAGCCGGAGTGCGGGAGCTGGCGTCGGACAGCGGTGCGAGTCGGAGCGGTGCGTCGCAGGCGTGCGGCGGTGCCCCAAATGCGGTGCGGTCTCGACTCTTGAGCCAGTTGCAGCGACAGTGTCGGTCTGGTCCGGCTGGCCCAGTGAAGCGATGCGATGCGAACTGCGGTGCCCACAGGTCACGGTGCAAGCAGCGGCTCGATGTTGGCGGCGTCGGACGTCGCCCACGGTGAGACCAGGGTTGCGATGCGAAGCGGGGCGATGCGGTCTGCGGTGCAAACAGGTCACCGGCCAGGGATGGATTCGGTTGACTGAGTCGGTTGCAGTTCCCTTCCTCTGTGGCAACTGAAACAGCGTTCCAGAAGCGGTACCCAGAGGCTTGTGAAGTCTTTGTAGTCCCTGAGACTTCTTAACAGGAGGCCAGCTCGGTTCCTGGCCCTTGGAGATACTCAGCACAAGTTTGTAGAAAGTTCAGTCCAGTCCTTTCACTGCCCAAGGCAGAAGCAGCAGCTGCAGGCCAGCCCAACAAAGCAACAACACAGCAAAGGGGCAGTACTCCTCCTGGCAGCTCTTCCAGCTCTTCGTCTTGGCAGGTTCCTTGATTCCAGCGAGATCTAAATTCATGGGGTCAGGGCCCCAATATTTATATCCCAAATTCCTTTGTTCTCTGAAGGCAGAGAGGCCTTTGCCTAGTCCAAACCAGTTCTGGAGCACTTTGTTGACAAGTCTCCGTCCCTTCTTTCAGTGAGTAGGCCAGGGACATCAGACGCACCACAGGAGGTGGAGCCAGCATTGTGGAGGGAAGGCACTGTCCTATTCAGGGCCCAGGTGCGACCCCTCCCACCCATCTACAGGTCGATCTGGCTATTCAGCCCTGCGCTGACTCACCCTGTCTCCTGGCATCCCCCAGCCCCTGTCACTCACATTCCAGACAAGGAATACACAACCTCGCAGAGGCAGGCTTGGATGGTTAGACAAGAAAATACCCACTTTCTAAAAGTGGTATTTTCAAACACAGAATGTTAAAACCAACTTCACTAAAAGCTGCATTTTATCATTCTGAGTCCAGGCATACTAAACTCGAATTTCTACCATGTTCCCGGGGTCAGTTAGGATTATAAGCTGTAATAATCAAAACTGCCCGTTCTGGCCTAGGGGAACAGGTAGCCTTGCAATAGTGAAAAACGAACTAGGCTGTAATTCACTATCAGGACATGCCGCACACACCCGGGCATGTCCTACCTTTCGCGTACAACGCACCCTGCCCACAGGGGTACCTTGGGCCTACCTTAGGGGTGACTAACATGTAGCAAAGGGAAGGTTTAGGGACTTGCAAGTGTGTGCACTTGCCAAGTCGACATGGCAGCCCCAGGCTGCGCACAGGCTCTGCGTTGGCAGGCCCGAGTTACACTTTACGGGCTGTTTGCGTGGGTGGCACAATCCAGTGCTGCAGCCCACCAACAGCATTTGGTCTATAGGCCCTGGCACTCGCAGTGCACTTTACAAGGGACTGACACATAAACCAAATAGGCCAATCATGGAAACACCAATCCATAACACATTTTATACAGGAGCACTTGCACTTTCCCACTGGACCGCAGTGAGGAAAGTGCGCAGAATCATCACACCAGCAAAAACAGAGTCAAAACCGGGAGGTCAGAAAGCAAAAGTCAGGGAAACACGCCAAAAGATGCCAAGTCTAACACATGTCCCCTCCAGCTGAAAGTAGGGAGAACTACCCAACCCCATTGGAGTTCTCTTCACTAAGGCGGAAGAACCTGGACAGACCATCTGCGTTGGCGTGTTCTGTACCAGGACGGTGTTCCACCGTAAAGTCCATTCCCTGTAGGGAGATGGACCACCTCAGCAGTTTTGGATTCTCGCCCCTCATTTGCATCAACCATCTGAGGGGCCTGTGGTCTGTCTGAACCCGGAAGTGAGTCCCAAACAGGTATGGTCTCAACTTCTTCAGTGCCCAGACCACAGCAAAAGCTTCCCTTTCTATGGCACTCCACCTCTGTTCCCTGGGAAGTAGTCTCCTGCTAAGGAAGACTACAGGCTGATCCAGGCCCTCTTCGTTCAGTTGTGAGAGCACCGCTCCCACACCATGCTCTGAAGCGTCAGTCTGCACGACAAATTCCTTGGAGAAGTCAGGTGCCTTGAGCACGGGCGCCGTGCACATGGCTGCCTTCAGGGCATCAAAAGCTTTCTGGCAGGACTCAGTCCAGATCACTTTCCTGGGCTGCCTCTTAGGAGGTCAGCTCTGTTAAGGGAGCAACGATGGTGCCATAGCCCTTAACAAATCTCCTATAATAGCCGGTGAGACCTAAGAAGGCTCTCACCTCTGTCTGGGTCTTGGGGGCTCCCAAGCCAGAATGAGTGTCAATCTTGGGTTGTAGGGCGCCACCTGGCCGCTCCTACCTGGTGTCCCAAGTACACCACAGAACCCTGCCCGATCTGGCACTTACTGGCCTTGATCGTGAGGCCTGCACCTTGCAGAGCCCTCAACACTTTCTCAAGGTGCTGTAAATGTTCTTCCCAGCTGGAACTGAACACAGCAATGTCATCCAGGTAGGCGGCACTGAAATCCTCCAGCCCAGCCAACACCTGATTGACCAACCTCTGAAAGGTGGCAGGGGCATTCTTCAACCCAAAGGGCATCACCCGGAATTGGTAATGACCTTCTGGGGTTGAGAATGCTGATCTCTCCTTGGCCCCATCGGTTAAGGCAATCTGCCAGTACCCAGACGTTAAATCAAACGTGCTGAGGAACCGGGCAGCTCCCAACCGATCAATGAGCTCATCAGCTCTGGGGATGGGGTGCGCGTCAGTCCTGGTGACGGCATTGAGCCCACGGTAGTCCACACAAAACCGGAGTTCTGGAGTGGCACCGGGCGCCGCAGCCTTTGGGACCAAGACCACTGGGCTGGCCCAAGGACTGTGGGAGGGCTCAATCACCCCTAACGCCAACATCTTAGAGACCTCCTCCTTGATGCTGGCTCTGACCCGGTCAGTCAACCTGTAAATCTTGTGCTTCACAGGATGGCTGTCACCAGTGTCCACGTCATGGGTACACCAGTGAGTAACACCGGGGTCAGAGAGAACAGTGGGGCGAACTGTCCCAACAACTGGCGACAGTCCCCTGCTGCTCCTGAGTCAGAGTAGGGGAGAGGATCACACCCTCTACTGACCCATCATGCTCCTTGGTAGACAGGAGGTCAGGGAGAGGCTCACTCTCCTCTTCCACCCCATCATCTGTCGCCAAGAGCATACTCACTTCGGACCTCTCGAAGTGGGGCTTGAGGCGGTTCACGTGAAGGACCCTCAACGGGTTCCTTGGAGCCTGCAAATCCACCAGGTAGGTGACGTCACTTTTGCGCTCCTTTACCTCATATGGCCCAGTCCACTTGTCCTGCAAGGCACAAGGTGCCACTGGGGCCATTACCCACACTTTCTGCCCAGGTTGAAATTCGACCAGAGTGGCATTCTGGTCATACCATCTCTTCATTTCTTCCTGGCTTGCTTCTAGGTTCGCCTGAGCGAGTTTCCTGAAGCGGGCAGTTTGGTTTCTAAAGGCCAGCATGTAGCTAAATACATCCTGGGGAGTTTTCCTGGGAGCCGCCTCCCAGCCTTCCTTCACCAAACTCAGAGGTCCTCTGACAGGGTGGCCATACAGGAGCTCAAAGGGGCTGTACCCAAGAGACTTCTGAGGCACCTCCCTGTATGCAAAGAGTAGGCATGGCAAGAGGACGTCCCACTTACGCCTCATGGGTTCTGTTAGACCCTTGATCATGCCTTTCAAGGTCTGGTTGAATCTCTCCACCAGACCGTTTCCTTAGTGGGTGGTAAGGAGTGGTGAACTTGTAGGTTACACCACACTCCTTCCACAGGGATGTCATATACTTCGATATGAAATTGGTCCCCTATCGGAAACCACCTCTCTGGGGAATCCCACACGGGAAAAGATCCCCATTAACGCCCGGCCCACCACTGGCGCCGTCGTTGTCCTGAGAGGGATTGCCTCCGGGTACCGGGTGGCATGGTCCACCAAGACCAGGATGTACCTGTTGCCCATGGCTGTCTTGGGATCCAGTGGCCCCACAATATCCATCCCTACCCTTTCAAAGGGTGTTCCAACAACAGGAAAAGGTTGGAGAGGAGCTTTGACCTTCCTCCCACTCTTACCACTTGCCTGGCAAGTTTGGCAAGACCTACAGTGTGCATCTGACTGCCTTCGCATTTGGGGCCAAAGAAGTGGGTGACAAGCCTGTCAAGGTCTTGTCCTGCCCCAAATGTCCTGCCAAAGGCACGTCATGAGCCAGACCCAGTAGGAAGGTCCTGAAGCGCTGGGGTACCACCAGCACACGGGCTGACCCAGGCTCAGCAACCTTAGGCTCACTGTATAGGAGACCACTCTCCCAGTAGATCAGATGTGACCCGGACTGATTACCAGCTGCCTGGTCTGCAGCCTGCCGCCGCAGACCCTCCAGAGTAGGGCACTCGTTCTGCTCCCTGCAGAACTCCTCCCTGGTGGGACCCCCTTCTTGCTGCCAATGGGTCAGCTCAGAGATGTCTCCCAGTTCGGCTACCTGCTCCCCTGTAGGCACCGGGCGTCCCCCTCGAGTCCGCCTCCTCCCGGTCCGTGGGAACTTCGGGGGCCGGTTTCCACGCCCCCTGCCCTTTCTCTTGGCAGGGACTTGGGCCACTGTTTCAGGCTCCAAGTCCTCTTGATCACCCTTTCTGGCTGCCATTGACCGAGTAGACACGCATGCCCACTCTGGCAACCCAAGCATCTCCAAGTGAGACCTGAGCTCAACCTCCTTCCATGAGGACTGCTCCAGGTCGTTTCCTAACAGACAATCTACAGGCATGGTAGGGCTCACAACCACCCTCAAGGGACCTGAGACCCCCATTCAAAGGGAACCTGCGCCACCATACATTGGCGCTCTGAGTTGTCGACAGCAACTACTTGGTGGAATGCTCCTGGGACTACTTGCTTCTCAGACACCAGGTGACACCGGACTGAGGTCACACTGGCTCCAGTATCTCTGAGAGCCTCTACCCTGTTCCCATTAATGGTCACCCAGGTGCTATATTTCTTTGTGTTAGGGGGCACCTGGTTTCCTGGGACCATCTCACTGTCCCCTAGTGAGACAAGGGTCATTTCTGCGGGATCCCCACCCTCCTGTGGGCACCCCTCCTCCCCAAGCGCTACACTAGCCAACACTTTGGACTGTCCACCGGTGGGTGGCTGTGTCCCCTTCGGGCACTTGGGGTCCCCCTTAAAGTGACCTACCTGGTCACATGCATAACACTTGCGGGGGCCGGTCTCAACAGGCTTCCCTGTAGAGACCCCTTTCTTCTTATCACCGGGGGGCTGGGAACCTTTACCCTGGGTACTAGTTTGGGGCCCTTTAGAGAACTCCTGTGCTTTACCCTTGTCCCCCCACCTTTCTGCTGGGGACCCTGCCCACCTTTGGCTGAGTCTCCCCCAAACGCTTTCTTGTGGACCCTGGTACTCACCCAGCGGTCCGCTTCCATAACAAGCTTCCTGGGGTCAGTTAGCTTACTATCAACTAGGTGCTGGCGCAGATCTGCAAAACATAGACTAGACAAGTGCTCCCATGCAATCAAGTTGTAGAGCCCCTGAAAATCTGTTACACTACTGCCCTTCACCCAACCATCCAGAGACCTGCAGAACACATCCACACATTCCAACCAAGTGTTGGCATCAGACTTCTTACTGGACCTGAACTGATCCCTGTACTTTTCAGGAGTAAGACCATACTTCGTGAGAAGGGCATCCTTCATGTCAGCATAGGTGAGGTGATACCCCTTACCCAAAGCTATCAGAGCATCCCTTGCTTCTTCCGGGAAAAGTGGCCACAATCCTGCTCCCCAATTCTCCTCAGGGACCCCATTCATGTGTATGGCTGCCTCATAACCCTGGAACCACCTTTGTATGTCATCCCCTTCTTGAACTCCTTGCCTACGTTCTTGGGAATGTGCACAATCCTGTCTGCCTTTCTGGACGAATTGCTGCCACCATCTGAGCCTGACTTACTCCTAAGTTCTAGCTCCTTCAGTTCTCTCTCATGCTCTAAGAGCATCTTCCTCTCCTCTATGGCCAATCTCTTCTCCTCCCGCTCACTCTCCAGCCTGAGCTTCTGCAGCTCAAACTGCCTTGCCTCCCGCCTGTCCTCCAGCTCCTCTGGGGACAGACTGCTGCTGCCTGACCTGGCGGGTTCCCCCTACCCAAAAGCACATCCACCCTGGAAATAGGCTCCTCCACCTCCTCACTGAGATCACCAGGCTGCCCATTGGCATGTCTGGCTGCTACCCAGGCCCTCAGCGCCTTCTGTAGCTCCTCCTTCCTTGTGAGGCCTTTAATTTGGACTTTCAGGTTTTTACAAATCGCTCGTAACTCCTTTACGGCGTAGGATTCCAACCTGTCCTCCTCAAAGATAACTTCCAGAGATGCAACGGATGATGCAATTGATTCAGGCATGACAAAAGTCGTGAGTTGAAAACTGGCAAGATCAAAAATAGGCCAAAAGAAAAAGAACCAGTATGTGGTACGTAATGGTCTGCGATATGGTAGTAGTGCACACCAATCACTGTAAGTCAAGTGCAAACACAAGTCCTATCCTCACCGCTGACAACCAATGTTAGAAATGGGATCTCTAGTTGGCAAGGGCTTGCACCTTTGTCCAAGTAGGGACCCTTCTTCCTAGTCAGGGTAAGGGTTGTTACACTCGTGAAGTAACCCCTGCTCACCCTCGTGGTAGCTTGGCACGAGCAGTCAGGCTTAATTCAGAGGCAGTGTGTAAAGCATTTGCACATAACCAACAGTAATACAGTGTAAGCACTACAAACGGACACCACACCAGTTTAGAAAAATAACCAATATTTTATATACTCAAGACAAGACCAATTACGACAAAAATCCACAATACTATACTTTAAAAATGAATGCTTGATACGGTAACTTCTTCTTTGCAGGAATAGCACAAAAGCAAAGTTCGTGCGAGTCGGTAGCTCCGTCCGAGCCTACCGTGATGCTGAAAACCACAGAGTCTAACAGTTCCAGCCGACCGCGTCGATACGGGCCAGCAGAGTCGTGAACAGACTCGGTCACAGTACCTTTCTCGTTGTGGCTGGTGCGGAGTGTACGAGCCGGTCGGCGTTCGTCGCGGTTGCGGTGCAAGACGGAGCGATGCAAGGTGCGGTGTCCTCGATGCGGTGCAGGCAGCGGCTCGATGAGCGTCGTGCAGACGGAGTCGGTGAGTCCAAGGCGTGCGATGCAGGGTGAGACGATGCTCGATGCGGTGCTGACAGGTTGCGATGCAGGCGACCTAGCCGGAGTGCGGGAGCTGGCGTCGGACAGCGGTGCGAGTCGGAGCGGTGCGTCGCAGGCGTGCGAGCGGTGCCCCAAATGCGGTGCGGTCTCGACTCTTGAGCCAGTTGCAGCGACAGTGTCGGTCTGGTCCGGCTGGCCCAGTGAAGCGATGCGATGCGAACTGCGGTGCCCACAGGTCACGGTGCAAGCAGCGGCTCGATGTTGGCGGCGTCGGACGTCGCCACGGTGAGACCAGGGTTGCGATGCGAAGCGGGGCGATGCGGTCTGCGGTGCAAACAGGTCACCGGCCAGGGATGGATTCGGTTGACTGAGTCGGTTGCAGTTCCCTTCCTCTGTGGCAACTGAAACAGCGTTCCAGAAGCGGTACCCAGAGGCTTGTGAAGTCTTTGTAGTCCCTGAGACTTCTTAACAGGAGGCCAGCTCGGTTCCTGGCCCTTGGAGATACTCAGCACAAGTTTGTAGAAAGTTCAGTCCAGTCCTTTCACTGCCCAAGGCAGAAGCAGCAGCTGCAGGCCAGCCCAACAAAGCAACAACACAGCAAAGGGGCAGTACTCCTCCTGGCAGCTCTTCCAGCTCTTCGTCTTGGCAGGTTCCTTGATTCCAGCGAGATCTAAATTCATGGGGTCAGGGCCCCAATATTTATATCCCAAATTCCTTTGTTCTCTGAAGGCAGAGAGGCCTTTGCCTAGTCCAAACCAGTTCTGGAGCACTTTGTTGACAAGTCTCCGTCCCTTCTTTCAGTGAGTAGGCCAGGGACATCAGACGCACCACAGGAGGTGGAGCCAGCATTGTGGAGGGAAGGCACTGTCCTATTCCAGGGCCCAGGTGCGACCCCTCCCACCCATCTACAGGTCGATCTGGCTATTCAGCCCTGCGCTGACTCACCCTGTCTCCTGGCATCCCCCAGCCCCTGTCACTCACATTCCAGACAAGGAATACACAACCTCGCAGAGGCAGGCTTGGATGGTTAGACAAGAAAATACCCACTTTCTAAAAGTGGTATTTTCAAACACAGAATGTTAAAACCAACTTCACTAAAAGCTGCATTTTATCATTCTGAGTCCAGGCATACTAAACTCGAATTTCTACCATGTTCCCGGGGTCAGTTAGGATTATAAGCTGTAATAATCAAAACTGCCCGTTCTGGCCTAGGGGAACAGGTAGCCTTGCAATAGTGAAAAACGAACTAGGCTGTAATTCACTATCAGGACATGCCGCACACACCCGGGCATGTCCTACCTTTCGCGTACAACGCACCCTGCCCACAGGGGTACCTTGGGCCTACCTTAGGGGTGACTAACATGTAGCAAAGGGAAGGTTTAGGGACTTGCAAGTGTGTGCACTTGCCAAGTCGACATGGCAGCCCCAGGCTGCGCACAGGCTCTGCGTTGGCAGGCCCGAGTTACACTTTACGGGCTGTTTGCGTGGGTGGCACAATCCAGTGCTGCAGCCCACCAACAGCATTTGGTCTATAGGCCCTGGCACTCGCAGTGCACTTTACAAGGGACTGACACATAAACCAAATAGGCCAATCATGGAAACACCAATCCATAACACATTTTATACAGGAGCACTTGCACTTTCCCACTGGACCGCAGTGAGGAAAGTGCGCAGAATCATCACACCAGCAAAAACAGAGTCAAAACCGGGAGGTCAGAAAGCAAAAAGTCAGGGGAAACACGCCAAAAGCTGCCAAGTCTAACAGTTACCCCCACTTTTTGCTTGGTGTCAGTATGTTTTTGACCTAGTCTGACTGGGATCCTGCCAATCTGGACCCCAGTCACTCTGCTTTCTCCCTAAATTGACCATGGTAAGTACTTTTGTACACCCACAATTGGCTACTGGTGTACCCTTGTATGTCCCTAGTATATAGTACTAAGGTACCTATTGCATAGGTACATCAGGGTCTCCCATGGGCTGCAGCATGTACTATGCCACCCATGGGAGTCCACTTAAACTGTGACTACATTGCACACTGTGTGAGTTGGAGCTTGCATCTCTCACAACAGATATATGTTTTCTTATATCTGAGGTCACTGCACTTAAAACCTATAAGTCACCCCTATGGCAGGCTTTTCAGTCCTGAGGGCAGGGTGCTTGGTTCTAAGCATGAGCAGGATACCCCTACAAACCCTGGAGTCGATTCTCCTGGCTTTGTAAGTGCGGTCAGCCATTTAATACATATAGTGGACTTCAGTCATTACGAGATTTCTAACTATATAGTGGCTGCACCGAACCCTGTCATATTTGGTATCATAAATGTTGGAATCATACCCCAACACCAATTCCAGTGTTGGAAGTATGATTCTATGTACTGGGGGACTCCCTTGGGATACCCCCTGTATTTTTTATATAAAACCAATATTTTCAATGTGAAAAACAAATATTTATTTTCAAGATAAATAAACTATGAATTGAACTGGTCTGACTTATGGTACCTTAATATTATAAACGTACTGCTCTTATATTGAGTTATTTGGAGAAGTTTATGTTCCGTTTAGCTGTAAGTATTCCTCCCTGGATTCTTCTCCATACATATTGTTATTCAGGGACCCTCTTTTTGTATTTCAATTGTTGGCTTTGCACCCCAGAGATCTTTGGGCTACAAGAAGCTCCAGCCTCTAGCATCTTTTCCTGCCAAGTACAGCGTCCTCACCGCATCCTCTGCACCGTGGGCCTTCCTTCTTGGTGTGCTGCTCGAGGTCCTCTTGCGACTCCTATTCCTTTGGCCTGTGGGTGCTCCTGAGGACCTTGTCCTGCTTCAGTGGGCTCCCCTGCTTGCTCAGGGTCTGCTCTGACTCGCCTTCCGTTGGTGAGTCCCTTGGACCTTGCTGGTCCCAACATTGCTCCTTCTCTTCCAGGGGATCCTCATCAATAGTCATAAGCACTTGAATATTCCCGCCATGCGCAGGGACCCCAGAAAATATATAAAAATGATATATGAAAATATATATATACAGCTCTATATATATATACATATAATTTTTTTTTTAACAATCAATGCAGCCTTCCAGACACAACAGGCTAAGCAATGCTTTAAAATCTTGTCTTGCACATATACAAACAAACCAGGAAGACCAAAAGACACTTTATCTGCTTTTAATGAACAGCAGAAAAGTGGTCCTGCTAAGAGAAAGGCAGGCATTGTTAGCCCATAGGCTGCATTGTAACTTCAATAGCATAGAAACTGAAAGAAAAAGTAGAGAATCACAAAACTGGCACCGTGCCTTTAAGGCAGCCATGACCCCTAGCTTCCCATCATGCCTCAGGGGAGACAGTTAGGTCAGTTGTTCTTTCCAGCTCCTTCAGTCAGGACCCTGGTTAATCAGCTCCACAGATTTGTGACTTTTCTGTCAGAAATTATCTACTTTTTTCACTTAAAACCATTTACTTCGACATTTAACACCTGTTGGAGTATTCCTTTACTTTTTATCAGACAGTTTGGCATTTTTTCTCTCTCAGAAATGCCTTCTCTGTTTGATCCTTGCCCTTCCTGTGGCAAAAAGAAGGCCAAAACAGACTCTGATTCTGTCTGTATCCTTTGCCTTCCGGATTCTCATGTTCCTGAGACTTGCCAACACTGCCAGTCTTTATAAAGACGCACTCTCATGGACAGAGAGAGGATTCGACTTTATGGACTCTCTGAAAAAGGTAAAGCTTCTACCTCTAGAGGCAGGTCTCCTGTGAGATAGAAGACGAAGAGAGCCAGATTATCTTCCAGAAGCACAATTCCAGTCTATTCTTCATCGGCATCTGGCTCGGCGTTGAAAATGCCTCCATCGGCGAAGAAAACGTTGACGAAAATCCCTTCGACGGTGGGGTCGCCGTTGAGAGAACATCGGTCGTCGTCAAAGACTTCCAAACACACAGTTCTACATCATCAGCGTCAAATCCTCCGCCACCTTCAACCTGGCGACGGTTGGCATCGAGGAGTCCCTCTCTGTTGGTGCGGGTTCGCCCAACGTCGAGACATCGCTCTCCTTCGTCGGTTCGGCGTTCGATGTCGAGGCGCAGCCCTCCATTGTCGTCAACCAGGCGGCGGTCAACGTCGAGGCCTAGGTCATCAACGACGTCAAAAGAGGGTTCGACATCGAAGCAGACCCCTCGGTTGCAGCCCTCAAGATGGCGCTCAACGTCGAGGCCCAGATCTCCTGTGACGTCAAGAAGGGAGTCGACGTCGAGGTGGACTCCTCCGTTGCAGCCCACGAGACGCTCAACATCGAGGCCAAGATCTATGACGTCGAGATGTTCGACGTCGAGAAGGATTTCACCATCACCTTCTTTTCGTACGACGTTGAGGCTTGGTACTTCGTTGAGTACTCCTCTTCCGACGTCGATACACAAGTCTCCTTCGACGGGACATCGGTCGACGTCAAAGCAGAAGTAATCTACATGGCCGACGTCGAGGCCAAGGTCTACTTCAATGGACTCGCAGGTCTTAGTGGCACATAGCCGCTCGACGTCGAGACACTCACAATTATCGACGTTGTCAAATCATTCGACCTCAGGGAGACACCATTCCACGTCAAAAGACCTCTCGGAGCCTTCAGTGTCGGCTGCAGGATCTCCACAAGTCATCTCAACGTCGAGAAGCTCGTCTTCTCCATCTCCAGAACGGCGGGTGCAGAAAACCACCCCGCAGATCACGGTTCCGCCTACGCAACGAGGAGACCACAGATCTCCCTCTATTCATCTCTCTCCCAGGTGGCTTCTCCCAGTCCATCACTGGCAAAAAGAGCCTTCAGCACAGGTGCAGCAGCCTTTGGACTATTCAAGTCCTCTGCATAGATCTCCTCTGGCTCGGCTGGTGCAAGCAGTTGACCAATCACCCACCACACCTTCCAGAGGTCGCCATAGGGACAAGTCTCCATCACGTAAATCTGCTTCTCATGGTCGTCATAGGAGATGAAGATCACCTCCTCGGTCGTCCTCCTCGACCCACACCTCCAAGAGGGATTATTCTCCCATTATTACGGACAGTCCACCCTCTAGAGTGTCACCTGTCGACGACATCAACACCTTCCATGATGTCCTGTCAAGAGGAGCACAAAAGTTAAACATAGAGATGTCCACACCTCAGACATCTACATCTGTTATATTTGAAACTCTGCATCAAAGGTCCGCGTCGATGCCTTTGCTGCCTTTGGTTCCTGGTCTTTTACAACCATTCATGGACATTTTTCTTACCCCAGCAACGATAAAAACAGCTCCGGTAAGGATCTTAAAGAAATATAGACCAACAGAACAAAATCTCCTATTCCTCAGGTCAGATCCTCCGCCGGATTCGGTGATTATTGCGGCTCCTTCTTCGACGGTTCCTCCGGACAAGGAGAGCAGAGCCCAAGATTCTTGGGGGAGAAAAGCTTGCGGCTCTCCAGCTGCATCTTTGAAAAGATCTAGTGCTACAGCCCTGTTGGGCCGTTATGATAGAGCGTTCTGGGACTCCCTAGAACGTTTAAAAGAAAAACTACCCAAAGAGGACCGCCAAGATTTTGGGGAGATTCTCCAGGAGGGAGCCCTCGTTGCTAATCAAATGATCAGTGCGGCAGCTGATGGGGCATCTCTAGCTGCTCACTCATACTCACATGACATATGCGTAAGAAGATCCTCCTGGTTGTGACTTACAGCCTTAAAACAGGAAGCCCAACAGCGCATCCTGAACCTTCCATTTTCTGGAAATTCCCTTTTCGGTTCTCACACTGATGAAGAGATGGCCAGGATGAAGTCTGAACTGGACACTCTTAAAGCTGTGGGTTTAGAGAAAAAGAAGGAGTTCAGACGTCGGTATAGGCCTTACGATCATAGGGCGTTCTATCAGAGGGTTCAAACCCCTCAATAGTCCCAAAGGCAGTACCACCAGTCAAAGTCTCACTATCAGGGACGTCGGCCTTCCAGGGGTAGAGGAACGCCCCGACAGTCCTCTGCAACAGCCAAGAACACCGGCAAACAATGAACATTCACTTCCTCTGACGCCGTTGCCCACTCCAGTGGGAGGAAGTATCGCCAGACATGTAAAAGAGTGGCGCAACATAACAAACGATCAGTGGGTGCTGAATATACTACAGAATGGATATGAACTACGTTTTCGTGCTCCTCCAAAGTGCATTGCCCCAGTAAAGTCAAGCGTTCACCAACTGTCATTGCTGCGTCGAGAGGTATCCACTCTCCTACAGAAATTGGCCATAGAGGAGGTTCCTCCATCACAATGAGGAAAAGGGGTATACTCCAGATACTTTCTAGTTCAAAAGAAGGATCAAAAAGAGAGTTTCAGGCCTATTCTGGATCTTCGTTCCCTCAACAAAGTCATCAAAAAAGAAAAGTTTTGTATGCTAGTGCTCAATCCAATATATCCACATCTTCAGAAAGGGGATTGGATGTGCTCGATAGACCTCCAGGATGCTTACTTCTATGTTCCAATTGCACCACAGCACCGGAAGTTCCTGCGCTTCATGGTAGGCGCCAAACATTATCAGTACAGAGTCCTACCGTTTGGCCTGAAATCTGCACCTTGAGTATTCACAAAATGCATGGCAGTGGTAGCCGCTGCTTTATGTCGCCAAGGTCTATTATGTTATGTTAATTTAATTTGTAAGGCGCAACAGCTACCCAAAAGGGTTTCCCGGCGCCAGCCTGAAAGGAACAGAAAGGGAGAGGAGAAATTATTGATTAAACAGCCAAGTTTTTAGGCATTTACGGAAGTTCTCATAAACAGTTTCGTTGCGGAGCGGTACGGGAAGAGAGTTCCATAAAGAGAGACCTAAGCAGGCAAAAGATCGACCACCCATACGTGACTAGTTCTAGGGACCGAGAATTTCGCCTGAGTGGCAGATCGAAGGGGGTGTGAAGGCAAGTAAGGTTGGACCAGAACTCGCAGGTATTGAGGAGCCACTCCAGATTTAATCTTAAACATATAGCTCAGGGCTTTAAATTTATTTTGGTTCTCTACCCTAAGCCAATGAAGGTCACGCAGAGAGCCAGAGATAGAAACAGCTCTGGGGACCTGACAGAGCAGTCTGGCGGCGGAGTTCTGCACCACCTGCAGCTTGCGTGTCACATCCTTGTTAGTCCCCAGATAAAGAACGTTTCCGTAATCCAGTCTGGAGGTGACAAGAGCCTGAACTACGGTTCTCTGAGTAGGCCTGGGCAATATCCAGATAATCTTTTTAAACCATTTCAGGATGGTGAAGCAGGTTGCGGCTACCTTCACGGCTTGTTGTCTCATAGATAATAAGTCATCAATGATGAAGCCTAGATTGCGAACTTGGTGGGAGGGCAGAGGAAGAACACCCATTTCAGTAGGCCAGTGTTGGGGACCTCAAAGATCTTTATTCTTCCCCAGAATCAGAACCTCAGTTTTCTCTCCATTGAGTTTGAGAAAATTGGCCTGCATCCAGGAAGCAATTTTACTCAATCCCAACTGGAGGGCAGATGTCTCAGGCACCCTCTCAGTAGAGAGAGAGAAGATAATCTGGGTGTCATCGGCATAGGAGAACAGGGACAGCCCAGCCTCTTCTGCAATATCAGCCAGGTGCCTGACATACAAGTTGAATAACAAAGGGCTAAGAATGGAGCCTTGGGGTACCCCATAAGGAGAGAGATGAGTATCAGAACTGGCTGTTGGGGAAAAGACCTGGAACGTTCGGTCAGTGAGAAAAGAGATGAGCCAGTTCAGTGCCGGCCCGATAACACCCAAGGATTGTAAGGCTTTCACTAAGACGGTATGAGACACGGTGTCGAAAGCTACACTCAAATCAAGTAATATGAGGGCCACCGTGTCTCCAATATCTAAATGGTGTCACAGCCGTTCCGTAACTCCAAGAAGGGTAGTTTCAGTCAAAAAGCCGGCTCTATAGCCCGACTGGGATGAGTGTAAATAGTTTTGTGACTCAACGAACTGAGATAGCTGTAGATTAATGTGTCTTTCTAGAATTTTCGAGAAGGCCGGGAGCAATGAAATAGGCCGGTAGTTAGAAGGCTGATCAGGATCAGCATTAGCCTTCTTCAAAAGAGGAAGTACCATCGCGTGTTTCCACTCGGGGGGAACCGTTGCCTCCTGTAAGGAGGCATTTAAAAGTTCCATGATTATCGTGAGTGAGGGCGACTCAAGCTGCTGGAGCACCGAAATCAGAAGAGGGTCACAGGGTGAGCCAGATTTAATACTAGCTAAGAGCCGTTTAAAGGAGCTCATGTCTAATGGAGACCAAATTTCCAATTTATTAGTGGATTCAAAGATCCTGCTTTCACTATGATCAATGGTTCTAGCTACTTGAGGGAATGTAGGTGCTTGCTGAAGGGGGTTACCTGGTTTGATGTTCTTCATTTCAGAGTATATTTTCTCCACTTTATGGAGGAAGAATTTAGCTAAATCTTCACATTGGAAACCATTCAGAGTAGGGGGAGTCGATTGAGTTTCAGATCCAGAAAGTTCTTTGACCAATTTAAATAATGTCTTGGAGCAATTCAGCGCACTAGAGATGGTCGAGGAGACATATTCAGCACGAGCTGTCTTACAAAGAGTATGATATTCTCTTTTTGCCCTTTTATATGCGAGTTTGGTATCAGGCGCATAATTCCTCCTCCAGCATCTTTCCAAAGCTTTGCATTTGGTTTTCTCTGTTTTTTAATTCTCAGTGAACCAAGGGGCAGGGGGGTGGTGGTTATTCGCCTTCCTAATAGAGGGTGGGAGACAGGTATCAATGGCATTTAAAAGCCACTTTTGGACAACACCCGAAAGAGTGATAGACATTTGTTTAGTGATAGGAGCGTTCGAAGACAGGATCTTATTGAGAGCTTCAATATCCATTTTTCCCAGTTTCTAGTTGGTTTCCTGATGCCAGGTGCGGCTACAGGTGAGCTCACTGAGATCTCGAAACGGAAGGCGATCGCAAAATGATCAGACCAGCATAAGGGAAAAGCTGGTGGGCATTGAATGTTAGATAAACTGGAAAAAATAGGATCCAGTAGGAGGCCAACCACATGAGTGGGACCAGAGTTACAAAGCACAATATTCAATGCTGCCAGATCAGAAATAAAAGTAGCGCTATTAGTGCATGCGGAGTCATCCAAGTGTAAGTTGAGATTGCCCAAGATGGAGAAATTGGCGGCATTCAAGAGAAAAGGGGTTATTAGGTCAGAAAAAGATGAAACCCATGGTCCAGACGGCCCAGGGGGACGATAAACTAGTATGCCTGAGAAAGTGAACTTAGGGGTCAGGGCAAGCTTAAACAAAGCTGCCTCACAGCTTGTAAATAGCAGATCTTCAAATGTGCACAGGTAGGACTTCTTGTAAATTATGGCAATGCCACCACCTGTCTTGAAGTCCCTATCTTTCCTGACTATAGCATAATTAAACGGTAAAGCTGCAGCTACATCAGGACCAGAACTCCTGTGCAGCCATGTTTCAGTAAAAAACATTACGTCCGGTTGTTCACTGGCCAGAAAGTCGAAAATATCCGCTTTATGCTTAGGGAGCGAGCGGCAGTTGATGCTAAGGAAAGTAAATTCCTTATTGAATGAGGTGCCACAGATAGGGGGAGTGTCCTCCTGTGTAGTAGTAAGGGTGGTAGTTAGCGTGCTGGAATCTTTACAAGACTCTGTTCAAAAGGAGAATCCACAGCATAAACAATTTGTGTCCCTATCCTCAGGATAAAATAGAGTACATTCAGGGAGCAACATGTTACGATATTTCAAGAGCTGCTTGGAAAGGTAGCATATTCTGTGCCTTTTGTTTTGACCAGGGGTCGTGGCCCCGGGTCCCAGTCGGGCGCAGACGGGCGCAGACTGGCTTGCCTTTGGCGCGCCATTGGCGCGCCCGCTGCGCGTCCGTTCACTGCTTCAGGTCTGTTCGTCTATCCATATCTCAACAACTGGCTTCTAAAGGGCTCATCTCAAACGGTGAAAAACCACTATCGGATCTGCCTGAACTTACTACAACGCTTGGGCCTTCATGTAAATATGGAGAAATCAATCCATCAGCCCACTCAAAGAATTCACTACCTAGGGGCTACTCTGGCTTCCAGCACAGGAAATGTGTTTCCTTCGGAGGAGAGACTGTTATCAATCAAACTGAAGTGCAATCGCCTTCTTCAAGTGCATCAGCCCTTAGTTCGGCAAGTTGCATCACTCCTGGGGTCGATGGCATCTTGCATTTTTCTGGTCCCCAACTCCAGACTGAGAATGAGACCTCTGCAGGAGGACTTGGAAGACAAATGGGATCAGATGTCGGCACGATGGGAATACCTGATTCTTCTTTCCCAGTCCGCGAGAGCATCCATTCCCTGGTGGACTCATCGAAAAAATCTCCTGGTGGGAGTCTCTTTCCACCAACCTCCCCCAACGCAATCCTTGATCACAGACTCCTCACTTCAGGGTTGGGGAGCACACATGGGTCTTCTGCAGACTCAGGGCAAGTGGTCGAGCAAAGAACAAACATATCATATAAACATGCTGGAACTACGGGCAGTACATCTAGCCCTCAAGGCGTTCTACCCTTCGATACAGTCCAAGTCAATATTAGTACAAACGAACAACACGACCACCATGTACTACCTAAATAAGCAGGGGGGAACTCACTCTTGCCCACTGTCCCTGGAGGCTCAGGCGATCTGGCATTGGCTCCTGGCCAGGTAGCTCTCAATCACAGCAGTCCATCTGCCAGGGGAACAGAATTCACAGGCGGAGTCTCTAAGTCGTCACTTCGAAGATCAACAAGACTGGGTATTAAACGACGAAGTGGTAGCGGACATTTTTCAACAATGGGGTCATCCAACCGTCGATCTCTTTGCGGACGAGGTAAACAAAAATGCCACGCTTTTGCGACAAGGTTTTACCGACCAGGATCGATAGGGAATGCCCTTTTGATCGACTGGTCAGGAACCTTTGTTTGCTTTTCCACCTCTTCTTCTCATCCCGAAGGTAATAGCCAAACTCACACGCTCCAGGATGAGAATGATTCTGATAGCACCAGACTGGCCACGGCAAAGGTGGTACCTGGACCTGCTACATCTCTCGGTGTGTCCTTCTGTCCAGTATGAACGGGAGGATCCATCATCCCAACCTTCCCTCGCTGAACTTAGCAGCATGGCTCCTGAGGTCCTCCAGTACGGCAACCTAAATCTCCCTCAGGACTGTATGAACATTTTGAGGGAGTCCAAAAGACCTTCCACGAGACATTCCCATTCTTTTAAATGGAAAAGGTTTTATTTGTGGTGTATACGTAATGGTTTCCAGCCTACCAGGGGGCAAGAGGAGGTAATTTTACCTCATCTCCTGCATTTAGCCAAATCAGGTCTAATGTATACTTCCATTAAGGTACACTTGGCTGCCATTATGTCCTACAGAAAGTCTCCTAATCAATCTTATTTCTTCCAGCTCCGGGTGGTTAAGGATTTCCTTCAGGGTTTAAAGAAAGTTTTTCACCCCCTCTCCGGCCTCCTTCTCCTCCTTGGGAGTTGAACCTGGTTCTTTCCAAACTGATGGGTCCCCCTTTTGAATATATTCACAAAGTGACCCTTCTGCACCATACTTCAGCTCATAGAGTAAGCGAGATTCAGGCGCTCTGTTCCAAAGAACCGTACACGGTTTTTCATCACAAACAGAGTGGTGTTAAAGGCCCACCCCTCCTTCCTTCCGAAGGTGGTGTCGGATTTCCATGTCAACCAAACGATCTCTCTACCTTCTTTTTTCCCCAATCCACCTACGCCAGCAGAAAGGTCTCTCCATTCCCTAGACCTTAAGAGAGTTTTGAAATTCTACATAGATAAGTCCAAGGCCATTAGAAAGTCTGATCAATTGTTTCTAAACTATGGTGCCATCAGAACAGGTTTCCCAGCCTCCAAGGATTCCATTTCCAGATGGATAGTGTCTTGCATCAAGCTGGCTTATCAATTGGCAAATAAACCTCTTCTGGCTTCTCCCAAAGCACATTCCACTTGGGGAAAAGCAGCTACAGTGGCTTTTTTACACAATGTGCCGATGGCTGAGATCTGCAAGGCAGCCACTTGGAAATCGGTGCATACTTTCACGAGACACCATTGTGTCGATTCTGATTCCAGAGCAGATACTCAAGTAGGCCAAGCCTCCTTGAGGAATTTATTTAGATGCTAAAGTCGTTTGGATTGGATTCTTTGATGTTACTGTTTTTCATGGTACTCATTTGCATGCAGGAAGAGGGGATGGGCTTGCTACTCGATTCAAGTGCTTATGACTATTGATGAGGATCCCCTGGAAGAGAAGGATAAGTTACTTACCTGTATTCCTAGTTCTCTTCCAGGGGTATCCTCATCAAAGTCATAAGCAACCCACCCACTTCCTCAGGCAAATGATCCAAAATGGTCATCTCTTTGTGCCCTGACCTCCGGGTCTCCGCAAAGAACAACTGACCTAACTGTCACCCCTGAGACATGATGGTAAGCTAGGAGTCATGGCTGCCTTAAAGGCGAGGTGCCAGTTTTGTGATTCCCTACATTTGCTTTCAGTTTCTATGCTATTGAAGTTACAATGCAGCCTATGGGCTAACAATGCCTGCCTTTCTCTTTGCAGGACTACTTTTCTGCTGTTCATTAAAAGCAGTTCATGTCTTTTGGTCTTTCTGGTTTGTTTGTATATGTGCAAAGACTAGATTTTACAGCATCGCTTAGCCTGTTGTGTCTGGAAGGCTGCATTGATTGTTTAAAAAAAAAATTATATGCATATATATTCCCTGGCTTGACACATTGATTATTATTTCAATAAGACTCCCAACAACAAACAATGGCTGCCGACGCGCTGCGAGAAAGAGAGCAAGCGGCAGTGGCAATGTTCAGCGATGAAGCTGAACACAGAAAAGACTCAAACTCCCATAATCCACCAAGCGAGCCGAAAAATACCAGCATAAGAGAAAAAAGTAAACTACTAGAGAAGGCGATGCGTACTGAACAGAAAAAGTGGTGGGAAGCAAAATCCCTACAGCGTTACATAGATGTTGGACGCGTACCACGAGGATTAAGAATTTTATTAGCCCCCAGTTACGAGGCTCCTGATCGTGACATGATGAAAGAATGGGCTGAGACTAATCTAGATTCGTCAAGGAGATTACTGTGCATCTTGGTAAAGTATGCTGAAAAAGATTGTGCTCGTCTATCAGTGGAGATTGATAAGTTAAACAAGGAGTTAGATGAAATGGGGCAAACTGATGAACTAGAAAAAATTAGAAATGAAATGAAAAAAAGATTAAAAAAGAGGAAGACATGATAAGGGAACGGAAAGCCTACAAGTTTCACCGCGATAGGTGCGATTATGAATGTGGCCGCATATTCACGTTCGCTAGGAAATTTGACAACATGAAAGCAGACAAAGCTGGCTCACGGCAACATAACTCCACTGAGGTAACAGCCAATAATTTACAATCTGAACTAACCTCAGCATCTGATGCGAGCTCAGCAGTTGACAGTGAATCAGAGGGAGACGCACGCCGCAAATTAAGGCAGCAATCAACACGTCGATTCTCCCTAACAGAGGAGGTTGATTTTTTATGCAAAGAACGCCTCCAGTCCCTACGCCCGAGAAAACAGCAGAGCAACCAGCCGGGCAACCAAGAATCAGCAGGAGCAGGAGCAGAAAGCGCAGGGAAAGGCGCAAGGCAAAAAACGAAAACAAGAGAAGTCAGCCAAAACGCCAACAATACCAACAGTGGAGGAAGTAACGCAAAATGCTTCTGAGCCAGAATGTGAATCCAAAACAGTGATTAATTTGACGGATACAATGTTAAATAAAGCGGAAGAACAACTACTGGCCCTTGGGCTTTCCTACTGTCCTGAGAGTACCTTTAATTATGCGGCAACCCGAGTTGATATATACAAAGGTGTGAGAAAATTAAAACTGCAAAAATATTTTATAAACAAAAAGAAAGTCCAACATGATTCAGTTTATAAGGACATTGGCGGCATAAGTGATCCAACCCAAGGTGATGCCATGATACATGAAAGTCAAAATGACACAGAGAGGCAATTGATGGAAGTACTACAGGGATTACTGGATGAGGACGGTAATGATAATACTTACCAGGCAATAAGCAAGTCACCTATTCCTACGTATCAAGCAGGCCTCACACCATTTAAACCACCCTCAACCTTTTATCCGATGATGCCTAAAGACTCAATAGATGCCTTTCAAGAGCAAGTTATCAGTGATTTGAAAAATCTCAATCATAAACTCCAAGGCATTAACAGATTGAAACACAATATCAAAACCAAGAAAAATATAAAGGAGATTCAATATCATGATCTAATGACAAAACTGACTAACAATAATGAGATAGTCATCAGAAGTGCTGATAAAGGTGGTAACGTGGTTCTATGGAAAAAAGATCATTATGTTAAAGAAGCAATGAACCAACTTAATGACAATACTTGTTATTGTCGCAGCAACAAACAAGCATTAACTACAATGTATGGAAGTTACAACATCAAACTAGCTGCCTGGAGAAATACGGGGTTAATTTCAATGGAGGAATATAAATATTTAAGAAATGACAATCCTACAACACCTATTTTATACTTCATCCCCAAAATTCACAAGGATGCCAAAAATCCACCTGGCAGGCCAATCATTTCGGCGAGAAACAGCATCTTTGAAACAACATCAATTTACATTGACTATTTTCTCCAGGAATATGTACAAAATTTGGCATCATATATTAGAGACACTGGGGACTTTTTACAAAAAATGCAGAATTGTAAGTGGAATAATGATTACTTGCTTATCACTCTTGATGTGACCTCTCTCTATACTTCGATCAGGCACAAAGATGGCCTAAGAGCAATTCAATATTATTTAACACGCAGAGGGCCTGAATATGCGGATCATACCAATATGCTATTAAATATGGTGGAGTGTTGTTTGACTAATAACATTTTCATGTTTCAGAATGCCTATTACCAACAAGCCAGAGGTGTCGCCATGGGGGCCAGCTTCTCCCCCAGCTATGCATGTCTTCACATGGGCTGGTGGGAGGAGCTGGTCCTCATGGTTGAACACAGAGATTCCATGGTTCAACATGTAAGGGAGTGGTGGAGATTTATAGATGATCTCTTCCTGGTGTGGCAAGGCACCCAGGAACAAGCTGAAAGTTTTATAGCAAGAATCAATAAGAATCATCTCAATTTGAATTTTACTGCCTGCATCAGTAATAATATGGTGACCTTTTTAGACATGGAGATTTATGTCAAACATAATAAAATTGAAACGAGACTCCACAGGAAGCCAACAGCTGGCAACGCCGTATTACATGCCAGTAGTTCCCATCCTGGACACCTGGTAAAAAGTATACCCTATGGTGAACTACTGAGGCTTAAACGTATCTGCAGCAATGATAGGGACCTCCAATTAGCTCAAAATGAGTGTATCAAAAGATTCAGAGAGAGGGGCTATAGTCAAAAATGTTTAGAGGCAGCTCTTAAAAAAAGTAATCAAGAATCGAGGGCAATGCTTCTTAAAACTAAATCAAAGATGGAAAAAACCAAAGAAACCAGCAGTTTTGGGTTCATTTTAAAATACAATCAGCAAGAGGTTGCTGTAAGAAAAATCATAAAGAAAAATTGGTACCTAATTAAACAGGACCCGATAATTGGCCCTACAGCCCCGAAAAGGCCTGCCATAACTTATCGTAGGGGCAGATCCATGAAGGATGCCTTAGTAAAAAATGATCCATTTGGCCCAGTGAACAAAAATACTTGGTTGTCTCAGAGATTTGGCTTTTATAAGTGTAAAACCTGTAAAGCATGCCAATATGGGGTCAACATGACGAGCTATAAGGCTCCTTTTGGAGACATTGAGAGGAGGATAGACAAAGTGCTCAATTGCAAAACTGACTATGTGGTGTATGTGCTGGAGTGCCCATGCAAATTAAAATATGTTGGCAGTACTATTTTACAGGGTCATAAAAGGGTACTCCAGCATATACGAGCAATTAAAAATAAAGACACCACATACCCAGTGGCACGCCATTTTAATGAAAAACATGAAGGCAATCCTAAAGAACTTAAATATTATTTAATTGACTGTATTCCAATCAACAAAAGAGGGGGCGATCGTGAGAAAGCCCTCCGCAAATTAGAGATGCAATACATCTTAAATCTCGATACCAAACAGCCAAATGGATTGAACGCCACTGAGGAACTCCATTCCAGTCTTATTTTCTGAATTCACAAGCTTAGACAAATGAGGCAGGTAGTGGGTCAGATCTAACCAACCTTCTCCGAGTAAAAAATTCAAGAGTAATAAAAATTCAAATTTAAAGTTTATTACTAAATGATTATTTTAAATACAGCAACCATCTTTGAACATCTGTAGAGTAAATGAATCACACATTGATACTCAGGTTCTCTCTCCCCCCAAAAATCCCCCCCTCCTTCCCTTTTTTTATGATGTGTCTAATATAGGATATCAGTAAAAAACTTTAAAGAAACTATAGATTAAATCAACCAGGGTTCCCCTTAATATTTTAATTTAACATCTTGTCCAGACCGCTTAAATAGGATTTTTAGTACATTTCAGGTTTTAAACTTTTTTATTCACTTTTTTTATTCTCTTTCACTTACTTAGGTTATAATAGATAGTTTAAGGCAGATAGCACGTTAGGGTAGCAAACACGCTTTATTTATTTTTTAAAATAACCAAACATAGACAATGACAATTTATATCATATACATGAGAGGGAAGATGATACTATTAAATAGTACTAGGCTCTATTAGCCTTTGAGTCGTAACTAAAACATGTTTTAAAACCGATTTTCAATGTAACATTTATGTATTTATATATTTATCGAATTTTATATGTATTTATATATTTATATATATATATGTATTTAAGAAACAAATCGGTGCAAACAGCATTTATGCAGGAATTATATTGTCAATTTTGTTAGTTTGGATATGTTAAACTTTATTAATTTATTTATGAGCACCGTGCACTTTAAGAAAGGTGTCACATGATAACGTTGCAAACAGTATTTAAATAATTGCCTAAACTACCAGCGCGTCATGTGATCAAGTCCCCTAGAGGGACGAAACGCGTCATGGCAGCAGCATTGTTTGGGGAGCACAAATAAACATTGCATATTGAAGATTGACGAGGTCCGCGCTCTTTCTTTGTGCCCAGGGAAACTGACACGTGGAGAAGGAGTTTGGTGAATATATATATAGAGACTGTATATCTATGTTTTCATATATAATTTTTATATATTTTCCGGGGTCACTGCGCATGGGCGGGCATATTCAAGTGCTTATGACTTTGATGAGGATACCCCTGGAAGAGAACTAGGATTACAGGTAAGTAACTTATCCTTCTTTGTTCTCCACGTCAGTTCTGGCTACTAAGGCTTGTTGGTGCTCCCGCCGGACACTCACCATCTAGTCACTGACATCTGATGTTGGACAGCTCATGCATGGCTCCTGGTCTTCCTCAGCATTGCCTGGTCCTCACAGCTGCAGCGACAAGGTCACCGTCAACTCATCTGAACCTTCCAACACCGGTGGGCATTTATCTTCCATGCCTCCTGGCCACTCCTGAGTGGCATTGACTCTGTCCCCTCTGTTTGCAGGTTCTTCACTTCCATAATCCACCCTTGGATTCTATTGGACTTCTTCACCTTCTTATCCAGAGGCACTTTTCTCCAAGTCTTCCATTGTCGTCTACGGAGGTTTCAGACATCTCTTCACCCCTATGCACCTGGCTTCCCTGGTGTAGGTAACCTGGTCTCCGGGGCATCCATGGGTGGGGTGGCTCTCCAGCCTTCCGTCCTCCAAGGGAATTCTTCGGGGTCCTCGGGAAAGGGTCCTTCTTCTGCAAAACTGCAAATGCGACTTCTCCATTGACTTCTATAGGGCACCCGGCTGTATTCCCACTCTGCACACAGCCTCCGTGGGGTTTCTGGGTACTTACTTTGGGGGGTTCCGTGTGTCCCCGCCTCTTCTGGGTCTTTTGTTCAAAGTCCCGTCCTCTTCTGCAGTTAGGATTCCACTTTCTTAATATATGGTTTGGTTTCCCCCTGGCAACCACTGTATTTTGTGCTACTTACATTATTGCAATTGAAGTATTATTGTGTATTTGTGTTGCTATCTCCGGGTAGGAGATATACTAAAGTGTTAGTGAGTGTTGTGTAATAAACAGAACTATTTTTATAAGAACACTGTGTGGTTCTTTTTCTTTTAACCTACACTACATGATTAAACTGGTAAAACAAGCTGCTTAACACTCCTTCACGATAAGCCTGAAGGCTGCTATCCACAGCTACCAGTTTGAGAGCTTTCTATGGTTATCAAAGACCCCTAAAATCACCATAAGGGTTGCATGGATTAGTGCAAGGTGCATCACTTAAATAAGTGTGCATCATATACTAAGCCAGCGTCCTACAGTTGTAGTAGACGATATATCCAGAGGATGGGTTCTGCTGGCATTGCGAGAAGGAAAGCACTCAAAAGTTTGGTCCTTCAGTCATTAAAACTCAAGAAAGTTAGAAAATCTATAATAAATGCCATGAATGAAGTCTAAAGTCCTCGACCCTCCTTGACATACTGTATGATAACAGGTCCCTACTTTGAAATGCTTCCACTGCAGTCTGTAACTTGTCCTGGTACACTGCAGCTCTGGCAAATGTCTCTTTGTATTGATTGACACATGGGTAATTAAAGATTGGTACTGTACTAGAGAAGAACACTTCTATGTGTAGCAGTGTAGGGACATAACGGGATTTTCACACTACAATGCTATCATGGTCTGTACACTGGGCTCTCCATCCATTTAAGGGAACTTGGTCATTCTGTGTTTCACATCTCTCCTTGGGCCCAAATGCATCCAAACACTCTTCACGCTGTTGAGGAATATGCTCAGTACCCAGTCCAGCCTCAGCAGTTGGACATATGGATGACCCAAGGAGTATTAGTAGCACTCTTCCCAGCATCAGGAGTATGCCTGACACTCTGCAGAATTGGATTTATAAGAACAATGGTTCAAGTGTGGCCTAAAAAGGTCCAATAGCAAGAGGGGTGACCCAGAAAGGGGCACTGTTTTTTTCAAAAATGAAATTAATTCAATAGGGAGCAAGAAAAAGAGTCTGTAAAGGGTCATGTAGGTCACAGAATGACAGATATTTATTCGCATAAATTTCAATTTTAGGGTGCTCACACAATAAGTGAAAGAAAGCGTGATGTGAAATAGTGATAGTGAATTTTTAAAAAGACATCGCATTGACAACAATATAGTTGAAGTCCCTAAATGATTTATACAGGTTACGAGGAGTTCATGTTGTAGAATGGTCGACGACGTTTCGAACCCAATTATTGGGGTTCATTTTCAGGACAATGGTGAGCTAGCTGAAATTGAAAGGGGGTGGAGGGGAAAGGGGAACACATTTATTTTAGACACTCTGCAGAGGCACAGGAGTTGGCCACACTCTTTCCACTCTCAGGATGGGTGACTTGAGAGATGCTTAGAGAAGAGGTGTTTGTGCCCAGTGGGCAGACAAGAGCTCACCAGATCCGAGTCCTTGCTAGCCCTGTTATTATTGTCCATGTACATGGACTTCCTTTTCTGCATTCTCCTGATGACAGGGGCACTGAAGTGGGAGCTACATGAAGCGTTGTTAAGGTGCCATGAGCCACAAACTGTGCTTACCTTTCTTGGACATGTCTGTCTTTGCCACTTACCCACTCAGGCAACACCCTATGTGCTCCTCACGGGACATATTCACATAGTTAGGGCCAGAGGGCAGCACTGTCATTTGATGATTCAGTAGTTCTAGGCCTATGCTGGAGGAAAAGAGACCCTGTCAACCATGGACTTTAGAGGTATGCCACTCTAAACAAAAACACAGACTGCCATAAGGCATTTTTGCTTCTGTCCTTTTTTTAACCATTTTTATAATATTTCTTTTAGTTCAGTTTGATGATTTCTACATTTCATCACATCATTATTGAGATGAAGGAACTGGACGTCAGATGGTGTACCACTAAACACAGCTCTACAACTATGACTGCCTAGAGAAATGTTAATATGGAGAAATGTGCATACCTGCAGTGTAGCAACTCTATACCACCAGGGAGTGTTAGACTGAGTCACTGTGAATAGCTGTAGTTGCTCAGTAGTTCCCAGAAATTCTACCAGATTTCACTTCTTGCACGTGGGTGTTCTCAGATAGAAGCACAGTGCCCACAGTGAGTTTGAGAGTAAAATAGTCAGAACACACTGACAAAAAGGCCAATGTTGCAAGTGGAAAGTCAAGTCAGTGAAGGTAATAGTACACTGACTGTGCTCATTTCTCTTTAAAAAAATATATATATTATTTATTCGATCAAAAGTATGATCATTTACATCATAAAAATTCATAACCATAAAAACAATAAAATATTTCATTTCATTACATCATAAAAAATGATTTAAAAATGCTGGCTATCACATGCCTCTAACAGTATTAAAATTTTCCAAATGTTCCACCATTTACAAAAGTAATTTAAGAGAGACAGTTTCCATATTCCCAAAAAACTAAGTTGGTAGGATTCCATATTTCTATTCCCCGGTGTGCAATTAGAGGCCCCACAACCAGGTGGCATACATATTCATATTAGGTTCACAGGGAGATTATTAATCATTTTTAACCTCTTCCACCAAGCAAAGAGCAGATATCTCGAAATTGTAAACACTAGCCACCTTGTGGTATCCGACTTAAAAATGCGTAAAGCATCGACGGGATATGTCAAAGATAATAAACGACAGGCAGGGATTAACCAATTTTAATATTTTAATATTTAGTGAAGTATCTACGTTCAGTATAATAAACTTAAGTCTTAAATGGACAAGGTAATATGAAGATAAAATATGCAAAATTAAATGCAGATACTGTGCTTAACTGTGAGAATACCTCTCATGTAGATTGGTATACACATTGTGGGCATTTAGCCAGAGTAAGACTCTCCATCATACACTAGCACCCATGCACATGGGTCTGGGTACATGATCTTCTGTGGTGGAAGAAAGATAACAGAGGATATTGCCAATAATAATTTTAAGCCCTGTATATGTTGCATGGCAACAAATAAGCAAATAAAAACCGTATGCACATTACCTCTTATTAGAAGTGGTCCTGCTGCAATAGAAACTAAGGGCCTGATTTAGATCTTGACGGACGGGTTACTCCGTCACAATGGTGATGGAAATCCCGTCTGCAGAAATATAAATCCATTAGGATATAATGGGATTTATATTTCGGCGGATGGTATATCCGTCACTGCTGTGATGGAGTAACCCTTCCGTAAAGATATAATCATGCCCTTAATCTTTGAACATATTCTGTAAACACTGCAAACACGGCCCCTGACAAATCCTTATGGTGCTGATATTTATAAACACTGATAACCACTGATTTTGGGAAGCTCGCAAAATACTGGAAAATACAGACTTGGATTCACAAACATAAACACTGAAAACAGGAAAGCCTACATATGTATTTGCCCCAACTACTTGTAATATGCGATTTTAGGTTACGTGTATTTCCTAGTTGATTATGCTACATTACATATTCCCAGTGTATAAAATTTAATCAAATCTTAAATTCTGTAATTTTTGATAGAGTATCATCAAAAACAAATAATTTGTAGTGGGATGGTAATCTAGGCTGAAAAGTATGCAGTGAAGCTTAATTCTTACTACTTATCACCCATACATCAGTTCTAGAATATGAAATATAATCTATCTAGTTTTACCTGAAGTACATTACAAAAGGCATGCATATTTATTTTTGTGATCACAACAAATTGCCACATAACCTGATGAAAACCTCAAAATATGTAAGAAACTGCAAGTGCTCTGTACTTAGCAACAAAATAATAAAACTAGGACTTTATGTCAAGCCTTGAAGGCTGCTCAGGCTGAACGATCCTACAGAAAAATGACTGTTGACATTTCTCATACCCTTAGTAATAATGAATGTCAGTAGCAGTAGCTGATCTACTTTACTGACCTGCAGGGTTGGTAATGGGAGGAAAATCATTTCAGTGAAACTTTATGCATCAGTGCATTAGCCAGATTCCTTCTCTTAGGAAAGTGGATCACAACCTGATAGATTAAAACCTCCAGCTATAAGTACCATGTGTCTAGGTTCCACAAGGGAATTATTATCCAGGAGCCTGAGAGGATTTTAAAACAGCTTTAATGTACAATCAATTTTTCATATAGATTTTTGGTTGGGTATACATTATGTAGACACATGTTATTGTATTCTATTTCAAATTTCAGAGCATGGCAGTCAGAAATAGGTGTTTGGCAGATTCATGGCCACAACATACACATTTTGGTAGCCAAATGAGTAAATCCCTAGAATGGCGCTCAATAATGTTTTTAGACAATGGGCCCCATTCACAACACATTGTGATACTTTACAACTTTTTGGAATTCACAGATATTCCCAGGAATACTCATGGAAAGATGCACTAGGTGCAGTTTTCCATGCATATTTTAGGGAAGGTCATGTGATATTCCCAGCAGGATCCTGTTCCTGCTATGCAGAGTTCTCCATAGTAGAGTATTTCAACTCATGGGGAGTAGGATCCCATGTGCACATGCCAGTTTCTTTTTTACTTTTTTTCCCCACAGATAGAAACCACTTCCCCTTAGCTCTGAGATGTGCTCCCCTTCCCATCCTGGAAGGGGATTTACACCAGCCCTTAGTTGGACTAAATCTCTGACCCATTCCAAGGTGGAAAGGGAAGTAGAGGAGTTTCTGAATGCTGACAAACAGCCATGTTTGTGGGCGTTTACAAGCTTCCAGTCATACCACCCCTTGGAATGCCAGATTTTCACCACTTGATCTCCACTTGTGGTGGAGGTCGCCGCACACTTAAGTGGCCTTATGCGTGCCAGATATTCCTGGGTGAATTGTTGGCAGGTGTAAGTAAGGTAAATTTGGTCATTCAAATACGTTTATTAGTGAATTTACTTTTGTGAATAAACCCCATTCTTTTCCATCTTCTTTTATCTTTGTCAATAGGGCCCATTGTTTAAATTTTCTTTCCTGACTTACGCGTTAGTTTTATTTTTATGTCCTGTTCTTCAATTCATTTATTGAACACTCATTTCCTAATTTGCTTCTAATCATAAAGACTGCACTATTTTACAAGTTCCCAATTTCACCGAACTATATGTTCTTCTTGGTGGTGTTGTTTTCTTTGCCATAACATGTACTACCTTTTAAATTAGCCAAACCAGTTAAAATATAGTGACAGAAGAATCAGTGAACTAAATGTATTTGTGAGATGGTGTTTCTGGTAAGATTGGGCTGTCTACCTTTTCACTGGTAAGAAACAGCCTGCCAACCAGAGAAACAGTATGGTTTGTGTGGTTAAAAAAGGATAAATGACGGGGATGTTGTTTTTAACATTGGGCTATTTTGAAGAAAATAAAACTGATTATTGACCTGCTGAAAATGCCAGAAAAGCGAGACCTTCAAATATGCAAATTAACCTTTTCCTCTATGTAATTAAATCAAGTTTCTCATTCTTTATCGTGGGTTTTGGAGGGGGAAATCCATTATTTATTTATTTATTTGATGTTTTAAGCAGCGACACATTTCAGTTTTTTTCAGCCGCTCTACATCGCTGAGGTAAAATAATGACTCCTGCTATTAAAGTGTGATGTATAAGGAGTCCAAATTGATTTGAGGCATAGACACCAGTCAATGTTCCTAATTCATAAAAGGAATGTGGATATCTATTTGAAATTGCATAGAAACGTAAGGCCTGAATTAGAGTTTGATAGACGGGTACTCTGTCACAAACATGACCAATATCCCGTCTGGACCTCTGTTTTGAAATAATTATGCTGACTCCAAAATCTTTTCTAAACATTGAAACTCTATCTGCAAACTTAATTCTCATTGCAGCCTGATTTTGTGATTCGTGGACTGCCATTTGTCAACTTAGGTGCTCAAATATTTGTGATTTGCGTCATAAGAGATAAGTTTCAGTTGTGGACCATGTTATATTCCAATTTTCTGGTATTTATTCATGTTTGTTCCTCCTAACTTCATCTTTATTTCAAAAGTAGGCTGTCTGATTTTTTGAATATGTCTTTAAAGGTGGAGGTTTCAAGGTTTGATGAGTTGGAAGAAGTCAGCGCAGAGCTGAAGCTCAAGCAGCTTCTTTGGGATTCTTTACAAGAATGGTCTGTTCTTCAAGAGGATTGGCTGAAGGTACATCACTTGTCTAGAGTCCAGCACTTTTTAAATATTTGGCATGAAAAAAAATGTTACAAGGCAGAGGACTCGGTCCATTCAATTTTACAATATTTCAAATGTAAAATGAATGGAAATTGCTCAAATATTGCTTTACAAAATGTTTTTAAAATGTGATGCATGCTTGCTTTCTGAGATATCCAATCGAAAATTTGAAAGCTTAATAATTTCTTTGTAGGTATAACACAAACCTACAACTAAAGAGATAGCAGCAGACCAAACAGATCTTACAATGTCTTACTGTCTTGGTTCTAAACCACAATGCAGAAAGGTTCCGCATTACAGTTAAATAATGCTATTTTATCTCAGTCTAAAAAAACAAGCCTGACATTATCTATATGTAGCACATTTCACCAAGCACATTATGGAGATTTTTTTAGATGTTTATTATATTTTACTATTGTGAATTACAGTTGTATTCTGTTGCAAACTTTAATATACTTGGTGCCAGATGTACAAGACTGGTTGCAAAAAGTGGTAGAAAATTGAGCACCAACTCTTGGTGACCAATTTTTAATTTTATGATGCAATCTATGTACTAGTATGTCACATTGCAAAATATCCAGTTGCAGGAGGTCGCAGAATGATCTTCCTAATGAATATTAAGTAGGCAACCCACTATTTGTGCCATCTACGATTGGCTACAAACACAGTACCACCATCCTGTGTGGGCATTCCCAGTTTGCTGCATTCCCAGTGATATTTTGTTTAACACAGCACATGTTCCTTAATGGAACTGTTCCTTAAAGGAACTGGTGCTACATTAAGAAAAGAGTTTCCGAAAGCATCAAGGATTAGCAGGCAGTCCTCTGGGCCATTGCTATTCCTCTGAGGTTGCCAACATGATTCACAAAGAGGAAACTGACCTAAAGGGACAACTGCCCTTTTGAATCAGTTACCACATCCTTTGAGGTGTCAGTAATTGATCAGTGGTTTGCGACACCATTGAGAAATTCCACACTGAATCACAATTAGAAGAGAATGACCCTTTCATGCCCATTCCTAACTTTAATTCGGTATGTGTTGGTAAACCCATTTTCTGAGTCAGAAACATTTTTCTGACATGCAAAATTTATTTTGTACATTGCAGGGTTTACGCCCACAAAATGTCTTTGTACATCTGGTCCCTGGAAAAGTTCAGTGAGGCTAAACTAAGTTAACCAGACTGTGTTTACAACCTTTGATCGTGCAGCAGATATCTCAGATTTGTTTAATGTTTATCATTAATTGTGCCTATGTTGATTCCTACAGTCTCAATTTGATATTTTGGATCCAGAACTTCTAAATGTTCAAGTAACTAAATATGCTAAATTTGTGAGCCAGCTGGAGAAGGGTTTGCCTACAAATAATGTGTTACCACAACTCAAACAGAAGGTTGACGCGATGAAAGGAAAGGTAATATATATTTCATGAACCTTGTTTGTATTCTTTTCCTGCAACCCTTCTTTTATAGCCATTTAAATGATTGATCATGTGGTTTATTAAATTAGATTAGATTAAATTAATATTTGTATAGCGCAGCAAATGCCCGAAGGCATCTTGGCGCTGGCGTCTGCCATTAAAGAGCTGCTAAATACTAAACAAAACCATAAACGTTACAAAGAAGAAGAAAAAAGCCACGTTTTTAGATGCTTTCTGAAAATTAACAAATTAGATTGGGATCTTAGCGGAACGGCATTTGATTCCACAACAAAGATGTGGCATGAACAAAACTCCTGCCACCCCAAGAGGTTTTAAAGATCTTAGTAACCTGAATAGTCTTGGTTGTAGCTAATCGTAGACATCCCTTGGGAGAGTACCACAACATTTCTTTCTTCAGGTACTATTCTATTCAGGGCCTTGTGTGCAATACTAAATGCTTTAAAAGCCACTCTGTTTTTTATAGGAAGACAATGAAGCTCCTTCAGCCCCTTGGAAGCTGATTCATATTTTCTGAAGTTTTTCTGAAGATGGACTGCTGCAAACTGCAGCCTCTGAAGTTTCGTTAGTAAACCTTGCTGCATACCCAGATATACAGCATTGCAGTAATCCATCCGTGATAACACTAAGGCGGCAACCACTGTTGTCTGAAGATCAGATGACATGAAAGGCAAACCTTTTTTGCAGTATCTTTTAAAGAAAAAAACGGAAGAGATGAGCTGATTCGTCTGGTCTGTGAACTTGAGTGTAGAGTCAAAAACTACTCCTAAGGTTCTTACTTTAGTGCCTGGAGTTGGTAAAGGAACAAGCATGGACGGCCACGAAGAGGAGTTCCAGAATGACAGAATGACAAGTCTGACCCAAAGAGGAACACCTCCGTCTTATCAGAGTTCAGTTTTAGGCACTGGCTGTTTGTCCAGTTAACAATCGCTCTCATACAGTTATTAAACCTGAGGGCATCCTTCTCAACGTTGTTGGAAATAGAAACAACTATTTGCGCGTCATCCGCATAAGATATTGTTTTAAAGCCAAAACATCTGATCAATTCGGCCAGCGGAGCCACATAAATATTGAACCCCACACGGCAAGGAGAAGGAGCTGGAGGTAAAGTCTCCGAAAGAGACTAGCTACACTCTATTGCTAAGAAAAGAAACTAGGAGATTGAGAGCTACACCTTCAATACCAATGTCCACTAAGTGCTGTTTCAGGACCCTATAGCTGACCCTTATCAAAGGCTGCAGATAGGTCCAAAAGGACCTCCACAGCCTTTTTACCACTATCCATGATGGAACGGATATCCTCTGTGGCCACCAATGTGGCTTCAGTGCTGTGGGCCTTCTTAAAGCCAAATCGTGTTCCATCTAGAATGTTATTCTGCTCCAGAAATTTCTAGAGAACCAAGTTCAGGTGTCTCTCCAGAAATTTAGCTGGTATGTGGTGGTTTATATGAAGATTTTCTTTTTTTTCAGCACACACAATAAGTATTTGAGTATTTACTTCCAGTTTATTTATTAATTACTTTTTATTTTGCAAAATGTAAGCCTTTCAATAAGAAATGATACATGTACCAACACAACTAAAGTACAAACGCCAATTGCATTTTTGGTAGAGAAGATAGATTTTTATACATAGTACCAAAATACTGGGTAAACAAAGAGTTAATAATAGATAGGTTATACAACAAAGAATATATACATGTCTACATATTTACATTACAAGATAATGGGAAAGCATCCGGGTGGACAAATGAGTTGAGAATAGTTATTTGCAATCACTGTCAAGCATAAGTAGGTCGTCTTGAATGCAATTTTAAGAACGGGAATAGAGGTGATGGGGCTCAGTTCCACAAGGAGTTTACTCTAGTAACATACTCTGAGTAGCTTGAATGAGTGAAATTGTGATGCAGAACAAGGAGGTTTGTGGTAGTAAAGGTTTGCTCTAATAGAGCGTCCACAACTCCCAGTTTGAATGATACACTATTGATGGTGGACTAAAGTCCCACTACAATACCCTTTGGCCCACTCCATGGAATTTGGCTGTGGCACTCAGCATATACAAGCATTGTCTGAAAAGATGCAGGAAAGTTTTTCTGAAAAGATGCAGCTGTAGACCAAGCATTGTCTGATAATTTTTGACAGCCTCAAATCTATTAGACCCTCATAGTGAAGAAGGCCTGACAAAATGGGAAAAAAACCTTCATGATGCAATCTCTCAAAGGTCAGCCTGGTGAGATCCTTTAGCAAGTTTTCCCGATAGCTGTTTTTCTTTTGAATGATCACACTTCAGAGACTAGGTCAATGGTGGTTGAACGCTTTCAAATGAATATGATAGAACCTCTCACTAAAAATCTGGAATTTTGAATGAAAGTTTGTTTTTAAGCCTGAGACACTTACAGACTCATTTGAAAGTGGTTTGATGCTTTCCAATTGATGCACTTTCTCTTAAGTTATTTCCTAAAGAGTTCTCAGAATGACAATGTGGCAAAGTATTTGTCCCTCTGCCGTTTATGTCAATGTACAGCTCACATTGTGTCTCAGACACAGCACCTGGAGCCAACTACACAAAGCTTCAAGACTGTTACCTGTGTCTGCTTCTCCGAAGCCTGTTGTGTAGAGTCTGTAAAACTTAATTTCCTTGTGGATAGAGGGAGTCTTGCACCAAAGCTCTTAGGCATTGCTCTATAGGGCTTCCTAGTACTGTACTCAGCACTTAGCAGTTCTTAAAACACAATTGTTACACTGTTTATGAGGACAAAATCATTGAATATGTGCTGTATCTCACACTTATTCAGGCGAACAGGATATGTATAATCAGCTCTCTGTCTATGCCTCTACATTTGAAGTACACACATTGAAATGTTTGTAGGAGAGTAGGATCTGCTTCACATGGGTACCCCCACTTTTTGCTGATGCTTCACTGTTTTTCGACATTAGTCTGGCTGGGGCCCTGCTAATCAGAACCCCAGCCTAGCTGCTTCCTCTCTAAAATGGTTTCCATGTGCCTTAGGCACATCACTGATTGGAATCTGGAGTGCCCTTATAAGTCCCTAGTATATGGTATACTATGTACCAAGGGCATAGGTACCTCAGAGGCCTACCAGGGGCTGCAGCATGTATTATGCCACCCCTGGAAGGCCATCCAAACTGACACCACAGGTCTGCTACTGCAGCCTGGGTAAGGTGGTGCATGCACCCCTTACTGTGATATAGGTAACCTATATCACTAAATACATACACACATATAAACCTATAAGTCACTCCTATGGCAGGCCTTATCAATCCTGAAGGCAGAGTGCGTGGTTCCTATGTGAGAGGGTGCCCCTGCATGAGCAGGGCCCCTCTGCAGCAATTCGGAGAACCTTCTCTGATGCTGTTTGTAGTGCAGCCTGACCATATACTCTTAAGCGCATTATAACCTCGCGTTAAATGCTAACTTTGGAATGGCTGCACCTAAACATGTCGTGTTTGGTGTCAAACATCTTGGAATACTACCCCCGCCAATTCTGGCGGCGGGGGTAGCATTCCACCCTTCTAGAGGGAAAGACATGTTAACTCTGGCTAGCCCGGTAACTTCTTTCTAAAGCCCTGGCATCACAAAATGGATGCTGCTGCCACAGACACGAGTCTGGCCTCCTGCTGCTGGACGAAACTCCGGCAGGGAGGCCTGGACAATAGGTTTCCTGTCCCAGGGAGGTGTGACCACCTCCCCAGACAGGATAATGTGTATTGGGGCTGGGCGGGAGCACTCGGGTGCTTTGAAGTCCTGCACTGGGGGCACATTTGGTGTCCCTGTGCATACCCCAGTTCAAACCGGATCAGGGCTTGCAGCCCCTGCTTTGGCGCGAACTGGACAAAGGAAAGGGTGTAGCCACCCCTCTGCCCTGACCCACCCTTAGGTGGGGCCACAGAGTAGTCCAACCCTAAACTTGGTATAAGTATAGGAACCCAGTCCTTAGGACTTTAGATTATCCCTGGACGAAACTCTGAAACAGAATCCTGGACCTTCGACGCTCTACTAAAGACTAGAGGACAGAAGAATCTCCCTTGGGGTCAAGGAGTGACTCCCCTGCTTGGCAGGCACCAAAGAAGCAATTGTCCGGTCTGCATCGCCTAAGCTCCCGTCGGACGCCGAAGTCTTTGCATCACCAGAGGTGGATTTCCAGACTTCCCGAGGCTGCCCTGAGTCCCCAGCAAAGCTGAGGCCCGTAGCTGTCGCGGGTAACGTGGAACCGTGACCCCTGGACACCGCACGCATTTGCTAGTGCATCCTCTTCTGGGTCTCCCACGAAGTCGTGCTTTGGGCTCCGAGTAGCCCTAGCCTCCAGCACCAACTGCACCGAAGATCACTGGCCTCCACTCCACGAGTGTCCTGTGAGCCAGATCCACGTGCGACGTCTCGAGGCTCCTTCGCGGTCGCTAGCCCGTTGGCTAGTAGCCCTTCACGAAGGCCAATCCTTTTCTTCTTGGGCACCCTGGTTGCTCCAGGCCTGCCCTCACTTACCCTCGCTGGGTGAGTTCCTCAGACCTTGCTGGTCTGCACCATCGACGATCTTCACTTTCATCGAGACTTGCCGTTGCCAAGGCTTGTTGGGTCCAATCCGGTCGCCGATGCCTCAGCACTCGACAGACATCGTGTACCAGCCCGAATCCTGCTCCTGGTCGCCGACAACGCCTCCTGGACCTCGTGGCTGAAGAGTCAAGACGACCGTCAACGCACCTGAAGCACTCGACATCGGTGGGCATCTGTCCATCGCCTTCCTGGTCACTGGCTAGTGACCCAGACTCTGTCCCCTCTGCTTTCAGGTTCTTCAGATCTCCGATCCACTCTTGGATCCACCCGGACACTTTCCACTTGGTCGCCAGCAGCACTTTGCAGCAGATCGCCATTCAAATCGACGACGAAACCCGACCCCGAAAGGCACCTATGCACCCGGCTTCCCTGGGTGAGGTAACACGAGTACTCCGGTGCTCCCGTGGGTAGAGACTCTAGAACGACCTAGTTCTCAAAGGGTTTGCTCCAAGTCCTCCTTTAAGTGTCCCTTTTCTTTAATTTCCTGATCGCGACTTTCTCCATAGAAGTTAACGGCGTATCGCGGTTGTGTATTTACACTGCACGCGTCCCCGTGGGTCCCCTGTGTCACTACCTTGGGTGGTTCCTTGTGGTCCAAGCACTTCTTTTTTTTTTTTTTTAACTTTATTTTTTTTGATTTATCACAAAAACAAGACATTGGCATCAAATAAATACGTATGCATACATTTCGTTGACAGCAATTAGAGGCGCATGAGACACAAGGCCGCACCAAGAAGGGAAGGGGCAAAGGGAACAGAAGAATCATTTCTAAACATGTCGCTGCGGGGAGAGGGGGCGGCAACAAGGCACCCCCACCCAGTGTGGACCCCTCAGAGCCAGGCGTCGCGTTCCCCACTAGAAACAGACCCCCGGTTATATCAGCATCACTCTGCTCACTAGTAGTGACATCCCGGGAGGACGGCTCCACCTCCGTCAACCCTGTGGCACACAGGACCCGCCAAGCCATCAGGTCATCCTGCAATTTCTCATCCCGTCGGGTGTGCTTCATGTGGGCCTCTTCAGCCAGCGACCACTCTCGGACGTCTTTAAGCCAAGCAGGAAGTTCAGGGGCCCGCTGCCCCATCCAAGTTATGGCCACCCTGCGCCTGGCAAGCACCAACATTAACTGTAAGAGTTTATAGGGAGTTTCTTCCTCTTGGGCCTGCGAACCATCGCGAGTAGACACTGCAAGGGATCGAGGGCCACCCGAAGCCCCGTGGCGCTTACCACCCTAGGCACTACCCCAGACCAAAACTGTGCAACCAATGGACATTCCCATGCCAAATGTAAAAGCCTGCATTGTCTGCTGCACATCTAGGACAACCAGCGCCCCTGCTACTGTCAATGCGCCTCAGTGACACCGGGGTAAGGTAGGTGCGGTGTAGGTAATTAAAGTGTGTTAGTTTAAATCTGGCATTGCATGAAACGGTGTGTGTAAGGGAGCCTATGCGTGCCCACTGTGCCTCCTCCAGCGGAGCAGCAAGGTCCCGCTCCCAGGCAACCCTAGACGGCGGGACCGGAGGGGTAGAATCCTGCCTCATCGCGTTGTATAGGAGGGAGATCGAACCGCGCCCCCGGCCGCACGTAAGTATAACATCCAGGGTATGCGTCAGTGGTGGAATGTCTGGGTACTGGGGCCAGGTGATCTTCACTACGTCCTGCATACCCCTGAAATGCAAAAATTGGCCTTGTCCAAGACCAAAACTCTCCACTGCCTGCTCATAAGTGATGAAAGTTTCATTAGGGTATAAATCAGCGAGAACCTCACATCCTCCCTCCCTCCAGAGTCGGAAGGACATATGACGTGCCATAACTATAAATGGAGCCAGTATCCAGGGCGAGAGCTCCCTGTGAAAGGGCGCCCTTCGGAGGACCGTCTCAACAAAGCGCTGCCATATACCAGCAGTATGTCGCACAGTATAGGGAGATAAACATCCGATCCCGCACCCTGCATCAGTGCCTCCTGCAGTGTCTGGGTGTCTGCCCCAGCAAGCAAAAGGCGCTTCTCCCAGTTGTCAGTGTCGGTGAACCAACGGGCCGCATGTTGGAGCTGGGCGGCATAATAGTATAGGTCAAATCGAGGGCTTCGAGACCGCCCTCCTCGTAAGTACGGACAATGGTGCGAAGGGCTACCCTACTACGCCGACCTGCCCAGAGCAAAGATGTGAGCAATGTATTGAGAGTTTTAAAAACTCGCGGTGGCAGAGGGCAAAGTGAGTTCTGTAGCACATAAAGTACCCTAGGGAGCATCACCATTTTTGAGATGGCGAGGCGGCCCATCAGTGAAAGTGGGAGAGTATTCCAGAAACGCACGGACTGTTGCAATGCCGTCGTGACGCGGTCCACATTCCGGACTAGTGCCTGCTCATCCGTCAGGGTCACCTGAATACCTAGGTAACGGAATGCCGTCCGCTCCCACCGCAGTTCCAGATCCGGCAGATCCTCCGAAGGCACTGCCGCCAGCCCCGCCAAGGGAAAAACTAGGGATTTGCCACGGTTCAGCCGCAATCCAGAGACCTCACCAAACCGATCCAGGTGGTGCAACAGCACCGGCAGGGCATCACGGGGAGGTCAAGTAAAACAAGGCGTCGTCCGCGTACAAAGAAATGACGTGAGTCATGGTTCCCAGCTGAATACCCCACCGCGCCATATCTGCTCTAATCCGGACCGCAAAGGGCTCTATAGCGAGGGCAAACAAGAGTGGGGAGAGAGGACACCCCTGTCGTGTACCCCTCCCGAGTTGCCACTCTTCGGACCGCGCGCCCCGAGCTTAACTCTAGCGCATGGGGCCTTATATAAGATACGAACCCAGCGACAAAATTGGGGGCCCATCCCCACAGCACGCAAGACCTCGAGAAGATATCCCCAATCCACCGTGTCAAAAGCCTTGGCAAGGTCAATAGAGGGTCCAAGCACTTCTAGAGGCTCTAGGCCTAGTGTCTAGTTCAGTCGTGGTTCTTATACCACTTTATTGGTATATGGTTTGGTACGCCCCTAGGGCCCAAACGTGTATTTGTGCTATTACTGTGTTTAAATAACTTATAACTTGTGTACTTCGAACTCTAGCCTCATAAAGAGACTAGAGGGGTGTGTTTAGCAATAAATACATATATTTTGAATATATACCTGGTGTGGTGCTCTTTCATTTGGTCACTCAAGAGATTATAGACTGGTAAAACAAGCTGCTTTACATTCCTTCAAGACTTAGCCTGAAGGCTGCTCTCCATAGCTACCACTAGGATAGCTTTCAATAAGGTTGTCTTTAACCTATCTCCAATAAGGGGTTGTTTGGACTGGTGCAAGGTGCCCACTATAATTAGTGGACAGCATATGCCAGGCCAACTTCTCACATTGGTGTGCAGCGTGTGGGATTCCAGCTTGCTATTGTTTTACCAGATAATCTCAATTGAATTGATCAACTGAAAACCACTAAAGGTACCTAAGGTACATATAATTTAAGCTTAGAATACAGTAAGTTCTACTGAACTTAGAGTTGTGTGTTATGGGATAGCACACCCTTTCTACAACTCAAGAGAGTTTAGTAGGCCACACTAGAGTAGGTAGTGCATACACCACACCACACTAGTAATGTCTTTAAAGGAAGGACCTAAAGAATCCTTGCCAGAAGCCACTGGGCTTCTTCCCTCCAAGTATGATACACTCCCATTCTTGGAATTGAGAGCATTATGCAACTTGAGGAAATTGAGGACAGGCCAAAGTCCCACCACCCAACACCTTAAAGAGTTGTTGGTAGCTTATGATCTCAGTAAGCCCTTGGGGACTGAAGGGGTAGGAGCTGAGGGTGGGGCAGAAGATGAGGGTGGGGTCAGGGGTAGCAATACCCCCAGCCCCCCCTCTGAAACTGGCCAGGAGGGTGACAATGACCCTGACCTGGATAACCCAATCCCTCCTGTGGACGATGAAGAGGAAGATCTGGATGATCCCCACTTTGTCCCCCAGGAAGGATTATGAGTGTGCCCAGAAAGTCTAGATCTCCTTCTCAGGAGTCTAACCACTCTGGGACCTCCATAGGGACCTCTGTCTCATCTCATAGGAGGGAATCCTCTCATGAGAGGAGAAAGAGGCTGGTTCAATATGAGGAAGCTCAGCTTGAAATCAGAAAGCAGCAACTGGCTGTAGACAGGGAGTCCCTAGATCTCTTCAAAGAGAGAAGAAGGTTGGGACTAGAGTCCCATGGTGGCAGCCATGTCCCTAGAGATAGGGAAAGGTCCTATGACCATAGGAACCTGAGCAAGATTGTCCCTCCCTACCAGAGTGGGGATGACATCCACAAATGGATAACTGCTCTAGAGAGGGCCTGTAAAGTACAGAAGGTCCCTCAGGAGCAGTGGGCAGCAATCTTGTGTCTCTCCTTTGCAGACAAAGGTAGAGATAAGCTCCTCACTGTTAGAGAGGAGGATGCTGATAATTACAAGGTCTTGAAGAGTGCTCTTATTGATGGGTTTGGCCTAACCACTGAACAGTACAGGTTGAAGTTCAGAGATACCCAAAAGCACAGACTCAAGACTGGGTAGACTATGTGGATTGTTCTGCCAAGGCTCTGGAAGGCTGGTTGATGGGCAGTAAGGTGTGTGACTTCTCAGGATTGTACAATCTGATAATGAGGGAGCAGATTCTTAATAACTGTCAAAATCAGCTGTTGCATCAATACCTGGTGGACTCTGATTTGACCTCTCCCCAAGAATTGGGAAAGAAGGCAGACAAATGGGTCAGAACCAGGGTGAAGCAGAAAGTACAGAACCAAGGTGGGGACACTAAGAAGCAAGATGCTAAGAACTCTGAAAAGGGTGAGGAGAAGGGTAAAGATCAAAAGTCTTCATCAGGCCCTCAAAAATCTTCTTCCGGTGGGGATTCACAGTCTACAAAAGGGAAAGGTCAAAGAAAACCATGGTGCAAGGTCTCTAAGCAAAAGACCCACTGGACCAGTGATTGCACCAAGTCCAAAGACTCAAGTCCAGCACCCACCAATGCCCCTAAGGCACCTGTTCCCCCTAGTGCAGTTACAGTTGGTGGGAGTGCTCCAGCCAAGGGTTTAGTAGGGTTCACCCTGGGTACTGAGTTGGGCTCTGACCTAGTCAGAGAACTAACTCAGGCTGTGTTAGTCTGTGATGGAGGCATGGATGTGCCCTCCTCTATGAGTCCCAGTAATCTGGGCAAGTACAGACAACAGCCTTTAATCAATGGACGAGAGGCTTTGGCATTTAGGGACACAGGGGCAAGTGTCACAATGGTGACACAAGACCTTGTGAAATCCTGGGCAAGTTATACTTGGTAAGATGTACCAAGTGACCAATGCTAGCAACGTCAGAACAGACCATACTCTGGCAGTTGTTAACTTCTCCTGGGGAGGGGTAACTGGCCTTAAGAAGGTTGTGGTGAGTGCAAACCTACCAGTCGAATGCTTGCTTGGCAATGACTTAGAGACTTCTGCTTGGGCAGAAGTGGAGCTCAGGACCCATGCAGAAATGCTGGGGATCCCTGCAGATGTGTTTGCTGTGACCAGGTCACAAGCCAAAATGTCTAGCACTGAACAGGCCTTGGATTCTGGAATAATGGACCAAGTGCCTTCCAAGAGGAGGAGTAGTAGGGTTAAGGCAGTGCCTTCCCCTTGGCTCAGGAAGAAGATCAGTCCCTTGAGGGGGATGATCTCAGTCCTGAAGAAGGAACTGTCCCAGAGGAACTTGAACCTGACCAGGTTGAGTTCTTGGGGACAGGGGGACCTTCCAGGGCAGATATGAGCCAGGAGCAGCAGAGCTGCCCCTCCCTTGAACCCCTCAGACAGCAAGCTGCTGCTGAGGCTGCTGGGAAAGCTAGTGGTCCCCATACAGTGTATTGGGATGATGGACTCCTGTACTCAGAGAGTAGAGACCCCAAGCCTGGTGCTACCAGGAGGTTGGTTATACCTCTGAAGTTCAGGGGCTTCCTATTGACCCTAGCCCATGATATTCCCTTGGCAGGTCACCTGGGCCAGAACAAGACTTGGGACAGAATTGTCCCTCACTTTCACTGGCCCCACATGTCTGAAGACACCAAGGAGTTTTGTCGCTCCTGTGTAACCTGCCAGGCCAGTGGCAAGGCAGGTGGCACTACAAAGGCCCCCTGATACCACTACCTGTGGTGGGGGTGCCCTTTGAAAGGGTAGGGATTGACATTGTTGGTCCCATGGATCCCCAAACAGCATCTGGGCACAGGTTTATCCTGGTGGTAGTGGATCATGCCACCAGGTACCCAGAAGCTATTCCCCTCAGGACCACTACAGCACCTGTGGTGGCAAGGGCCCTCCTGGGAATTTTCTCAAGAGTGGGCTTTCCTAAGGAGGTAGTATCAGACAGGGGTGCTAACTTCATGTCTGGGTACTTAAAAGCAATGTGGAAGGAGTGTGGAGTGACTTATAAGTTCACCACACCCTATCACCCACAATGCAATGGTTTAGTTGAGAGATTCAACAAAACCTTGAAGGGCATGATTAAAGGGCTCCCAGAAAAGCTTAGGCGAAGATGGGACATACTCTTGCCCTGCCTTTTATTTGCATATAGGGAGGTGCCTCAGAAGGGGTTGGTTACAGCCCTTTTGAACTTCTGTTTGGCCACCCTGTCAGGGGTCCACTGTGCTTGGTGAAGGAAGGATGGGAGTTACCTCTCAAGCCCCCAAAGCAAGACATAGTGTACTATGTACTTGGTCTCCGCTCCCGGATGGCTGAGTATATGAAAAAGGCAACCAAAAATCTTGAGGCTAGCCAGGAACTTCAAAAGGCCTGGCATGACCAAAAGGCTGTTCTGACTGTTTACCAGCCAGGACAGAAGGTGTGGGTGTTGGAGCCAGTGGCCCCAGCAGCTCTCCAAGACAAATGGAGTGGACCCCACACTATTGTTGAGCAGAAGGGTGAGGTTACCTACTTAGTAGACCTAGGAACACCCAGGAGTCCCCACAGGGTTCTCCATGTCAACAGGTTAAAACCGTATGTGGACAGGGCAGACATGGGCTTGCTCATGGCTACTGATGAAGGGCAGGAGGAAGAGAGTGACCCACTCCCTGACCTGCTCTCACAGAACCCTGACGATGGGTCAGTAGATGATGTAGCCTTGGCAGGCAGCCTCACTACCCAGCAACAAACTGATTGTAGACAAGTGCTCAATCAGTTTAGACACATGTTTTCACTGACACCCAGTCAGACCACCTGGTGCACTCATGAAGTGGACACTGGGGACAGTCTGCCTATTAAAAATAAGATTTATAGGCAACCTGACCATGTCAGGGACTGTATCAGGATTGAAGTCCAGAAAATGTTGGAATTGGGAGTTATTGAACCCTCAGATAGCCCTTGGGCTAGTCCAGTGGTCCTTGTGCCAAAACCTCACACCAGTGGTGGAAAAAGAGAGATGAGGTTTTGTGTGGACTACAGGGGTCTCAATGCAGTCACTAGGACTGATGCCCATCCAATACCAAGGGCAGATGAGCTCATAGATACTTTGGCCTCAGCCAAATATCTCAGCACATTTGACTTGACAGCTGGCTACTGGCAGATCAGACTAGCTGATACTGCAAAGCCCAAAACAGCATTCTCAACCCCTAGTGGGCATTATCAATTTGTGGTGATGCCCTTTGGTCTGAAGAATGCACCTGCCACTTTCCAGAGGTTGGTGAATACAGTTCTCACAGGTCTGGAAGCCTATAGTGCAGCATATCTAGATGATATTGCTGTCTTTAGCTCCACCTGGGAGGATCACCTGGTCCACCTCAGGAATGTTTTACAGGCAGGCCTGACTATCAAGGCCACTAAGTGCCAGATAGGGCAGAGTCAGGTTGTGTACCTGGGCCACCTTGTGGGTGGAGGCCAGGTTCAACCTTTGCAGAGCAAGATCCAGACTATCATGGACTAGACTGCTCCCACTACCCAGACTCAGGTGAGAGCTTTCTTAGGCCTGACTGGGTACTATAGGAGATTTGTCAAGGGGTATGGATCAATAGTGACACCCCTGAATGACTTAACTTCTAAGAAAATGCCCAAAAAGGTTCAGTGGACAGCTAGCTGTCAAAAGGCATTTGATGACCTGAAGCAGGCCATGTGCACTGCTCCCATTCTACAGAGTCCTGATTACTCCAAGAAGTTCATTGTTCAAACTGATGCATCTGAATTGGGGGTAGGGGCTGTACTGTCACAATTGAATGAAGAAGGTCAGGATCAGCCAGTAGCTTTCATTAGCAGAAGGCTGACCCCTAGAGAGAAACGTTGGTCAGCCATAGAGAGGGAGGCCTTTGCTGTGGTCTGGGCTCTGAAGAAGTTGAGGCCATACTTGTTTGGTACCCACTTCCTGGTTCAGACAGACCATAAGCCCCTCTTATGGCTAAAACAAATGAAGGGTGAAAACCCCAAACTGCTTAGGTGGTCCATTTCCCTACAGGGGATGGACTTCACAGTGGAACATAGACCTGGGAGTAACCATGCCAATGCAGATGGACTCTCTAGGTACTTCCACTTAGAACATGAAGACTTAACTGGGCAAGGTTAGTTTAATGTCCCTACGTTTGGGGGGTTGTGTAGGAGAGTAGGATCTGCTTCACATGGGTACCCCCACTTTTTGCTGATGCTTCACTGTTTTTCGACATTAGTCTGGCTGGGGCCCTGCTAATCAGAACCCCAGCCTAGCTGCTTCCTCTCTAAAATGGTTTCCATGTGCCTTAGGCACATCACTGATTGGAATCTGGAGTGCCCTTATAAGTCCCTAGTATATGGTATACTATGTACCAAGGGCATAGGTACCTCAGAGGCCTACCAGGGGCTGCAGCATGTATTATGCCACCCCTGGAAGGCCATCCAAACTGACACCACAGGTCTGCTACTGCAGCCTGGGTAAGGTGGTGCATGCACCCTTACTGTGATATAGGTTACCTATATCACTAAATACATACACACATATAAACCTATAAGTCACTCCTATGGCAGGCGTTATCAATCCTGAAGGCAGAGTGCGTGGTTCCTATGTGAGAGGGTGCCCCTGCATGAGCAGGGCCCCTCTGCAGCGTTCGGAGACCCTTCTCTGATGCTGTTTGTAGTGCAGCCTGACCATATACTCTTAAGCGCATTATAACCTCGCGTTAAATGCTAACTTTGGAATGGCTGCACCTAAACATGTCGTGTTTGGTGTCAAACATCTTGGAATACTACCCCCCCTCTAATTCTAGCGGCAGGGGTAGCATTCCACCCTTCTAGAGGGAAAGACATGTTAACTCTGGCTAGCCCGGTAACTTCTTTCTAAAGCCCTGGCATCACAAAATGGATGCTGCTGCCACAGACACGAGTCTGGCCTCCTGCTGCTGGACGAAACTCCGGCAGGGGAGGCCTGGACAATAGGTTTCCTGTCCCAGGGAGGTGTGACCACCTCCCCAGACAGGATAATGTGTATTGGGGCTGGGCGGGAGCACTTTCGGGTGCTTTGAAGTCCTGTACTGGGGGCACATTTGGTGTCCCTGTGCATACCCCAGTTCAAACCGGATCAGGGGCTTGCAGCCCCTGCTTTGGTGCGAACTGGACAAAGGGAAAGGGGTGTAGCCACCCCTCTGCCCTTACCCACCCATAGGTGGGGCCACAGAGTAGTCCAACCCCTAAACTTGGTATAAGTATAGGAACCCAGTCCTTAGGACTTTAGATTATCCCTGGACGAAACTCTGAAACAGAATCCTGGACCTTCGACGCTCTACTAAAGACTAGAGGACAGAAGAATCTCCCTTGGGGTCAAGGAGTGACTCCCCTGCTTGGCAGGCACCAAAGAAGCAATTGTCCGGTCTGCATCGCCTAAGCTCCCATCGGACGCCGAAGTCTTTGCATCCCCAGAGGTGGATTTTCAGACTTCTCCGAGGCTGCCCTGAGTCCCCAGCAAAGCTGAGGCCCGTAGCTGTCGCGGGTAACGTGGAACCGTGACCCCTGGACACCGCACGCATTTGCTAGTGCATCCTCTTCTGGGTCTCCCACGAAGTCGTGCTTTGGGCTCCGAGTAGCCCTAGCCTCCAGCACCAACTGCACCGAAGATCACTGGCCTCCACTCCACGAGTGTCCTGTGAGCCAGATCCACGTGCGACGTCTCGAGGCTCCTTCGCGGTCGCTAGCCCGTTGGCTAGTAGCCCTTCACGAAGGCCAATCCTTTTCTTCTTGGGCACCCTGGTTGCTCCAGGCCTGCCCTCACTTACCCTCGCTGGGTGAGTTCCTCAGACCTTGCTGGTCTGCACCATCGACGATCTTCACTTTCATCGAGACTTGCCGTTGCCAAGGCTTGTTGGGTCCAATCCGGTCGCCGACGCCTCAGCACTCGACAGACATCGTGTACCAGCCCGAATCCTGCTCCTCGTCGCCGACAACGCCTCCTGGACCTCGTGGCTGAAGAGTCAAGACGACCGTCAACGCACCTGAAGCACTCGACATCGGTGGGCATCTGTCCATCGCCTTCCTGGTCACTGGCTAGTGACCCAGACTCTGTCCCCTCTGCTTTCAGGTTCTTCAGATCTCCGATCCACTCTTGGATCCACCCGGACACTTTCCACTTGGTCGCCAGCAGCACTTTGCAGCAGATCGCCATTCAAATCGACGACGAAACCCGACCCCGAAAGGCACCTATGCACCCGGCTTCCTGGGTGAGGTAACACGAGTACTCCGGTGCTCCCGTGGGTAGAGACTCTAGAACGACCTAGTTCTCAAAGGGTTTGCTCCAAGTCCTCCTTTAAGTGTCCCTTTTCTTTAATTTCCTGATCGCGACTTTCTCCATAGAAGTTAACGGCGTATCGCGGTTGTGTATTTACACTGCACGCGTCCCCCGTGGGTCCCCTGTGTCACTACCTTGGGTGGTTCCTTGTGGTCCAAGCACTTCTAGAGGCGGGATAGTGTCTAGTTCAGTCGTGGTTCTTATACCACTTTATTGGTATATGGTTTGGTACGCCCCTAGGGCCCAAACGTGTATTGTGCTATTACTGTGTTTAAATAACTTATAACTTGTGTACTTCGAACTCTAGCCTCATAAAGAGACTAGAGGGGTGTGTTTTGCAATAAATACATATATTTTGAATATATACCTGGTGTGGTGCTCTTTCATTTGGTCACGCAAGAGATTATAGACTGGTAAAACAAGCTGCTTTACATTCCTTCAAGACTTAGCCTGAAGGCTGCTCTCCATAGCTACCACTAGGATAGCTTTCAATAAGGTTGTCTTTAACCTATCTCCAATAAGGGGTTGTTTGGACTGGTGCAAGGTGCCCACTATAATTAGTGGACAGCATATGCCAGGCCAACTTCTCACAATGTTCATGTTGATTGGTTTCAGTGGAAGAAACTCAGGCTGGTGAAGGGAAAACTAGAAGAATATAAAGGTGCGAAGAACACTGGGAACACTAAAATACTTCCACCTAGACACCTTGTGGAAATCAAGCACACAACACCACAGATGCAACTTCAAGTATTGAGCTAGTATTTAAGAATCACAAAAGAAGGGACTGTGTTAAAAGTCAACCTTAAAGATAGATCAATTGGATTTGTGCATAAACTTTCTTCAGCTGAGAAGATTGAATAATGGGATGAGCTGCACAGGACATACTTGAAGGAGCTTTAGTCTGTGGCTGAATAATGTTCTAGGACCTGTTTTGGGTGATGCAAGATCCACAGTTTCTTAGGTTATTAAAAAAGAAACCTGGCATGTACATTGCCTTCTCTTTGGTGGCCCTCATTTGCAGATTGGGTGGTGTGAAACGTTTCTTATACATCTAGTGTCCTTGAAACGTATCTTCAAATGTAGCGTTACTGAGACACAGCATAACAAAATATGAACTAGAGGACTTTGACTACAGATGCAATGATTAATTAGTTGCATCATTTGTGTTGTCAGTCCAGAACACTATACCATGAATTATTATTTAAGAACATAACGTAGCTGCTCTGCAACTACCAAAATTCCAAGATGTGTCTTACAGAGTCTCTTCTGGCAGATGCTAAGTTGTGTTGTTGGCAGCACATAAACAGCCCTTCATAGTAGCTACTGCTGTCATGACTGGCACTTTTTGGATCATTTATTTTTGACTTGTCTCAGTGAGATGCGGTATGCTACAAGCTGTACCAGAATGAAGAATTATTCTATTCCTGATCCACTATGTATATTTTAGTGATGTGAACCTGAGGGTACATGGGGCTAGCAAAATATGTTTTTCAATGTACAACTGAATGTTATGTTGAACATGTTTTTCTTGAGCTTTCTGGAATTAAAAATTATGAATGAAATATCACTGAGAACTGCAGAAAAGGAGATGGAACTTCGCTAACGAGTTACCACATAATTTCAAGACAGTTCAGTACACAAAGTTCTGATGGATACTTCTGCCTGTGGACTCTTCATCTTTTGAATATACCCCATGCACAACATTCCACAGAAACTTTTCCCTATAGGTCTCCCACGTCGACGAGGACGTCATAATACCACTGCTCCACACGCAACTCTGTGTGATATCATCGGAGGCATAAGAAGACCTCGTCAACGTGCTGACGTCAGTTCCCTTTTTTCCGCGCAATCAACGTGTGATGTTTTTTCTAGGCTCTCCATTTTCTAGGGGATTTCTTTGATTCTGTTGTTGCAATGTTGATGCTATTGAAGATGTCTCCACCGAGGAAGTTGGGCTTCAAACCGTGTAGGGAATGCGGTGGTCAGACGTCCATCACTGACCCCCCCATGAAGACTGTCAATGGTGTTTGTCGTCGGATCATGACTTCGAAGCCTGCTCGTTGTGTCGCAAGATGAACCAGAAAGCCTTGAAAGGAAGGGAAGTAATTGTGTTTATGGCGAAAGCTAAGAAGCAGAAGAGAGGTTGTTGGAGGTCGTGACCTTGTTTGGAGTCACCGTCACCCCACACTTCGAGGTCTTCTAAAAAGAAACATAAGAAGAAGCAGTGCCATGGGTCTCGCGTCGTTCTTCGAAAGGTGGGTCACCGAGGTCTGCATCCCCGGATCCAGAACCACGGGTGCATAGAGAAGAGTTGTCGCCTTCTCCATCTCTGATGATGTTTCCGGCTTTGTCCCCGGATCGGAGGCCTACGACTCCACCTCTGGCTCCGAGGCCGATGACTCCAGCTCCGAGGCTGAAGACTTCGACAGGGCAGCCAGTACCGAAACTGCTATTGGTGGTCCCTCATATGACGCCAGTGCCCTCGAACCAGGATCCGACATTCCCAACTCCGGCGTCGGATCCTTCCACCTTTCTTAATGCTATGTTCAGCATTTTTGCAAGAGCTGCAACTCCTTCTGGTGCGCTGGTGGGCCCCATGGATCCAATATCATATTCTCTGTTTATGTTTATGTTTTGGTTTTGTAAAGCGCATGGCTGCCCCGAGGGCTTCCCCTCGCTGGTGAGTGCTGAACTGAGTAACTGCGCCCACTAATGCATTAAAGAGGAAACAGCCAGGTCTTGAGTTTTTTCCTAATGGTGAGTTCATCTTGCAGTGATCTGAGGCTAAGTGGGAGATCCTTCCACAAATTAGGTACCAAGTGTGCAAATGATCTTCCTCCCCATCTTGTCCTTTTGAATCTGGTCGTGCTGAGGAGATGTAATTGAGAGGATTGTAAGAGTCTGGCTGGAACATACGTAGATACCAGATATCTGAGCTTTACTGGACCTTTGTTTTTATGGCCCTGTGTGCAATACAGAGGAATTGAACTTAATTCTTGCCTCAATCGGCAGCCAATGGAGCTGTTTAGAGGATTCTCTTACTGGAACGTAGCTTGGAACCTTTAGCAGGAGCCTAGCTGCCGCGTTTTGCACCACCTAAAGTCTCTTTATTACATACTTAGGTGAGGCCACATAAAGAGTGTTGCATAGTCCATACGCGAGACTGAATCACAGTTTTTCTTAAATGATCTGTGATCAGAGCAAGAATCTTCCTGATCATTCTAAGTAGCCCAAAGCAGATTCCTGACAATTTGTTTGCTTGATAATCCATTGCAAGGGCTCTATCTAGCCATATTCACAAGTTTTTTTATAGAGGATTTGGGGTCAGGAGGGTTGCCCATACCATTTGGCTAGCTATCCAATGGTCTGGGTATGGCCATGTTTCCTAGTATCATTAGTTCTGTCTTGTCGCCGTTTAGCTTTAAGTAACAGTTCGACATCTAGTGAGCACTTTATTCAAGCAGGGTACCAATTGTTGGTTTCCAGAATTGAGACCATTTGTCAGAGAGACAACCAACTGGGTGTCGTCTGCATATGAGACAGCTGAGATGCTAAACTCCTGCACTATAGTGGCAAGCTGTCGAACATATATGTTAAACACCGTAGGGTGAGTGACGATCCCTGTGGCGCTCTACATATAGTTGGCAGGCTGTCTAAGAAGCAGGCTTTTTCCATAACTTGATAAGATCTGTTTTCCAGGAAAGAGAAAGAGAATTCCTACTGCCCTTAGCCTATCTTTCAAGATGACATGATCAACAGTGTCAAATGCCGCACTCAGGTCGAGCAGTAGGATAGAGGTGGAGCCTCCATTATCTATCAGAGCTTTAAGCTCCTCTGTGACCACCAAAAGTGCTGCTTCTGTGCTATGCTGAGCACGAAAGCCCATCTGGGTTGGGTGAGGAATGTTATTGTCCTCCAAAAAATTGGCTAATGACCAGTTGACATGTTTCTCCAGAAGTTTACCCAGAAAAGGAAGTAATGATATGGGTCGAAGATTACCAAGTGTTGCTGGATCTAAGTGTTTTTTTTTAGTAGAAGTCTAATTACTGCGTGCTGCCAGTGTCTTGGAACCAAACCCACGTCTAGTGAGCAATTGAGTAGCTCCATTAGTGAAGGAAGAATTACGTCTATCGCTTTGGATAGGATATATTTGAGGTGCAGGGTCTAATGGGGATCCAGATTTGGTTACTGTTATCAGATTGAGGATAGTTTCTTCGTTGAGCCTAGGGAATTGGTCTAGAGTTGGAGATAAACTCCTGACATTGATTTTCTCCTCTGGAGTTGGTTCGGTATTATCCTGAAATTGGCCGTAGATACCTGTCACTTTTTTGTGAAAGAAAGATGCTATTTCATTACATCTTTCTTTTTTGGCTTGTAGAAGAATATTACTTTCACGAGGGGTGGTTAAGGCTTTGACCACTCTAAATAGTTCCTTCGGGGAGTTTGAGACCTGCATAATCTTTTCCTCATAAAATTTAGCCTGCGCTTTCTTTATTTCGTTATGATAAGACCTGATTAAGGCTTTGCATTTAGCTTTGAGGGCCGGCTCATACTCCTTTCTCCAGTTCCTTTCCACTTTCTTGCATTGTTTTCTCAGTAAAATAAGATGGTCATTGTACCACAGGGCTTTCTTTGTATGTGTTTTAGGGTTGGTGCCTATCTTTGGAATGCATGCATCCATTGACTGAATAATCCAATCCTCCCATTGCTAGTTATCCTCCTCTAAGTTGTCTATGAAATTAGTGGTTGTGTCCTTCAGGACTTTTGTCCAGATTCCGGGATCAAGCTTCGACCAGCTCCTTGTAGCAGTGGTCTAGGCCCTAACCTTGATCTACTGGACAGGTTTGGGTAGCCTAAAAATAATAAGGCAATGGTCTGATCAGGGAACGGGGATAACTTTAGATACTGTTTCCTGGGGCTCGTTGGAGAATATGAGATCCAATGTGTGCCCTTTCTCATGTGTAGGAGTCAACACATTTTGAGTTAGTTGTAGTGCCCCTAGGTTGGCCTGCAGCCTTCTGATGGTGGAGCAGTCATGTGCATCAAAATGAAGGTTGACATCCCCCAAGATAGTAGTGTGGGTTTTCTCTACCGCTAAGTTAGCCAGTGCATCTGGTATGGCCTCCACAAATTTGGAACTTGTGCCCGGTGGTCTGTAAATAAGGACGCCTGAGAAAGTGCGAGTGGAGGAAAGTGTGATATGAAACTGAAGACTTTCACACTCTGAAAGAGAGAACGGTGAGGTTTTACATCTAAATTCGTCTTTTAATATGATGGCAATTCCACCCCCTATTTTTCCTGTTCGATCTAGTCTGTGTATCTGAAAGCCTAAGGGGAGGTCCAGGTGAATATCTGGGCCTGAGCTGTCGTTTAGCCATGTTTCCGTAATGAATGGTACATCCAGGAGGTCTTCCTCTAGTGAGGTTCTAATATCAATGACATGCCTAGGGATTGAGCGAGCGTTAATCATTCCCAGTTTCCACATAGCTTCTTGGTGCTCGGGAGTTACTATATGTGTGTCCTTGTTTGTGTGCATCTCGAAGTCACACTGACTACAGACACCACTAGGCTTGTTATTTTCACCCAGTAAAGGAGCACATAGGGGATGTGGCTGAGGTCTAATCGTTAGTAGCTGATTTATGGTGTACTTATACAGACCTGTCCTGGGTAGAGCAGGGTTCCTGGCCCCTGGGCCCGTTCGGGCGCAGACGGGCTTGCCTTTGGCCCACTTTCGGTGCTCAAGCGGCGCGCCAGCTGCACGCATCCGCTGCGCGCCCGGCCCGCAGTCGACATTTAAAGAGGAAGTGGAGTTGGCTACAAGAACGCCAACCTACAGCCTCTGAACGCAACTCTATGGTTGAGAATGCAAGATGCCTCTCTATGGTTGCACCATGCAGCAGTATAGTAATGTAACGCCCCCCCGTCTGCAATGAGTTCCCTACTAGCAGTAATTCAAATTCATTACATTTAGTCAAACAGTCGATTTAAAACATGTTAAACATTTAAAATAGCAGAAATATTACAAGTTATTTGAAGCAAATGAAGCTAAGCTTCAGAATGCAGCAGTTCTCTGGGACAATTTCTGGCTCAATACCAGCAGGCACCCTTTATGCTGTTTATGCCCATCACACCAGTGGCCTGGCCTCCACTGGCGTCAAGTCCATTGACCCAATTACCATTTCAGGAAGGGCGTGATTCTTTGGCGTCACATGAGCCATCTCCGGCACCACCTGGATCCCAGCTGGCGCCTGATCATCCGAAGCTGACTTCTCCGACTCTGCCACCTTTGGATCGACCTTGGGCGCCAGTACAGAAGTCACTGGTGCCACCTCTGGTGCTACCGATGCAAAGGATCAGATCCCATAGGGAAGCTCGGAGATTGCTGGAGGAAGAGAGATATCAAGAGGAGCATGGAGGTGTGGAAGAAGGAGAGATTATTGAGTTAGATCCAGACTTTGAGGAATTAGAGGAGGCTAGTGGTCTGGAACATCCCCCGAGTGGGAGTTACTAATTCCTAAAGGTTTGGCGCCCTCCAAAGGCTGCAGATAGATTGGACTTGCCTCTCCCTTCTGCCATATTGAAGTCCAACATTCTTACAGAGGTGCTTCATTTTACTGCCTCTTCTTTAGAGCCGTTGTTACCCTTCAATAAGGCTTTGGCAGAGCCCATACTTGAGATCTGGCAAAAACCTATGTCCTCTGCTGCGGTGTAAAGATCAGTGGCCAGACGATATAAGCCCGTTCCAGGAGGTCCTGCGTTTTTATCCACCCACCCCATGTCTGATGGTGGTTCAGGCTTCTTGCTCTTCAAAATTGTCATCTGGATCTTTCCCTACTATGCCTGCAGATAGGGAGTCTAAGAGGATGGAGCAGTCGGTGAAGAAAATCTTTTCTTCTGGGAGTATGGCCCTTAAGTCTACTAATGCTACTTGCTTGTTGGGGCGTTATGTGCATGCCTTGAAGGACTCTGCAAGGGAGGTCGACACATAGTTTCTGTCAGATCTCCAAGGTCATTTCTCTGAGCTGTTGACTGATGCTTAGGCAGCGGTCGGCAGGTTATTCAATCAGGCCTGGACACTGCAGACTCAGTGGCAAGAGCCATGGGTTCTTCTGTTACAACAAGTAGACATTCCTGGTTGGAGGATCGGGCTTCTCGCCTGATGTTCAGGCTATTCTTTTGGATTTGCCTTTCGATGGGTCTTGTTTGTTTGGGGCCATGGCTGATTCTGCACTGCAGGTGTTTAAAGACAGCAACGCAGCTGCGAGAGACTTAGGATTTCAGTCCCTGCCTAAGGACTATAGACAATTTTGCAGGTTTCTGGATTTTTCAAGGAAACTTTCTGTAATATTCTTGCATGCCCCCTGGCATGAAACAGTACCCAGCACTCTCCCTGGTGCCACGCAACCATGTTTATGTTCAGTGTGGGTTCTTATTCCATTCTGGAACTGAGGGGGTTTGGAGCTGAGGAGTTTAGTTGCACTGGACCACCTTGCTGTCCGGTTGTGTTGTTTTGCTGTGAGAATAAACTTAATGTTGGAAACCTACAACGAAGCCTTCTGGATTCAGTAACTGGCGACGAGCGGAGGAACACGCCTGCCAACCGCAACGAGCAGCACAGAGCGTTGTGTTCCTGAACCCAGCGGTCCGTATTGTTCAATTTCGGGACCATCGGAAAGAAATTTGTATACAATGCATGGGGTATGAGTACCCAACCTGGTAATTTTACGGACATCGCATGGACCTTTATTTGAAGTAAGTGACATTTACGGAGGTTGCTGTTAAGGAGAAACGGCGAGGAAGAAGGGAAATTTGAAAGTAAATACCTTCGAACGTTGTATCCGTCGTACCCGAGGCAAGCGGTGAACAATTCTCAGAACGCTGCCTGTCTCGGCATTCTCCCTGAATCTACGGATCCACGGAAGGAAATTGGAGCGTCAGCCACGTTTCGCTGTACGTCAGACGTGACGACGTGGGGGCCATTTTTAGTTTGAGCCCTGTCACCATAACGCGTGTTGTATGATCGGAACCGGATCATCGAGCACATTTTCAAGAAGTAAGTTTGGGAATTAATATGAGAAACAGTAGTTATACATGGACGAACTGAGACAGACATCAAATTCATTTTCAAGAAGTTTTGAAATTATTATGAGAAACAGTGGTTTTACATAAACTGAGACATTGGAGGGAACATTTTTGTCTTGGTTTTCTCAGCTGTTATCACTCCAGTGTTGGGTATCTCATACAATACAGTACTTACCTGTGTATTGGTGCAGTGTTAAAAGTCAAAATGCAGTTTGAGCCACCTGCAAAATTTTTGTAAAACAAAGGAGAACCGTCAATTCCATGGACAAGGTGGAAAGAAGAGTTTCTCACATACATGAAGGCAATTGATGGAGAGCGCATGGGGGCGGAATGAAAGAAAAGTATATTTTTACATTGTTTGGGGTCAGAGGGCCAAATGGTCTTCAGAGCATTACCACAAATTGTGGCTGCAGAAGGTGATGTGGATACCAATGTGTACAAAGAAGCCTTATTAAGAATGGAACAAAGATTCAAGCCAACAACTAACATTGCTCTCAAAACATTCAAGTTTTACACCAGGGCACAGAAGGAAAATGAATACTTTTTAATGGCATTAAGGTCTTTAAGCATGCACTGTAATTTTGGTACAATGTCGGATGAGATGATCAGAGATCAAATTATTGTACATGTCAGAAGCAAAAAACTCAAGAGCAACTTTGGGTAATGGGAGATCCAAAACTATCGGAAGACATATCCACCGCGAAAGCTTTGGAACAATCAGAGAAGTGGATGCATACTGTAAGGAAGGTGAACAATAAGTAAGAAAATGTGGAGGAGGTGTGCGCAGTTAGACGTAAGGAGGAACAACGCACTGAACAATTAAATTCAGGGTCTAATATGTCTCGTATGAGTAACAATGGGAGTCTAAAGAGATATGACAAGTCTGATAAAATTGACGCATGTTACAGATGTGGTAGAAGAACACATATGGCGTCATATGGGGGATGTCCAGCGTTCAATAGAAAATGTAGGAAGTGTGGCAGAGTTGGACACTTTGCCAGTGTGTGTAAAGGCCAAAGGAAAAGTTTTATCCAAGCACGTGGGAAAGTATCTTGTACTTCAGAGAGATGTGACAGCAAGCATGTGTGTGAGTGTAGTACTTTGGGTGAGAATAACAAAGGGGTTGTAGTATCCATTGTTGACAGTGAAACAAATTCAGGTAATACAGAAAACGATTTAGTCAGGAAAGCGCCCATGTGCATGGTGGAAGTAGCTGGAGTGGACTTGGAGCTCATGGCAGACCCAGGATCTCCATGGACCATTATTTCCAGGCAATACTATAGAGAAAAGTTAAGTGGTGCATGTGTACATGAAGAAATCTTACCACCTGATATTGTAGCTGAAAGCTTTGATGGTTCTAAGATTAATATGGATGGATACCTAAATGTGTCACTACATTTCAAGGGTAGAGTGGCGCTAATTAAACTATATATTGCACAGAAAGGAGTGAATGTCTTGGGTTGGAGAGACCAATGGAAGTTGGGAATCATTTTAAATCCCGTTCCAAAGAAACTGTTTTATTAGATGAGGGTGAGTGGTTGAAACAAGTGGCTGTCATAGGGTATGGTGACAAGGAGACTTACATTAAAGGAACATTTAAGGTAGTCTTCACAGAGAAACTGGGCAAGTTAAAGAATTACTCTCACAAAATCAAGCGAAAAAATAACAGTATTCCTGTCAAGCAGAAATTACGAGGAGTACCCATCAATGTCCGGGAAGAACTTAGAGATATGCTCAATGAATTAGTTAGTGATGGCATTATAGAAGCGATCGATTCAGCTGAATAGGTTTCACCCATTGTTTTGGTTCGCAAACCTGACCAAAAATTTAGGGTATATGTGGACCTTAGAGCGTTGAATGCTGGAATTGTTGTCGATAGTCATCTCTTGCCCAACATTAATGAAGTGGTGTCGATGTTGGAGGGTGCTAAAATATTTTCAACACTTGGTCTAAGATTGGCTTACCACCAGATTGAGTTACCTAAAGATTCAAAAAAACTTACAGCATTCATCACACCACAGGGATTGTATCAGTACACCAGAATGCCATTTGGATTAGCATCGGCCGCTTCGGTTTTTCAAAGAGTGATGTTTCATAATTTCAGGGATGCTGACAAGTTTGTTAAGTTGTTCCAGGACGATATTTTGATTTTTTCAACTAATGACGAAGAACACATAAAACATTTAATGGAAGTGTGTGACAGGTTGGAGAAGAATGGTTTAACTCTTAAAGCTCATAAATGTAAAATGTTTAAGGAGTCTGTTGAATACTTAGGACACACCTTGTCTGGGAATGGAGTAGTTCTGAAACAATCTAATGTAGAGGGCATTGTTAATGCTCCTTCTCCCACAAATAAGGAACAGTTGTTATCGTTTGCTGGCATGTGTGAATAGTACAGTAAGTTCATCAGTAACTTTGCAACAAAAATGGAACCATTAAGGAAGTTGTTCAGAAAGAACGCAATATTTGAGTGGCAGGATGAACAGCAGAAGGCATTTGAGTCAATCAAAGATAATATTGTTAAAGCGTCTACTTTAAAACAGTTCTGCATGAAAAAGGAGTGTGTAATTACAGTTGATGCAAGCTTGTATGGGATTGGTGGAGTTCTGTCGCAGAGATGTGGCAAGGAAGAATGGAATGTGGCGTTTGCTTCACTCACCTTAAATGAATCTGAGCGCAAGTATGCAGTTATCGAAAAAGAATTGCTAGCTTGTGTTTGGGCAATTGAACATTATCGTAATTCTGTATGGGGAAGCACATTTGTCCTTAGAGCAGACCACAAGCCACTAGTGAACATCCTATCCCCAGGTAGTGGATGGAATTCAACAGCGCGCATTGCAAGACTTACATCTAGATTGCAGGAATATTGTTTCAAAATGGAGTTTGTGCCAGGCAAGAACAATGTGACGGCTGACTTTAATGTCACGCCATCTATGTCAACAAAGTGAGTTGGAAGTTTTGGATGAGTCTGATATAGTGACTAGTATTCTAGATGTAGTTTCAGGTGATTTTGGTGATATCTCAGAAGAAAAGTGGAGAGTGTGCGAGGAGAAAGATCAACTATGGCAAACCATTAAACGATACATAATGGATGGGTGGCCAAGGAAAAAAGATTTATGTGCGGAAGTCATGCCCATGTTCAAGGTTGCAGATGAATTAGAATTAGAAGGAGATCTTATGTACATGAGAGGGAAGTGCGTACCTCCGAGTGGGGTGCAAGAATTTATATTGAAAGTAGCACATAAAGCTCATCCAGGTATGTCTGCCATGAAACGTTTAGTGAAGAATTTTTTCTGGTGGCCTGGTATGGACCGAATGGTTGATCGCACTGTAAGAGAATGCAAAGTATGTGCCTCAAGTGAGAAGATGTTAAGAGTTAACACACCTCCATTGAAGAGTGTAGAGTGGCCTGATGAACCTTGGAAAAAAGTGGCCTTTGACATCTCAGGTCCTTTCAGGTGTTTGCCTTATGACTCAAGATTTGCTTTGGTTCTTGTGGATTATCACTCCAAGTTGCCGGAAGTCAAATTTGTTTCACATACCACAACCAGTGTTGTTATGGAGATTTTCAAGGAGGTGTTTGCAAGAGAAGAGTGTCCATCCATGATGGTCACAGATAATGGTGTACAGCTCACATCTACGGAGATGGAAGAATTTCTTAAGTGTCATGATATTAAACATGTTACCACCTCTTTGTATGAACCACATGAGACTGGTCAAGTCGAGAGGTTCAACCGGGTTTTGAAGGGATATGTGTCTGAAGTGGTAAAATTGGGAGGAGATTGGAAAAGTTTATTAAGAGAAAGGTTGTGGTTGTACCGAATTACACCGCACACAGTCACGGAAGTCAGTCCATTCAGACTTCTCAAAGGGAGAGATCCTGCATCCAAATTGTGCCATGGTGGTTTAAGGAGAAGAGCAGAAGGGGAAGAGAGAATGAGCATGTGGTGGCTAGTGCTGCAGAAAAAGTGAGAACAAAGAAAAACAAAACCAAGGTGTCGTATGATATCTGATAGAGACTTCTAGCTGCAGATTCCTTACCTTTGAATTCCCCAGGCGTTGGGCTGGATCCGGAAACTTTTTGCTGAGCAATACCCCTTGCGCGCGACGTCGGGTGGCTCCATTCGGCTCCGCGTGACGTCGTTGGCGTTGGTTATGACTTCTCGGTGCCTACATAGGCGCCACCCAGGCGGGCGGACGTCAGTTCTTTTCTTTCCACGCCAGTTAAGCGCCGATCCGTGAAGAGCTACCCCTCCGCCGCTTGTTGGCAGGCTTTTTTCTCGACTTTTGTCGACATTTTTTGAGTAGCGACTTCATGTGCGAGGGATGTCTGGTAGGAAGACAGGTTTTAAACCATGCAGGACTTGTTCCCGCATTATGTCGGTTACCGATCCCCACCGCGTATGTCTGTGGTGTCTTGAAGGCGACCACGATTTGAAATTGTGTTCAGACTGCCAGGCGATGGCTCCAAAGACCTTGAGGGAGTGGGTGATAAAGTTGCTTGCGGCCCGGCAGTCGACACCGTTAAGCGAGACTCAGAGGAGGTCACGGTACCGTTCGAAGAAAAGGAGGTCGCAGGACTGCTCACAGAGCCCTAAGTCCTCTTCCTCCCAGTTGAGGTCGTCTGGACACTCAGGGAAGAGGCACAAGAAGAAGAAGAAGTCCAAGCAGACTTCGACTTCACCTCAACTGGCGTCCGTCGTCGAGAGAGGTAAGGAGCACCGATGCTCTAGGCACGGGTTCGACGCCGTCGGCTTCGGCCACAGCGCCGGTGGGGCCTCAGGGATCCGGTCTCGGTACCAACACGACCTCCCCCGGCGTCGAGCCCGAAGTCGGTGCCTGCAACGTCACCGGTACCCATCGGTGACGCAAGCCCCATCCTCATCCCCGACGACACGGAGCCGGAACGGCGTCGAGCGACGCCGATTCCGAAGTCGACAGAACCCAGGGGTTCTATGTTGTCGCCTGAGCACTTTGTGGATGTGCTAGGCTCAGGAGAGGAATGGGAGGAGTCTGGAGACCCACTAGAGAACCATGATGTCTCTGAAGAGACTATGGACTGGTATGGGGAACTTGGGGAAGCCAGTGGTCTGGATACTTCCCCAGACACTGGCATGCTCTCTCCTCCTACAGTGGCTACGGAGGAAGGGGTGTCCTATGCCATGGTGGTTAAGAGGGCAGCTGAGGTCCTTGGACTGCAGTTGCCCTCAGTGCAGGTCAGGACTAATCTCCTGACCGAAGTGCTTCAACCTGGGGCTTCCACCTCTGAACCCCTATTGCCCTTTAATGAGGCACTTACGGACATCCTTCTAGGAACGTGGTCCAAACCTAGCACAGGGGGTCCTGTGAATAGGACGATTGCACGCCGCCATCGCCCAGCTCCGGGCGACCCAAAGTTCCTCAGCCAACACCCCACCCCAGAAAGTTTGGTGGTGCAGGCCTCTACTTCCCAGGGCGCATTCCCTTCTGCCCCTCTGGGTAGGGAATCCAAGAGACTGGACTCATTTGGGAAGAAGATGTTTTCTTCCTCCAGTCTGGCATTGCGGTCGGTGAATACCACATGCTTATTGGGCCGTTTCTCCCACTCTCTTTGGGAGACGGTTGCGCAGGTGCTGCCACAACTCCCAGAGGAGGCCCAGGCTGTGCTCTCCCAAGCTGTCAAGGACAGGAGAGATGCAGCTAAATTCGCCATACCGTGTGGTTTGGATACGACCGATTTGTTGAGCAGCTCAATTTCAACGACGGTGGCCTTGAGGCGCCACGCCTGGCTTCATACAACTGGCTTCTGGGGGGATGTCCAGGCCAATTTGGCGGACATGCCCTTTGATGGAACCCGCCTTTTTGGGGAAAAGGCAGATTCGACCCTGGTCAGGTTCAAGGACTCTCAAGCTACAGCTAGATCCTTGGGCCACTCCTCGTGGCCAATCTTCCTTTCGCCCCTTTCGCGGCAATGGAAGAGGTTTCCAGCCGCATCAGTCCTATCCCAGCCACCGTCCCACACAGACTGCCCAAGCTGTGCGTGGACGCGGTACATTCCATCCCCGGAATGGAGGCCAGAAGTCGTCTACCATACTGCCCCCAGCAGCCGCAGCCTCCAAGCACTCCTAGGCTGATTCTGCAGGACCACACTACTCCAGTGGGTGGGAGAATTCATCATCATCTCCCCTGCTAGAGATCTATAACAACGGACAAGTGGGTCTTGCAGATCGTCCAGGAGGGCTATTCTCTTCCTTTCTTTTCCTCCTTCTATTCCGCCAACTCAGGAACGGCTGGCGGAGGATCATTTGAAACTGCTCCAAGAGTAAGTTACAGCTCTTTTGGCCAAAGGAGCTATAGAAAGGGTCCCAGCTTCAGAAGTAGGCAGTGGCTGTTATTCCCGCTACTTTCTAATTCCGAAGAAGAACAAGGGGCTTCGGCCCATTTTAGATCTTCGGACCGTCAATCTCTTCCTCAAAAAGGAGAAATTCAAAATGCTCACATTGGCTCAGGTCTTGTTTGCCCTAGACCAAGGAGACTGGATGGTGGCGTTGGACCTGCAGGATGCATATTTTCACATTCCCATCCTGCCGGGCCACAGGCGTTACCTGCGGTTCAAGGTAGGCCACGAGCACTTTCAGTTTACCGTGCTCCCCTTCGGTCTTACCAGTGCCCTTCGGGTGTTCACCAGACCTAGAGGACTGGCTGTTGAAGGCGTCCTCGCCCCAGGCAGTCATCTCCCACCTCCATACTACGGCGGACCTCCTGCATTCGCTGGGGTTCTCTATAACGTGCCGAAGTCACACCTGACTCCTTCTCAGATGCTCCCTTTCATCAGAGCTGTTCTGGACACAGTGCAGTTTCGGGCTTATCCTCCCGAGCAGCGAGTCCAGGATATTCAGGTTATGATTCCGATGTTTCAGCCTCTATCCTGGATTTCGGTGGGACTGACTGAGGCTTTTGGGTCTCATGGCCTCCTGCATCCTGTTGGTAAGACACACCAGGTGGCGTATGCGGGCCCTGCAGTGGGACTTGAAGTTCCAATGGGTACAGCATCGGGGAAATCTCACCGACGTGGTTCAGATCTCGGAAGATCTGTGAAGGATCTGCAGTGGTGGTTAACGAACCGCGGTTGGGTCAACGGCAGACCTCTCTCCCTTCCCCAACCAGATTTCACAGTTGTGACGGATGCGTCTCTTCTGGGATGGGGCGGCCACATGGGAGAGGCGGAGATCAGAGGTCTCTGGTATCCAGCGGAGATGGGGCTCCATATAAACTTGTTGGAGCTCCGAGCGATTCGGTTGGCATTGAAAGCATTCCTTCCCTCTGTCAAGGGGAAGTTGGTGCAGGTGTTCACAGACAACACCACCGCCATGTGGTACTGCAACAAGCAAGGCGGGGTGGGGTCGTGGATCCTTTGTCGAGAGGCCCTGCGTCTCTGCGCATGGCTGGAACAGCAGGGCATAACCCTGGTGGTTCAACACCTGGCAGGTTCTCTGAACGCCAGTGCGGACGATCTCAGCCGTCGATGCCTTTCAGGATCACGAATGGCATCTCCAGTCGGAGGTGGCGCAAGGTTTCTTTCAACAGTGGGGAGAACCTTGGTTAGATTTGTTCTCCTCCGAAGAGAACGCGCAATGTCAGCTGTACTGCGCCCTGGAGTTTCCAAGGCGGCTATCACTCGGCGACGCGTTTCGTTGCGAGTGGAGCTCAGGCCTGTTGTACACCTTTCTGCCCATACCACTCCTGCCCAGGGTTCTGAAGAAGATCAGGAGCGACCGGGCCCAAGTCATCCTTGTGGCGCTTGACTGGGCAAGGAGAGTCTGGTATCCAGAGCTTCTGAGCATGAGTGTCGATCCTCCGATCAGGCTGCCCCTTCGGGAGGATCTTCTGTCGCAGCAGCAGGGGAGGGTTCTCCACCCGAACCTCTCAACTCTGCGCCTCCATTCGTGGAGATTGAGCGGCGACAGTTGATGGCCTTAGACCTTCCTCCCGAAGTCTGTAATGTTATTCTGGCGGCCAGGCAGCCCTAATACTAAGTCGGTATATGCCTGCCGTTGGCAGAAATTTGTATTATACTGTACAGAAAGGTCTGTTGACCCTTTTTCTGCTCCTCTTTCTACTGTCCTTTTGTTCATTCTAACCCTTGCCCAGCAGGGCTTTGCTTTGGGAACTATCAAGGGTTACTTTTCTGCTCTGTCTGCTTTTTTGCGGCTGCCAGATCAGCCCTCTCTCTTTAAATCTCCTATTGTTAATAGATTTCTGAAAGGGTTGGTTCATTTATTTCCACCTTCACCCTTTGTTATGCCACAATGGTCCTCACTTATCTGATGTGTGCTCATTTCGAGCCTTTGCACAATTGTCCCCTCCGGCTGTTGACCATCAAAACAGCCTTCTTAGTAGCGATTACATCAGCTCGGAGGGTGAGTGAATTGCAGGCGTTATCTAGCTCGCCCCCTTATCTCATGTCCTTTCCGGACAAGGTGGTGCTTCGCACCAGGGCATCATTCTTACCAAAGGTTGTGACCCCATTTCATCTGGTGGTACAAAAGAGTAATGTCACAGTGGTCTACAATTACATGTTATGCCAAACAAAGGAAAACATTATTACTTTAAATTAATTAAACGCCACCATTTGAATCATTCACCAAAAATGGTTATGATTTAATTTCATCACAGAGTTGCATAATAGCCCGATTGTAAATGACATGTATCAATGTGAAACATTTTATTCAAGTCTGGTGACAAGAGGGAAAAGTGCAAGGAAAAAGGGGGTGTTTGTGAAAGTGAAGTGCAAAGGGAAGGTAGTGTGCATATGTGACATCAATAATCAATATATACAACCTAACCAACCAGATGTCTGGCAATTATAAATTTGAAAAACATAACACAAGGTATCCGATGCAGATAATGAATCTCTGTCATCAGTGTCTGAACACAAGAAAGAAACAACGTCAACGTTTCGACCCCTAAAATAAACAGCTGGTTTGATGCCTTGTGAGTGGGGTCTTCCTCAGGACGGGGGTGAGAGTTCAAAATGAGCACCTAAAGGAAAGGGATAATATTATAGCGGTGGCATTCAACAATGAAGACAATAAAGTCTGACATTAAATTTATGTGGATTAATTTACCAGAAAAAATCAGCCAAAGTGTTTCAGGCTGAGAGTACAAACAGCTGGGCCTTGTGAGCTCCTGAGGAGAAAGGGTATGGACAGAGACATCAGATTCAAAAGAGGAGGGGGAGTAAAATAAATTACAAAACAGAGCACAAAAGCTCTGAAAACTTACTCAGATTGGTCCACAATTCTTCAACAATTCAAGTGAAACGTCGAGGTTGTTCAGTAACCTCTGACAGAAAAGAAGGAAAAAACCATCTGAATGATGGACTAAAGTATGAACCGGCTAGTATCATATGTTGCATCTCACAAAAATGCAATTGCTCTAAGAGAGCGTGCCTCGGCGGTGTAGTAATGATAAACCACTGGAATTTTATTTAAATAATCCTGGTGAAAATCATGGCAAAAGCACGAAAGGTATTGTAACATAAGCACAAGTCAAAAGTGAGAACCTGGCACAATGACGTTCGAGTTCACTGCCCGGAAAGAACAAGAAAGAGAGGCCACTGTTGTCGGCTGGAATCATATGTTAAATCTCACAACAATACACTTTGCTCTGAAAGAGCGTGCCTCAGTGGTGTGATCATGCAAAACCCCTCAAGACTTTAAAAATTACGTGGCAAAGGCGCGAATGGTATTGCTAAATTACAACATGAGCACGAAGCAAAAGGGAGTCTAGTAAATTGTGGCTCAAATTTATGGAAAACCACAATGAAAAAAGCCACTGTGAATAATCTTCCCTGTCCTGCTGCCCGAATTACCAGACTTACAGACAGCATGTGTCAGTTTAAAATGTCAGAAATCAACATTTGCTAACTCTAACAAAGCCCGGATCCTATTATAGGGAGAAAATCGGAGCACTGGCGTGTGTCGACATACCTGTAGGCTGCTGCATCATCGACTGAAAAACAGCTAACAGTGCCTCCCGGTGGCCGCCTTAACTTTATAGGTCACGGTCAAAACGTGCACGCAAGGCACGTCCGATCTAAAAACCGATCGATGGTTTACGGCTATTGTTATGACTAAGAATGAGATTTACAGCCCATTTAAAGGCCTGTACACATTGTCTGTGGAGTAAAAATAATAAACCCCTTTAAAAGTTCCATGATTTAAATAATTGAAATTATTTAGAAAAAGAAGAAAGAAAAGAAACACTGTCTGCGTTTCTGGGCACAATCATAGTTCAGTAAAATATAATAATGAAATAACAGTATTTTCCAACCATGGATTCTTGCGGGTGGTAAAATATAAACCGAAAGTTTACAATTTCAAAGTAAAACTAAAACTACACATGGCTGCATATATAATTCACAAATATAGATAACATGTTCAGTACATAATTGTATGTTTACAATGAGACATAAATACAGCGCCATTGAAGGTAGAGTGAAGTCTAAAGGGTCATATTTAGAAAAACATTTCAGATGGACAGTTGTGTCATAGTTAGAATTCATAGTCTAAGAGAAAATACTGTCTGCATGTAGCAGCGCACAATATGTGAGCAAGTCTAGGGCTTTGACAAAAGCCAGCATGTTTGAATAATTCAGCATGTCCAAATAATACACTGTCCTTTTAAAGACTTACGGAAGTCAAAAAGAAGAAGGTTGAATAAAAGATCTACGGATATTCAATTTACTATCCACAAGGATAGAGGCTCTATTGACTTTTTGGATATATCCATCAAAGCACCCCTAGTTGAGCATTTCCAAACTCATGATCACTCTCCTGAATCTCTTAAATGGTTAGTCCTGGAGGAGGTCAGATTGGGCTTAAGGGGTGGCAACCTGGGCTCCATTTTGAACGTACGAGAATGTAAGTGGATGGACCTCTTTAACACTGTCCACAATGGTCTTAACGAAATGGATGTAACCTATGCACAACTTTCCACATTAAACGAGGATTAATATGACTCTTGTTTCAGAATGATACTGTTAGGGACCCACACACTGGTTTAGTCCCTGATTCTGAACATGCATAATCATTTTCATACATAACTAAGTGTTGCATAGGCCATTTGTTGTTCCTCACCATGACGATTTCCCAATTGTCTATGTCTTATCGTGGCTACATGTGTCTCCCCTTCCTTCTTCTTTTTGACTTCCGTAAGTCTTTAAAAGGACAGTGTATTATTTGGACATGCTGAATGATTCAAACATGCTGGCTTTTGTCAAAGCCCTAGACTTTGAGATGTCATCAGTGATGTCATCAGTGATGTCACTGACCATGTCATGAGTGATGTAATATGTGACGTCATCAGCAGTGCATTGCGGGGGCGCGAGTTATAGTTAGCTGAACTAACTATAACGGGGAATTTCTATGGTTTTGTACGAGTGAAATGTCCAACTAACTATAACTGTCCCTAAAACCTATGGTTTTTTCAGTGAATTTCCAAGGTTTTTTAAATGCTAATTTCTAACTATAACGTGTCTGAAACCTATCGTTTTTCAGTGAATTTCAAAGGTTTTTTAAATGCTAATTTCTAACTATAACGTGCCTGAAACCTATGATTTTTTAAGTGAATTTCAAAGGTTTTTTTAAATGCTAGTTTCTAACTATGCCTACAGAGGTAGGACATGAGAAGAAAGAAGAAAAAACGCACAGAAAGAAGCAAAAGATGTGCAGAAAGAACCAACAGAGGAGCAGAAAGAGGCCTTGTTGCAAAATCATCCTGTGCCCACAACTTTTTCAGACGGGTACTGGTGGTAACTGACTCTGACTAACCAGAGCCAGTGCTATGCTAAAAGACACTTAGAATACAGTGAAAACACCTACATACACTAGGGAACACTATGCGTTGGGGTACCCCTGTGATTAGCATGACCTCCTCTGCAAGTCCCTAGTACATAATAGGGCAGGGGGATTAAAACTACCTCTTAAAACGCTACAGGGCGCGTTTGCACAGTGGTGAAGGGAGGGGGCCTGAGGTGACATGTGTGCAAACGCACCCCGTGGCGCGTTTTAAGTTGCGGGATTAAGTCCCCTTGAATTCTGAGGGTCCCTGGGGCCCAACTAGCCCCCAGGTACCTACAGTTAGGACCACAGAGCTGAGTTGCAGAGAGGCGTTCCGAGGCCACGCACCTTTCTTCACCTCTCTGCAACGCAACTCTGTTGTGCTTACTGAAGGTACCTGGTGGGCTAGTTGGCCCCCAGGGTCCCTCAGGATTCAAAGGGAATTAATTCCCCAACTTAAAACGCACCACAGGGCGTGTTTGCGCACATGTCACCTGAGGCCCCGCCCCCTCCCTTCACCACTGTGCAAACGCGCCCCGTGGTGCGTTTTAAGTTGGGGGATTAGGTCACCTTGAATCCTGAGGGTCCCTGGGGCCCAACTAGCCCACTAGGTACTTCCAGTAAGCACCACAGGCCTGCGTTGCAACGCCTGTAACAAATTGTGCAGTTGTGTTTAGGTAGTGAAGAGGGTCGTGCGGGGGGTAGTGTTTTAGGGTTTAGGGTAGTGCAGTGGTGTTCGTGTAGTGTAGGGGGTCATGCTGGGGGTAGATTTAGGGTTTAGGGTAGTGCAGTGGTGTTTGGGTAGTGTAGGGAGTCGTGCTGGGGGAGTGTTTTAGGGTTTAGGGTAGTGCAGTGGTGTTTGGGTAGTGTAGGGGTCGTGCTGGGGGTAGTGTTTTAGGGTTTAGGGTAGTGCAGTGGTGTTTGGGTAGTGTAGGGGGTCGTGCGGGGGAGTGATTTAGGGTAGTGCAGTGGTGTTTGGGTAGTGTAGGGGTACTGCTGGGGGTAGTGTTTTAGGGTTTAGGTTAGTGCAGTGGTGTTTGGGTAGTGTAGGGGTACTGCTGGGGGTAGTGTTTTAGGGTTTAGGGTAGTGCAGTGGTGTTTGTGTAGTGTAGGGGTAGTGTTTTAGGGTTTAGGGTAGTGCAGTGGTGTTTGTGTAGTGTAGGAGGTCGTGTTTTAGGGTTTAGGGTAGTGCAGTGGTCTTTGGGTAGTGTAGGGAGTCATGCGGGGGTAGTGTTTTAGGGTTTAGGGTAGTGTAGGGGGTCATGCGGGGGGTAGTGTTTTAGGGATTAGGGTAGTGCATTGATGTTTGGGTAGTGTAGGGGTCGTGCTGGGGGAGTGTTTTAGGGTTTAGGGCAGTGCAGTGGTGTTCGGGTAGTGTAGGGGGTCGTGCTGGGGGAGTGTTTTAGGGTTTAGGGCAGTGCAGTGGTGTTCGGGTAGTGTAGGGGTCGTGCTGGGGAGTGTTTGAGGGTTTAGGGCAGTGCAGTCGTGTTCGGGTAGTGAAGGGGGTTGTGCTGGGGGTAGTATTTTAGGGTTTAGGGTAGTGCAGTGGTGTTCGGGTAGTGTAGGGGGTCGTGCTGGGGGTAGTGTTCTAGGGTTTAGGGCAGTACAGTGGTGTTTGGGCAGTGTAGGGGGTAATGCTGGGGGTGGTGTTTTAGGGTTTAGGGCAGTGCAGTGGTGTTCGGGCAGTGTAGGGGGTCGTGCTGGGGGTGGTGTTTCAGGGTTTAGGGCAGTGCAGTGGTGTTCGGGCAGTGTAGGGGGTGGTGTTTCAGGGTTTAGGGCAGTGCAGTGGTGTTCGGGCAGTGTAGAGGGTCGTGCAGGGGGTGGTGTTTCAGGGTTTAGGGCAGTGGTGTTCGGGCAGTGTAGGGGGTCGTGCTGGGGGTGGTGTTTCAGGGTTTGGGGCAGTGCAGTGGTCTTCGAGCAGTAAAGGGGGTCGTGCTGGGGTGGTGTTTCAGGGTTTAGGGCAGTGCAGTGGTGTTCGGGCAGTGTAGGGGGCGGTGCAGGGGTGGTGTTTCAGGGTTTAGGGCAGTGCAGTGGTGTTCGGGCAGTGTAGGGGGTGCTTGCTACAGGGGGTGGTGTTTCAGGGTTTAGGGCAGTGCAGTGGTGTTCGGGCAGTGTAGGGGGTCATGAAGGGGGTGGTGTTTCAGGGTTTAGGGCAGTGCAGTGGTGTTCGGGCAGTGTAGGGGGTCGTGCTGGGGCTGGTGTTTCAGGGTTTAGGGCAGTGCAGTGGTGTGCGAGCAGTGTAGGGGGTTGTGCTGTGGCTGGTGTTTCAGGGTTTAGGGCAGTGCAGTGGTGCTCGGGCAGTGTAGGTGGTCGTGCTGGGGCTGGTGTTTCAGGGTTTATGGCAGTGCAGTGGTGTTCGGGCAGTGTAGGGGGTCATGCTGGGGCTGGTGTTTCAGGGTTTAGGGCAGTGCAGTGGTGTTCGGGCAGTGTAGGGGTCTTGCTGGGGCTGGTGTTTCAGAGTCTAGGGCAGTGCAGTGGTGTTCGGGCAGTGTAGGGGGTCTTGCTGGGGCTGGTGTTTCAGGGTTTAGGGCAGTGCAGTGGTGTTCGGGCAGTGTAGGGGGTCGTGCTGGGGGTGGTGTTTCAGGGTTTAGGGCAGTGCAGTGGTGTTTGGGCAGTGTAGGGGGTCATGCTGGGGCTAGTGTTTCAGGATTTAGGGCAGAGCAATGGTGTTCAGGCAGTGTAGGGGGTTTTGCTGGAGGTGGTGTTTCAGGGTTTAGGGCAGTGCAGTGGTGTTCGTGCAGTGTAGGGGGTGGTGTTTCAGGGTTTAGGGCAGTGGTGTTCAGGCAGTGTAGGGGGTCTTGCTGGGGTTGATGTTTCAGGGTTTAGGGCAGTGCAGTGGTGTTCGGGCAGTGTAGGGTGTCGTGCTGAGGGGTGGTGTTTCAGGGTTTAGGGCAGTGCAGTGGTGTTCGGGCAGTGTAGGGGGTCGTGCAGGGGGTGGTGTTTCAGGGTTTAGGGCAGTGCAGTGGTGTTTGGGCAGTGTAGGGGTCGTGCAGGGGGTGGTGTTTCAGGGTTTAGGGCAGTGCAGTGGTGTTCGGCCAGTGTAGGTGGTCTTGCTGGGGGTGGTGTTTCAGGCTTTAGTGCAGTGGTGTTCGGGCAGTGTAGGGGGTCTTGCTGGAGGTGGTGTTTCAGGGTTTAGGGCAGTGCAGTGGTGTTCGGGCAGTGTAGGGGGTCTTGCTGGGGCTGGTGTTTCAGGGTTTAGGGCAGTGCAGTGGTTTTCGGGCAGTGCAGGCGGTCGTGCTGGGGCTGGTGTTTCAGGGTTTAGGGTAGTGCAGTGGTGTTTGGGCAGTGTACGGGGTTGTGCTGGGGCTGGTGTTTCAGGGTTTAGGGGAGTGCAGTGGTGTTCGGGCAGTGTAGGGGGTCGTGCTGGGGGTGGCGTTTAGGGTTTAGGGCAGTGCAGTGGTGTTCGGGCAGTGTAGGGGGTCGTGCTGGGGCTGGTGTTTCATGGTTTAGGGCAGTGCAGTGGTGTTCGGGCAGTGTAGGGGGTCGTGCTGGGGGTGGTGTTTCAGGGTTTAGGGCAGTGCAGTGGTGTTCGGGCAGTGTAGGGGTCATGCTGGGGGTGGTGTTTCAGGGTTTAGGGCAGTGCAGTGGTGTACGGGCAGTGTAGGGGTCTTGCTGGGGGTGGTGTTTCAGGGTTTAGGGCAGTGGTGTTCGGGCAGTGTAGGGGTCTTGCTGGGGTTAGTGTTTCGGGGTTTAGGGCAGTGCAGTGGTGTTTGTGCAGTGTAGGGGGTCGTGCTGGGGTGGTGTTTCAGGGTTTAGGGCAGTGCAGTAGTGTTCGGGCAGTGTAGGGGATCGTGCAGGGGTGGTGTTTCAGGGTTTAGGGCAGTGCAGTGGTGTTCGGGCAGTGTAGGGGTCGTGCTGGGGGTGGTGTTTCAGGGTTTAGGGCAGTGCAGTGGTGTTCGGGCAGTGTAGGGGTCGTGCAGGGGGTGGTGTTTCAGGGTTTAGGGCAGTGCAGTGGTGTTCGGGCAGTGTAGGGGTCGTGCTGGGGCTGGTGTTTCAGGGTTTAGGGCAGTGCAGTGGTGTTCGGGCAGTGTAGGGGTCTTGCTGGGGGTGGTGTTTCAGGGTTTAGGGCAGTGGTGTTCGGGCAGTGTAGGGGGTCTTGCTGGGGGTGGTGTTTCAGGGTTTAGGGCAGTGCAGTGGTGTTCGGGCAGTGTAGGGGGTCTTGCTGGGGGTAGTGTTTCAGGGTTTAGGGCAGTGCAGTGGTGTTCGTGCAGTGTAGGGGGTCGTGCTGGGGATGGTGTTTCAGGGTTTAGGGCAGTGCAGTAGTGTTCGGGCAGTGTAGGGGGTCGTGCAGGGGTGGTGTTTCAGGGTTTAGGGCAGTGCAGTGGTGTTCGGGCAGTGTAGGGGGTCGTGCTGGGGGTGGTGTTTCAGGGTTTAGGGCAGTGCAGTGGTGTTCGGGCAGTGTAGGGGGTCGTGCTGGGGGTGGTGTTTCAGGGTTTAGGGCAGTGGTGTTCGGGCAGTGTAGGGGGTCTTGCTGGGGGTGATGTTTCAGGGTTTAGGGCAGTGCAGTGGTGTTCGGGCAGTGTAGGAGGTCTTGCTGGGGGTAGTGTTTCAGGGTTTAGGGCAGTGCAGTGGTGTTCGGGCAGTGTAGGGGTCATGCTGGGGGTGGTGTTTCAGGGTTTAGGGCAGTGCAGTGGTGTTCGGGCAGTGTAGGGGGTCATGAAGGGCGTGGTGTTTCAGGGTTTAGGGCAGTGCAGTGGTGTTCGGGCAGTGTAGGGGGTCGTGCTAGGGTATGTGTTTCAGGGTTTAGGGCAGTGCAGTGGTGTTCGGGCAGTGTAGGGGGTCGTGCTGGGGGTGGTGTTTTAGGGTTTAGGGCAGTGCAGTGGTGTTCGGGCAGTGTAGGGGGTCGTGCTGGGGCTGGTGTTTCATGGTTTAGGGCAGTGCAGTGGTGTTCGGGCAGTGTAGGGGGTCGTTCTGGGGGTGGTGTTTCAGGGTTTAGGGCAGTGCAGTGGTGTTCGGGCAGTGTAGGGGTCATGCTGGGGGTGGTGTTTCAGGGTTTAGGGCAATGCAGTGGTGTACGGGCAGTGTAGGGGGTCTTGCTGGGGGTGGTGTTTCAGGGTTTAGGGCAGTGGTGTTCGGGCAGTGTAGGGGGTCTTGCTGGGGGTGGTGTTTCAGGGTTTAGGGCAGTGCAGTGGTGTTCGGGCAGTGTAGGGGGTCTTGCTGGGGGTAGTGTTTCAGGGTTTAGGGCAGTGCAGTGGTGTTCGTGCAGTGTAGGGGGTCGTGCTGGGGATGGTGTTTCAGGGTTTAGGGCAGTGCAGTAGTGTTCGGGCAGTGTAGGGGGTCATGCAGGGGGTGGTGTTTCAGGGTTTAGGGCAGTGCAGTGGTGTTCGGGCAGTGTAGGGGGTCGTGCTGGGGGTGGTGTTTCAGGGTTTAGGGCAGTGCAGTGGTGTTCGGGCAGTGTAGGGGGTCGTGCTGGGGGTGGTGTTTCAGGGTTTAGGGCAGTGGTGTTCGGGCAGTGTAGGTGGTCTTGCTGGGGGTGATGTTTCAGGGTTTAGGGCAGTGCAGTGGTATTCGGGCAGTGTAGGAGGTCTTGCTGGGGGTAGTGTTTCAGGGTTTAGGGCAGTGCAGTGGTGTTCGGGCAGTGTAGGGGTCATGCTGGGGGTGGTGTTTCAGGGTTTAGGGCAGTGCAGTGGTGTTCGGGCAGTGTAGGGGGTCGTGCAGGGGGTGGTGTTTCAGGGTTTAGGGCAGTGCAGTGGTGTTCGGGCAGTGTAGGGGGTCGTGCTAGGGTATGTGTTTCAGGGTTTAGGGCAGTGCAGTGGTGTTCAGGCAGTATAGGGGGTCGTGCTGGGGGTAGTGTTTTAGGGTTTAAGATAGTGCAGTGGTGTTTGTGTAGTGTAGGGGGTCGTGCTGGGGGCAGTGTTTTAGGGTTTAGGGTAGTGCAGTGGTGCTTGTGTAGTGTAGGGGGTCGTGCTGGGGGTAGTGTTTTAGGGTTTAGGGTAGTGCAGTGGTGTTTGTGTAGTGTAGGGGGTCATGTTTTAGGGTAGTGCAGTGGTGTTTGGGTAGTGTAGGGGGTCGTGCTGGGGGTATTGTTTTAGGATTTAGGTTAGTGCAGTGGTGTTGGGGTAGTGTTTTAGGGTTTAGGGTAGTGCAGTGGTGTTTGTGTAGTGTAGGGGGTCATGCTGGGGGTAGTGTTTTAGGGTTTAGGATAGTGCAGTGGTGCTTGTGTAGTGTAGGGGGTCGTGCTGGGGTAGTGTTTTAGGGTTTAGGGTAGTGCAGTGGTGTTTTTGTAGTATAGGGGGTCATGTTTTAAGATGCAACGCCCCAATACCTGACCAGTCTGCACTACATAAAACTGCAAAAAAACTAAAAATAAAAAGTGTTTTGCACACTTTTGTCATTGGGCTATATGTGGGCTACATCTGGGTAATATTTGTGCTACATTTGGGCTCTTTTTTCACTGGTGGCCATCTTGGAAGACTTCTTTGTTATGAAGTTTCCTAATTTCCTCATTTACTGCAGTCTCCTCAGTAGGAAATGCTTTCAGTTTTTTACTTTGATTCCATCAAGAAGGCATTCAGATGTGTCACACATTTGCCATAAATTCAGAATGTTATTACTCTAGTTGTTCATTAGATCACTGTAGTAAAGCTACTGCTCACCAAGGAGTTAACTGGAAGTCTACTGCTGGTATTGAAAGTGATTGTTTCAGTCTGCATGTCAGAATTTTCTAATGAAATAGAAGAGGATTTGAGATCTCACTTAAAACATGCACTAAATTTTCTTTTTGCAGCACTAACCATAATTTCTATGGCAAAATGAACCCCCTCATTTTGTTCCTTTTTAAATTAAATGTTTTAAGTGTTACCAGTTTATTCCAATCAAGATGGCTTCAGGTGTGCCATACTTTTGTCATAAGTAAGGCTGTTAGCACTCTCGTTGTTCTTTAGAACACTCTGGGAAGCTGCAGTAGAACACAAAGGCATCAACTGACAGGCTGCTCCTGTTGAAATATAACAGGAAGATATTTGAGATCTCACTTAAAACATGTCCTAATTTTTCTTTCTACAGCACTAACCATAATTTCTATGGCAAAATGAACCCCCTCATTTTGTTCCTTTTTAAATTAAATGTTTTAAGTGTTACCAGTTTATTCCAATCAAGATGGCTTCAGGTGTGCCATACTTTTGTCATAAGTAAGACTGTTAGCGCTCTAGTTGTTCTTTAGAACACTCTGGGAAGCTGCAGTAGAACACAAAGGCATCAACTGACAGGCTGCTCCTGTTGAAATATAACAGGAAGATATTTGAGATCACACTTGAAACATGTCCTAATTTTTCTTTCTACAGCACTAACCATAATTTCTATGACAAAATGAACCCCATCATTTTGTTCCTTTTTAAATTAAATGTTTTAAGTGTTACCAGTTTATTCCAATCAAGATGGCTTCAGGTGTGCCATACTTTTGTCATAAGTAAGACTGTTAGCGCTCTAGTTGTTCTTTAGAACACTCTGGGAAGCTGCAGTAGAACACAAAGGCATCAACTGACAGGCTGCTCCTGTTGAAATATAACAGGAAGATATTTGAGATCACACTTGAAACATGTCCTAATTTTTCTTTCCAGAGCACTAACCATAATTTCTATGACAAGATGAACCCCATCATTTTGTTCCTTTTTAAATTAAATGTTTTAAGTGTTACCAGTTTATTCCAATCAAGATGGCTTCAGGTGTGCCATACTTTTGTCATAAGTAAGGCTGTTAGCACTCTAGTTGTTCTTTAGAACACTCTGGGAAGCTGCAGTAGAACACAAAGGAATCAACTGACAGTCTCTGCCCTTGTTGGATGTACATGTTTTACTGAGAATGTCAGACTTCATTCTCACATGACTGAGAAAGATAATGTGAATTTACAGAAAATATGCTCTCATTTTAGCTTCTGGGGCACCTTCCAAAACTGTATGGGACAAGCATGTGAAAATAGTTTTCTCTCAAACATGATTCATGATATCCCAGCAGAAGGTTTTTCACAGGGTAAAATCACCTTAGAACACACCACAATTCCTGAAATTAGTATGGTACCATCAACAAATGAATTCTAATGTAACTAAAGTCTGTTATCACCCTTTATAGTTCTCCTTTTGGTAACCCTCAAAATCTTCGATTCACTACAATGCATTTCAATGGGATACTATCATTTATATTGGTCCCAAGATGGCTGCCAGCAATTCCAGGATGAAGTGCTGACAGCCAATCAGATCTCACGATGACATGTGTGGTTAGGCTCCGCCCAGATATATATGTGTTTTTACTTTTGATTTTCTCAGCAACTACTGAACGGATTTACACCATTTAACAAAAGGGTTCTTTTTGAACCAAGAACTACCTCTTTGCCAAATTTGGTGTAATTCCGTTCAGCAGTTGGGGCTGTAGCCTTGCATAAAGTTTCCTATGGGAAATTGATTTTTTGACTCTTATTTTTTTAATTTCTCCGCAACTACTGAACGGATTTACACCATTTAACAAAAAGGGTTCTTTCTGAACCAAGAACTACCTCTTTGCCAAATTTGGTGTAATTCCGTTCAGCAGTTCGGGCTGTAGCCGTGTCTAAAGTTTCCTATGGGAAAATGAATGGGGAAAACACGTTTTGGGACCCCCCTTTTTTCTCGGCCCCCGCTTGACGAATCACTCTGAGACTTTCAGGGTAGGAGCGGACCGGAGCGGGCCATAAAGTTTGAAAATTTTGCGAAGATTCGTCAACCGACGCAAGAGTTATTTCAAATAGAATGTCGCGGATTTCCTATGGAAAATAGGTCCTAACTATAACTATCTACTGGCGACCGCCAGTAGATAATATACATATATGTATGTATATATATATATATCTATATATACATATTGAGAGCACATCAGCGTATCTTGCAACATGTTAGACCTATCAAAAACCTATCCAGTGGCTAGGTACTTTGAAGCAATTTATGCAAACAAGGTAGAGGATCTTAGTTACTTTGTATTGGATCAGGTGCCGAACAGAATGAGGGGTGGAAACAGTTCGAAATGTTTGAGACAACTTGAGTCTAGATACATTCTCAGGTTCAATTCCAAGACACCGAATGGCTTAAATATAGAAGAAGATCTTCATGTCCACCTATAGAATGTGACAATCTGTTTTCAGTTAACAGAGTTAATTCAGCCAGCCATTATACGTAATATAGATTTTTTAAATTCATTGGGTTTTTTGTAAGCACTTGCAGGCACTTCATGTTGGAGAGATATCGTCTGATTAACATATGCAGGGGTGCACCAAGAGGATTGTGCAATAGGATATATATATATTAATATTTACATTTTTTTGCTTGATTTGCACAACTTGATGAACAACTAGGATAACAATCAATGTGACAATGGACACGTGCCCACAATTTTGAAATAGACATATGATGGGAGTACAATATTCCCACTGCTGCTGTTCTTGAACAAATAGGAAAATCCATGTAAATCATTGATGGAATATGTAACTTTTTACAATAATTTTTATAATTTGGTATAATTTTGTATAATTCTTAATGGGGTTGTTTTAACCCTTACCAATTGAATACTTAGGCAGAGGTTTTGTGCCATAGTTTGCACATCTTGGTCTATGAAAACATTGAAAAAATAGCACTTTCCTGCACTATGCACTTTAATAGTTGTTATTTATTCCTGTATTGTCATCAGTGATATGTAAATTTGTACAGTATTTAGGACTCGAAGAGTCTACTTTGGCAGTACAGAGTGTGTGTGTATATATATATATATATATATATGTTCCATCAAAAGCCCTAAAGCATTAAGAGTGAACTCGACGGAGCTCCGACCATCCGGTCTGTTACCGCATTTCGGCTCGCCTTTTCTCTCCCATAATAGTATTGCCAACGCGTTTCGAGGCTTCTCTGCCTCCTCTTCATGGGCTGTTCACAATAAAGCAGTGATGGCTCACTCCCCTGCATTTATTCCTTTATTTAATTACATCTTCGCCCACAATGGGCGTGGCTCAATTCTGCCGCCGAATAGCCTGATGGGACATGTTGTCCGTGGGAGTGAGTTAAAATATTGCCTTTGGTAAGTTCAATGCTTTATTGTCTTTTAAAACTAATTTGTATATCCTATAGTAGGTTCGGGTAGAACACAGCGAGCTCTCTCATCCTGCTGGAACTCCGTGCTGTACTGTGAGGAATTGTTCCGCACCACAACCTTTCAATGTCCTGAAATGGTGCTACTCTCCACGGCCAGGGCAGCCGTGCAAAAAATGTGTTCCATCAAAAGCCCTAAAGCATTAAGAGTGCACTCGACGGAGCTCCGACCATCCGGTCTATTACCGCATTTCAGCTCGCCTTTTCTCTCCCATAATAGTATTGCCAACCCGTTTCGAGGCTTCTCTGCCTCTTCTTCATGGGCTGTTTACAATAAAGCAGTGATGGCTCACTCCCCTGCATTTATTCCTTTATTTAATTACATCTTCGCCCACAATGGGCGTGGCTCAATTCTGCCGCCGAATAGCCTGATGGGACATTTTTCAGGACATTGAAAGGTTGTGGTGCGGAACAATTCCTCACAGTACAGCACGGAGTTCCAGCAGGATGAGAGAGCTCGCCGTGTTCTTCCCGATCCTACTATAGGATATACAAATTAGTTTTAAAAGACAATAAAGCATTGAACTTACCAAAGGCAATATTTTAACTCACTCCCACGGACAACATGTCCCATCAGGCTATTTGGCGGCAGAATTGAGCCACGCCCATTGTGGGCGAAGATGTAATTAAATAAAGGAATAAATGCAGGGGAGTGAGCCATCACTGCTTTATTGTGAAAAGCCCATGAAGAAGAGGCAGAGAAGCCTCGAAACGCGTTGGCAATACTATTATGGGAGAGAAAAGGCGAGCTGAAATGCGGTAACAGACCGGATGGTCACGTCGAGTGCACTCTTAATGCTTTAGGGCTTTTGATGGAACATATATATATATATATATATATATATATATATATATATATATATATATATATAAATGATCCATCTATATGTGAATGAATTGATACGGGTTGTCTGTATTGTGACAGAAACCATCCAGTACAACCGAAAAGTTTCAGACAAGTGGTCTGAATGCCACTGTTTCACTTTAAAATTTGTAATGCACTGTCACTTTAAAATTTCTTTGAAATCCATTTTCATGTATAAAAAAGTCAAAATGGCAACTCACAATGGTTTTGAGAAAGACCCGCGGTCGAAACGTGTCACCTTTAGCCACAATAAAATCCTTTTTGAACTGAGCCCGAGGATGATGGAGCCTGTTTTGATATGTAAGCAGGCAAGTATATATATATATATATATATATATATATATATATATATATATATATATATTCACTGAAAAAACCATAGGTTTCAGGGACGTTATAGTTAGTTGGACATTTCAATCGTACAAAACCAGAGAAATTCCGCCGTTATAGTTAGTTCAGCTAACTATAACTCGCGCCCCCGCAATGCACTGCTGATGACGTCACATATTACATCATTCATGACATGGTCAGTGGCATCACTGATGACATCACTGATGACCTCTCAAATGACATCACTGATGACATCACTGATGACATCATCCAGTGACTGTGTGTTTCTTTAAAGTTTAAATGTTTTATATATATGCCAAGGTGTATTGAAGAATGAGTGGGTGTATAAGTGTCTGGATGGAGGATTTAGTAGGTGCGTGACTGACTGTATAAGTGAGTGATTAAATGTGTCTTACTGAATGCATGGGTTAGTGACTAAACTGTATGAATGTCTGTATCAGTCTGTCTGTTGTTGTGTAAGCTGCTGCATGGGTTGGTCAGTAGCTACATGAGTGTCTATATGGGTTATTGATTGGTTGCCTGAGTATTTGTATGGGAGACTGAGTGTGTGTGTGGGTGGATGGGAGGTGTGTGACTGTGCATAGATGTGTGAGTGGTTGATTCACTGGGTGTATGGGTTCAAGAGTGCATGTGGAAACAGCTGTATGGGTGGGTAAGTGTTTGTATGGGTGTGTTGGTGAGTGAATGGATGTCTCAGTGGTACATGTCCAAGTAACTACATATGTAAAAGGCACTGTATGTGAGAGTTGGAGTATATAAATGACTATACGTGAGAGTCAGTGATTGTGAGAGTGGCTGTATGGATGAGTGTGTACTTGTATCAGTGATTATATAAGAGAGTAAGTATGCGTTAGTATCTGTAGGAATAAGTGAGGTGGTGTGTGTATAACTGTATAGGTGAGTAAATGGGAGTGTGATTGATTCTTTGCATGACTGACTAGGTGTGTGAGTAACTCCTTGGATGAGTAGCGGTGTGTGAGTGTCTGTATAGGTGTATGAGTGCATATGATAGTGTTGTATTGATGAGTGACTGCATGTATGAGTGATTGTATGGGTGAATGAGTGGATGTGTGTGTAGACCTAGGAATCATTGAGTGCGTATGTAGTAACTGGTATTGGTGTGTCGATGGTTTCGAAAATGGTAGTCTGTATTTTACAGTGGATGTATCAAAGGTTATATTAGAGTGTGAGGAGGTGCATCAGATTTTCACGTGGATGATGTCATCAGTGATGTCATCAGTGATGTCATTTGAGATGTCATCAGTGATGTCACTGACCATGTCATGAATGATGTAATATGTGACGTCATCAGCAGTGCATTGCGGGGGCGCGAGTTATAGTTAGCTGAACTAACTATAACGGCGGAATTTCTCTGGTTTTGTACGAGTGAAATGTCCAACTAACTATAACGTCCCTGAAACCTATGGTTTTTTCAGTGAATTTCTAAGGTTTTTTAAATGCTAATTTCTAACTGTAACGTGCCTGAAACCTATGGTTTTTTCAGTGAATTTCAATGGTTTTTTAAATGCTAATTTCTAACTATAACGTCCCTGAAACCTATGGTTTATTCAGTGAATTTCAAAGGTTTTATAAATGCTAATTTCTAACTATAACATACCAGTCGCGTTTCCAGAGTGGTGGAGAAAGGTGAGCGTGGCCTCCGAAACACCTCTTAGCAGTCCCACTGTGTGGGATTTACTGGAGGTAACAGGAGGAGTAGTTAGCCCCCAACGTCAACCCACACAGCAGGATTGCTAACTTCTTATATCAGGCCCGCCCCCTCCCTGCACCACTGTGCAAACGTGCCCCCTAGCACGTTGGAAGTTGGGAGATTAAGTCCCCTTGAATCCTGAGGGTCCCTGGGGGCCAACTAGCCCACCAGGTACCTCCAGTAAGCGGCACAGAGCTGCTTTGCAGAGAGGTGGTCCAAGGCCACGCCCCTTTTTACACCTCTCTGTAACGCAGCTCTGTGGCGCTTACTGGAGGTACCTGGTGGGCTAGTTGGACCCAAGGGACCCTCAGGAATCAAGGGGACTTAATCCCCCAACTTACAACGCGCCAGAGGGCCCGTTTGCACAGTGGTGAAGGGAGGGGGTGGGGCCTGATGTGACAGGTGTGCAAACGCGCCCTGTGGCGCATTTTAAGTTGGGGGATTAAGTCCCCTTGAATCCTGAGGGTTCCTGGGGGCCAATAGTCCACCAGGTACCTCCAGTAAGTGCCACAGAGCTGCGTTGCAGAGAGGTGGTCCGAGGTCACGCCCCTTTTTACACCTCTCTGCAACGCAACTCTGACCCGCAGAGTGACCCTCGAGCTGGCACCAGTGCTGCTTTGCAATCATCTACGTCAGTATCGGATCTGAGCTCTGTGCCTGAAAGCGAGTCAGATAACGAACAAGCTCGTTCTGGAATGAGGTTGGGGTTCACCAAGCTCTCCCTAGCCCAGGAAGTGGATTGACTCCGTCAGGACATGCGGCAAACCCTGCGTCCCCGTGCAAGAAACGCAAGAAACATCAAAGACACAACCAAAAGCGCTGGGAAAAACGTCAACGAAACCGCCAGCGGCAAGCAGAGCAACAAAAACCTCCCAACAAAAAATGGAATCGCAAATGAGTTCACAAGCAAGCCAGACTCACAGACAGTAATCAACCTATCCAACATTACTCTGAGTGAAGCGTAGAGGCAGATTCTAGCGTTGGGACTATCATATAGCCCTGAGAACAATTTCAATTACGCGCAAACACGCATTGACGTGTATAAATTCTTACGTAAATTGAAACTGCGAAAGTACCACCTGCTGCAGGGAACTGAGAACAAAACCCTGTCTACTGGATCTGTAGTTACAACTCCAAGTCCGTCTCTCTTGACTGCGGGCGATTTTGAGCTTCTACAAGATTTACAACAACTTCAAAATGACAATACTGGTATCGAGTTAGATTCTAGCTATAATCTGCCTAATACTAATGTGATTGCCCGCACATATTTTAAACCAAAGTCCACGTTTTATCCGGTAATGTTGCATGATAATTTGGATCTGTTTAATGAACTGGTGACAGTGGAACTTAAAAAACTATATGTGTCAACAACGCGTGTTCACCATAAATATACTCAACAAAACAACCGCTATTTCCAGCTGATGAAAAAATTGCAATTTACATCTTACTGCTCTGCCCCTGAAACTTTTTTAATTTTTATTAGCACTTTTGCACTTTTACAAACCAACAATGGTTCATTAGGCTGGCACTTTTTAAGCACTTGCCCTTTGTCTTAAAGCATAGGGGGAGACTCTATGGCCCACTTGGGCTGAACAGCTTGGCACCAGCACTTTATGTAAAAGCAAATAGATGTCCCGAGGCAATGCCTTGATCAAATAGGGATATACATGATGGCAGTGACTGATTTATGATATGGCAAACCAACAATGCGCACATGCTTAAGTACATTTTCCTATCAGTTTATCGTTTTCACATACCACCCTTTAATTTGCACTGCAATGTGGAATGGAGACTTCTTATTGAAGGTTTTTATTCGTGACGGTTTATTGCACTGCTTTTTCTTAAATATTTATGAATTAATGAATATTTAATAAGTTATTTGCTTTTACCTATTTAAAGTCAATTACGATGATTTTTATTGACGTGCTTAGACAGACTCCTCTATGTCTATGACTATGTATTGTGTTTTGTCACGTGTTATTGCACTTTAAATATGTGGAGACACTCCTCATGCGCGTCATGTGATCAAGGCCTCCTGAAGGCCGAAACGCGTAATGACGGTGGTGCAGGGTGTTTAAATAAAAACCATGCACTAATATCTGGGTCCGCTTTCGTCTGTTCCTGCTATATGGATGGTGTATGACGAAGTGTGCTGCATATATATATATATATATATATATATATATATTCATAGGAATGTTTCTTATGAGGTTTTCTATATAACTCATGAAGATGCTGTTGAGTTGGCAATGTACTATATACTGCGTATACTTGTTGGAAATGTTGTTGGTCTACCTGTTTGCCTCGAAGACACGAAATTATGGGTGGAACTGACATCAGCACGCCAACAAAGTCTTCTTATGGCTCCGATGATGTCACACCGAGTTGCGTGCGGAACTGTGGTATTATGACATCCTCAACGACGTGGGAGAGCTTTGGAGAAAAGTTTCTGTGGAATGCTGCGCATGAGGTATATTCAAAAGGTGAGGAATCTACAGGCAGATACTGTATCACCAGAAAAAGTGTTACCAAAGGTAAGTAACTTGTTCTTTGTGCATATGTTCCGCCTTTGGAAGCACCTATGGGCATTTTACCCCTACTGCAACAAAGTAGGCTAATTGTCTGTAATTTATGTGACGTATATTGCAACCTTGAAGCCCCTCATAAAGGATTGACGCTTGTGTCATTTTTCTCTGCCCTCCACATTTCCAATATAGCACTGCTAGTGCTGATGTAAAATGCTTATCAGTGTTATTTGCTTTGCCACTTTCACCCCACATTATGATTTTTTGTTTCCTTTCTGTAAATCTTGCTTACACTAATCTGCTTCCTACCATTCTCTTAATCTGGACAACTGCAGATTGTTTCACACAAATACTTTTTTGACAGATCTATTAATGTTCAGTTTCCTAGACCCTCACCACTTGAATGCAAACACATTTTACCTCATCAAAAATCCAAATCCCTTCATTATAAGTAAAACACAATAGATCACACTATTCTTTCTCTTTTCCTCACCTCTTTATCACTGATATGCATGAAATTCTCAACGGCATACTTAAAATTCTGTTATATTTACTATTAAATTGTTAGCTTGTTTATTAACTTACATGGTGCTGGTGCACAAGCCATGGTCAGATTCATCGCACAATGTGATGAAACGTTCAACGAATAATGAAACAAAAGTGAATTGCATTTATGTTCTGGAAATGTTTTGTGCAAATTCATCATGAAGAACAATGGGGGAACCCAATGGGCAGTAGGACCTGGGTATATTCGTTACAACAAACAAGGTGGTCCCAAAAGGAAAAGTTAGTTCAATTCAACATTAAGTACCCAAAAATGAGAAACACACAAAAATTGTTAAAGAATTCACCGATTTTATAAATTGATAAATGTATTTAATACATAGGCTCCAAAATTGATAGTAGTTGAATTCCAATATTAATGCATAAAAGTACTGATACGTGACAGTTGCTCTGTAGTGGATCAGAGTGAATGTAAGGTAGTGTGCTCGTGATTAGGTAAGGAATATGAAAAAACATAAAAAGGATTCGACAGAATTTACAATATTTACAATGTTTTACATGTATAACCTGTCTGTAACATTTTATGCAATTGGAGACTCCACAAGATACAGATGCAATAAATGCCCAATTATTTGCACATTTTCCTTACCTAATCACGAGCACTCTACCTTGCATTCTCAATTTTGAAGCCTATGTATTGAATACATTTATCAACTTATAAAATCAGTGAATTGTTTAACATTTTTTGCGTGTTTCACATTTTTGGGTACTTAATGTTGAATTGAACTAACTTTTCCTGTTGGGACCACCTTGTTTTTGTAACGAATTCATCATGTGGCACAAATAATGTAGCAAAAATGTGCACTGGTGCCCATAAATCCACCTCCACCTGTAAAATGGTCCAGAGAATCCAACTAACACATCTTATTGCCTGCACCATGTCCTCCACTGGATGAAAGAGTTTCTTTGCATGTAGGGTGCTAAGCCTGAGATCCTGGCAATCAGAAACAATGCTTCAGATTCTACACTATTTGACTGGCTTTCAGGATATGGATACCCCTTTTGACCTTCCCAAAAGTAAGGAACCAGAGTGTCCTTTTTATGCTGGTCTCTCGTTATACCCAAGGTCAATACAGTCTCAAAGGGTGGGAACATTGCATCTCTCCTTTCTCTGAAAAATCCTCTGACTGCTCCACCATTCCAGCCAAAGAGATGAGGTGAGAAGAGTACTTGTTGTGGCAAGTGTTGACATCACCTACTCTAGTCTTCAGATATATACTCACTGCCATGCTACAAAGGCTTCAGAACTGGGAACCCAGATTATCCTTTAACTTTCATAAGCGAGACTATATCAAACCCACCCTGAAAGCACTTAATTGGCTCCTGCTGGAGGCCAAGATTAGTTTTAAGGTATGTGCTGCATCCACAAAGAATACAGGGGCAAATATCCTAGTTATTTGCAGAAATGGGCTCCCTACTAGGCCCCAACCACAGCCCTTCAGTTAATATTATCCCACTGGATTACCAACCTGTCTTTGAAGAGGATGAAATACAGAAGCAGATCACAGGTCATTCAGGGACCTAGTCTCTTAAATGTCCTGTCCACAAACTTGACATCTGAAACACTCTACATGCAGTTCAGAAAACCTCTGAAAATAAAACCTTTTAGCATTGACTAAATCTGGAGACAGTTGGGGTAGGAATAGCTGACAAAAGAGCCCAGGAGCCTTTCCCCTTAGGCCAACGTAGTCTAATCAGCTGGAATGTGGCAGAGATAAGCTCTGTTTGTTCTTGATAGTGATCGTGAAGTTGAAATTATGAGTTCTTCGCAAATTATTTGTCACCAACAGACTTGGGATATCTCGGGGAAGGCTTGTCTTGAAGGATTTGCAGTTTTTTTTTATACATGCTTCTACAGTGCTACATGGTAGACCAGAGGGTGGGCTGGCTACTTTTGTGAGTCTAACCTTAGGTTGCAAGTTTGAGGTGGTTCCTTCCAAGTCACTAAATATATTGGGTGTCCTCCTTTCATTTACCCGCAATACAAGGATTTTAATAATTAACATTTATAATTCACTCTTCCCAAGGGAAGCTCTAGAAGAGGAACTACTCAAGTTTTTGAATGATTTCCTCCAGGAATGTTTCTTCACTCCTATGATAGTACTAGCGGGCGATTTTAATCTACAACGAAGCCCGTGTGGTGTTCTTCAAAGGGGGAAGGTGGAAGCCGGTGAGGAGACTGAGCAGGTTCACTTTTCCCATTCCAGTCAAGGGGATTTGTTTAATAACTTGGCGGAAGAAGTTAATCTTGTCAACTTGTTGTCAAAAATCAGTTACTGCTCTCCTGACTTAGTACTCCCATTTACAGGGAGGGGCCGTAGGTCAGTCATTGATGCCATTCTGGTTTCGGCCAGAATGTTACCCTTGCCTATTAGTTTCTCCGAGGAATGGAATGTAAGTAGCCATCATAATCCGATAGTGGCGCTGTTTGGTTGGCTCGTAGCGGGGGGTAAGCCAAACAAGGTCTAAGGTGCCCCTTAATTTGTAGGCCCACGACCGTAGGCTTAGCTGGGGCAAAATTGTCCTGGACGATTTTCTAAGGGTCTTGATTCAGAACCATCGAGCAGACTTTGAGAGCTGTTTATCGATAGACTCCTTGGATCAGACCATTATGGATTCTTTTAATAATATTGACACAGCAGTGCAAATGGCTCTTACGGTTACAACAAGAAGGCCCCAAGTTGTTTGACAGGAGTTGCTCTTTGGCACAAAGGGTGCAGTTGAAGGCCTTAAAGCAAAAGCCGAGGGCTAATAAGTTTATAAAAGAGGCCAGAAAGTGTTATAATTTGGTGCATAAGACCCGGAAAAAGGCTTAAAAAAAGAGGTGTGGGAAGAGTTGGTGGCTGCTTGTGAGTCAGGTGCAAGCTCTGCATTCTGGAAAGTAGTTAATCCTCCCATTTATAATGAAACAGCGGTTCCAGAACAGTGTCAATCTATTCCCGCCCAGGCCTGGTTTAATCATTTTGAACTTATATATGAGTCGGGCAATCTGGCTCAACAGCTGAGACTCTATGAGTAGAGGGAGCACTTTGGAGTTCTATGTGAGAGAAGTTGCAGCAGCATTAGCAACCCTTTCCGCTCATAAAACCCCATGTCCAGACGGAGTACCCGGAGACCTCTACAAATCATGTGTGGAATTATGGGCCCCTTTGATTACCCAGCATCTTTATGCAGCTGCACGAGGTCGCTTTCCTCCCTCCTGGCATAGGTCACTGTGTTGTGTAGTTCCTATAAACCTATATAGGACCTGCGCATTTAGACAACATACACTATAGGATTGGTGTCCGTACTGATTCTAGACACCCCCACCGGGTATGTTAACCTGTATACCAGCTAGCTTACAGTGCCACTAGAAACCCCTCTTACCAAGGAGAGAATAGTTCTTGGCAACTATCGAACATGACAACCCTGATCCCTCAGGATCTTGGAAACAGTGAGATACTTTTCGCTCAGTCACTCGTGCTCATTTTGTCTCAGAGAGATACACAGAATAAGCGGTGGAGAATTTTTTCAGTAAGCATTTATTGAACCAGCGTCATTCTAGTGTAAAATAGTTGTGCTGAAACAATCATTAGACAGAAACAGATATAAATGATTAGAAGCACTAACAGAGTAAAAGGATGGTAGCTTTCTACCATCGCGCTAAAACAATGAATACAGGCAAGTATGTAAAATACATGACAGTAATAAATGCGTACTCCTACGATGCGACCCTAACTAGATGTACCTAAGTGTACCTAGCATGTATGTAGGTGTAAAGCAAGAATCCCTCTAGAATAAAGTCAACCCCATTACCTGAAGTGAGAGACTGTGGGACCCCGTCTTGGTCTCGAGATAGACACCCCGCAAGGGATGTCAGACCACTGCGAGATGGAGTGTCTGCGTGCAGGAACCTCAGCGTCTCGCATCAGTGTGTCAGCATGGGAGACCTTTTCTCCTCTGACTACCTCAGCAAGATATGGTGTTTATATACCCAAAGTGGTACCCTCAGGGGTTCTACCTTGCTGTGTCCTGTCGGACTTAGGATGCCGGAAGGAATGACCCTTATACATAGTTATTATTCAGGAGATGGTAGTCCTGCTGAGTTTCCAAGAATCCTCATGCATAATGGATGAGGACAGTTTTCAGGGAAAACCCTACGTCCTGTAAGCAGTATCGTAACTAGGTAAAAGGTCAGTCCCAAGAGCCGTTATGGAGTGTAATGGTAGGGGAGAATATAGGTGAAAGGTTAGGTGACTACCTGCGCCTATATTGGGGTACCTATATGAAACATAACAACTGATTGTACCAGTTTTTAAAGAAAGAAATCATGCAGATCCTGCCTGTTATCAGCCCTTTTCATAAGTGCACTCTGAAGGGAAGGTTAAAGGAAGAATATTGCTAAACCGCCTGAGGGAATGGTCAGAGAAAGGGAATCTTTTCTCTGACATTCAATATGGTTTCCAGTCCAGAAGAGAGACAATAGAGGAAAACCTTAATCTTTATCTGATAATTTCTAAGTATACTAAGGCAAGGAGGGAGGCAATACACCTGGCTTGTTTTAATATACCTCAGCACAGCCTCTGATACATTAGATAGAACCAAGTTGTGGGGTGTGTTGTGGTCCATGGGGGTAGAGAAGGCTCTCATTGATTTTCTGGTCGACCTGCATGAGCAGTTGGAAGCTGCAGTAAGATTGGGCCCAAAGATGAATGCACATCGCACTTTCGGCTACAGAGAGGGGTATGCCAGGGCTGTATCCTAGCACCCATGCTTTTCATTGTATATATTAATCAGTTGGACCAATATCTATTGGCAAAATTCAAGGATGTCCCTAGGGTGGGCAATAGGAGGGTGGCAGCCCTGTTATAAACAGACTACACTGTATTTATATTACGTACTGCCAATAGTTTACAGCTTTTAATTGAGAGCTTTTATGATTTTATGAGAGGCTTAGGGATGTAAATAAATTCTTCGAAATCCTACACTATGGTGATAGCGCCAACGATTGTGAAATCCCAAAACCACATCATTAGAAGCCAGCAGATTAGTAGGATGGATGATTTTTGTTATTTAGGCATCCGGATAGATGCAAAATTAAAATGGGAAACGTTAATTAGGGCGCAGGTCCAATCTTTTAACAAAGTAGCATATGGCATTGATGCTTTTGCAAGAAGGTTGGGACGTCCACATATCAAATCTATATTGGCTCTATATAGAGCCAAGTGCGCTCCCACTGTTTCTTTTGGCACAGAGATTTTGGGCTATAAACCTTGCCACCCCGTGCAGGTGGCAGAGAACAAATTTCTCACAAGGGTATTGAGGTTACCGCAGTCGGTACCCACAGAATTAATCAATTAAGAACTGGGTGTGGGCTTCATTTCAGATTTTATTCAAATCCGCCCTGTTCTATTATGGTTGTTTTTCTGGTTAAAAAAAGATCTGGAATTTAATAGAACTATCCTGAAAGACTGGGGTTGAAACACAGCCATTTAATTCCATGGTATCCGTACGTCAAAGATATTCCAAGGTTCCTAGGCAGGCCAGAGTTGTTCTCTTGCCCGAAGACAATTCTGAAATCTGGTGTGAGCTGGGTTAAAGAGACATATCAGCAGTATCCACTTGAAGGAAGGATATTAAGGTCTCTGTCTAAAACAGCCTCTCTCTATTATGCCACAGTTAAACTCTCTGGTGAGTGTGAAAGGTATCTTACACTTGACATGCCGGTTTTCCACAGGTGCCTTTTATCGTATTTTCGCCTAAACTTGTTTACTCAGCTGCTAGTCAGATGGCACACAGAGCCTCAGAACCTGTTACTTGTATATGTGATAATGTTTCTGTAATTTACACTTTACATGTTGTTTTTATTTCCCCCATTTTTAAAAATCTCTGTTTTAAATAAACGTGTCCTTTACTGCGACCACTGCGATTCACACAAGCAAAGCTGTGGCTCTACTTTATCTACAATTTTTAGAGAGCCAATCAGTATGTGTTTATATCTCATGGTTTTGAGCGGGTCTTTTTCACTCCTCCTGTTGATTGGAAATTATTGATCTGTGTTGTTTTTAATGACTAGTGCATGTGCTTTTATGATTTATTATGATGAATCGAATAAAATGATTTGATCTTGACTAACTCAATTAATTTTAGCCTAGGGATTGCAATTGATGAATTTTGAACGTGTCTTTCACCTGTCCAGCTGAACTGTAATCCCTTCTTCCTATCATCTATTCAGATCCCTTTTCTCACTCGGTTAAGTCCTGTGAATTAGTGTTTCCTTATTTAGGAGCAAAGTAGTATTTCCTTCTACACTCACCCTTGTAGTTTTAAATTGCCATATTTCAACTCTTTCCTTGATTAGGGCTGACGTGTGAGTAACTCGTAGGTTTGCAGCTGTCAGGGGATACTGTGTAGATATAAGGCAGGGCAAAATGTTGGCATATTCTAAACAATATGCCTAGTCCTACTATTGAGGAGACTGCAGAGAAGCGTTACAGATAATGGTAATTTTATTTGTTTCTTATTAAAATTCATCTATAAAGTTCATTCTTCCAAATATATCTATGCGTTATTGCTGAGTTAGCAACATTTTGTTCTTTGTTTTTTTTAGATTGGTGTCATTACAGACTTACGAAATCCTTTTCTAAAACCAAGGCACTGGGCTGTGTTGGAACAAACAGTTAATGCTACGTTAGTGGATAATGAAAATCCACTGTCTTTAACTACACTAATTGAACTAGGAGTTTTTGAATTTGGTCCACAGATCCAAGATGTTTCAGGACAAGCTTCTGGAGAAGCTTCATTAGAGACAATTCTGAAAAAGGTATGTTATCGAAATGATACAAATCACAATGATTCAAGCTTCAAATGTCAGACAGGGAAGTGTTTCAGCTATGAACCTGGGTGAAATGAAAGACACACTTTATTTTAAGTGTTACATACAATATAAGTACAGATTAAACAGTGTTTTCTGTCTGTGTTATGAGCAAAATACTTTTAAAGCCTTTAAAGTAACTGAAGGTGATGGTTTGGGACATTTGGGATGAAATGAGGGCATATCTAAGTCTTAACCACCATCCCTCATCTAGACTTAATACCCATCCCTTTGCAGGCTACCTGCATAAGGTGAATTGCTGATTACATCAACAAAATATGAATAGAAGTGTAATCAAAGCAGCTATTTTGCTCCATGAAAAATTAAACTCCCTTTAAAGAGTTTAACTACTCGGAATTTGTTTTAAGAGTTGATACATCTTTTGGCGTGTAATCACCCAAAGATGTAATACATATTTGTCAATCCAGTGCCTCTTGATATACAATTTTGTGTGTGTTTTTCCTAAATCTAAATGTAGAAGTGTTCCATTAACTTATAATTAGAAGGTGTATTCTATTGTACAAAATAATTGTAAAGCACTGTAGATAAATCAAAGATCTCAGTGGCAACTGTGCATGTTAGATGAGCCATCACAGCTTTTTTTTACCTATGCCAATGTGATCGTTTGCATCAAAGTTATAAGCTTCCTCAGCACATTATTAAAGTATCTGCCCAGACACTTTGTGTCATACTTAATCACATACTTCATCACATCAGCCTTTTATCACACTCCACAGAATTAAACAGCCTTTCTTGGAGGGCTCTTGTTTTGCTAAACATGTATTCTCTATGGTGACTATAATCCATTAGATGCAAGACCTTAACATATGTCCCTTCTTCAAGCAGCCAACAAGATCAGTTGATATCCTGGATGCTTTTGGAATCAGTTTGTAAAATATCTAACCTTGAGTTTATCACAGCTTGAACCTAGTTTTCTTGCAGGCATCAATTCAATCAATTTAGAGGAGCAATACATTACCTGTGGATCACTTACTGACCTCATACAAGCTCTTTAATATGAAATAATATCCCACCTACCTATGAAGACCAAGGATACACCAGTTTGCTTTTAGGAGCATTTAAAAAGGTAGCCTGAATAACTTTCACAGCATAGTATATGGAAGTTGAACCTTGAGACCCTACCTAATATCAAGCACAAGAAAATCACCAACACTCTCAATATATTAGTGCATCTGTAAAAGAAGGAGCAACAATTGGGAATGCATCATTGGAACAAATGAGATGGTTAAAAATAGCAGACTGAAAAAACATCTCCCCTGAAACCTTGAAACTTGAATGAAAATAGTGCTAATCTCAGACACACAGAATTTGTCAGAGATATTAGGGGTTAGTTCAAAACATCAAGACAAGTCAATAAAGTTTACACACAACAAAACATTTACCTAATTTGATGAAAATCCTCTGTGAACCTACTCATTTCACCCATAACCGTATTGACATACTCCTACACCCATCTCACACATTATTATTTCCTATAGATTGTTCAACTGCTGAGCAAAAAAAGGATTTGAAGCCAACAAGTAAGATGATAGATGCTACCCTATGAGATCAGACACATGTAATAATGATCCCACCTCTAACAAAATCCATTACAGAACCCAAGGAATACACCAGCTGTCTCAAACCGGCTGGATATCTCTAAAGTCCTAATAGTGTGAAGTATTAAAACAAATACAATAACATGTTAAAAAATAAACCTACTGAGTGCCTATTAGTCAGGTTTAAGACCCATAAGAAGAATTATATGTTTGTAGATCTCAGATGTGACCATGACATTCTTAAAAAAACAAAAACTTGCAGATGGGCTAGTGTGTCAGTAACTTCCCTGCAACTGATCCACACCTTCCTTCATCATTGCAGTGGACACATTAGGTTATCCGAGGAAATGACTACTCGTAGATCTCACTATTCAACCATAGTTATCAATATTCATCTTTCTCAGACAGAAACAATCTAACAACAACACCTACAATTCCAGAAGTACGGTGATAAAACGCAGATCTGTCTGTGACCTGGAGACAAGAACTGGAGACCATCTTAGTATTACAGAATCTCTAGACCATACATCGCTAGATGAAGAAAAGCTGCATATGTTGCAGGTTGAAAGAAGAGAGAAATTGTATTGACTGGGCATGCTGTTAAAAATACCATTTTGGCCTCACTTCTCCTCTTCCTTCAACCCACACCTTAGAATAATATACTTTCTCAAACTCTCCAGATGCAAATTAAAAGAAATACAACTACAATATGATAATGAAAAAATCCCTGCACACATAAATTGTGGCATAAATAAAAGGTTAAGGTTTCTCTAGTAGGGTACATAATAGAGAAATGTTATAAATTGTTATGTCAGAGAACAACATAAAAAGCACTTGTCTTCTTGCTGCTAGCTTTGCAAATGTGAGATAGCCTTAAATATTTTCGATAAAAAAGCTCTATTTCAGAATAATATGTTCAACATGTTTTTCAGCTACCTTTAGACATTTGGTCCAACACAATCATCAAAATGTTTGGAATGTTGACCAATTTAATGACAGTAGTGTGTGTGATAATGTAATAGCAACCCTCTTTCAAATATAACTGATCACACAGACAACTTGAATTAAACTTTAAGAAGTGAACTTTGCTCTTCCAGGGGAGATTTAAAAAAGAATAGCTAGGGAGAATAGGATGTAATGTTACTGTTTACTGAGGATTGTGGGTTTGAGACATGGTACTCAGAATGTTATTTAAACCATGCTGAAACTAGTGAAAATGACAATTACACCCCATTTACTGCTTGTACTCATTAGGAGCTGAGGGTAAAATGCACCTACTCCAATTTATGCATATGCAATTACCACAGCTGTGGCTGATGGTATCTGTCAATTCAAAACAATGTGCAGGCATAATTATATGCACAAAACGGATACAAAACCCTGTGTTTGTGTTATTGGCCATTACTTTGCTTAGAGCACAATTAGGTGAAAAAGTATTCCCGATATGTGATAGTAATGAAATGAAATGAAAGACACATTTGTAGAGCGCATGGCTACCCGGGAGCATCCCAGCGCTAGGACTGAATACTGCAGGAGACAGGGGGACTGTGCGGGCTAAGGGAACAGAAGGGTCTTAAGTTGTTTGCGGAAGGACCCATGGTTTTGGACTAGGCGGAGCTGGAGTGGAAGCGAGTTCCAAAGCTTAGAGGCGTTATAGGAGAAGAGCCGTCCATAAGAGCCGTAATGATACATGTACCAGCATGTTTTGCACCTGTCATAGCTGTGTTGGCCTGAATGTCTCTTTTAGGGGTTAACAGTAATCTACCAATTTTCTGGAATGTGTTCTTTTTCATAAGGAAACCAATTTGGGAAAGAGGTTCTACATAAGAAAGAATAGTAGATTGTTTATTCTTTCGGAAGGAGCTAAGAATATAATGCCAGGGATGGATAGGTAGAGAGAGAGGGTCACAGATAAAGTGATACAAAGACATGAGCACTGGTTAGTGCATCATTTGATTAATAAAATATATTATTCACAATCACTATTTGTCTTTAAGGTTGAGGATGCATGGAAGACCACAGAATTCACATGTATTCCTCACCGTGATTCCAAAGATGTCTTTATCCTCGGTGGAACTGATGATATTCAGGTAATAAAAAATCTTATTAGGAAACTTTATTACTGTTAAGTTTGTTTAAAAAAAAAAAAAGGAAATTGTAGGTCTTCATTATCAGTGCAGAGCTCTATTCCAATTTCTTTGCACAGAAACTGATAATCACCTAACCATCACAGTTTTCTGCTGACAGGATCTGAAAGGTCAAGCCTCAGAAATTTTTAAGAAGGACAGCCCCAGACAAAAAGGCAAAATACATGGAATTTGGTGTGTTACAAAAACAATTCTTCATGTTATGCTATATTTTCATATTAAAAACTCAGAATAGGCGGTATTTGCCACACTCTGGCCCTCAATACGAGTTAAGTGCTAAATTCTGATCTCTGAATTTGGAGTTTTACAACCAATTCCACATGTTATGCCCCATTTTTCTTTTAGAAACTCAGAATGGGAAGTATTTACCACATGTGGTAAATACCTCACCTTGTGGTAATGGTATTTACCATGTGTGGTGAATACCCCACCCTATTCTGACAAACTCATAATGAGGGCCCTAGTAAATACTTCACCTTAGCGTAATGGTTTTTACTGAATGGGGTAGATACCACACCTGGTTCCTTCCAACTTGTAATGCGGGCTTAAATTGTGTTAGAGTGCTTTTGTTCATTTTTTCTAGAACGCAAGATTGTTGCTGAAATCAGGCCACCAGCAAGTGGCGAAAACTGTCTAAATTTACTGCAAGTTATGCAGTGGCATAGCAAGGTGGGGAGGTCTGCCCCAGGGAGAACTAGTTTTGGGGGCAGCTGACCCCCCCCCCCCTTCGTTCTTACCTGCGGCCGTGCGATGTGGAAAATGCAGGATTCATTCATCAGCACCCCCCATCCACCCACTATTACGGCCGCCGCGGGGCAGCAAAGGCTGGGACCGCCACGGGTGGCAAAAGGCCTAGCTACGCCACTGAAGTTATGTTTGTCAGATAAAATAGGAACTATGATTTTTGATTTCGAAAATGAAAGTGTTTGAGAGTGCTATATTGACTTAAATAGAAAAACTGAATATATCACTCTTTTAGGTAAGAATATCTCAGGATGGGGGGGTTTGACTAGAGAGAAATTTGAATTTCCTAGATCAATAAAGTTAGTTATGAACAATGACAAATTTGTGAGACTATCACTCCTATGTTCACTTGTAAATTTAAAAAACTGAACTGTGGAAAGTTTGCTTAGTTGTCTCTTAGTCTGTCAAATCTACCTGACCCAGGGGGCAATTTAGAGTGTGGCAGACAAGGTTAACCGGTGCAAAGGCAACAGAATGCCCTGTCTGCCAAACCCTCAGTCTGCTCACCTCCTTTAGAGACTGGCGGAATTTAAGTTTTCCGTTGACGGAGTTCTGTTTGACTCTGTCGATGAAAAACGTCCTCCAACGGCCCAACGGATTAGGAACCATTACAGGAAGGACATTACACTGCTTCTCTTATTCAGGGAGGATGATGTAATGTCTGTTTTTTTCCTGTCCATCACCACAAGGACAAACCTGGCAATAAAGGACAGAAATTTAAAAAAATGACCCACACACTTTGAGAGAAAACTCCCAGGTTGGATGTCATTAGTTTTTTTCTTTTTCTGAAACAAGTCACCTCTTTGGATTTGTTTCTGAAGAAGAAAAAAAAATGAAAGTTAGATGAATGACCATCAAAACTGACGGTGCCTGTCTGCCAAACTTTTTGTACATGGAAAGGAACCTCCATGACGTTAGTTCCTTTCAATGTGTAGAGATGGCCACTGGCCCAACAGTCATCTCTAAATTTGACGGACGCAAGTCTATCAGGATGATGGAGGTAATGTCCTCTGCCACCCTGACAGATGGAGTATGGTCAGTCAAGCACTAAATCAGGCCCATAGGTAGTGAGTGCAATTGTTCCTTGATTCACTTATCCCAGAAGGAGCAGGATGGATTTCAGCAACATATCGACACTGTGCTAATGGTGGCTTAAAATACATTACAAAAATATGTTCATAACTTTTGGTAGATAATGGAATTACCAAATATGTTTCTCACAGCTGTCTTAGAGAGCTTTCAAGCAATAGCACACTGAGCAGGTCTCTTGTCAGAAGGTAACATGTGTTTAATGTAAATCCTTTGCCCAGTTCATTGCCTAACATGAACGATTTGCACTTACATTAGGCCTCATACTCCCATCTCCCCGAGTGCAGTGTATCTTTAAGGTTTTGCTGCTTGTAACTCTTATGATTGTGGTGCTGATTCTTTCCTTTTCTTAAGTTCACCCATAACCTCAAAGTCATTTATAATATAATAAAGTGCTCAGCACTGAACGATAAACCTGTCTTTGCCTCTTCCTTTTTTCAAAGCAAAATGGTTCTAGCATTCTTGCAAGGCCGTTGTTTTCATACTGTTATGAAACTGGTCAAATAGAAGCAATCGAAAATTATAGATCCATTTCTCTTCTACCTGGTGTCAGTAAAATGTTAGAGAAAGTGATCAATAGGCACATCTTTGGTCATTTGGAAACCAATAACATTCTTCACCTACTCAGACTGGTTTCCGCGGGGGCTGTAGTACAGAAACTTCACTACTGAGGTCCACAGAGGATCTGAAAATGGCGATGAACCAGGGCGGATCAGTGGCACTGATCCTCCTGGACCTGAGTGCCGCTTTTGATACTGTCTCCTACCATACCCTTCTTCGCCGACTAGAAGAAGTTGGTATTACAGGGAAGGCTCTGAAGTGGCTGGCCTCATTTTTGGATAAGCGCAGTTTCCAAGGTTAGCAAGGGGTCGTTCCTCTTATCCAGCCATCAGCTGTATTGTGGTGTCCCGCAGGGCACGTCTTTAAGCCCTTCGCTTATTAATATCTATGTCCGCTCTCTATCAGACATCATATATTCCTCCAGTTTCAAGATGGTATCTTTCGCAGACGATACCCAGTTGATTGTTATGCTGTGACCAGATATGGACTCTGTTTCCACGAGACTTAAAAGCTTAAAAGTGTCTGAGTGGATGGCAGTAAGCTGTCTGAAATTGAACAGTGGAAAAACCGAGGGTCTGATCTTGGTAAACAACCCAACTCTCTGGGATGAGATCATTTGGCCATCTCCCCTAAGAGAGCGCCCATCTCCCATGCCAGAAGTAAAGAGCCTTGAGATGTTCCTTGCCAGCCAATTAACCATAGCCTCCCAATCAAAAACATTGTCTGGCAGCTGTTTCGGCCTTTTAAGAGCCATGAGAAAGGTCCTGAAATGGCTCCCAGTAGAATCATGCAGAATCATGATTCAAGGTCTAATTTTATCCCGCTTTGATTATGGCAACTCGCTGTACTTAGGCAGCCCAAGATCATTACTAAAAAAACTCCAGATTTTTCAAAACGCTGCCGCCTAGCTACTGTTAGGTATTCAGTAAACAAGAAATACGACACCAATTTATGAAAATAACACATACTTTTAAATAAATTTAGATACCAAGATCTTCTGAATCTGGAAAATACTTTTCGAGATTTGAATTTTTACAGTTTTCAAAAATGGACACTGCATTTTCTGGATTAGTAATGTTACCCTGTGGAGGAAAAACATGTATTGCTTTCGGGTACTTAACAGCGACTTACAGGACTGTACTTCTGGACTTAAGGTGAGTATGGGGCTAGGTCCAAGGCCACACCAACAGTCCACCTCGGGAGGCTCTGGGGCACCTGGGTGCAGAAGGAGAATGGTCTGGTCAGAAAGAGGCTGCAGGCAGGGACTGGGGGACCAGTCCAGAGGAACCCAGAGGGGGGCTCGATCCTTGGGCACATAGGGACATCCTTGGTTCACTTCTCCTCGGGCTGTGTGGCTCGGGTGTAGTGGTGTCTTCTGGCATTGGATTCCGGTGCAAGAGTCTCTCATGGTTGGAGGGGGCCTGCAGAGAGAGGCTGCAGGCTGCGACTGGAAGTTCAATCTGGGCAAACCCAATTGTGGGCTTAGCTCTCGGGCTAAGAGATGTATGGCTAGCTGCAGCGAGCCACAATATATTTAAAAGAGCAGTCAATAAAACAACTAAAATAATATCTTCACTGGAAAACAGAGCAACTCTAAAAAACGTTCCCATGCTTGGTCAATATTAAATAGCTGCAAGTTCCTGAAACCGGAGTAATACCTGGGAGGAGCTCTTAACTGCAGGATAAAAACCAAATACTTGAAATATCATTTTGTGATTTTGCCCTCCAACACGCACAACTTGCCCTGGCTGAGGGCAGAAGTGGAGACAACCTGTCGACTATGTGACCACACGAGCGAAGACCTGGTGCACATCATCTGCCTTTGCAACTCTACTCTAAGCCTACGTCGACTATGACTGCGTCCACTCAGGAAAAAGCTAGGAGTTCGCTCCTGCAAACAAGTCACATTGGCCTGCCTCAACTCGGCAGACCAGAAAATAATTGCCCAGACTGTAAAATACCTCTAATGAGTCAAGGGGGCCATAAACTGGGCAACAGTTACTTAACTGTTGCCAGGTCAGAAATCAAACCATATTCCCTTCATAAACCAGCTTGTGTGCACTGGAACATTTTAACTATATTCATATGTTTTTAATTTCTATCTTAGTTATAATAAACCACACTCTCCTTTTAAAGCACACATTTTAAAACTAACTGATCCTTCTATTTTACATTTGCACTTTGCTCACTGCACTGATCTTCTTCAAATGACAGCTCTTATTTGCATTAGCGCTTTACATTTTGTAATGATTTTAATGAATCTAACATTAAAGATTGACTTGATTTGAAACTCATGGTTTGCACCATGTCATGCAGCCTGTGTGGAATTTGTATGTGGGTCCCTTAAGGTGTCATAAGAAATGCTCTATCCCTTAGGGACCCTCTTTAGTACCCCTGCCCTAGGTATCTGGAATAGCATTTACTAGGGACTTACAGGGATGCTAAAGTCCTTAGCCAATTGTAGCAAGATTCGACTTTACCTTTTTTTAGGGAAGGAACACTGGCACTGAGGCCTAGTTAGCGGGCCTCAGTGCTCTGTCCGAGTCAAAAATCAGCATCTAGTAGCTAAAAAGGGGACAAAAGGTGCGGAGGGGGTAACTGCAACGAAAGCCCAGTTCTCTCGTAGGGGATTTTGTTGTATAGTCATAAGCACTGAATAGTCCCACCCACGTGCCGCGACCCCGGAGCACTTTATCCAATATATCTTCTTAAGTGTAGATGTTCGCCTTTCTTCTGGAAGGCCTGCAGAGTCACTTAAGAAAGTAAATATTATGAAGCCTGTAGGAGGAGGCTACAATGGCCACATTCTTGATTGATAAAAAAAGTTGCCAGGAGAGATGCCTATGCATGTAAATGTATAATGCTTTTGTAAAACAATTCAAATTTCTTCCAGAAACCCTTTTTTAGAAGAGTATAGAAAGGAAGAAGCACAAGACAGTGTTGTCTCATGGGCTGCCATTATAAGTGCTGAAAATAAACATGGTGCCTTTAAGGCCCCCGAGACCTCCAGTATCCCATCATGCTTGGCTAGAGGCAGTTAACTCAGTTTTAATTTTCTGGCACCTGCTGACATGACCTAGGAGCATTGAACTCTGCCTTTCTAAGGCTTTTCTCTTTTTTTTCTAAAACCATTTCACTCTGTTTTTCTACTCTCCCTTCTAACAGGAATTGGGGCATGTTGTCTTTTAAAATGCGATCTTTATTCGATAAGTGCCTATCCTGTTGGAGAAAGAATCCCAAAGCGGACCCTCATAGTGTCTGTATTCTTTGTCTTCCAGGGAGTCATCTTCCTGAAGACTGTCAACACTGCAAAACATTTTCAGGCAAACTCAAATGTGATAGAGAGAAGATTCGCCTCCAGGGCGCTGAAGAACAGTGCAGGAAGCATATACAGTCTGCACATGATCCTAAGGAGTGAGGAGAGGGTCAGTCCTCTACCAGAGCTCCATCTTCAACCTCTTGTGGACAAAAAACATCCAAAACAAGGTCTACAGCCCGAAAACGGCATCATTCTGATAGATACATCTGCCTGTGGATTCCTCACCTTATGAATATCCCCTGCGCCAGCATTCCGCGGAAATTTTTCCTAGCTCTCCACGCCGACGAGGTCGTCACGAAGCCATGGCTCCGCACGCGGCACCGCATGACGTCACTGGAGCCATAAGAGGACCACGTCGGCGTGATGACGTCAGTTCCCTTTTTTCCACGTTGTCGACGCTAACGGTTTTTTCTGGGACTCTCCATACTTTTGACTGGATACTTTGTATTTTGGATTATATCCTTCTCTCTTTTGGCATGTCTGCCCCGAGGAAGTCTGGCTTTAAGCCCTGTAAGGAATGCGGAGGACATATGTTATTACGGACCCGCATGAAGACTGTCTTTGGTGTCTGTCGTCGGACCACGACGTCGAGTGCTGCTCTTCCTGCAGGAAGATGAACCCGAAGGCTCTGAAGGAGCGGGAGGCCAAGCTGTATATGGCTAAGGCAAGAAAAGAAAAAAGGGGTCGGAAAAGGTCGAATTCCAAGTCTTCGACTTCGCATGACTCCAAGAGAAGGCATAAGAAGAAGAAGAGACATGCTTCTCGACGCCGATCGTCAAAGGCTGTGGTTTCGAGATCGCCTTCTCCGACACCTCGACGTCGAGTTAAAGACTTTATCTCTCCTTCTCCATCGGTGCCTCCTCAGGCGACTCCGGTTCATTCCCCGTCATACCAAGGGACCCCGGAGCGTTCTCCGACGTCGAGATTCTCTCCGGCTTCAGAGGAGGTGTCGAATCCGGCTGATACTGGGGTACCTTCAGCTCCTGCGGCTCCGCCTGCGGCTCCAGCGGCCCCGTTTACAGAGGTGCCTCGTATGGATCTCGAGCCGGCACAACTTCCTCAGTTTCCGGCCCCGGGTTCAGATCCGTCGCACTTTCTGAACGCAATGTATGGTGTGTTCTCCAGGGCCTCATACCCCTCTAGTGCACCTTCGGGTCCCATGGGTCCTTTGGCTTTTAATTTGGGTGTGCCTCAGCAGTATCCACAGGCGCCCTTCATGCCAGTGACGTCGTCCTGGCATTTACCGGCTCCGAGGATGTCGACGCCGTATGGGGAATCCCCGGCTCCATCTCGGAAAGCTTCTCGGATTCGATCGGCGCCGGTTACGCCAATGGATCCTTCTTCGACGCCGCTCCCGGAGTCATCGACGCCGCGTGTGGCGCCGTCGACGCCGCAGCCCAAGATGCGCTCGAGGAGAGAGGCGCAGAGGTTGTTGGAAGAGGAGCAGTACCAGGCAGATGAGAGGGAGGAAGGAGAACTGTATGACACAGAGGATGTGTTTGAGGACTTGTGTGAGGCAAGTGGACTTGACGTTTCACCTGAGTGGGACTTTGTTTCTCAGAAGGCTTCCCCCTCGAAAGAGGTTGCTCCGTACCATTGTGTGATCAGGAAGGCTGCGGAACTTTTGGATTTGCAGCTTCCTATGGCTGAGTATAAGCCTAATCTTCTTACAGAGGTACTCCACTCTCCATCCTCGGTGGTTGAACCCCTCTTGCCCTTTAATGATGCTCTGACGGAGCCCATACTTGAGGTTTGGCGCAGCCCTCTTTCTGCACCTGCGGTTTCAAGGTCAGTGTCCAGAAGGTACAGGCCTGCTCCTGGAGATCCAGTGTTCCTTTCCTCTCACCCCTCTCCCGAGAGCTTGGTGGTACAGGCTTCGTGTTCGAAGCAGACTACAGGGGCCTTTCCGTAAGCTCCCGCCGACAGAGATTCCAAGAAACTGGAACAGTCTGCGAAAAAGGTCTTTTCTTCAGCTAGCATGGCACTGAAATCTACCAACGCAACTTGTCTCCTGGGTAGATATATTCATGCCTTAATGGACTCTGCCAAACAGCTTCTTCCTAAGTTGTCAGAGGAAGATAGGGGAAATCTGAGCGAGGTGTTAGCGGACTCTCAGGCTGCAGCTCGCCAGGTCATCCAGTCTGGCTTGGACACGGCGGACTCTGTTGCCAGAGTGATGGGTTCGTCCATTGCAACACGAAGATATGCGTGGTTAAGGTCTTCTGGGTTCTCTCCCGATGTGCAAGCTGCCCTTCTCGATCGCCTTTTGATGGGTCTAGACTTTTCGGAGAGAAAGCTGATTCCACCTTACAAAGATTTAAGGACAGTAAGGCCACGGCTAAATCTTTGGGTCTGCAGGGACAATCGAGAGGCTATGGTTTTAAAAGATACAGAGGCTTCGGGAGGTCTTCCTTTCGAAGCTTCAGACAGCCTCAGCAGCAGCAGCAGCAACAACAACAAAACCCCTTGTATAGATCCCATAGGGGTAAAGGCAGAGGTCGCCAACGTGGAGCCGGACGTCATCCTTCCTCCTCCTCTTCCTCTACCTCCCCAACCCCTCCTGGAAATGCGGGGAAGCAGCCCTAGATCCACCATCCCGGATCATGTAGGTCCTGTGGGAGGTCGGCTTACCGATTTTCTACGAGATTGGAAATTGATCACTTCGGACCTTTGGGTTCTAGATCTCGTAGAGAATGGGTACGCCCTTCCCTTCAGGGAATTCCCTCCTCCTTACCCTCCTTGCCAGGGGTTCTGCACGGAGGATCATTTACTTCTCCTTCAAAAGGAGGTTATTGCCCTGTTACAAAAAGGTGCGATAGAGGTGGTTCCAGAGTAGGAAAGGGGTCAGGGATGCTACTCCCGGTATTTCCTGATCCCCAAAAAGGACGGCAGGTTACGTCCGATCCTGGACCTCAGGGTCTTGAATTTTTACCTGAAGCAGGAGAGATTCAAGATGCTGACCCTTGCTCAGGTTCTTCTGGCGCTGCAGCAAGAGGACTGGATGGTGTCGATCGACTTACAGGATGCGTATTTTCACATCCCCATTCTGAAGTCGCACAGGAAGTATCTCCGTTTTACGGTTGGGTCGCAGCACTACCAGTTTGCGGTCCTCCCGTTTGGTCTTACTACTGCACCTCGAGTCTTCACAAAGGTGATGGCAGTGGTGGCAGCTCATCTCAGAAGGTCGGGGATTCCTGTTTTCCCTTATCTGGACGACTGGCTGCTCAAAGCGGAGTCGCCGGAGATGGTGCTCCATCATCTGCGGGTAACATCTCAACTGTTGTTCAACTTGGGTTTTTCAATCAATGTGCCCAAATCTCACCTGGTGCCCTCTCAGCGCAACCTGTTCATAGGGGCGGTACTGGACACTACTGTGTGTCGAGCATTTCCTCCTCCACAAAGAATTCTCGACATTCAGGAGATGATCCCTTTATTCCACAATGGAGCGGTTGTTCCAGTTCTGAAGGTCCTTCGCCTGCTCGGTCTGTTCGCCTCCTGCATTCTGTTGGTCAACCATGCACGCTGGCACATGAGGGCGCTCCAGTGGTGTCTCCGCAGGCAGTGGTATCAGCACAACGGAGATCTCGGGGAGTCAGTCAGGATCTCCAGAGAAGCTGCGGCGGATCTGTCTTGGTGGAGCGTGGAGGGCAATCTGTCTCAAGGAAAGCCCTTTCATCTTCCCCCATCGGTGGCCACAGTGATAACGGATGCCTCTACCCTAGGGTGGGGTGCTCATCTGGGGGATCTGGAGATCAAGGGTCTTTGGTCTCCAGAGGAAAGATTGTCTCATATCAATCTTCTGGAATTGCGGGCGATACGTTTGGCGCTCAAGGCTTTTCTCCCTTCCCTTCGCGGTCAGTCGGTTCAAGTCCTGACGGACAACACTGCCGCGATGTGGTATGTCAACAAGCAGGGAGGAGTGGGGTCGTACTGTCTCTGCAGAGAGGCGTTGCGACTTTGGTCCTGGGCTCAGGACCATCGGATTTGCGTGATGGCAAATCATCTGGCCGGGGTGCTAAACGTGCGTGCGGACAGTCTCAGTCAGCAGTTCTCCGCCGACCACGAGTGGAGGCTTCATCCGGAGGTAGTTCAGCACATCTTCCGGACGTGGGGGACTCCTCAGGTGGACCTGTTTGCTACTCTCGAGAACGCGCACTGCCCGTCATTCTGCAGTCTCCAGTTTCCGGTGCAGGGGGCGTTGGGGGACGCGTTTCAGTTGAGTTGGAGCTCACAACTCCTTTATGCGTTTCCTCCCATACCCTTGATTCCTCGGGTTCTGAGGAAGATTCGCCAAGACCGGGCCCAAGTCATATTGATCGCCCCGGATTGGCCAAGAAGGGTGTGGTACACAGACCTTCTTCACCTCTCGTCGCACCCTCCGCTCCGTCTCCCTCTCAGGGTAGACCTCCTCTCGCAGTCGGAGGGGAAGGTTCTTCACCCCCACCTCCAGAGCATGCACCTTCATGCCTGGAGATTGAACGGGGCAACCTGAATTCTTGTTCTCTCCCGCCTGACGTGGTGGATGTTATTTTATCGGCCAGGCGACACTCCACCAAGTCTATCTACTCCTACAGGTGATCAAAATTTGTTAAGTGGTGCGGAGAGAAGTCTATTGATCCCTTGAAAGCTCATCTTTCTGATGTTCTTTGTTTTTCGCTTCATTTGGCCCAGCAGGGTTCTGCTGTAGCCACTGTTAAAGGATACTTGTCGGCTTTATCGGCATTTCTCTGTCTGCCTGATCAGCCATCTCTTTTTAAGTCTCCAATAGTTTTAAGGTTCATTAAGGGGCTTACTAACATGTTCCCGCCCACTCCTTTTATTATGCCCCAGTGGGATTTGAATTTAGTGTTAACTTTTTTAATGGGTTCCACGTTTGAACCTATGCATAGCTGTCCTTTAAGACTGCTGACTTTCAAAATGGTCTTTCTTGTGGCTATCACTTCGGCTAGGAGGGTGAGTGAGCTTCAAGCTTTGAGTTCAAAGCCTCCGTTTTTGACCATACATGCTGAACGGATGGTACTCCGGACCAGGGCTGCTTTTCTGCCTAAGGTTGTAACTCCCTTCCATCTAGGGCAGTCCATTACCCTTCCTACTTTCTATCCTCCCCCTCACCCTTCCAAGGAGGAGGAAAGGCTGCACCGTTTGGACCCTAAGAGGGCGATTAGTTTCTATCTTGATAGAGCAAAGGACTTCCGTCAGGATGATCAGCTCTTTGTGGGCTATGTTGGACGCATGAAGGGCAAGGCGGTGCACAAGCGCACTTTATCCAGGTGGATCATCTTGTGCATCAAGATCTGCTACGCTCTGGCTGGTAAGGAGCCTCCTGTAGGCATTAGAGCTCACTCTACCAGGGCTAAATCATCTACGTCTGCTTTGTCCAGGGGTGTTCCTGTGTTGGACATCTGTAAGGCGGCAACTTGGGCCTCCCTCCACACTTTCGCGAAGCATTACTGCTTGGACTCCGAAGTGAGGAGGGATGGCCATTTTGCGCGCTCTGTTTTGCAGGACTTTTTGGTATAGAAGGGTGGACACCCTCCTCCGGGAGAGGGACTGCTGTGGGATTCTATTCATAAGGTGAGGAATCCACAGGCAGATGTATCCATCAGAAGAACAAGTTACTTACCTTCGGTAACGCTTTTTCTGGTGGATACAGTATCTGCCTGTGGATTCCTCACTGACCCACCCGCCTCCCCGTTGTCCACCCTTTTATACCTTAAAAGAGGTATTGGTTAATATGGTTGTTTCAAATTGTCATTTTGTATTGCCTCTATTTGCCTTTGTGTAGGCTTATAGGAAATGCTTGCTTTCTTTTGCTTTCCTTTTTTCACTTTACACTGTGTTTATTTGTGTGAATACTGTGTACTATGTATGCATTGTCTCTTGGTCGGTCCGCCCGTTTGCCTCGGTGGCACGGAAAAAATGGGTGGAACTGACGTCATCACGCCGACGTGGTCCTCTTATGGCTCCAGTGACGTCATGCGGTGCCGCGTGCGGAGCCATGGCTTCGTGACGACCTCGTCGGCGTGGAAAGCTAGGAAAAATTTCCGCGGAATGCTGGTGCAGGGGATATTCATAAGGTGAGGAATCCACAGGCAGATACTGTATCCACCAGAAAAAGCGTTACCGAAGGTAAGTAACTTGTTCTTCTTTGCCGATGTTGAGAACGTCTTTGTAGAGTCAAGGTATAGCACTGACCTGTTTGCCGTCAGGAGCTTGCTCGACGTCAACAAAGAGGAGAAGATCGACGTTGAGGCAGGGTAGGTCAACGTCGAAGACTCACCCACCGTCGACACAGACCTGCAGATCGCCATCGAGAAATAGGTCGACGTCGATACAAATAATTCTTTCGATGTCGAGGTGTGGTTCATTGTCGAGGGGACACTGACGTTCGATTTCAAAGAGACACTTGATGTGGATGAGATGTCGCACTGTCATAGGAGGTCGACGTCGAGGAGCAGGTCGACGTCAACAACATGTCAGAGGAAAAGGAGACGCATTTATTCATCACCAGGATATGACTATTCAGGGGTGCACTCTCCTTCACCTGAGGTCTTACCAGTTGCTCCTTCTACACCTCCTCCGCTGCTGCCTCCACAGATTCAAACTCCTCCTCCTTCACCCCATCAGACTCCGCCTCCTCCACAACCTGCACCAGTTCCAGCCGCACCAATACCTCTTTCGCCACGCCCAAGGCCAAGATCACATTCTAGGACGCGCCTTCGCTCTCGCAGCCACCATGCATCGCATCAATCGTGATCTAGGAGACATCATCATCATCGTCACAAGTCACGCAGACCCAGATCACGGTCACGATCTTACCACTGTTCCAGATATTTGTCCTCCATCTCTACAGGACGCTACTCACCTATTCTAACAGACTCTCCACCACCTTAAGTCTCTCCTATAGTTGACATTAATGCTTTCCATGAAGTCTTAGTGAGAGGAGCAGCAAAATTGAACATCCAAATGTCCGTACCTACTCCAACCGCATCAGTGATCTTTGAGATGCTACAACAACGCAGAGCGTCCACACAACTCCATTCTCTAGTGCCAGACCTCTTGGAACCAGCCATGGAACTCCTCCTGACACCCGCTTCAGCTAAGTTGGCTCCACCAAGACTACTAAAAAGGTACAGGCCACCTCAGAAGGAACCATTCTTTCAGTGGTCGGACCCTCCTCCAGACTCAGTGGTAATTTTAGTAGCAAAGAAACACCAAGCTTCTATATCTACCTCCTTAGTTTCACCGGAAAAAAAAGAGCAAGAAGTTGGATTCAGTGGGCCGTAAAACATGTGGTACTGCGGCCACTTCCATGAAAGCAGCTAGTGCAAGTGCTCTTTTAGGTCGCCATGATAGGGCATTATTGGAATCGGTACAGAAGTTCGCTGAGGATCTGCCCAGAGACAAGCGAGAAAATTTTCTGGAGGTAGTTAACAAAGGTTTGATGGTATTGAAGCAGGTTATTAGTGCAGGTGCTAATTCCTCCCTTCTGGCAGTGCATGAATACTGCCATAGTCTGGCCCTCTGTAGGCATGTGTGGCTCCGTATCACATCTCTAAAACCAGAGTCACAGCAGCGTATCATCAATCTGCCTTTCTCTGGGTCTTCTTTATTCGCATGTCACACGGATGATGAAATGACCCGCATGAAAACAGAAATGGACACACTTAAGGCAGTCGCCCTGGAAAGGCCTAGGGAGAATTGATAATCATTCTGCCCATACTAGAGGAGACACTATTCTCAGATGGTTCAAACCCCTTCCTGGTATCAGGGACAACAACAACAGCAGCGTCCCTATACTCAACAGCATAGGCCACCTACAGAAAGAGCCTCCCAGCGATCAGCTCAAGGCAGAAAGCCTACCACAGGCACAAAAACCCTGAACTGTTTCTTCCCCCTCTTCCATTACCCACTCCGGTGGGTGGAAGCATTTCGAATTTCCTGACAGAGCAGCAACAAATAACAAATAACGCCTGAGTACTGAATATCCTTCGCAGTGGATACCGTCTCAAATTCATAAGTCCTCCTTCTACGGTACCACCAAAGCCATTCCATCACTATCTGAAAATGTTACGATCGGAAGTCAACATCTTACTTCAAAAACATGCAGTGGAAGTTGTTCGTCATATAGTGGGGGTACAGGCATTTATTCCCAGTACTTTTTTAAACAAAAAAAGGACAAGAACGAATTCAAACCCATACTCGATCTCAAATACGCCAACAAATGGATTTGTCGGGAATAGTTCAGGATGCTGTCCTTACATCAACTCTATCCCTAACTCGTGCACACAAACCCTCGGGGCGTTTTCTAAGTGTGGAGATGGCGCCTCCCAATTATACGCTATTCTTTGTAAAAACTATCTGTGTGGTGCAGAGGTGAGGGAAACCAGCACCCTAAACCCTCAATCGGGGACCCTAGACGAGGTCCACTGTAGACAAACTGTGATCCTGTGCACACGCTATTTGTTTGGCAAGTTATGGCGTAATTCTACCACCTTAGTAGCATATCATACATATAGATAAAATATAGATTCCTGTAATCAAAACAACTTTGTAGAGTATTCTTTAGTTCTTTATTCAGTAAGATTGCCCAGCCAACACGTGTTTCGTCCCTCCATGCAAAGCATTCCCTCAAATGGTAGTGCTCCCCGAACAATCTGCCTTTTCACCAACAGGTTCCTTCTCAGATCATAGTGACAGATGCATCACTTCAAGGCTGGGGAGTCCACATGGATCATCTACAAATCCAAGGCATGTGGTCCCAAAAGAGATGTTGGATCACATCAACCTCCTCGAACTTCGAGCAGTCCATCTAGCTCTCAAGGCCTTCCAGCCATCATTCAAGTCACATACCCTGCTTGTTCAAACGGCCAATACCACCACAATGTACTACCTCAACAAGCGGGGGGGGCGAGGTCCAGGCCCTTGTCACTGGAAGCCCATCCATATAGAATTGGTTGATCGCCCGAAACCTACAGATCACACCGACTAATCTTCCAGGCAAGCAGAACTGCACAGGCATCTGCCCTCAGCAGAGTTCTGCAAGAAAACCACAAATGAGTCTTGCACGACAATGTCGTTCACTAAGTCTTCGAGCTCTGGGGCACACCCACCATGGATTTGTTCGCCACCGAACAAAACAAGAAATGCCATGACTTCGCCTCAAGGTACTACCAACCAGGCACACTGGGGAATGCCCTATGGATCGACTGGTCCGGCACATTTCTTTACACTTTTCCTCCGATTCCCTATATCCAGGTGATTCTAATCAAGCTCTCCTGCTCCAATGTCAAGATGATACTCTACCGCCAGAGTGACCACCTCAGTGCTGGTTCACGGACCTGCTTCACCGGCCACAGCGTCCACATCTCAGACTCCCATGCAGACCCAACCTTCTGACGAAATTTGGAGGCCAGATAGTACACCCCAATCTCTCCTTCTTGAATTTGGCTGCATGGCTCCTGAGCTGGTACAATACGGACATTTGAACCTGCCACAAAACTGCATGGAAATCCTGAAAGAGGCCAAGCGACCGCCCTCCCGGTCAGCGTATGCCTCAAAGAGGAAGAGGATTTGCATCTGGTGTTCCTCCAAAAGCGCGGCTCCTATAACTTGCCAGGAAGATGTTATTCTTCCATTCTTATTACATCATGCTAAATCTGGCCTCCAATTCTCCTCCATAAAAGTTCACCTGGCAGCTCTTACTGCATACAGGAAATGTCCTACACAAACCTCTTTTTTCAAACTCCCCATCATCAAAGATTTTCTAGAGGGTTTGAGGAAGGTGTTTCCTCCTATTAGGCATCCTTCCCCTCCATGGGTGCTTAATGCAGTCCTTTCCTGCCTTATGCAGGACCCATTTGAGCCCATACACAAGCATCTCCCCAACACCGCTCTTTAAAAACAGCTTTCCTTGCAGCAATTACATCAGCACGAAGTGTAAGCGAGCTTCAAACTTTGCGTTCTCAAGAACCTTACACAGTTTTCCATTCTTCCAAGGTGGTTATGAGAACTCACCCAAATTCTTCCCTAAGGTGGTTTCAGATTTCCATGTTAATCAAACTATTTTATTACCCACATTCTTTCAGAACCCATCCACAAAAGCCGAGAAAACTCTTCATTCTTTAGATGTACGGAAGTGTTAACATTTTATCTCAATAAAACATGCAACATCCGCTGATCAGACAAATATTTATTAATTATGGTCCGGTCCTCACTGGTCTAGCCACTTCTAATCAATCCATTTCAAGATGGATTGTTTCTTGCATCCTGTTATGTTATCAGAAAGCTAATAAAACACTTGATGCCAGACCTAAAGCACATTCCACTAGGGGTAAAGCAGCCACTGCTGCCCTAATGCTTAATATTCCCATTACAGAGATTTGCAAGGCAGATACAAGGAGGTCTGTTCACACTTTTACCAAACATTGCTGCCTTGATTCTGATGCTAGGGCAGAAGCCCAAGGAGGGCAGGCCTCCCTCAAAAATCTATTTGCTTAAAAAGTTAAATTAATTCAATCTCTGTCTTCTCCACCTCTATAAGTAGGGATGGGCTTGCTGTTCTATTCAGTGCTTATGACTATACATGGAAATCCCCTATGAGAGAAGGAATAGTTTCTTACCTGTAACTCCAGTTCTCTCGTAGGGGTATTTCCATTATAAGTCATTAGCAACCCTCCCTCCTCCCCGGTGGAATAGACAGACATACTCATAGATCTTATACATATCATCATTCTTCACCTCAAAAAGACCTGAGGTAACTGCCTCTAACCAAGCGTGATGGGATACTGGAGGTCTCGGGGACCCTAAAGGCACCACGTCTATTTTCAGCTCTAATAATGGCAGCCTATGAGACTACACTGTCTTGTGCTTCTTCATTTCTATACTCTTCTAGAATAGGGTTTGTGAAGACATTTGAATTGTTTTACAAAAGCATTATGTATTTACATGTATAGAAATCTCTCCTTGCAGCCTTTTTTATTTGCAAAATGAAGAATTTGCTCCATTGTAGCCTCCTCCCACAGGCTGCATAATATTTTCTTTCTTGAGTGACTCTGCAGGCTTTACCGAAGAAAGGTGAACATCTACACTTAAGAAGATAAATTGGATAAAGTGCTCTGGGGTTCCCATACGTGGGCGGGACTATTCAGTGCTTCTGACTTGTCATGGAAATACCCCTACGAAATATCTGGTAAAGTAACATAACAACATAACATTTACTGGACGTTTTTAAAGTCACAGTTCTACCCACACTGTCATATGCGCTGGAGTACATTCCCATTGATAAATGTTCTCCCTTGAATTAGTAAATTATCATCTGTAAGCCAAGCAATTCCTGTGCAAGCACTGTGGTTGGAATTTGCGCTAGCTGAGCTTCTTCAACAATGACATGCATCCTCAGGTGAGACTTTAGTCTTCTTAACACACCAAATGCCACTTTAGGAGACTCGTTGAAGCAGGAAACGTTTTGCACTTGTACTATGGATTTTACTTTTAATACCAATCTCAAGTTTGTTTTATCACAATTAGAATGTACAAAAGACTACTTGCAGTCATGGTCTCCTACTCAACTTAAGCTATTTTTGAAAAATGCAATCTCAAGGTTAAGTTTCCTTAATCATAGTTTTTATTGTAGGAGCCTGAAACTATATAAGGCTTTTCCTGATATCCTACTTTTTAAACAGCCTCAAAATATCTATCCCTGTCTCTAGACCACAGCATACAATGTGTAATACTAATGCTCCATCTGGGTATTCTCAATTTGAACTCCTTTACAATGCATTGGTCAAATCTGCAAAAGGTGTACAGTGTATGCGATCTCTGATATGGTGCAGCGCAAGACTGAAAACATTAACTTTTTGCTTGTCCTTATGCTGCTGTTTTTCAAGGAATTATATGTTATATTCATCCTTTGTGTTCGAAATGTAACATAAAAAGTGGTGAACTGATTAACTTAATAGTGTCCCCTCCAAATGAGTCTGTATGTTATAATCTTTTTAATGTTATTACATCTTTTATAACCCTCTTTTAAATGTTTTTAAGATGTAAGGTAATTAGTATTCTATTTTAAAATGTATAATTCTCAGTTGATTGTTTATTCTTGACCTCAGGTCAAGGTCCAAATCAATACATGTATTTAGTTTGGTTTGGTAGGTTTTTTTTCAGTTCTGAGACCCCAATTCTGGAACAGCTTTGCATTCTTTGTTCAAGCAGAAGCATATCTGGTTGCTGTTCGGAAAGCTCCTGGTTTATTTATTGGTCTAATGCTAGGAGGGCTCTTCGATGGCATGATGTTTACTTACACGTTTTTCACACATATTATGCAGAATAAAAATTATTGATGATCTACCTGTGAAGCATTTTGCAGTGTCGGTAAGAAAGTGCCTCTTTTTGCATGGCCACGTCCATTTTTTGGGCTGATGCTGTTGGTTGTTGGACTCTGAGCATTGGGTCCCTGCTAACGGGCCCCAATGTATGTGCATGTGCTCAAACACCTAAAACTTGTCAAATTGGTTATAATCCCTGATTGGCACATTTAACCTACCTATAAGCCCATAATATATGGTTCCCCATGTGCCCAGAGCCTGCGAGTTAAATTTCACTAGTGGACTGCAGCACTTACTGTGTCACCACTAAAACGTCCATGTAAACATGACTCTAGGCGTGCTATAGCAGTCTAGCTGGGCAGTTTTAAAACTGCTTTATTGATCTCACAGCTTTTGGTGCACTGTAGCTTACCTGGAGGTCAGCCAACTGACCTTTGGAGTCCACTTTTCAGTCCTGGGTACAAGTGGGAGCATGTCCATCACCTGGGGGTCTCCTCACAAGGTGCAGTCCTCCTTCTGCCTTCCACAGGTCCATACTTTTTCTGAAGAAAGCACTGGGGGTGCCACATTTATGCCCAGTGCCAGCCTGTGTGTGGGGGAAACTCCTGGCTACTCCTTAACCAATGGGGTAAAAGTTTCCAGGAGTGACTCTACCCACTTTTGCAACACGTTCTCTGTGTTTTGCTGTAAACTATCCCGCAGTGCCTCTCTCTACCTAAACCCAAAATGGCAGAAACTTTCCTCCCCTGTGCAGAGCTCCCTGTGCTCCCCCCAGAGGTGTGGCTATGAGGTGTGGTAAATCTCTCTTGTTGTCACTCAAAACCAATTCTGGGGGCACCTCCTCTCCTACTGCAATTGGTGCCTTGCTGGCTAGCAAGTCGATGAAGGGGTGAACTACATCTGCTTGTGACAGGGTAGGCCTCCTGGATCTAGTTGTCTAGATTCCTAAACCTTTAGAATCTTCACTGCACTAGGTTACAGCAAGTTGTCCCATTTTAACCTGTATTTCCACAGTGCTGCCTCTTCCTTATTTACAGATGTTGTTTATCATGTCCGTGAATGTATCCTTGAATGTATCATGTTTATATATTCTTTTGCAAGGTGTTCGAATAGGCTTAGCGTATCTTACAAAGGCAGACCCATCGCTTCCTGTGCATGTTTCTATCTACTTGTGTCCTGAGCTGAGCCTCAGAAGGAAATAAGGGAACATTGATCCCCAGTTGGGTTACTTTAATCCAACTGCGTCTTGTGTTACCTCATTTGTTGGTTTTTTCAAGGTCATTTTGGATGTTGGAGACATTAAGTTAATCCAAAGGGCCACAAATCATTAGTATGGTACATTGGGCTCTATGGATGGACTGATATTTTTGTGAGACAACATTTTTGCTTAAAATATTCAGTTATACGACCAGCTGTGTTATTGCTTTTAAGGAACAAATAGCTTGTTTCTGTAGAAAGCGAAGGCCATGGACCCAGAGTGCTTGATCTATGATCTACTTTCTCTTTTGGGTCATGCAAAGTGTGATCTACCTACTCCCTTTCATAGCACCTCCTCACACACAAAAATGGATAGCCTTGTAGACCTCTACAATTCAAAACTCAATGACTGCCTTTGCGCCATAAACACATGGATGATGAATAACCACCTAAAGCTCAATATCGCAAAGACAGAGATTATGTCATGCGGACAATGGCAAACCTACCAGTCTACCATCATATGGCCTAAGGAACTTGAAGACCATCCTACAACATCAAGAGAAGTTAGAAACCTAGGAGTGACCAATGATTTAGACCTATCCTTGATACCGCATGCTAACAACATCACAAAGAGTGCCTTCTACACAATGAAAACACTATATCGGAGCTTCCCATACCTTGCATACCAACATGATCTGCAAGCCATTGTCACGCTTGTAATCTCCAAGCTTGACCATGCAAACAACCTATACCTTGGCGCATCTACATCCATTATACACAAAATATAACTCACCCAAAATGCTGCAGGAAGACCTCTTTTCCACGTTCACCCAAAAGAACACATGACTCCAGTACTGCAATCGCTCCACTGGCTTCCTATAGCTAGAAGGGCAATGTCCAAGACACTCTGCATTGTCCATAGAGCCTCCAAAGGAAAAGGACCGCTATCCCTTCGCCACAGGAAACAGCGTCCACTTCAGCCACACAACGCAACCACCATGGACCGACCACCACTGCGTACACTTCACCGTCGACAAACCCAAGGCACCCAAACCAGCCCCACGCCAACCGCGAAGGAACTGGAGCAAGGTCACCGATGAGCAACTCAACTCCACCCTCACCCGAGTCAGCCACACCTGGACATCCGACGCAAACATCGCAGCCAGAGAACTCCACACTTGGATCTCCAGCTGCGCAGACGAACTCGCCCGCTACGCAACCCCAACAAACAGCGCCCCAGGAAAGCTGCCTGGTTCACCACCGCTCTCCAAGAAGCCAGGCGCACCTGCAGACGCCTGGAGAAGAACTGGAGAAACACCAAAACAACCGAAAACTACTCCACCTACAAGGACGCCATGACGAACTACCACAACCAAATCAGAACCACCAAGAGGAACTTCATCCACAACAAAATCCTCACCAACGCCACCAACTCCAAGGAACTCTTCAGTGTCATTCAGGAATTCACCAACCCATGCAACGAAGCCACAGACATCACCCCGTCCCAAGACCTCTGCGACAAGCTTGGAACCTACTTCCACCTCAAGATCAAAACCCTCTACGACAACTTCATCGACCATCCTCCAGACGCCACAGCCGGCCCCCCGCTCTCCAAGGACTCCAGCCAACCCACCATCTCCAACTGGACACCGATCATGACCAAGATACCGCCTCCACCATTAAAGGCATCCACTCGGGGGCCCCCACCGACACCTGCCCTCCTCACATCTACCAGAGAGCCGCGGCCGCCATCGCACCCGAACTGCAACGCACCATCAACACCACCTTCAAAACAGGCACTTTCCCAGATGACTGGAAGCGCGCAGAAGTCAGGCCCCTGCTCAAGAAGCCCACAGCGGACCCCACCGACCTCAAGAACTACTGGCCCATCTCGCTCCTCCCCTTCACGGCCAAAGTTGCAGAGAAAACAGTCAACAGGAAACTGACACGATTCATCGAAGAGAACGCCATCCTCGACCCATCCCAATCCAGATTCCGAAGCAACCACAGCACTGAGACCGCCCTACTCGCCGCCACTGACGACATCCGCACCCTCCTGGACCAAGGCCACTCCGCAGCCCTCATCCTACTCGACCTGTCCGCCGCCTTCGACACCGTCTCCCACCGCACACTAGTCGCCAGATTGCACGACGCCGGCATACAAGGAACAGTCCTGGACTGGATCCGATCATTCCTCACCGGAAGAAGACAGAGAATCAGACTACCACCCTTCCTCTCCGACCCCACGAGAACCACCTGCGGAGTCCCACAGGGGTCATCACTGAGCCCAACCCTCTTCAACATCTACATGGCCCCCCTCGCAGCCATTGTACGACAACACTACCTCAACATCGTATCCTACGCCGACAACACCCAACTCATCCTCTCCCTCACCCGAGACCCCACCACCGCCAAACTCAACTTCCAGAAAGGGATGCAAGACGTCACAGTCTGGATGACAACAGCTGCCTGAAACTCAACGCCGAGAAGACAGAAGTCCTCTTCCTTGGAACCACCCCTTCAGCATGGGACAACACCTGGTGGCCGACCGCCCTCGGAAGCCCACCTACCCCCTCAGACCACGCCAAGAACCTGGGCATCATACTCGACTCATCACTCACCATGAACCGACAGGTCAACGCCGGCACATCCAGCTGCTTCAACACCCTCCGCATACTTCGCAAGACCTTCTAATGGATCCCCCCTGAGTCAAGGAAGACAGTCACTCATCACCAGCAGACTGGACTATGGAAACGCACTCTACGCCGGCATCAACAAGTCCCTACTCCGCAAACTCCAGACGATACAGAACACCGCCGCCAGACTCGTCCTCAGCATCCCCCGGCACTAACACATCAGCCAACACCTACGAAGACGCCACTGGCTCCCCGTGGAGAAAAGAGTCACCTTCAAAATCCTCACTCACGCCTACAAATGCCTACACAACAACGGACCCAAATACCTCAACAACAGAATCAACTTCCACGTACCCAAAAGAAACCTCTGATCTTCCAACCTCGCACTGGCCGAAACCCCGCGCATCCACAGAGCCAGAGCAGGCGGAAGATCCTTCTCTCACATCGCAGCCAAGACCTGGAACGAGCTACCGGCAGACATCAGACTCGCCCCCTCCCTGAACACCTTCAGGAAGTCTCTCAAGACCTGGCTCTTCGGCTAAGCAGACCTGCGGACCCCCGCCCCCCCTCAGCGCCTTGAGACCCTCACAGGTGAGTAGCGCGCTTACAATTCCCCTGATTGGTTGATTGATTGATCCCTACAAGTTAAATTCAAGCAATACAAACAATGACCTCCAGGCTTGCACCACTTATCATACCTTCTTGCCATAAGAAATCTGTAGGAGCCACTGCTTTCTCAGTACAAGCTGTCAAGCTCTCGAACATACTACTAGCCAGCATTAGAAGCACCCAGAAACATAAACACTTTTGAAGACAGTTGAAAACAACTAAACCAGAAAATGACTTTCATTATGCAGGTAAGCGAAAAAGGGCAGATCTATGGTCGCTGTGGAATTATATAGTTATGCACTTCCTTATATACCAGTTATGGCCCACAATATTACAAAAATATTACTAAAATAATAATACTCAGTGGTCAGCAACAAATTGTAACTTATAGCTATTAAAATCACTTATGATATATCTCCTAAGAGGGTTGGCCATCACCAACACTGTACAGCCAAACATCACCAAATACACAGGCATAGTATAACTGAAGTGAGCTTTCACACATTACTGGACAATTTTGGAGAACTTTAATATATTCCATTCACTGCAGGTCCCAACTATTTATACAATCTAACTGCTTCTTTACATTTCACATAGACACTCAGATATGGGGTGATAATAAAAATGGCCATCGCAATAGATCTCGCCACTTCTCTCTCCCTCCTACCATGCCAGCTCAGGGCCACAGCTATCCACAAAATCTCAAATTGGATAACTCAGTGCAGTAACCAGTTAAGCATACTTTATCATATTTCATATGAAACATCATAAATGGACCTGCAGACCTGTTCAAAGTTTCCAGCTTGATGAAAACCATAAAACAACGCATATGTCTCTTACACATCCAGCACACTGCTATGTGCTATGTCCCATAACATGATAACCGCACCTTGGTGGTCATCGGGCACAACATGGAAACACTTCCCAGATTGGATCAAAATAAAAACAACATCCTTTCAACCCCAAAACCTACATGATGTAGCATGCTACTCATGTAGGCAAGCACCTCAGTGCCCCACTTAGGGGTAGAAAGCACTATATAAATGCTGCAATACAATACAGTACAATACCACCATTTACCTGTAGGTAATGTCCAAGGTTTGCATTTGATCCATCTAGTTACTGAACTGGGTCTAGACTTTGCTGTTGGCTTCTGCCTGATACCCTGAGAGGCTCTCAGTGCCTCCCCCAGAGGTCAATGGAACCTTTGAAGTGTACTCTGGAGGTTGTTTGGACACCAGAAGAAAGTTTGGAAACTTTTGAAAACGTTTCCTCCAGATCTTCAGCGGTACCTACCAGCAAAAGTATATGATCAGAATTTCCACAGCATCGGATTAGATTTGAGCTTTGTCGCACAGGGAGATCTCCGCACATCCGAAAATACAACTAAGTCCCATTCTGAGTTGGGGCTTAGAAGGTTTTCAGCAAGAAACCTCAAAAGCTCCAGAGAGCCAGCGGAATTAACCTGCTTCATGTTTCCAGACTTCAGTTCCACAGCGGCATCTTCAGTTTCAGCAGCATCCTACACAGATAATAATTTTTCTTCCCAAACAGCATAGTAGTAAGAAAAATGTATGTTTATTATGCCAGTAGTCTAAAAAAACAACAAACATACATTAAAGCAATGTTACGATTTCCTAAGGACCCTGTAAAATACATACAAGGGAAATACAAGATCTTCCTATGTCAGAACAGCCTTTAAAAATCTTACCACTGCACAAGCTACATCAAAGAATTGTATCACGTCTTGACCTTATCCCACGTTTCACAAAAAACGGTTTTGAAACTGAGCGCCTGGTAGAAATAAAATATATACAAACAATATATGTACATTAAAACTGCATACCCTTAAACCACATCTGCACTCCCTGTCTACATCTAAAAAAATCATTTACAATGTGCCTACATGAATGAAAAATGTTTCAATCAATTCGATATTTTAATGAAACCATTTGCGTTTAAGTAATGAGTAGCTCTGGAAGATACTGCTACACAGTGTTATCATGCCAGGATTCACACAAATAAAGTGTAGAGCTATCCAGAGCCAAACATCTAAGCCCTGGACTCCCTTAAACAAATTTCATTTAGTTCCTTCTTCGATAGAAAAGGGAGATCCTTAACCTTAAAATCAATAATATTAAAATTGTTGGCAGTCCTAGTGAGCTGTATCCTTACTTGTTTGCTCATTGTAATTTACTATAACAAATTTCCTTAGTGCAGAAAGTTGATAATTTCATCCTGGGAGCGGATAGCTGCCTATTCTAGAAACACAAGCTGAAATTTATAGGTATGAATGTCCAATGTTCATGGTGGTTTCCACTTTTCTCAAAAAGTGACAAGGTCCCATTCTGCGTGGTAATTTGGAAAAAAAATATATATTTTTTTCTTTTAAAAAAAAGTCCCTTTCTAAAGTGAGACTTAGAAACTTTAGCAAACTTTGACTTCAAGATTTACAAAGGGACCACTCCACTTATCTAAAATATCCAGGCTCCATTGCAGTTGGCCTATAATTGCAACTTGGTCTCAGTCTACCCTAAACATTGACTTACACTGGGCACTTATTTTTCTTCCCACTTTTTGGCCCTGATTTTATCAAAATATCTCCGGATCACCTTATTGGATTTTTGTCGTTTTGGTCTTATTTTCAATGTAAAATTGTGCTCTTTATTATACAATTGGTTGTAGAGTTTTATTTTGTTTTGTATGACTTTTTCTGTTTATGCGCTGTTAAATACTTTACGCATTATATTTTATTTAAGCCTAACTGCTGTGTGTCACCTTACCAGGGAATGAGTAGCAGTTTATTTTATTTAATTTGTGTGGCATCTAGCAGGTGATGGCCTTATTCTGTGCGTGAACACTTGTTCACCCCAAATAATAGCCCACCTACCTTCAATTGGCATTGTCCATATTGATTGTAAAAGCAGCGATCTAAATGTACTGCGGTGTTTTGACCGCGCTGTTAAGGTCGTTTCCCATTGATTACTCTCCCTTTTAGTTTCCCTGCACTGTTTTCATATAAGACAAGATACATACTACAACTGTTAATACATGTCTCTTGCAATCACTGGCTTATGACATAATCCATATTGCAATTCAATTTCCTCTGTAGAAGCTGCATGGCTTCGAAGAATGCTTCATTCCTATTAGAACATGAGAACAAGTTTCGAGTTCACTGAAGACAATGTTAAAGTGAAGGGCGTATATTAGCATTCAAAGACCTTTTGCTCCAATATTATGTTTGTGGGCATTTTCAAAGATTTTCACTTTGATCTGGATCCTGGTCCATATGTCTTTTCTGGTTCCATCTGACATACTCTGAAAAAAAATGCTTCACCCTGTTCAATGTAGGACATAATGAACTCAGTGAGCAGAATATACTAATAGCACTATAGCCCTTCTGCCTTGGGCTGCACTAGTCATTTAAGGCCCCCTCATTAAAGGCTGAGATCTTCAGCTCTGGGGGCATGTATTTAGCAATGGCTATATAGTGCCCAGTGCTTAATTTTATAAAATAAAAGTGCTGGTGCCCTAAGTGTTTCTCAAAAGCCTGAAGTCAGTCCTGATGAATGTTTGGGATTACTGAATACCAAGGCTGCTTCGTTTTGATTCTACATCATGCGTTCTTTCTTCCCCAACAATGCACAACCTGTCCCTCTATTTTACCCTTGCAGGTTCTTTTTCATCCTTGCTTTCTTTGTCAGTTTTTCTATCTTTCTCTTCCATCTTTCCGCCTTTTGAGTCAAAGTCTAATGAGGGGAAATAAGTGCCGATCCCTAAAAATAGGTGCTGATGAACACTACCTGATGCCATTGGCTCCAATGAATTACTGAGCTTGTCATAGGGATATTGGGCCAGATGTACAAATGCATTTTCTGGTAGCAAACCCTGTAATTCAGTAAATCACAAGGGTTGCCACAAGAAAGTGTGTTTTTGGAATGTACTAAATCCATTTAACGATTTAGTAACATGTTACCGAATTGCTAAATGGGTTTAGGAAACTGTTAATAATCTCTATTTGTAAGAAGCGTTTAAGGCGTCTCTTTCAAATAGAGAATCTTTATGGTATGTGTTAATATTTTGTGTCCGAAACCCAGTTGGAAAACATGATATTTTACCTTCAACTGAAAGGTAGTGGTAACCTGTTCGCAAACAGGAAGGGGTCCCCGAGGGATCCCTTCCCCTTTGTGAACGGTCACAACAACATTTTTTGGAGTAGGCAGTGCTCCATGGGATCACTGCCTACTCTTAAAAAATAGTTTTAATTGACCTATTAGTTGATACGCTGGTTTGCAAAATAGCATAGGATTTGTAAAAAGTCAACGTGCAAATTGCAACCACTTTGCACTGCTCCTATCTTAGTGCTTCTGGTCCATAGTACTGCATTATATCTTGTCACTGTTTCTAAAAGTTTTTCATCATATATACTTACAGTGCCGTGTGTTTTACATTACATTATCTGATAGAGACGTCTAGCCGCAGATTCCTTACTTTAGAATCCTCCCCAGGTGCAAAACTGGAAAAGGACATTTTTCCAAAGCAGGTCTTGGTGCCGGCAGAAGGCGTTGCGCCCACTCCATATTGACGTCGTCCACTGGATGTGACGTCAACGGAGTCAATGTAACCGCCTCGCCGACGTCAATTCCTTCTTTTCCACACTTGCAATGGAGATCCGGAGCGGTTAAGGGCCCTTATTTCAGGCCCATCTCGACGTCTTGTCGAGAGAACAGTGTGATTTTTCAAGCGATATCGTCTGGGTTTAAACCCTGTGGATCTTGTGTTAGACAAATGTTGATCATGGATCTGCATACTGTCTGTTTGTGGTGCCTCAGGAAACATTACGACTACGAGGACTGCGGTTACTGCCAGTGGCATCGGCTGAAGGCATTGAAAGAGCACCGCATAAAAACTCCTGGTGGCACGCTTTTCTGAAAAACCACAACATCGTCATTCTTCACCGAAGTCTAAGGACCGGTCGAGGAGTCGTTCAGGTGAGGAATCGCCTCCGTCGATTTCAGAGAAGGCTCTGAGAACCTAAAGGTCAAAATGTAAGTCTGACACTGTATCCCAACCGACGGTTGAGGAGTGTTTACAGGAGTCGACCCCATGCCTCCCTAAAAATTCTGGAGCCGGGGTGACTCTAGCCCAAATGAGGGAATATTATTTTTCCCTGCAAAAGGTTTTTGGGCATCAGTCTCCCTCTGGTGCACTCTCAGGCCCCAAAGAGTTAGGAGGTAACCTGCCTGGATCCTCACAGGCTGGCTCGTCTTTGATGACAGTTGGGCCCTCTACTCCACTATCGGATTCGAGACAGCGCCGGTGCACAGCCCTTCGGGGTTCACACCTTCAGCGTCCATTCAGCCTTTGAAGTCAGCGGTGCTGGTCGGAGTCGACCCCGGGGCTTTGGAGTCTACTCAGCCAGTGACGTTGGCGGCGCTGATGGTCGACGTTCCCATTCCTATGTCTGACGCGACTACGCAGTGGCGGACTGCGCCCGGTGCAGCTCAGACAACTCTGTTTTCTTTGGATGACTCTCTGTAGGAAAGTAAGATATGCTTTCATGGTCACCCCCACTTTTTGCTGGTGTCATTATGTTTTTCTGACTAGTCTGACTGGGATCCTGCTAATCAGGACCCCAGTCTCTGTGCTTCTTTCCTAAATTGGACATGGTGAGTACTTAGATACACTCCAGATTGGCTACTGCGGTACCATTGTAAGTCCCTAGTATATGGTACTATGGTACCCAGGGCATCGGTAAACCAGAGGTCTTCCATGGGCTGAAGCATGTTTTATGCCACCCATGAAAGACCACTCAAATTGTGACTCCGGGCCTGCCATTGCAGCCTGTGAAAGCTGGTGCTAGTGCTGGTGAAGCTAGCACCACTTACGAAAGATATAGGTTCCCCTATATCTGAGGTCAGTACACTTAAAACCTATAAGTCACCCCTAAGGCAGGCCTTTTAATCCTGAAGGCAGGGTGCTGGGTCCTAAGTGTGAGGGTGCCCCTGCATGAGCGGGGCACCCCTACAACCTTCGGAGTCAATTCTCCCGGGTTGTAAGGGTGTCTGCCATTATGACATATAGAGTGGGAATGCGTCATTACGCGATGACCATCTCTAAACTGGCTGTAACGAACCCTGTCATGTTTGGTATCAAACATGTTGGAATCATACACCCACACCGTAAATGGTGTGGGAGGTGTTCATACCCCCACACCGTAAACAATGTAGGAGGTATGATTCCATGCACTGTAAAGCTTCTCCGGACAGCAAGCTAGGGCTGCTGCCAACCAGAGACATGTTTCTGCCCTCCTGCTGCTGAGCCAAGCTTGAGCAGGGGAAGGCAGAACAAAAGATATCCTGTCACAGGGAGGTGTGACCACCTCCCAGACAGGGTTTAGTGTATTGGGGCAGGGTGGGGGCGCTTGCCAGCCCCACGGAGACTGCTTGAAGGGCACATTTGGTTCCCCTGTATACTCAATCAATCAATCAATCATGTCACTTATAAAGCGCACTACATACCCGCGAGGGTCTCAAGGCGCTGGGGGAAGAGGGGGGTGGTGTTGCTACTGATCGAAGAGCCAGGTCTTGAGGAGTCTTCTGAAGGCCAGTAGGTCTTGGGTCTGTCGGAGGTTGGTGGGGAGGGTGTTCCAGGTCTTGGCGGCGAGGTGGGAGAAGGATCTGCCGCCGGCGGTCGTTTTCCGGATGCGGAGGACTGTGGCGAGGGCGAGGCTGGTCGAGCGGAGCTGGCGGGTGGGGGTGTAGAAGCTGAGTCGCCTGTTGAGGTAGGCTGGTCCGGAGTTGTGGAGTGCTTTGTGTGCGTGGGTGAGGAGCTTGAAGGTTATCCTCTTGTTGACAGGGAGCCAGTGCAGGTCTCTCAGGTGGGGTGTGATGTGGCTGCGTCGGGGGATGTCGAGGATAAGACGTGCAGAGGCGTTCTGGATGTGTTGCAGCCGACTCAGGAGCTTAGCCGTCGTTCCTGCGTAGAGGGCGTTTCCGTAGTCCAGCCTGCTGGTACGAGGGCCTGGGTGACTGTTTTTCTTGTTTCGGTGGGGATCCACTTGAAGATCCTGCGGAGCATTCGGAGGATGTTGAAGCAGGATGAGGAAACGGCGTTGACCTGCTTAGTCATGGAGAGGGTGGGGTCGAGGATGACCCCTAGGTTGCGTACGTGGTCGGTGGGTGGCGGGGCTGTTCCCAGTGATGTTGGCCACCAGGAGTCGTCCCAGGCTGAAGGGTTGGAACCAAGGATGAGGACCTCCGTCTTGTCCGAGTTCAGCTTCAGGCGGCTGGTCCTCATCCATTCGGCGACGGCCTTCATTCCTTCGTGGAGGTGGGCTTTGGCGGTGTGAGGGTCTTTGGTGAGGGAGAGGATCAGCTGGGTGTCGTCGGCGTAGGAGATGATGTTGAGGTTGTGCTGTCGGGCGACGTGGGCGAGGGGTGCCATGTAGATGTTGAACAGCGTTGGGCTGAGGGAGGAGCCTTGGGGTACGCCGCAGATGATCTTGGTGGCCTTGGATCGGAAGGGGGCGAGGCGGACGCTTTGTGTTCTGCCGGAAAGGAAGGATGTGGTCCAGTCCAGGGCCTTCTCTTGGATCCCGGCGTCGTGAAGGCGTGTTCGTAGTGTGTGGTGGCAGACCGTGTCGAAGGCGGCTGATAGGTCCAGGAGGATGAGGGCTGCTGTTTCTCCGTTGTCTAGCAGGGTCCTGATGTCATCGGTGGCGGCGATGAGGGCGGTTTCGGTGCTGTGGTTGCTGCGGAAGCCGGACTGGGAAGGGTCCAGGATGTTGTTCTCCTCGAGGTAGCGGGTCAGTTGTTTGTTGACGATTTTCTCGGTGACCTTCGCGGGGAACGGGAGCAGAGAGATGGGTCGGAAGTTCTTGAGGTCCTTGGGGTCTGCCTTGGGTTTCTTGAGTAAGGCGGTGATCTCGGCGTGCTTCCAGCTTTCCGGGAAGGTTGCTGTCTCGAAGGAGATGTTGATTATTTTCCGGAGATGGGGCGCGATGGCTGTACAGGCTTTGTTGAAGATGTGGTGAGGGCACGGGTCTAGCGGTGAACCGGAGTGGATGGTGTTCATGATCTCGCTGGTGTCCTCGTCGTTGATGTTGGTCCAGGAGAGCAGGCGGTTGGTGGTTGTGGGGGCAGTGGTCTCGGTGGTTGCCGGGGCGGTCGTGGTGTTGAAGCTGTCGTGGATGTCGGCGATTTTGCGGTGGAAGAAGGTGGCCAGTGAGTCGCACAGGTCTCGCGACGGCTGGATGTCGTTGGTGTTGGAGCTGGGGTTGGAGAGTTCCTTCACGATGTTGAAGAGCTCTTTGCTGTTGTGTGCGTTGTTGTCTAGGCGGTCTTTGAGTGAGGCCCTTTTGGCGGATCTGATGAGGTGATGGTGACTGCGGGTGGCGCTCTTGTGGGCGGCGTAGCTGTCCGCTGTCCGTTCGTGGAGCCAGATCTTCTCCAGTTTTCGGCATGTTCGTTTGGAGGCCTGGAGGTCTTCGGTGAACCAGGTGGTTTTCTTGCTGGTGTGGCTGTTGGGCGGATTCTTGAGCGGGGCGAGGGTGTTGGCGCAGTCGTCGATCCACTGTCTGAGGTTGCGGGCGGCGGTGTCGGGGTCGGAGGGTTCGGCGGGTGGGCTCAGGGCGAGGGTTGTGGTTAGCTGGTCTTCCGTGACTCTGCTCCAGCAGCGGCGAGGCATTTGTTCGGTGCGGTGGTGCGTGGTGGGCTTCCTGTAGATGAAGTGGATGCAGTGGTGGTCAGTCCAGTGGGGTTCGGAGGTGTGGTTGAAGGAGACGTGTGGGCTTGCGGAAAAGATGGAGTCGAGCGTGTGGCCGGCGGCGTGGGTGGGTGTAGTCACGAGCTGTCTGAGTCCGAGGGTGGCGAGGTTGTCGATCAGGGTGGTGGAGTTGGTGTCCTTGTTGTTCTCGAGGTGGAAGTTCAGGTCCCCGAGGAGGATGTAGTCCGTGGAGGCGATGGCGTGTGTGCTGACGAAGTCAGCAATGGAATCGCTGAACTGTGGTCGGGGTCCGTGGGGTCTGTAGATGAGGGTTCCTCTGAGGGTGGTGTTGGGATCGGTGTGGATCTGGAAGTGCATGTGTTCGGCGGTGCTGAGGGTGTCGTCGGTGTTGGTTGAGACTCTGAGGGTGTTCCGGTGGACGATGGCGATGCCTCCTCCGACTCCGTTGGTGCGGTCCCTGCGGGTGATCTTGTATCCGTCCGGGATGGCAATGGCGATGTCGGGGGCTGAAGCGGGATTCAGCCAGGTCTCCGTCAGGAATGCGACGTCTGGGGAGGTTGAGTCGAGAAGGTCCCAGAGTTCGATGGCGTGTTTGCGGGCAGAGCGGGTGTTGAGGAGGATGCATCTGAGGTAGTTGGGTTCTTTCCTGGGCGGTGGTTTGGCGGGGCGGGTGCTGGCGAAGCTGCAGTTCCGGCAGGTGAAGGGCCCTTGGGTGCGCTTCGGGTGGCCTGGTAGCAGGCGTGATCTTTTCCGGGGTTGAGTGCGTGGAGGGTGCTGGCGTCGTATCGGCGTCTGTTGATGTGGCGGGCGTGGGGGATGCCCGGACCAGGGGTCTGGCGCCGGGCGCGGTCACGGCGCGGACGGGCGCAGACGGGCTTGCCTTAGGCGCGCCTTCGGCGCGCCAGCGGCGCGCCCGCTGCGCAGCGGCCGCCATAAATGGGGAGGTGGGAGGGAGGAGCAGGGAATGGGGCAGCGAATGGGCAGTGAGGGGGCGGGGCCGCAGGGCGCAGCGGCGGGAAACAGGCACAGAAGGGAAAACGAGCACAATCAGGGCATCAAGGGGGCACAGAAAGGAAAAAACTAGCACAATGAGGGGCAGCAAGGGGGCACAGAAAGGAAAAACGAGCACAATCAGGGGCAGCAAGGGGGCACAGAAAGGAAAAAACGAGCACAATCAGGGGCAGCAAGGGGGCACAGAAAGGAAAAACGAGCACAATCAGGGGCAGCAAGGGTGCACAGAAAGGAAAACGAGCACAATCAGGGGCAGCAAGGGGGGCACAGAAAGGAAAAACGAGCACAATCAGGGGCAGCAAGGGGGGCACAGAAAGGAAAAAACGAGCACAATCAGGGGCAGCAAGGGGGCACAGAAAGGAAAAACGAGCACAATCAGGGGCAGCAAGGGGGGCACAGAAAGGAAAAACGAGCACAATCAGGGGCAGCAAGGGGGGCACAGAAAGGAAAAACGAGCACAATCAGGGGCAGCAAGGGGGCACAGAAAGGAAAAACGAGCACAATCAGGGGCAGCAAGGGGGGCACAGAAGGAAAAAACGAGCACAATCAGGGGCAGCAAGGGGGCACAGAAAGGAAAAACGAGCACAATCAGGGGCAGCAAGGGGGCACAGAAAGGAAAAAACGAGCACAATCAAGGGCAGCAAGGGGGGCACAGAAAGGAAAAAAAACGAGCACAATCAGGGGCAGCAAGGGGGGCACAGAAAGGAAAAAACGAGCACAATCAGGGGCAGCAAGGGGGCACAGAAAGGAAAAACGAGCACAATCAGGGGCAGCAGCAGGGCACACAGACGGAGCTGTGTGGTGGGGGAGCGACCTACCAGTCAAGGTCAGGGGTCGCTCTCTTCACCACGCAGCGGCCGCCATAAATGGGGAGGTGGGAGGGAGGAGCAGGGAATGGGGCAGCGAATGGGCAGTGAGGGGGCGGGGCCGCAGGGCGCAGCGGCGGGAAACAGGCACAGAAGGGAAAACGAGCACAATCAGGGCATCAAGGGGGCACAGAAAGGAAAAAACTAGCACAATGAGGGACAGCAAGGGGGCACAGAAAGGAAAAACGAGCACAATCAGGGGCAGCAAGGGGGGCACAGAAAGGAAAAAACGAGCACAATCAGGGGCAGCAAGGGGGCACAGAAAGGAAAAACGAGCACAATCAGGGGCAGCAAGGGGGCACAGAAAGGAAAAACGAGCACAATCAGGGGCAGCAAGGGGGCACAGAAAGGAAAAAAACGAGCACAATCAGGGGCAGCAAGGGGGCACAGAAAGGAAAAACGAGCACAATCAGGGGCAGCAAGGGGGCACAGAAAGGAAAAACGAGCACAATCAGGGGCAGCAGCAGGGCACACAGACGGAGCTGTGTGGTGGGGGAGCGACCTACCAGTCAAGGTCAGGGCTCCAGTTAAAACCAGTTCAGGGAGCTGTTGGCTCCCGCTCTGGCGCGAAACTGGACAAAGGACAGGGGAGTATCCTCCCCACTGTCCAGCCCCACCTCTGGGAGGGACCCCTGAATCGTCCCAACCCTTTCCTAAGGGCTTACCTGTGGGTGGGTCCCTAGATTAGTCGTGGGACAGGATTCAGATCATACACCACTTCAACTTCGACCGTCTGGACACTCTGGACTTCGCTTTGGGAACCGAGACTGCAATGGGGAAGAGTCCTGCTGCTCCTGGTCTCATCGTCCTGCTGGTCTTCTGCAGCATCTGTGCCCGTGCTCCATACAGGTTCTTCCCCAGGCCTGTGGACATCCAAGACACCTGAAGGAATCTCCCTTGGAGTGAAGGAGTCACTCCCCTGCATCTTCAGGCACCATGACACAGCTGACCAGTCTGCTGATCCTGGGCTCCCACGGACTCCAAAAGGCTCATCCACACAAGTGGTAGTTCTGCAAGTCCCTCGAGGCCTGCACTGTCTTCAAATTCAGTTTGAGGCCAGTATCCCTCATCAGAACCGCTGGAACTGAACCCCTGTGCACCTCGTCGACTTGCCGTTACCAAGGCTTGTTGACTCTCTCCTCCAGAGATCTTCAGGCTCCAAGAAGCTCCAACCTCAAGCAACTCCTGCAGCCAAGATCTTTGGCCTCACCGCTTCCTCTGCACCGTGGGCCTTCTTCATTGGGGAGCTGCTCAAGGTCCTCTTGCGACTCCTGTGCCTGTGGCCCCTGGGTCGTTTTGAGGGTCTTCTTTGGCTCCAGTGGGATCCCCTGCTTGCTTGGGGCCTGCGCTGACTTACCTACTCGTGGTCCCAACATTGCACCTTTATCATCGACTATGTTGTTTACTGCTGCCAAGGCTTCTTGGTGCCCCTGCCGGACACTGACCACCTGGCTTTCAACATCCAACGTAGGACAGCTCATAGTCATCTCCTGGTCTTCCACAGCATCACCTGGTCCGCACAGCTGCAACTAGAAGGGCACCGTCAACCTCTCCTGCATCTCCGACATTGGTGGGCATTCGTCTTCATGCCTCCTGGTCACTACTGAGTGGCATAGACTCTGTCCCCTCTGCTTGCGGGTTCTTCTCACCTTGAATCCACCTTTTGGTTCCACCGGAGTCCTTTGTCTTCTTCTCCAGCAGAACTTTCCTGAAGTCCTCCATTGGGGTCGACGGCGGTTTCCGACATCACTTGACACCTATGCACCCGGCTTCCCTGGTGTAGGTATCCTGGTTCCTGGGGTATCCACAGGAGGGGTGACTCTCCAACCTTCCATCTTCCACGGGGTGTCTTCAGGGTCCGCTGGGAAGGGTCCTTTTTCTTTGAAACTGCACCCGCGACTTACCCATTGGCTAACATTGAGCACGCAGTCGTGTTCTGACTATGCACATGACCTCCATGGAGTTCCTAGATACTCACCTTGGGTGGTTCCTTGGGTCCCCGGCTCTTCTACGTCTTGTGGGTCCACTCTTGTCTTGAGTCGTGGTTCGCATTCCACTATTTTAGTATATGGTTTGGTCTCCCCCTGGAGACCATTGTGTATTTGTGCTACTTACGTTCTCTATTTCCTAAGTATTGTGTGTATTGTGTTTGTATCTCCGGGTAGGAGATAATACAATGTGTTAGTGAATGTTTGTAATAAAATACCTATTTTTATAACTACACTGTGTGATTCTTTTTCACTTAACCTATACCATAAGATTAAGTACTGGTAAAACAAGCTGCTTTACACTCATTCAAAGTCCACCTCAGGCAGGGGGGGTGCCCCCGGCTGCTCCTTCTGAGCCATCTTTCATGCTGGAGGCTTTTACACCTATTGACCTATTGGACTCACTTAAAATTTTGAAAGCTATGAAATCTGGCTCTCCATCGGATCCTTGTAAGGCGAGACTCCTGGCCTCCGGGGCTGAAACAGTTAATATAGAAGTTAATACGCTTATTAGACTCTCCTTTCAGGAGGCGCTGGTTCCAACAGTGTGGAAGCAAGCTAAAATCCTGCCCCTTCTAAAGAAACCTTCACTAAACCCTCAGGACCCAGGGAGCTATCGCCCATCTCCCTTCTTCCCACTGTATCTAAAATCTGTGAGAAGGCAGTTAACAAACAGCTCACTGATTTTATTGAAGGGTCAGGTCTTCTACATCCAGCTCAATCAGGTTTTAGAGCTGTATATAGCACTGAGTCGGCCCTGGTTGAAGTATCAGAAGCTATCCGAGGCTGTCTGGATGCCGGTGGAAGTGCTGCCTTGATATTGTTGGATTTATCGGCAGCATTCGATACTGTTCCCCACTCGTTGCTTCTGTCTCGTTTGATGGAAATAGGTGTCACGGGATCAGCCTGGAGGTGGCTAAAATCTTTCCTTGAGGGGCGTACGCAGCAGATTTGGATCCCCCCATTCTCTTCCACGCCTCAAGGTGTTACCACAGGAGTGCCGCAAGGGTCCTCTTTGAGTCCCCTTCTCTTCAACATCTACGTCACTCCTCTGGTACAATTAGCGGAGGAGCTAGGAGCCAAAATCGTTGCATACGCCGATGATACGCAACTACTGTTTACCTGGGGTAAATTGGAGTGTGATACCCTGAAGGTTAAGAAATGTCTGACAGCTGTCTTTCAGTGGCTCTCAGCGGCACAGCTTAAATGCAACGAAGAAAAATCGGAGATTCTTCTCTACGGCAACTTTCCCACGCAGTTCAGAGAGACTCTCTGGCCGGCCGGCTTTCCGCTACCATCCTCTTCTGGCCAACCTGTGAAGAATCTGGGCGTGTGGTTTGACGAAAATTTGTCTTTCTCGTATCACATCAAAAAATTGGCCGGGAGCTGTTTTGGGATACTGAAGTCACTCAGGAAATTTCTCCCCTTGCTCCCTAGGGATGCAAGGGAAACAGTGACCAGGGCGTTGATTTTGTCTCGCCTTGATTACGCCAATGCCCTGTACATTGGTCTACCAGATTACTCTCTTAATAAACTGCAGGTCGTCCAGAATGCAGCAGCCAGGCTTTTATTCAACATTCCTATCAGAAGCAGCGTTAGACAACATCTGCGCACCTTGCACTGGCTGCCGGTCACTAAGCGTGTTAAGTTCAAAGCCCTTGTGGTTGCCCATCGTGCTCTCCACGGATTGGGGCCAGCTTACCTAAGGAAGCGCTTTGAGTTCTATACCCCTACCAGAGATCTGAGGTCAGCCTCTCAGTATCTTGCCCGGTTACCTCGGGTCCGTCGTCAAAGAATGGGGGGCAGATCTCTTGCATTTCGGGCAGCCACCGCCTGGAATTTGTTGCCCTTCTCGCTGCGTAACACCCATGATCTTAGACTTTTTAAAAAACAGCTCAAAACACTTCTGTTTTAACCTGCGATTCTCTTTCTAGCTGCACCTCAAGGCTCGCGCCGGGACACTCCTGGGAGTATCTGAGCGCGTTATAAACTTCATTAACATAACATAACATTCATTCATTCACTCAGGCACTACCGATGCACTCATGCAATCACTCAGGCACTACTTGTGCACTCAACTATTCACTCAGGCACTATCCATGCACTCATCCATTCACTCAGACACTACGTATGCACTCATCCAATGACCCAGGCATTACCCTTGCATCCATCCTTCAAGTCAGGCACTACCCATACACTCATCCAATCACTCAGGCACTACCCATGCAATCATCCAATCGCCCAGGCACTACCCATGCACTCTTGCAATCACTCAGGCACTACCCATACACTCATCCATTCTCTCAGGCTCTACCCATGCACTCATCCAATGACCCAGGCTCTACCCATGCACTCATCCAATGACCCAGGCTTTACCCTTGCACTCATTCTTTCACTTAGGCACTACCCATGCACTGATCTAAGCACCCAGACATTACACTTGCACTCATGCAATCATCCAGGTACTACCCGTAATCTCATGCAATCACTCAGGCAGTACTCTTGTACTCATCCATTTACTCAGGCACTACCCATGCACTCATCTACTAATCCATACACTATCCATACATTCATCCACACACACATTTATCCAAGCAATCAGTTTTACTACATACAATTTTTCTATTTTTAACCAGCATAGGTGGTTCCGTAAGAACCCTTTTTTTAAAAAAACTATTTTGAATATTTTCAATTTTTTTTATTTTTTGGGGTGTTTTTGACTTTTTAAAAAACAAAAAAAACTTGAAGAGGCCAACATGACTGGTTAAAAAAAACAAAGAAAGACTAGATTGTTAAACTAAAAAAAAAATTAACACTTGTGTGTTTTTATCAAGTGAATTATGGCATGAATGCTTTGCTCTCCAACACACAGGTTTGTTTGACATTTCCTGCAGTGAATGCTAGCATCTGCAAGCTCAGGAAAGATATCCGGCTGACGTGTAGGGAGAACTGCTGCACCCGATGTAGATGGCTGATTAGGATCAGCCTGGGCAGCTTGCTCCCTCTTTTCACGCGCCATTACTTCTTTGGCCAATCGATTAGGATGCATCGTTTCTAGGTGCTTTTTCATCAATGACGTCCCACAAGAATATTTTTTGTCCAATCCTCATGAAAGGAATCTTTGGCACAGAGTGCACGTAACTGTTCTCCCCCTCAGGCACTGTGAAAAAAGCCCACACTATGCTCTCTTTCCTTTTTTTTCACAAGCTCCTCAACTTCCTCTGGACCGTACAGCAGTTTTTCTGGATGACTGGATGCCATAGCAATGAAAGAAGTCAAAACACCAAAATAAATAAGCATTTGGAAGAGACTACAAATAAGCTGTTGTGACAGGAGGAGACACCCAAAAATAAGAGGAATAAAACAGGTGTTGGATCCTCCCTCTAACAGAATGAAAAGGTTTTGAACCAATCAAAAGCTTTCTTTCCATGTGACATGGATTCGCATACGGGACGCGCACCCATCGCGTATACGTCGCGCACCCGTAAAATCTGCTACACTTAATTCTAAAGTATAAATTGCTGTTTATAAATAGTTTTTTAAAGTATGTTAGTGAAAGTCTTTAAGCAAAACCGATATTTAAAGTTTCCACAGTGATATTTCATACTTTTAAAAATTACACCGAAGATGCGACCCCTGCGCGATCCCGGAAATACGTGCCGGCAGGGTTCGCAACCCCTACGCGAACCTGTAGCGTAGATAAAAATGTGCTCTAAATGTGTAAAAGATATTTTACAACTACAGTAATACTATTTTTTTACACTATTTTGTTGTAAATATGTATTTTACACTTACATTCATATACCGGATTCGTGCACCAAGCGCGTAGGTTCGCGAACGGTGCGCGACCCTTTTTTTTTTAAAACAAAAAAAGAACATATTTATTATAATCATACATCCTCTGATCAGGACTGGAAATGAAGCATAAATAATGTTGTGTCCCCCCTCACTGTTTACTATTGTGGTATATTTAAAGCAGGAACAGCTGGTGTCCGTTGCTGCATATGATTAAGATCCTGGTGAATTGAAACACGTAATGCTGATTTGACTTGAGCTGCCAAGCTACATGAATTTAGCTGCTTGTTAAGAATAAAAACTTTATTTTGCTTACTTTCCGAGTGGTTGGGCTTTTCGTCATGCTGTGAAAGTGGCGTGGGTTTGCAGATGGAATATATATATCCATATATACATCTTTATACATCTTTGTAGAAAAATGTTATACAGCTGACATAATTGATGAATATCTATACGAGATTCAAATCTGTTTGTGTCATTTTAACTTCTTTACAGTGCATTATGTAATCTTCAAGTGGTCATTTTGTTTCAACAAAATCCTTTATACCGGGGAGGCATTATTGTTCATCTTTCTTGGTGTACGGAATATGGAGTGGAGAAGTGTGGCTCAATGGTTAGAGCGGCAGACCCTGATGCAGAGATCTGGCCCGGGACCAGGGTTCAATTCCCGCCTCGGCGGGTCTTGGGCTCAATTTCCTCGGACCTGATAATTCTCGCCTCTGTGCCTATTCTAATCATGGGTCCCACTCTGCAACTCTGGGCAATAGCTTGCTTAATCTCCACAACGGCCCAAACAGCGCTGGGATGCCTGGCTTCACCCTGGGGGTGCCCAGGAGTGGACATTTCACAGGGAAAAGCCAGGAAGGGTTCCACAGCGGTATGCGTACAGCGCCAGGACACCCCTTTGGGTGTATAAGCGCGCTTTACAAGTACAAATTTCATTTCATTTCATTTCAATATGTTTCCAGTTTTTGCGTTGATGTTCATTCATCTTGATATAATGGGAATGAGTTCTGAGAGTCCTTTTTGGATTTTATCAGGACAGTTCTTTCTCTAATATTTATTTATTGTTGTAAAGAATGCGGATTACATGGCTTTTGTCTTGCACTTGGCCCTTTTGGTCAACGAGTTCTCTTTCTCCTTGGGGGATAGATGATATCTGATAACTGTCAGATTGTTTAGGGATTTACCCCTTTTCCCTCAAGGCCTGATTCTTTTGGGCCTGTAGGGTTATTATTTATGTGTTCTGTGACAGTGATCATGGATTCTATTAAGAGCCAAGCTCTTGTTCTGCTATTCCTATGTACACCGGCTTGTTCTCTTTGAGAACTTTCATAGGCTTAGTTCCCAGTTAAGGAATCTGCCACTAGACTGTGTCTCTACCAGATATTACATTACCGTAGGTAAGTAACTTGGACCTCCGGTCTATTCTCTTCTTTTGGACCGGGTAAGTCTTAGTAAGAGACCTTTTATGGTTACAGTTTGCAGACCCTCTTCCGGGGATGGTATGGCTTTGGCATTTGATTCTAAAGTAAGGAATCTGCGGCTAGATGTCTCTAGCAGATGAACATGTTACTTACCTTCGGTAACTCATCTGGTAGAGACAGGATCTAGCCCAGATTCCTTAACGACCCTCCCATCCTTCCCGCTCTGAGAACTGGGTCCTGTTAGGTCTCAATTGTTTTGTCTTCATCTATTGTAAAAAAAAGAAGAAAAAAGAAGGTAAGGCAAATCTAATGTTATTGGACGTAAGAATTCTCTTTCATCTCAAGATTTTTTATTGAGATATTCATATACTGAATTTTTGGTTAGGAATCCAGTATTTATTTGACTCATGAGTGTCTTTTGGTTAATTCACTGTTCAATAGGCAGTTTCAGTTTGTGGCTCTGTGTTTCAAGTGTGGAAAATAGTCACAGAAGAAACTGACGTCGGCAAGGGGGTTATATGGACCCCGTTGACGTTAAATCCGGTGGACGACATCGATACGGAGTTGCGCGGCACCCTCTACCGGCACGTGGACATGCTATGGAAATTTTTTCCCAAATCCAGTCTCGCGCCTAGGAAGGATTCAAAAGTAAGGAATCTGCTGCTAGATCCTGTCTCTACTAGATAATGCGTTACCGAAGGTATGTAACTTGTTCTTCAAGCTAAAAGGTCGACAGATGTTTTTAGCTTCCATACAAGAACTCTTCAAACGGGCCTTCCTTTCTCTACACTAATCCAAAACGCCACCTCCTAAAAAGGTGCCTGTCCCCAATGAGAGCAGTTTGACCCTGCCTATGATAGGATTATGTAACCAAATAAAAAACCTTTGGCCATTTTACTACATTCAGTTGTGCATCATTCAAAATTAGGATGGGATACCCCTAAAACTAACCTCATCACTTTCATCAGCACAATCAAGTAGACGTTGTTCATAAGTCACCGCTTTATAATACAATTCAAGCAAATACATGAATTAAACTCACCAAAAAAGCTTTAGCAATGGGTTAAGTTAGATGTGCAATTTTACAACCGGTTCTACCCCCGTACCTTTTTTGTTCAGGACTTCAAACCTCACATCTGACTTCATTAATGTTAAAATGTTTGACACCGCTGGTGACATCCCACATTACATAAACATAACTGCATACATTTACCCCAATGCCTTCTGTAACAATTAAAACCACGGTATATGCTCAAAGTGGTGGGAGTCCCTAGCAAACATGTGAAAGGGATTGGTAGTGTGCACACTAGTTGATTTCTGCAGCGCCACCATTTACAGCCCAATGCAGCAAAGACATAGCCTAATCTGTGCATTAGCGGCGCAGTTAGGAGGTAAAGGCTGCTGCTTTATTCCCGCCGTTTTAAAACTGATTTTTAAAATTGATTTTATTGTGCTGTCCGAAATCATTTTTAATTGTTTGGCCGTATCTGTGTGCTTTTATTGCTATTGAACAAAAACTTGGGGAACTCGGGGAAGGAGCTGTGTTCAATGCTCCGGGGGGACCTTTAGGTGGGCTTCACTAACGTAGGTTAGCACTCTAGCTGCGACGGCCTCGACGTTCACCACTCCTCTTAAGGGGCGGATGAAGTGGCCGCGCAGCAGACGCGCGCAGCGGGCGCGCCGCTGGCTCACCAAAGGCGCGCCTAAGGCAAGCCCGTCTGCGCCCGTCCGCGCCCAACCGGGTCCAGGGGCCAGTACCCCTGGATCCATAATAAAAGATAAGCTCTCCTACTCTTCTAATCAATTGCTTCATCTTAGAGAGTCTGTACCCCCTAAATGCAAGCACTCCATGATTCCAGATAACTGTTATAACAAATGTTTACACTGCCCTTTTAAACTCAGAACCCTATTCATGCCCATCGTCGAAGACACCCCTAATGTGAAAAGGTCTCTTAGAATGGCCCTTCTGAACTGCCGCTCACTACCTAAACATTCTACTGAACTTCGTCTTCTGCTGGAGGATTACGAGCTTGATGCCCTGTTTCTTACTGAAACCTGGCTCTCCAGCACTGCAGACCCAGCGGTAGTTCAAACCCTGCCCCCGAGATATTTAATTCAGAGACAAGATCGTGAATTAGGCAGAGGCGGGGGTCTAGCTATTATCTATAAAGATAATTTTAGTTGCCAAATTACAGCTAGCTTGATCCCAGATTGTGAGAGCTGTTTTTTTGCTCTCGGCTTTTCCCCTACTTGTACCTTCTCTGGCGTTCTTATTTACCGGCCGCCAGGATTAATTGGTCACTTTAGTAGGGAGCTTCCAGAAATTATAGCCAAATCAGTGAGCTCCTCCTCTAATTTCTCATTATTAGGTGACCTTAACATCCATTTTGACATGGCATCTTCCCCTGAGGCTGTATCTGACAATTTGGATGCTTTAGCCCTGAAGCAAAAAGTGTCCGGTTCTACTCACCAAAAAGGTCACCTCCTTGACCCGCTCTTCTCTAATATTGACAGCCTTGCAGTGGAAAAACCCATTCCCCTCCCTTGGTCAGACCATTATGTGGTTCCCTTTGCTTGGAACCCACAGGAGGGTGGACAGCCACGGGAAAGGGTAAAATCCTGGAACCGGAACTGGTCTAAACTCTCTATGGATGCCTGGGCGTCTACTCTTGATAATATGATACCTGTGCTTGGTCCTGACCCTGAATCTAACAACATTAAAGTCAAACAATGGCTCGAGTTATCATTAGATACTTTAATCCCTAAAAACTGGATTTCCAGCAAAAAGTTGGGCACGGCGCAGCATGGTACTCTCCCAAACTTAGAGAGCTGAAACAGTTATGTAAGCGCCTTGAGAGAAGTTGGAGAAAGGATTTCTCCACTTCTGAGAAAATTAAATATAGAGACGCCGTTAAGGCTTATAAAGCAGAAATCAGAACTGCACAATCTGCTTACTACGAAAAGAAAATTATCTTAGCCTCTAACTCCCCCCGTGAAATTTTTAAAATAACAAAATCACTCTTGCAACCTCCTGAGCCCCCTTTGCCTCCAGCGGATTCCCTTGGACGGTGCAGTAATTTGGCCCTCTTTTTCTATAAGAAAATTGAAGATATTTACACTGCCTTTCCTCCCCTTTCAGCCTCGGCAAGCCCCCCCCTGACTGAGGACCAACTCCAATTTCAAAACCCATCTATTGAATCCATTCCATCTATGGATATGAAAGTTTTAAAAATGCACTTTGATTGTTTGAAATCTGGTCCCCCCTGTGACGCTGCCCCCCCTAGCATTCTTAACCAGGTATTTGACTCTGTCGCCCCTGTTATTCTGGATCTGATTAACAGCTCTTTCTCCTCTGGGACTGTCCCCTCCCTATGGAAACGGGCCATGGTTAGAGCCCTTTTGAAGAAGCCCACCCTGGATCCCGAGGTCCTTGCTAACTATCGCCCTATTTCGCTCTTGCCTGGGATTGCTAAAATAAGCGAAAAATATGTTAATTGCGTTCTCTCCGCCTTTCTGGAGGAGAATGAACGCCTTCATCTCTCCCAAACGGGCTTTAGACCCCAGCAAGGCACCGAGACAGCCCTGTTAGCGGTGATTGAAGAATCGAGGAAGATACTGGATGTCGGAGGCTCCGCGGCCATTATTTTACTCGATCTTAGTGCTGCCTTCGACACGGTCAATCACCAATTGTTGATAGTAAGACTCAGAGAGAATGGGGTAACTGGAATTTTACTAAAATGGCTTGAGTCTTTTCTAGCAGATCGGTTGTTTCAATTCTTTGAGGACAATGCCGCCTCTGAATGGATGCCGCTGCAGTGTGGGGTACCTCAAGGCTCCTCCTTGAGCCCCACACTTTTTAATGTCTACATGCGCCCTTTGGCTGCGGTTGTTGAGCCTTTTGGGGTTAAGATTGTCACGTACGCTGATGACACTCAGCTTATTGTGTCCCTCAATCTTTTAGACAACAATAAGTCTATTCTGGCCAATTGTCTGGAAAAGGTCTCAGCATGGTTGGACTCTTCTTTCCTAAAGCTGAATGCTGCTAAAACGGAACTGATGTTTTTAGGCAAGCCTACCAACTTGGAGAGTAGTGCACTATGGCCTAAATGTCTCGGGCCATGCCACCCCTAAAGACCAAATAAAAAGTCTCGGAGTATGGTTGGACCATAACCTGAACTTTAAGGTACAGGCGGGTAGGGTGGCAGGTACCTGCTATGGCATCCTAAAAATGATTAGGAGGATTTTGCCCCTTCTGCCTTTTAATGCCAGGAAACTGCTGGTACAAGCCCTGATTCTCTCGAGGCTTGATTACGCCAATGTGCTCTATCTTGGCTCCCCCTGTTCGACTATAAAGAAACTTCAAACGGTTCAAAACTGTGCGGCTCGACTCCTTATGCAGGCCCACAATAGGGAATCTGCCAAACCTTATATTAACTCTTTGCATTGGTTGCCAGTAGCCGAAAGAATCCAATTTAAGGCCTTGTGTATCGCCCATAAATCAAAGTCGAATTGTGCTCCGCCAATTCTCCGTTCCATTATTTCCCCGTATCTTCCTAAAAGATCCCTTCGCTCTGAGAAAAAACACCTTGCTACTGTGCCCAGAGTCAACCGAGCTCGGAGCGGTGGCCGTCTATTTTCTGTCATCGCTGCAAAGTGCTGGAATCAGTTACCAGATCGTATTCGGCTCGAGGCCAACCATCTTTTATTTCGCAAACGTCTGAAGACTCTGCTGTTCTCCTGATTTTCCCGATTTTGCGGTTTAGGCTCTGTCTTTAGCACTGGGAAGCCTTTGGTAGCCATGCGCTTTATAAGTGTCTACTCATTCATTCATTCATTCATGCTGAGGTTCTCCTGTACGGCAATGTGTCAGATCAAGGGTCTACAACCGTTTCTCTTGTGAGAGCTACTTCCAGAGCTACTAATATAATTAGTGTTGTAACAGTGATCACATCAGACAAGATGACATTAGTAGCCACCCTATGTAAAATGACCCCCAGTGATAACCTGTGCTTCTTGCAGCTTTGCCCGCATTAATGTAAAAAAAAAAAAAAAGGCTTTGTCAATTTGGAATGCCTTTATGTGGGTAGTATATATGAGCCATAGCTTTAATGCCCTTGGCACCAAGATAATTGTAATACTGATAATAAACCTATCCAATGCCACATAATATATCATTTAAATATCAGCTTTAAATATATTTTTGAAATTCAACTATCAGTTGATCAGTTCTGAAAATATTCACATTTTCGTTTCGAATAGACATTTTTCAATTTTGTTATACATATATTAATTCAGTCAAGCAAAAGTTTCTAATTTAGTAGGCTGGATTGGACACAGGAGAGCTACGCCTATGTAGCTGGAGAGCCACCAGTAGCTCATGAGCTACTCAACGGAGAAGCCTGCTCCAGATGAAAAGACACCCTTCTCATCGCCGGGGACTACGGGCTCCAGTGTTCCTTCGGCCAGAGCTGCCTGCCTGCTTTCAGTGCACCAACGGGCGCATAAAGGGTTTCCAGTACTTCTGCTGTGTGGGACGCCCTTCTCATCACCTGGGACTACGGCCTCCAGTTCTTTGCGGCCGGAGCCGCCTGCCTGCTTTCATCATGCCAACAGGCGCATAAAGGGCTTCCAGCACTCCTGCTGCACGGGAACGCCCTTCTCATCGCCCCGGACTACAAGCTCCAGTGTTCCTTGCGGCCAGAGCCGCCTGCCTGCTTTCAGCATGCCAACAGGCGCATAAAGGGCTTCCAGCACTCCCACTGCACAGGACGCCCTTCTCATCGCCCCGGTTACAAGCTCCAGTGTTCCTTGCGGCCGGAGCCGCCTGCCTGCTCTCAGCATACCAATGGGTGCATAAAGGGCTTCCAGCACTCCCGCTGCACGGGATGCCCTTCTCATCGCCCCGGACTACGGGTTCCAGTGTTCCTTGCGGCTGGAGCCACCTGCCTGCTTCCAGAGCGCCAACGGGCGCATAAAGGTCTTTCAGCACTCCTGCTGTGTGGGACGCACGTGGGTCGCGCCTGGGCGAAGCCTGTGCCAAGGGCAGGCCCATCTGCACCCATCCGCAGCTGACCGAGTCTGGGCTGGGCCACCCCCCTTGGGCCCGAGTTTTTTGAGCCAGCGGAAAACAACGCTGGAACTACTGCTATGGTTAAGAGGAAATCTTATGCATCCATTCTTTTTGGTGCAGCAAGTAAGAAGCGGCACCCAGCTGGTTCAACTGTGTGTTCTTTGACTGATGCTATGGGAGCCGTTAACAATGAAATTAGGATTGTGGAAGAGAGATTGGATGCCACAAAAAAGCTTTAGCTCTGGCCACTACAAGTAGTGCTTCTGCAACAGACACTTCCATCCCTATTAGTCTTAATACAGAAAATGAACAAGGCCTTCTAACCAGGCTGACATCGACCGAGGAGTCGAGCCCACTGCCTTCTGGTGGTGGCAAGGGTGTAAGTAATTCATGTATATTTAAGGGTGCGTTGGGGATCACACATGCAACTGAGAATGAGATACGTCCTGAGCCGGCTCAAACTGAATTTTGTGCCCACTACAAGGCAAAGACATTTTAAATAACAAACCAAATTGGGCTTTAGGAAACCTCGTGCTGTCACAACTCAATCAACTATGACTGTTATAGGGGAAGCATTGGGTAAGGAATTCCACCAGGCTGGCCATTCAAATGCTGCTTCCTTCATATCGGTCCCGGCTATTCTACCACAGGACAATACTGATTTTATGGAGTCCATCTTTGCCAAATTTTTTAATCCAGTACTTTCTGTCTTAAGAGGGATTGAATTAACTCTGAAGGGTATTAAAGGGCAATTAACTGATCTCTCTGCTAAAAGCACCAGCAAGACAACAGGGGGTGCCCTATACTAACAGCAACGAGGGCCAGCTAACTGAACAAAACAAAATTGGTGGAACCCAAGGGGTATTATCCGGGGCACAAACTGGTCAAACTAACTGGTTATCAAACAAGACTGCCCATAAGCAATTATCACACCGCACCCCAACTGTTTCGATGCCATTTGTTCTGTCAGAAGCAAATTCTTAACCAGTCCCACGTGAAAGCTGCCATGTTGGCAATAAAGTATATTTCACTCCCCCATACTCCCTACCATACATCTGCCTCCTGAGGCCTCTCTGCTGGTCATTGTTTTAAAAAATGTACCTGCCTTGCCACGCGGTCCAGCTTGAGAATGAGGCCCAACTAAAGAACAAGGTCATTTATTGGCTATGTTCATCATTAGGCAGAATGAGAATTAATTTTGCTTCACATAACATCATTACTGTCCGAAGAGTTCAATGGATAGGCAACATGTCAACACAACAGGGGGGGTGCCAAATACTAACAGCAGCGAGGGTCAGCTACCCGAACAAAACAAAATTGGTGGAACCCAAGGGGTATTATCCGGGGCACAAACTGATCAAACTGACAGGTTAACAAACGAGACTGCCCCCAAGCAATTATCACACCGCACCCCAACTGTTTCGATGCCATCTGTTCTATCAGAAGCAAATTCTTAACCAGTCTCACGTGAAAGCTGCCATGTTGGCAATACAAGTATATTTCACTCCTCAATACTCCCTACCAATCATTGGCTATGTTCATCGCTAGGGGATAGGAGTAGTAATTTTGCTTCACATAACATCATTACTGTCCGAAGAGTTCAATGGATAGGCAACATGCCAAATAAGGGAGCAAGTTGACCGTATCAGTGTTAATTTTACTAATGTTCACTTAGTCGATTCCATCTTGTTCAGACTATTTCATTGCAATGATTACAACCAGCATGTAAAAGCTGTTCCATGTACCTTTTTTTTTACAGACCTAACACTTTGATATGCCCTGATAACGCTGCTGTGAGGCCAACTTTGGGTAATCATCAGGCCACTACTTTTTCAGTACCAACCTATAACGCTTCTCAGCACTTGCAGGTGTTGATTGACATGATTGACTGTCCCTACAGCACACGATGATCGTGGGCAGAGTGATGAGGACCCGTTTATTATTATTATTGCCCCTGAGAACCAAACTGCTGCTGATCTCAAAATAATAGATACACATGTTTCTGTAAGAGGGTGGGACACAAAGATTTTATTCTGGAACATTGCAGGCATTGTGCATAGACTACAAGATCCAGAGTAGCTAAATATGATTACTGAATATCAGATAATCTGCCTTCAAGAGACTTGGGCTTGTGATCATATATTTTTGAATGTGGACCATGCCACTTCAACTCCAGCGGTTCCCGCCACGCATGGTCATAATAGTGGCGGTTTATTGACTCTAATAAGCACAACTTTTCCCTGCAAAATAATGGATACCATTACAGATTCGCCCTTCTTTCAGATTATATGTATATCCCTAGGAATTATGTCTCCTGTGATCCTGATGAACTTTTACCATAATAACTTTGATGCAAACGACAGTACAATTATGGACTCACTGGGTTCCGCTTTTAATAAAGTTATAGGAAACACGTCAGGGGATTTTCATATATTGTGGGAGGTTGATTTTAACCTAAGGTTATGTCGATTTATTAGTAATCTTGTATGCCGATTGTGGGAGGCTGATTCACCGGATCCCTCGCACTTTCATCACAGCCCTTGTGGCACTGCTTTAAACACCCTTTTGTTAAGCCATAATCTACTGCTTACAAACGATTTGGCAAGCGATGTCACTGACAGACAAGTTTCAGTTACAGGGAGAGGTTCTGGCATCCTAATTGATTTTACTGCAGTCCCAATGAAGATAAGAAAGAAAATTGTAAATTAAGCTATTTTACCTTGTGATAAGAGTGATCACAAGTTCTTTACTTCAATTTAGGATTAACAACCCCCGCACCTATTCATATCTCCCGCAGTGCAGAGTATTCTAAAAATCAGGGACTCAAGCGCAAGTGGGTTGAGGTTAAAACAGGGGAGTTTTGAGACATCTGTTGGGGAGCTGTGGGAGAAAAATAGCAACCTGTTTGGATTGCGATGCTAATCCTTCAAACATAGTGGAGGCATCAGTGGCGTAGGAAGGGGTGCGGTGGGTGCGGGCCGCCCGGGTGCCTTCACTGAGGGGGTGACAAAATGGCAAAAATATGTGTTTTTAAAATAAAAATAAAATTTTGGGGCTCACAACACTTTTTTTGAAAAAATAATATTATTCCAAACGAGTTTAATAACTTCGTCTGACAATTAATTAACCTCAACAAGTCAACATAATACGTATTGAAACTTTTTAGTTCAGTCAACAAATCAACGAAACGCGGCTGAACTCAACGCTGTGTAGTGGAGAGCGTATGGATAAGGAAGGGGAGGGGGTGTTTCTTTCCGCCGAAGTCTGTCTCTGCAGTTTGTACTCGAGCGAGACGTAAACAACCGGTGACCTCATCATCACTCAACCCGCAACCAATCCTATCCACTGCCGTGCCGGTCAGTCACCCCACGTTATTCTGTTGAGTTAGTTGTGCATTATTACTGAAGCTTATAAGTGCTGTGCTGAATTTATTTTTGTTAAATTTTTTAGTTCATTGATTCATTGTGATCATCCTCTTCTCTATGATATTGAGTTTGGTAAGTAACGTAAACGTTATGATGCATGCTATTTGTTTGTATTTGTACGTTAAGCCAGGGGTGACAAGACATTTTCCGCACCGGGTACCACCTGACCTTGCTACGCCACTGGGAGGTATTCCCAGGATTATGTAGCGAATTTCTGAGTTGTTAACAACTCCTACACCTCACCGCCCGATAAAGGCCATCAGGCGGTTTGACAGCCCATGTTCTAGAGCACATAAACAGCTAAAGAAAGCCCTGAAAGGCTCCCCCTGGGACTTCGAGATTATACGATCTTGTAGACATTCTTACAAGGTCATGCTTGAGGCTAGGAAAGTGATCATAGGAAAGGAAGCCTGGGAGCAGCTGGAGAGGGCTTGCGAGGAAAAAGACACAAAAATGTTCTGGAAAGTGGTAAATTCCCCATACTTTGTAAGCGGCTATAATAGCAGTACTGACATCCCTATTCAATGTTCAGCCTGGGTGACACATTTTACACAGGTATTTAATGTCACTTGTTACACAAATCAAGGTCCACCGATCGTCAACTAAAATTTGGATCTAGGGACAGGCCCCTTTCTGGCCATCACACTAGACAAAGTAATCGCAGCTGTGACTAGATGCCCAAATAATAAAGCACCAGGACCTGATGGGGTGCCAATTGACCTTTTTAAGAAAAGCAGAGTTGTGGGCCTCTATACTGGTTAACACCTGAAATAGTACAATCATGTGTGGCCCCAGGTCCTGGTCAAATACAATCATAGTGCCCATATTTAAAAAGGGCGATAGAGGAGACCCCAAAAGCTACCGCCCAATTTCGCTTATAGACAGTACAGCGGAAGTGTTGGGCAGGATTATACTGGAGAGTTTGGAGACTCGGGCAATTGAATAAGACAATTGCATATCAAGTATGTAAGGGCTAAGAGGGGACAACTATGCCTTGCCTTCATGGACCTAAGTTCCTCACTCATCAATGTTGACAGAGGCAAGCTCTGGTCCAAATTGCTAGACTTGGGGTTGGAGGCAGGAATAGTGTATGTCCTAAGCCAACTGCATGAGGACGTTGTAGGCTGTGTTAGGTATGGCCCCAATGGGGAATGTACCCCCTTCAATTAACATCAGTAAGGGAGTACTTCAAAGCTGTGTCCTTGCCCCATTTTTGTTTAGCATTTACATCAATGATTTGGAGAAACATCTAGGAGAGATTGTGGCTGATCCACCAAGGGCAGGGTCAAGAGCTATTCCCGTATTAATTTACGCATATGACTGCATTCTCATGTAGAGAACAGGTGTGGGTCTCCAGAGACTGTTAGAGGGGTTAGTGGTGTTTTTGGGTTCCTTAGGGCTGCAAACTAATAAATCAAAGTCGTGGATAGAACCGATGTATGGAAACTAGTTTGTTGTTATGAAATACACATTTTTACTTCGATGCTCTAAGATCGGTTATTGTTTTCGGTTATTCCAAGAATTTGTGTCTTTGCTAGCATGAAGCAAGACATATTTAGCTAGCTTTTTTCTAATTTATATTGCAATATTTTATTTGTTTCAATTATTTTAGAACTACTCTTTTGGTTTAAACGTCATAGAACATATTTCCACCAGAACACTATTTTGTATTCTAGGTTCTTCTTGATGATAGCACAATAAACATATCAACTATCGCCTCCTCGAGATATGTGGGACCCATAAAAGCTCGTGTTGATGAGTGGCAGAAACAGCTATCGTTATTTAGTCAAACATTGGTAAGTTGAACAGTGTGTGATTATACATGTAGAACTGTATTTTAACACACTTCGTTTTCCGTTAAGTGAAATATTACTAATATTGTTTGAAAAATTGGGCACATGGAAATTCCCTAAAATATATTTTTACAGTCACCAGTATAGTTGACAAAAATGACAGAAATGATCACTCCTTGGTATTCCACAAGATAGTTGTATTTTCTATCTCTATTTAAATGTTTTTTTTTATTACTTCAGTTCAGACCTGAAATTACCTCTGAGTCTAATGATTTAAGAAAGTTTTCCTCTTGAATTTCTCTCTGTCCATTTGTATCTCCCTTAAAAGGGTAATGTGAACTCTTTGTTATTTATACATGTAAGAGGACGCCAAGGAACTCACTTGTAATTACCCGCTGCTTCATTCCGGAGCCACTAGTACTCCCATTATCGCTAATTTGTGAGTTAGTCTCAGCATTTATATGTGGAAAGTAATCATGCTTTCAGTGGCATTTCACGTAAATGACAAAGTGTAGTAGCACCAAAGGATGGGGTATGTCTAACCATGGTTGTAAAATTTACAAAATTTCACTGAAACATCGCATTTCATAAAGGCACAAAGGCTCTCAGTTGATCACAGAGAGGGTGGGGTCTTCAGGGGCCTATTTCTCTCCCTGAAACTACAATCAGCAAATTCCTGGTCTGATTGTTGATAAAAAACGTCCTAGCTAATGTGAAGGAAAGTTTCAATTCTATTAAGGATACGGAGGAGAGGATTATGTATTTCTGTCTCCACATTATACCGACAGCAGCCATAAGAAAACATTACTCAACTACATTTCCCATGAAGATAATACAAAACCAGATGTCTAAATCAACCAATCAAATAATGTGCAGTCTATGACATCTTGTTGCCAATGACCTTCCTCCTCTTTCTTCATCCGATCTAAATGTTATGCGCCCATCCTGATCGCACTCCTCTTTCTGCTCCTTCCTAGTAAACAGAAAATCAAGTGATTAACTGAATGAATATTATTTTCAAATGTTAATCAAAGTTAACCAAGCCACATAAACACAGTGTATTTTCTAGTCACAACCTACAGATACTGACGTAATACTACCACAAACAATACAATTGTGATTGGTGTCTTTACTGAGATATAATACCTGTAACTCTTGGGTGGGTTCATCACATATGGGGTGGATAATCATCGCCTCCATGTCCTTAATAGAATTGAAACTTTCCTTCACATTAGCTAGGAAATTTCTATTCTATGTCACGACCGTCGGCTCAGATTATGCCCGTTTAAAGCTTCTGAACCACCAAGGATGCCACACTGTCAATTGCCTTAAAATAGAAATGTTTGAATTTGGACTCAGACGACCAGTCAGCCGCTTTCATAATAGCCTATAAATGAGCTCTCAAAGCAAAAGCTTTTAAGGCCATTTCACCCTTGGCAGAGTGGGCCCTAACAATAGACAAGTCATAACCTGCTTCTTGCATCACCCATCAAACCCATTTAGCAATTGTTGGGATGAAGGCGCCTTGAAAAGTTTTTTGATTGCAATAAAATGTTGTTGTAACCCAGCAGGTCTGAGATCTTCATTCATGTTCTCACAATCTTTAATGCATTGGACAACACACAGTTGGGCATATCTTTAAATTTTGGGTATGATACAACCCTGGCGTTACTTTTCGTGCATCTAGAAATGGTAAAAATGACTTTGTGTGCAGTAAATGTCCTACCTATTATTTCCAGTGCTCTGATGTCCAACATTCTTTTACAGGATCCCAAGCAAACTGCATTGATAACTTTCCTGTCAATTCCTTCCTGTTGACAAGAGAGGAAGAGTTTAGGGACCTGATTGACATTCCACATGCTTGAGTACTTAGGTGCAGGGGGAACAGAGTCTGACTCCTCTAAGCAATCAACACACCATAGGATGTTCACCAACAGCTACGCCATCCATCATTATCTATCCTCGCGAGATGGTTGATCTGAAAGAATTTACTGACCTGTAAGCCTTACTGTGAGACACCATTTCTGAAAGAAAGAAACTTAGGACAGATACAGTGTCGGCCTCCATGGGATCCAGGGTCCTTTCCAAACACCAATAGGCCCATCTGCGCTATGCACTGTGGTGTTTTGTTGTCCTGGGAGATACTCTGCTTTTACCGTTATCCGGCGATCTAGGCAGAAGTTCCAAAATGAATTTGCCATTTCCACCAGCACTCTTAACCTTGTACCGCCGAGGTGGTTGATGTAATGTACCACTGAAACATTGTTAATCGTCAATAGTACACAGCATTGTACCTTGTCCTTCATCCAGCATCAGACTGCAAAGGATCCTGCCACCAGCTCCAGACAATTGATATGAAGTCATTACTTGTCTTCCGACCATGTTCCTCATGTGGATAGTTCCCCGTGCCTGGAGCCCCGACCCGATCTGCTGTCATCTGATTCTACAACTAGGTTCGGGATTGATCCGAAGATTGCCGCCTGTCCCTTGCCTCGATGTGATTTTTTTTTTAAAACAGACTTTATTAGGTTTTCAAGTGACATGTTCAAACAAATCTCAGGAAGCTTTTGCATTATATGAGACCCCCCAGATGCGTAAGACAGCAATGAGGCACAATAAACACAATCTCTTCAATTGCAATCATCCAGCATTATCGCTTGTGTAATAGTAGAATAGTATTCGTCATAGGACTGGGCCATCCTCTAGCTCTCTGCCCCTTGCTATTTGTCAATGTAATAAAATATTATCAATCTCCTCGAAGCTCTTCTTCAATCGCAGTGCTCCCCGTACAAGTCCATTGCCTCGATGTGATATAGCTACCGGGTAATCTCCTCCTTAGCTTCTTGAGATAGCTCTATCCTCTGTAGTTTAACCCTTTGCATAGGTGAGCTATCTTTAATTGCTGCAAAGGTCAGTAGTGGAGCGATCCTGGTAATATTGCTTGTATCGATGACGATAGAACTTACACCAATCGGGCAAGCTGATGAAGACATATCTTGAGGTTGTTCAATGACTTCTTGATTTCCTTCTTGAGACTAGTCATCTTTTTATTGTGAAGTTTCAGAATTTCTCATTCCGAAACTGTCAGGAATCCCAGGAATGTCTGTTGAGCAGGTTTCAACTGTGACTTTTATTGTTGAATAAGAACTCCAGATCGTGTAGAAGAAACACTGTCACATGTTGAAGTGTGTCCTTCGAGCTGTTCATTAACAATATGTCATTGAGGTACACTATGAGCCTCACCCATCTCACCCTAAGGAATTCCATGACCAGACATGGAGGTTTTGTGAATCAAAATTGTGCGGACAACCGTCTCAATGGAAGTGTGGCACACCCCTAGAACTTATGCTGCCAGGCAAACTAGAGGAATCTGTGATGTGGGGGAAAAATAGGTACCACTAGAAAGGCGACCTTCAGATCTAGCCATGTCTTCCAGTCTCGGAGGATGTGTATTCCCTCCATCTTGTAGATCAACTATCCATTAAACTCTCTCAGGTTCCTCACTGGTCGGTGGCCCTTGTCCTTTTTTTTAACACCAAGAAAATATTGCTAAGAAAACCTCCTGGGTGGATCCGAGTCTGTAAAATGGCCCCTTTGGGAAGAAGTTAACTCACCTCCTGATCTGTAAGCTTAGAATCTCTGTCCGAGAGTATAGTGGACCTTGGTGTCTGCCACTGTTTGGGTGATGCATAGAAATCAATGCGGAACCCTGAGAGCATCTAGAACCCATGCATTGCTGGAAACCTCCCTCATTTGTGGATAAATCTTGCTAGCCACCCCCTAATTTGAACCTCTGAAAGGAAAATTAAACACACCAGAGTAACTTCCATTGTTGCTGGTAAAATTCGGGCCACAGAAGGAACCTTGATTCCTGCGTCCCTTGTAGGTCCCTCTCAAGTGGAGAAACCCCCTGATATTTCTTTGACCTTGCCATTGGCCTCTTTTAGTTCCTTGACACCCTCTGAGGACCTTAATAGTGGGGATGGCTGGGTGAGCCTTCCCTTCCTTTCCCACCACCTCTAAAAATCTTCTGTCCAAAGATCTTCTTGATAGAAACTTGCGCATTGTCAGATGATGCGAAGGTAGAGGCGTACTTCCCCTGATCCGTAATAAAGGGGTCTCCCTAAGGGCCCCCTTGTGCCACACAGCTGGCCTCAGAAGAAGCTAAATCCCCAAGTTTGGAGTCCACTTTGATCAGAAATATTTGCTGCTTTCCGTAGAAATCACACAATTTGCGTTGCCACTTAAAATGATGGCTCTTTGTGCCCATCCAGATAGAAATCTCTGGGTAAATGAGTGAACCAGACTCATGGGCCTCCTCTGCCATTTCTAAAATATTTGTCAGAGGCTCTGCGATGGCAAGAAGTGTTTCCTGACGCTTCCGCCAGGACCAATTTATCACTTTCTTGGGATCCTTCATAAACTTTCCCAAAAATGTGGCCATTCTGCCGTCTCTCCAGTGTTGACCTACAACAATCCGCTTGAAGGTGGTTTCTAACCTCTTTGTCGAGTGGCTTCTGAAGGTGCCCTGCTGCATATTATTTACCTTATTCACGAGTCCATTCTGAGAACCTGGGATGGAATATATTCTCACTATCCAGCGTGTCAGATGGTAGCTTGTCCTGCTGTTCCTACTCCCCCAGTTTAGTGTGCTTAGGGACGGGAGCTGGCCCACAAGGCCTCCCAGCATTGTAGCCAATGTCAGAACCATATTTTGAGTCATCGCCTCCGGATCCATCATCAGAGTGAGGGGATGACATAATGGGAGAGGCTGGATTTGCGGATTTGGGAAATATTGTTCCCCCCGCACCCTCCTGGGTCAACTTGGACCATGACAGACAGGCTTCCTTCAGTCTTTTAAAAGCGTCCTCCCCTTCGATTTGCTCCCTCTTTCTTTTGGCCTTAGTCTTGGTGGCACTCTGGCCGTCAGGCCTCTGGGGTTCAATGAGTCCCTTAGGGATCTGAGGTATATACACACACATACGCACACATACACACACACACATATATATAGTACAGAGAGAGTGAGTTGAAGGGAATAGAGTGGAATGACATACATACAGTGGAATAACGTAGAGTACAGTGTTGTAGAGTGTAGTGGTGTACAGTGGAGTGGCGTACAATGGAGTGGCGTTGACTGCAGTGGCATACAGTAGAGTGGCGTACAGTGGAGTGGCGTACAGTGCAGTGGCATACAGTAGAATAGCGTATAGTATAGTAGCATACACTGCAATAGTGTACAGTGGAATAGCTTACAGTGGAGTGACGTAGATTTATGATAGCGTAAAGTGGAGAGGTGTAGAGTGGAGTGGCATACAGTGTAGTGGCAGAGAGTGGAGCGGGGTATAGTGGAGTGGTGTACAGTAGAATAGCATACAGTGAAGTGGCATACAGTGGAGTGTGGTAGAATGGAGTGGCGGAGTGGAGTAGCATAGAGCTCAGTGACGTATAGTGCAGTTGCACACAGTGGAGTGGTGTAGAGTGGAATAGCGTACAGTGGAGTGTTGTAGAGTGGCATACAGGGAAGTGGCGTAAAGTGGACTGGCATAGAATAGAGTGGCATAGAGTGGAGTGGGGTAGAGAGGAGTTGCATACAGTGCAATAATGTACAGTGGAGTGACATGGATGGGAATAGCATAAAGTAGAGTTGGGTAGAGTGAAGATACGTACAGTGAAATAGCGTAGAGTGGAGTGGCATAGCGTGGAATAGTGTAGAGTGGAGTGCTGGAGAATGAAATGGCATAGAGTGGAGTGGGGTAAAGTGGAGTGTTGTACAGTGGAATAGAGTAAGGTAGAATGGCATATAGGGAAGTGGTGTAGAGTGGACTGGCATAGAATGGAGGAGTGTGGAGTGGTGGACAGTGGAGTGGTGTAGAGGGGAGTGGTGTACAGTGAAATAGCATATAGTATAGCAGCATACACTGAAATACCGTACACTGGAGGGCTGTAGACTGGAGGGGCATAAATTGGAATAGCGTATAGTGCAGTGGCGTACAGTGGAGTGGCATAGAGTGGAGTGGAGTTGTGTACAGTGGGATAGCATACAGTGGAGTGTCATAGAGTGGAGTGGCATAGATTGTAGTGGTTCACAGTAGAAACTCATACATTGGAGTGCAAAAGAGTGGAGTGGCATAGAATGTAGTGTGGTAGAGTGTAATAGCATACAATAGAGTGCAGTTGCATAGAGTGTAGCGGCATCCAATGGAGTGAGGTACAGTGGCATAAAGTGGAGTGGCGTAGAGTGGAATAGCTTACAGTGGAGTGTCGTTGACTGCAGTGTCATGGAGTCGAGTGTCATGGAGAGGAGTGTCATTGAATATAGGGTCGTCCAGTGGCATAGAATTGTGGAGAGTGTAGTATAGTTTAGTGGCGTAGAGTGGAGTACATTTCAGTAAAGTGTTGTACAGTTCAGTGTTATGGAGTGCTGTCCAGTAGAGTGACGGAGAGTATTGTACAGTGTAGTGTCTCACAGTGGAGTGTCATAGCGAGGTGTGTCGTACAATGGACAGTAGTACAGTGTTGTACAGTGGATGAGAGTGTCGTTGAGTGGAGTGCCATGTCATATAGTTGAGTGGCGTGTAGTTGAGAGGAGTGGAGTGGCGTGTGCTAGAGTGTCATACATTGTAGTACAGTTGCATAGAGTGTATGGGTATAGAGTGAAGTAAAGTGTCATATAGTGAAATAGAGAGTAGTTAAGACTTGTGGAGTGGAGTTGCATAGAGTACAGTAGGGTGTCGTACATTGGACCGGTGTAGAGTGGACTAAAGTATTGTACAGTGGAGTAGAGTTTAGTGGAGTCATGTTGGATAGAGTGTAGTAAACTGTGAAACATTGAAGTTTTATGTTGTACGGTGGAGTGGAGTGGAGTAGAGTGGCTTGGCGTTTCATACAGTATCATAAAGTGTCATAGAGTGGAGTACTCTGTGGGTCAGTGGAGTTTGAGTGGCCTGTCATAGAGTGTTAGAAAGTGTTGTATAGTAGAGCACAGTGGAATTGGCATAGAGTGTTGTAGAGTGGAGTGGCATAGAGTCGCATACACTCGAGTAGTTGAGTACAGTGGAGTAGTGTGTCATAGAGTACAGTGGATTAAATTGGGGTGGAATGGCAGGGAGGTAGTTGCATAGTGTGTCTTAAAGTGGAGTAGAGTGTCGTAGAGTGGCGTAGAGTTCAGTAGTGTGTCGTACAGTGGCATAGAGTAGAGTAGAGTATAGGACAGTGCTGTACAGTGGCATGGAGTATTGTAGAGAGCACTTTGGAACTGTAGATTGTTGTAGAGTGGAACGTCATACATAGGAGTATTGCACAACGGCATAACGTGGGGTAAACTGTCATACAGTGGAGTTGAGTGGAGTGGTGTAGCGGAGAGCGGACTAAAGTGTCATATAGAGGAGGAGTGGCATCTTGTATAGTGAAGTACTGTGTAGTGGATTAGCATAGAGTGGAGTAAAGTGTTGTAGAGGTGAGTGGCGTCTCATACAGTAGAGTGGTATGCCATGTGGTAGAGTGTGGGAAACTGTCATAGAGTGGAATGGCATAGAGTGAAGTACAGTGTTGTAGAGTGAAGTGAGGTAGAGTAGAGTAGAGATTAGCACAGTGCAGTGGCATATAGCATTGTAGTGTCAAGTGACGTACAATGCCATAGAGTGGCATAGAGTGGAGTAGTATGGTATATAGTAGAGTGGAGTAAATTCTGGTGGGGTGGCACAGAGGGAGTTGCGTAGAGTGTTGTAGAGTGCAGTGCAGTGTGGTAGAGTGGAATAGAGTTGACTACAGTGTTGTATGGTGACATACACTGGAGTACAGTGTTGTACATGGGAGTAATATAGAGTGGAGATGAGTTTGGTAGAGTGGAGAGGCGTAGAATGCTGTACTTTGGAGTAGAGGTTTGTAGAGCAGAGGTTCGTAGAGCGGAGTAGACTTAAGTGGCATAGACTGCAGTGGATTTCAATGCAGCGTCATACAGTGTTGTGTCGAGAGTGTTGTAACGTAGAGTATTGCGGCGTACAGTGTCATGGTGCAGAGTGCAGTGGCATACAGTGGAGTGGTGTAGAGTGGAGTGACATACATTAGAATAGCGTATAGTGGAGTGGTTTCAGTTGAGCAGCGTACAGTGGAGTGGCATACAGTGGAAGAGTATAGTGTGGAGTGGCGTACAGTGAATTAAAATACAGTAGAGTAGAGAGGCATGCACTGCAGTGATGTAGAGTGGAGTACCATATAATGGAGTTGCATTTAGTGGAATACAGTAGAGTGGCATAGAGGGGAGTGGCATATATTAGAATAGTGTAGATTGGAGTGACACATAGTGGAGTAGCGTTGAGTGGAATAGCATAGAGTGGAGTGATGTACAGTGGAGTGGCGTACAGTGGAGTGTTGTACAGTGAAGTGACGTACAGCGGAATAGCGTAGAGTGGAGTAATGTAGAGTGGCTTGGCATACCGTGGAGGGGGGTAGAGTGGATTAGCATATAGTGGAGTGGCGTAGAGTTGCATACAGTGGAATAGCGTAGAGTGGAGTGGAGTGGCGTACAGTGGAGTGGCGTACAGTGGGGTTAGCATACAGTGCAGTGGAATAGTGCACAGTGGAGTGGCGTAGACTGGAGTAGCATACAGTGGAGTGACATACAGTGGAATATCGTAGAGTGGGATGGCGTAGAGTGAAGTAACATAAAGTGAAGTAGCGTAGAGTGGCCTGGCGTACAGTGGAATGATGTAGAGTGAAATAGCATAGAGTGGAGTAGCATACAGTGAAGTGGCAGTGCGGTGGAGTACCCTATACTGGAGTGGCTTACAGTGGAGTGGAGTAGAGTGGAATAGCATATAGTGGAGTGTCGTAGAGTGGAGTAGCATACAGTGGACTGGCATACAGTGGAATACCATAGTGTGGAGTGGAGTGACATACAGTGGAAAAGCGTAGTGTTGTTTGCTGTACACTGGAGTGGCGTACACTGGAATGGGATGGTGTAGAGTAGAGTTGCATAGAGTGGACTGGCGTCCAGTGTATTAGTGTAGTGTAGAATGGAGTGGCGTACAGTGGAGTGACGTGTAGTGGAGTAGCATACAGTGGAAAATTGTAGAGTGGAGTGGTGTAGAGTGTGGCAGAGTACAGTGGAGTGGCATACAGTGGCATGGCGTGGAGTGGAATAGTGTAGTGTGGTAGACGCAGGGTCAAGCATAGTGAATGGATGATTTAGTAGGTGCGTGACTATCTATGCACAGAGTCATACACCCCCCCAGCCACCCACACAGACACTCAGGCACCCATACAGATACTCAGACAACCAATCAATAACACATATAGACACTCATGTAGCTACCTACCAACCCATGCAGGTGCTTACACACCAACTGACAGACTGATACAGACATTCACACAGTTTAGTCACTAACCCATGCATTCAGTAAGACACGTTCAATCACTCACTTCTACAGTCAGTCACGCACCTACTAAATCATCCATTCAGACACTTATACACCCACTCATTCTTCAATACACCTTGGCATATATATATATAAAACATATTTAAACTTTACAGAAACACACAGTCACTGGATGATATCATCAGTGATGTCATCATGTAGTGTAGCTCCTATTTCCCTAATAGGCTCTGCGCATTGGAATAATATATCCTATAGGTTTGACATAGGACTAAGGTCAGTATGTCCCTATCGAGTATATTAAACTTAATTACTTGTGCCAGCTAGCTCAGAGGCCACTAGAAACTCCTTGACAACAAGAAGGGAGTAGTTTCTGGCAGCCGCAAAACATGACCACTGTGTTTCCCTTTAGAATCAGAACGTGTCCCAGAGTCGTGGAAACAATAGATAACTATTTCACTCAGCTCAGTCGTGCATGCTTAGTTTTCTCCAAGTTACACAGAAAGGAATAGACGGGCGTTTTCAATAAAAGATTTATTGAACAGTCTTGTTTCTGGTGTAAGTAAAATGTGCTGTTACGATCACAAGACAGTATGCGAGATAAATAATGTACAGTGTGAGCAGTAGAAATAAATAATACTGCGATAGCATTATCTTTTAGTACATAAGCTGTTACATAAATAACACAGACTAAAAATGCGAGTACTCATACGATGCGTTGCTAAGCTAGTTCTACCCCAATGTGCCTAACCTAACTTAGGTGTAGGGAGTGGTATGAAGTAGGTGAAGTATTCCTTACTATGGTATACTAAGAGTATGTTAAGCCTAGTATGCCTAGTATGCCAAGAGTTCCTCTAGGTTCTAATCAGCTCCATACCTGAAGAATGAGAGAGGTTGGAATCTCTTTGCCAGACTCGAACTCCAACACCCCGCAAGGGAAGTCAGATCACTGGAAGCTGGACTCTCTGCGTGCAGGGATGACAGCGCCTTCTCAGTGCGTCAGGCCGGGATACGGGCTCCTCTGAAGTCGAGGTCTCCTCTAGTTTACAAGGGCTAGGGAAGGTATATTTATACCTGAGAGTACCTAGGAATGTTTAGTATTGACGTGAGTCGGACAGCGAAAGACGTCATGAATGAACCCATAAGGAATAACGGTTCATACATAATATATGAGACCTTGAAGAAATCAATAGTCCTGGACTAGGGAAACTCCCGCAGCCTAAGGGTCTGTTCTTCATGTACTCGTTGTGACGTTAGGGTGGACGGATGTCGGAGACCATGCCTGTATTTGGAGTGCATGGTTTAATGCCTAAATAAGGCCTGGGAATTTATGCCTATATAAGGGCAGGGCGAATTGTGCCTATATAAGGACATGATACTGGAAAGCCTGTTTATGGACACCCTAAGAGGAATACAACACCCACTCCACTTTCGTGTACACGATAATACTAAAATGCTAAACATTTAAAATGCTAAACATAAAATGGAGTACCGCATATTTTAAAAAATATTTCTTAAAACCATTTAAAAAAGGCATTTAAAAAACCTATTAGAATGCAAAAAGGTACTGTACATTTGAAGCATTGCTTTTCATTTCAGGCATAAAGTTCGAAAATAAATGCAATTGGAATGAAATAAGCAGTAATATTTACATGTGACAGAAAATGATCGATAAGTTGTTCAAAAAATCAAAGTCATTTCATGTCATGAAAATTAATGAACTGTTTGAGACACACAAGATGACTAAGTGTCTGTGGAAGTACCGCCAAGTCTGTACTATAAGGCTAGTTCTACTTTAAGCAGATTGAAGTGCCATTTTCGTTCGAAAAATGGGAAAAAGTTCAATTTTGGTAGAGTTCCAAGTTTTTGTAGAATGAAGGCCAAATTGTTACTGCATCTCTGGAACACTGTATGCTGAATCAGAGTCAGTTTACGGGTCTGGTGTAAACATGAGATCATCTATTTCTATAGACAAAACATCATCCACTGTAGTTGGTGTTAGTTGAAACACCTCGTGAAGCAGGTTAATCGCACAGAGATGTGAAGCATCGCTTTCAGCATTGGTCGCCGCAGCAATGTTCGCGTCCGTTGTTACCTGTGTGCCTGTAGATCTTTCTCGTACCTCAGCAGCAGCCGGAAGCGTCTGTGAGATCTCAATGAATGCTGACATCAGGATAGGAAGCCTCTGGGGACAACACATAGCATGGGCCGTTATCTGGTCCAGCAGAGTATCGACATCCGTTGGCGTATCCGATGGAAATGTTAGACAGGTGTCCAACACGCATTCTACACCGCATAGCAGGCATCGTAGAACAGGTAAGATGCAATCTTGCCAGATTGGTCTGATGACAGGAACCACGTGGTATTAAGGTCCCGTAGACGATTTATGCCCAAAAGCTCTACTATTTGCTCACTGCACTTTCGTTCAAGGAGAGCTTTCTCCATTTCGCTCGGAGTGATGTCTGCGAATAGGCTGGCCATAGCGCAATAGCAGGAAGAGAAATAGAATTCCGGCAACAAGTGCTAGAATTAATGGTATGCCACCAAACACCGAATGTGCAAAGTTCGGGATGATTCCGAGTATTGCCTGGAAAGGTGCTAACAGACCGGAGCAGATGCTCTTAAATACATGTACAATTCCTGTTGTATCAGACATATTGAAGATTCGTCCTATCATTTCCACGAAATGTATAGGGCAGTTTGTACGTATTAAAGTCTGTATCTCAGCCGATGTCCTTGCTATTTGTAGATCATAGGTTTCTTTGGCCAAGGTCAAAAGCACTGTTTGCTGTAAAAGCATGGCTTTCATTCTGCTCAAAGTATCAAATCTTATAAAAGAGACGTTCAGCGAAGGCCATAGAGGCGACTCCCTGACTGTGTCTATTGGGGCAAACAATACTTGCATACAGCAAGTGACCCTGGAGTTGACCGTTACTAGATATGGGATGCCTGGCAGCATGCCGCAGCAACTCTGATCATTCAACATGAGGTAACTCCCATTAGAAAGTTGTCCAAACGTTGGATTAATCACAGCAGCTGGTGTACCCTGCTGATGGCAAGACAAATTAGCCACAGAACCATTACAAGCCCCGTGTAAGGAAATGTCTTGACATATAAGTGAACCGCTCAGTGCACGTCTACAGTTTGTACCGCTTAAAAACACTTCACGATCCCCACTCCAACATCTATATGTATACGGTAAATCCCAAGATTTCTTAATGTATTCCTTACCCAACCTTTCATATTTGCCTGCTTGCATTTGTCTGATGCAATACTGAAACTGAAAAGTAGTCACAGGTAGTGTGATTTTGCCATGAATAAGCCATTCTGTAGCTGGTTTTTCTGCCAGTGTGAATGGTAACTTTTCCAGTTTTTCAATGCTCAGCACTGTATACCTTGCTCCTCTTTGTGCCAGTTCGATCTGTTTATCAGTTAGATTGTATTCTGCAAACAGAGCCGATGTGTTGATGAAACGCCAAGGCACATAGCCAGCTCGCAAAGATTGCAGCGTCCAGCTTAATAACATAATAGAACGTAATTGAGATTGGCCTTGTTGTAACATCGCCAAATCTTGTTCTAGTATGTCGATAGCAGAGGATACAATGCCATCCAATGAATATATTCTGGAGGACAAAGTTGTTAACCCATTGTCGACCACAGAGAGTGTTTTCTCTAAATTAATACGATCAAGTTCACGTATTCGTTCTGCAGCCTCCATCTGTGATACTTTCCATGCTTCATTATAGGCAGCATAAATGCCGGCATATATGAAACGTTTTTGACGCGGTTTTCTTGGTCCAAGCAAGAATTCCCGAAGGTCTGTGTCCTTTTTAAGTAAGGTTAAGTGTTGTTTCACATCCTGTAGTGTAGACTTATGCAGCCAATCGAGGCATAATTTTCCTACACTGTATGTTGTTACTACCCCCGGATGTTGTCTTTGGGCGTATCTTGGGTCTGGCCTATTAATAGTAAAGCCCTGAGTTTTATTCAGGAATCTTTCCTGACAGTTATTCGTGTCTGTGGGCCAGATCAACCATTTTTTCCAATCAGGATTAGATCTGTTGAGTTGTAGTATATTGTCAACTGTCACCACTGCCTGTGTATCGTTATTTCTTGCAGGTGCTGGTACAGAAGGTGTGTTCATCTCTTTGATCTTGGCTAATCCAAGACAAGATGTTTGTTGGATGGTTTCATTTAAAAACATTATTTGTTCAGGGATGATACAGGCTCTAAATAAAGCTTATATCCCCTGCACTTGCCATTCTTTTAGTACCCCAGACTGTTTTGGTGTCTATTGTGTCTTTCCAAAAGTCGAAACCCTGTCTAGACAGTTGGGCATTAAATAATGCAGAGTAAATCTGTTTTGTATTTGTTAACATAATTTTCAGTCCTGTCCTGTTTACATTTTTATAGTAAAACATTTCTGGATCAGATGTATTATAACCTGAAAAATATGGAGATTTACTAACAAATGTTTTTGAACTACCTTTAGGTGGTGTAGGACTAATGTTCCCATTGGTTACACATAAACACATTTCTTGGATATGCAGATTTATGCAAATAATGATGACCATAGTGGTTATAACAATACAGTTGTTCATAGTCTGATGAACCCTCTAAATATTCATTTTTAGAAAATGCAGCAGATTTTTCTAGGTCAAACATAATGTCATTTACAGTCTCAAAGTCCCAATCATCAGAATAGGTACTGGAAGAGAGTAGATCACTTAGTGAAATTTTAAACAAATGTGGAATGTTCAATTGTTCCGTCGGACCAAATATATCAAAATCTGTTTTGTCCCACACTATACCATCCTGTATAGGAACAGCTGTGAGGTTCACTGATGACAAGTCTCTTGCTTCACGATGGGAAGATTTATGAGGTTTCAAAAGTACGTTCACGTCTTTTCCTTCAGTGTTCACATGGATGTATCTGCCACTTATAAGCACGCTCACAGTTGTAACCAAAGCTAGCCAGAGCAGGAAAACAAAAAGTCCAGATATAATCCAGAGTTCAATCCATGGAGAAACCAAATAAGTCTTTTTCAGAAAGTGAAGAAAGTCTTGTACTTGCTGCTTGAATTTGAAAGATGCTGGCGTCGTTTCAGGTTCACTGGGATCTTCTGAGAACGTATCAAAGTTAATGAAATAGCCAGAAGCAGTTCTGTCAATTGTTGGAATTGCATCAGGATTTGTAGAAATCACTGGAACCAGTCGATCACGTGCTACGTTGGTGTAGACAGGTGTATTTGGACGAACTGTTACTTGGTTGTCAAGAGGGATGAGTTCCATAGCGTTGTTGCTTAGTCCTTCATCTGTTACTGCTGAATTCTCGATGGTTATCAGTCTTTCAGTCTGAACCTCTTGGATAGTAGCGAGAGGAGTGCGTCTGCTACTAGGTCGGAGTCCACGAGGCCTACTATTTAGTATTGGCCACATACTGTGGTTTGATCAGGTCGATGGACACAAATCTTTTCTCCTTTCTTCCAGCAAGGGGCGGCAGAAGTACTGTTCTTGTTCCTTGAACTGCTAGGACAGGTACTGGTTGTCTGTAAGAAGGTCCAAATTCCTTCTTGTCTGCAATTTTTCTCTGACTAGATCCCCAACTTTTGGAATCCAGACAGGCCTTGCTGGGACCGCCGATTTTTCCTCAGTGGTGGTTGGCTGTAGGAATACGTTGCTTTGTTTCGTTCTTAACTTGTTTAAGTCCTGTAAAACAGCCAAACGATCTTTGATATCAAAAGGTTTATTTTCCACCACTGTGCCTACGTGTTCAAGGTCCGGTACCCACATTCTTGTCCCAAATAGGACCTCATATGGAGTGACCCCCCCTAGAGAACTTCTTGGCAGATTATTCAAAGAGCGTTGTACCCCACTAAGGTGTTAGACCCACCCGTCACCCGAACCTAATACTCTAGCTGTTATAGACTGCTTTATGTCTCGGTTTTTCCTTTCCACAACCGAATTTCCCTCAGGATGGACTGGAGAGGAGTACCGCAATGCAACGCCCAGACTGGCCATGGCTTCTTTGTAAGCCCTAGAGCTAAACGCAGGACCCTGGTCAGAATGTAGCGTGCCTATTGCGTATATGCAGATAAAGACTCGCAAATCTTTTATAACAGTTCGAGCGTCAGCTGAGCGCTGAGGCCATAACCATAGGAACCTAGATTCAGTATTTGTGGGAATGCCTTTGTCCAGTAGGACGCAGGCGCGTAGATAGACGAATGCTGTCTAACAATGGTGTCTGTACTGGGTTGCCGCATTCGCAGCATGGTGTCCGGTGGCTCTCTCGCTGTAATTTACAGTCTAAGCAGTTGTTGATGAATATGTGAATTTCTGTATTCATTCCAGGCCACCAGTACATCTCTTTTAACGTCAAAATTGTTTTAGAGATTCCTTGATGTGACAGACCCTCCCCCAAATGTGTTTCATAAATCAAGGCTGCTCTGCGTTCCATGTTTGGGATTACCCTATCCCCCACTCCAGGGATTCGAGCAAAAGGAACGTTGTTCGCATCAATTACATAAGAGTACTTGAGTGGAAACTTTTTTGGTAACGCTGCACTGCTGCCTTTGCTTGAAGCATTGACAGCCAACATTATCTCACCGTCTATTTTTGTTTTTGAACGAGTGATCGCAGCTACGGAAGCCGTCTGCACAGCCCCCTTTGCGGCTTCGTCAGCCAATGAATTCCCTGCAACGTGAACGCCATCACGTTGATGACTCAGTGTGTGGATCACGTGAGCCTTTGGTAGTTCGATTTTCAACTGAACTACTTGTTCCCAAAGCATTTTGTGCTTTATTGTGCCACCTTTCGCATCTTTGAAACCATTTTCAAGCCAGTTTTGTATGTAGTCATTATACGACTGAACACAGTAAAAGGAATCGCACACTATTAGTGTGGGGAATTCTCGATCTGTACTTTCAAGTGCCAGTTTGAATGCTTGTAGTTCAGCTCGCTGAGCCGTACAATCTCCTAGAGACTGCGTTTTTGTGACCATAGGTCTGAAGATGCCATTTCGCATGCGACCTTTAACGATTGCACACGCAGCACTGTAAGCTTGCTTACTCCCTATTGCGTGTTGTGCGGATCCGTCAGTGTAAATTATAAATTCGTACTGATCGAGAGACAGAATTTCAGTAGGCAGAGGACATTCTTGTTCATATTGCAGAAATGCTTGTGTTTTTAAATCTGGATCAAAAACATATTCAACATCTGTTGCAGCAAGAGAATTAACCCATTGTATCCATCTTGGATGTAATGCTTTAGCATTTGGAATGCTAGCTTTTGTGACCGCTTCTAAAGCTGGTACTGGGGTTACGACAATAATGCGTTTCCCTTGGGCTAAGGCTCTTTCTTTTGCTACAGCGGTTTGAACTGCTGTTAGAATTTTTTCAGTTGAACTGAAGCGCATTTCCGCTTGTGTGTACAAATGAGATTTGTATGCTATTGGTATTTTCTCACCCTCATTGAAGGTTAAGTAGGTGAATCCGCATTGACCCGAAATTATTCGGATCACCAAATTACGTTGACTTACGCGTGTTTGTAAGTGATTTGTTGCTAACATGTTAGCCTGTAGTGAACGCAAGATTTCTGTGTGTTCCTGTGTCCAGTTTCTGATTGAAAAATCAGGTTTGATTAATGCGTAGAGAGGTTTAACCCTTTCTGCGTAATTTAGAATGTATGTTCTTCCAAAATTTTGGAAACCCAGGATGGATTGTAAGTTTTTTAGCGTTTTTGGAGGTTGGAGCAGCGCACACTTTTCTAAAAAGTTAGCTGCCAAGCTCTTGCCTTCACTTGAAAGCTCATATCCTAGAAATAGGACATTGAGATGGGCAATTCTGGACTTTTTAAAGTTGAACTTGTAGCCCTCAGAGGCGAAACCCAGTATAATGGTGCTCACCCTGTTCAAGTGTTTTTCCAGGTCATCGTCTGTCAGATAAATGTCATCGACATAGGACAATGCCTCATTGTCATAAATTTGTAGTAACTCTGTTACCCTCGCTGAGAATAAACCTGGGCTATTCTTGAACACTTGTGGGAGTCGACAAAAGTGACGCTGGGTCCCCATTATGGAGAATGCTGTTAAGTACCTGCTTTCAGGTGCTATGTTTTGACAAAAGAAACCATTTGAGATGTCTAATGTTGTTTTATATTTTTTACGCACAATGTTATTCATTAATGCTGTGCTATGTGCATTTTGCACTGCAAAAGTAGTGTTTAGGTGTCTGTAGTCCAAAACTAGACGATATGTATTGTCTGGTTTGGAGACAGGAAACAAAGGATTGTTCATTGAGGAGGTGCATGTTTCAATCACCCCTTGGTATTCAAGTTGATCTAAGATCTCCCTGACCTGTTTTTTAGCTTCTTGCTTTATTGGGTACTGCCGTTGTGCAGTTGGTTCATGTTTCAGATGTATTTTATGGTGAGGTGAATCCTCATCCCATCCTACATGATTTTTATATAATGCTGGGGCCTGGGCCACTGCCCATTTCCTGGCATATGTATATTTTAGATGAATTGGAATATGGTTGGAGAAGGCAGGCATAATAATGTCCTCGCCATGTGGGCACTCCCTGACAAATTGTGGTGGCCAGTCCTTTTCTGCTAGAAGTATGTCATAGCCTCTTGATAGTCTTTCCCAAAAAAGTGCTTTCACCTGTCTAGGTTTGTCTCCCTCCATCCGGAGTGTTATTTCATATAACTTTTGTGGAGTACTAACCCTGGTGTCTACAGTCTCTACTTTAATGTACTCATTCAAGTCCACTATCTCCAGAAGTTCCCTCAGGTTCTGGCGAACTATTGTGACTTCTGCTGCACTGTCCAGCATGGTCTGAGCCCATTCTCCGTTCTTGAGTTGTGTTCTCAGTATTCTCGGCATGTCTGATCTTTAGACCTGCTACTTTCTTTTGGAGAATTGAGGTTTTACTTTAGTTTTTGGAGCGTGTTTGTCGTCTTTCGATTTCACGCGTTCTTCTCTGTGTTCCGTCCGTCCTCTTCTTTCCGAAGTCTGTGATGAGATCTGAAAGGGACGAGAGGAACGTGTATCAGTATCTTGATACCTATCAGGTTTTCTCAAATTATCCCTATTCCTGAGGTTATACCTCCTTTCAGAGGGCTCCTTTTGAGGAGACCTACCTCGGGATTGAGAACGTTTCTCGTTTGATTTTTGTTTAGTAGTATCCCACTTCTTTTTAGAAGATGTAGGAGTTTGTTTAATTGAGTCCTTCTCAGGACTTTCAGATAGCTTCGGCTTCACTGGTCTTCCACCCAAACTATCTCTGCCTAATTCTGCATAAGATTGTTCTATTATTCTGGGTAGCTCTGTTTGATGTTCTGTAACATCAAATTCCCTTAATTTTTGGCGGATCGCCACTGCTGCTGCCTCCCATTGAATATTAGATAATATTATTGTTGAGACCTGGTCGAAATTTTTCAGTAATTTCATACCTAAATTTAGAGCAGGCTCTGCCCCGTATTCGTTTTGAATTTGTTTCAGGACATCAGGTATTACCGCAATTGACGGAATGCCATGTGTTTTGGTATAGATGGCAGCAAAGACTGAGCCCCAAGTGGTACAGTCTTCCAATTGTGGTGTGATCCCTTATGGTAAACTGATTGTTAGGATTCTGTGTTTCTCATACGGGCTAGTATTTGGAAATACTGCTTCGATTTGAGTAATTTTTTGAGCTATCCAGAAAGGAATTTGCTCACGTTTTGTGGGCATTTTACCCATGACTGCGTATAGAGTCTGTGGTGTAATTTTTAGTGTATTCCCCTGTTGAGGAGTTTGATTTGGAAGTGTTAATGGTTGCAGGACTGTAAAAGTCCACATGACATATTGGACCAATTGTCTGTACATTTTTATTAACTCTGTGATTTGAGTAAGTAGTTCCTCATCTGACATTATATCCAGTTCAGGATGAGGTGTATAGCTGGCTAGAATCGGCCATGTTGCTCCTGGTCTACCTAGTGGACCGAGCCTAGTAATGTTTTTGTGATGTTTTAGGGCGCCTTTAAACCAGAGCTGATGCTCCTGGTATGTTAATGGAATTTCTATATCCTCGAAAGGAATGTATTCCTCTGGTAGATCATCTTCTTTGTAGAAGTGAAATGTGTGTGATATTGGATTGCATTCAGGAAATATTACCCATGAATAGAATACCTCTGTCTGAAAGGATTCATGTGCCTCTATCACGAAAACTGCTCTACCGCCTCTTGGTGGTAGGCCATGTTTTATAAGTTTTAGAGTGATGGCTCTTCTCAAGTTTGGAGCGATGTCTATAACACCCTCCTCGGTTTCATTTAAACCTGTATTGTTAAAAACTGCTGCTTGGGCTTGATCAGCCGCAGCTCCACCGTTTCCGGTGTTATTGTCATTGTCAGGCATTTTGTTGTTTGAAAAATGTAGAACAAGTTTCAAGGAAACTAAGATAAGGTGCACAATATTTTGGAACACTGTATCCTTCACGTGAGTCGGACAGCGAAAGACGTCATGAATGAACCCCTAAGGAATAACGGTTCATACATAATATATGAGACCTTGAAGAAATCAATAGTCCTGGACTAGGGAAACTCCCGCAGCCTAAGGGTCTGTTCTTCATGTACTCGTTGTGACGTTAGGGTGGACGGATGTCGGAGACCATGCCTGTATTTGGAGTGCATGGTTTAATGCCTAAATAAGGCCTGGGAATTTATGCCTATATAAGGGCAGGGCGAATTGTGCCTATATAAGGACATGATACTGGAAAGCCCGTTTATGGACACCCTAAGAGGAATACAACAATCAGTGATGTCATTTGAGATGTCATCAGTGATGTCATCAGTGATATCACTAACCATGTCATGAATGATGTAATATGTGACGACATCAGCAGTGCATTGCGGGGGCGCAAGTTATAGTTAGCTCAACTAACTATAACGGCCGAATTTCTCTGGTTTTGTACAAGTGAAATGTCCAACTAACTATAACGTCCCTGAAACCTATGGTTTTTTCAGTGAATTTCTAAGGTTTTTTAAATGCTAATTTCTAACTATAAAGTCCCTGAAACCTATGGTTTTTTCAGTGAATTTCTAAAAGTTTTTTAAATGCCTATTTCTAACTATAACGTCCCTGAAACCTATGGTTTTTTCAGTGCATTTCTAAGGTTTTTTAAATGCTAATTTCCTACTATAACGTCCCTGAAACCTATGTTTTTTTCAGTGAATTCCAAAGGTTTTTCAAATGCTAATTTCTAACTAACGTCCCTGAAATCTATGGTTTTTTCAGTGAATTTCTAAGGTTTTTTAAATGCTAATTTCCAACTACAACGTCCCTGAAACCTATGTTTTTTTCAGTGAATTTCTAAGGTTTTTTAAATGCTAATTTCTAACTATAACGTCCCTGAAACCTATGGTTTTTTTCAGAGAATTTCTAAGGTTTTTACAGGCCATGCCACGCCAGGCCACGCCCCCTTTCTCCACCACTATGCAAATGCGCCTCTTGGCGTGTTCTAAGCTGGGGGATTAAGTCCGCTTGAATACTGAGGGTCCAGTAAGCCCCACACAGCTGGATTGCTGAGAGTGATACGAGGCCACGCCCCTTTTTTACACCTCTGCAAATGCACCTCGTGGCGCACTGCTGCTTGGGAGATGAAGTCCACTTCAGTTGTGAGGTCCTCAGGACACAAGGGGACTTCATCACCCCACCAGCAGTGCTCCATGAGGCGCGTTTGCAGAGTGGTGTAAAAAGGGGGCGTGGCCTCGTACCACCTCTCAGCAATCCCACTGTGTGGGGCTTACTGGAGGTTCCTGGTGGCCTAGTTGGCCCCCGGGGACCCTCACTCGCAATGGGGAATTAATCCCCCAAAGCAGAGCGCGCCAGGAGGGGCGTTTGCAGAGTCATGCAGGGAGGGGTGGGGCCTCCGGCGAGTTGCCAGTTTCTTTTTTTTTTTTTTTATGAGAGGGGGCCGCGTGGCCCCGCTTTCCTGGGCCACTTCTGGCCCCGGGGACCCCATACCCCGGGGCCTGGCCAGCCTGGTGGTTTTTTAAAAGAATTTGGGATGGGGTCTCGTGGCCCCCTCCAGAGGCCAATTATGGCCCCGGGGACCCCATCCCCCGGGCCTGGCAGCTTTTAAAAAAAAAAAAATTGTAGGGGAGGGGGGCCGCATGGCCCCCCTTCCCTGAGCCACTTTTGGCCCCGGGGACCCCATCCCCTGGGGCATGGCCTCTTTTTAAAAAGAATATAGGGAAGGGGGCCGCGTGGCCCCCCTTCCCTGCTTCCCTGGCCCACTATTGACCTCGTGGACCCCATCCCCCGGGGCTTGGCCACTTTATATTTTTTTTTTAGGAGGAGGGCCCTCCTCCCCAGGCTGATTTTGGCCCCAAGGACCCCATCTACTGGGGCCCGGCCATTTTTTTTTTTTTTTAAATAAACGGAGGGGGGCCGTGTGGCCTCCCTCCCAGGCCATGTCTGGCCCCGGGGACCCCATCCCCCGGGGCCGGCCCTAAAGTTGGGGACCATGGGGGGAGCCCCAATGCCCCCGCGGGAGCAGGCATTGCTTTTGGACAAGGCAAGCTACTAACATGCAGCTCCCCCTGCCCAAAAGCAATTCTGCTTCGCTTCATGGAAGCAAGAGCAGGTTTCCTGCTCTCGCTTCCATGAAGCAAAGCAGAGTTTGCTATGACAGGGCACCCTGACACAGCAAACAGCAATGTCCCGGGGGTGGGCACACCAGGACATTGCAGTAGGCGGCCCTGGGGGATGGCAGTCCCCAGGGCCATTGAAGGCTCCAGGAGGGGGGACGCACGGCCCCCCTCCCCGCATTTGCATAGCCCCGGGGAGGTGGTGGTCCCCAGGGCCAGGGGTCCGCAACGGACCCCCATATTTAAATAAAGTTAGCCCGGGGAGGTGGTGGTCCCCAGGGCAGTGTGGGGAGGGGCAGGAGCCCCCCCACTTTTTAATTTTATTTAAGCCCCGGGGAGGTGGCAGTCCCCGGGGCTTGGGGGGGCCGCGAGGCCCCACCAAACATAATTTACAATGCCTGGGGGAGGTGGCGGTCCCCGGGGCTGCGGGGGGCCGTGTGCCCCCCGCACATAAATAATAAAGCCCCGGGGAGGTGGCAGTCCCCGGGGCTGTGGGGCCCCCGCGGATCACTGCTACATAAATCAGGATTGCCCCCGGGACCTGGCCCACCCGGGGGCTTGAAAAAATGAAGCGCTGGAGCCCGCGCTTCATTTTTAAAAAACATTTCGGCCGGAGTCGCGGCGGGTGCGCAAATCCGGACAAATTTTTTAAAAAAATGCTTTTATTTGGCCCTGGGGTTCTCTGTGGGATCACCTGACCAGGCCTAGGGGGTCAGGGTGTTTTTACCCTGGCCCCTTTTCTTCTTTTTAATGTTCCTCTCACCTTTTTCCTTCTCCCTCGGTATGGAGTCACAAGATGGCTGCCAACACTTCCTCATTTGAAGTGTTGGCAGCCAGTCAGAGGCAAGCTCATGCTCGGGAGGGCTCAGCCAATCAGATCTCACAATTCTCAAATATCGATATCTGTAAATCTTTTAATATCTCAAGAACTACTGAACGGATTTACACCATTTTAAAAAAAGCCTGCTTTCTGGGCCAAGAGCTATCTCTCTGCCAACTTTGGTGTAATTCTGTTCAGCAGTTCAGGCTGTAGCCGTGTCTAAAGTTTCCTATGGAAATTAACATGGAGAAAACACGTTTTGGGACTCCCCTTTTTTCTCGGCCCCCGCTTGATGAATCACCCTGAAACTTTCAAGACAGGAGCTGACCTGAGTGAACAATTAGTTTTAAAAAATTCGTGAAGAGTCGTCAAACGGCGCCAAAGTTATTGGCACATCAAAAAACGCTTTTCCTATGGAAACATGGTTCTAACTATAACTACCTACTGGCTACCGCCAGTAGGTCATATATAGATATATAGATATATATAGTAGCCTTTTACATCGCATGCGTTTACAGCGCACGCGAATACAACGCGGTCGTTACAACGACCTTGTTGTTACATCGCAGTACCATTACAACACAAGTCGTTACAACGACTTTCTCTAGGGGGCGCGCTGGACTTAGGAATAGTATAATTTACTATTCCAACTCCAGTGTGTGCAACAGTAGGGAAGGTGTTGGAATAGTAAATTATACTACTCCTTAGTTTAGACCGCCCCCTAGAGCAAGTCGTTGTAACAACTTGCGTTGTAATGGTACTGCGATGTAACAACGCAGTCGCTGTAACGACCGCGTTGTAATCGCATGCATTGTAATGCATGAGATGTGATGGCTTTTTCCCATATAGCTATATATATATATATATATATATATATATATATATATATATATATATATATATATATATATATATATATATATATATATATATATATATAGCTATATGTATATATCTGTTTATATGTATATTACCTACTGGCTGTCGCCAGTAGGTAGTTATAGTTAAGACCTTGTTTCTATTCAAAAAGCGGTTTTTCTTTTGCCAATATCTTTGGCGCCGTTTGACGAATCTTCGCGAAATTTTCAAAACTAATGGCCCGCTCCGGTCAGCTCCTGCCTTGAAAGTTTCGGGGTGATTCGACAAGCGGGAGCTGAGATAAAATGGGGGTCCCAAAACGCGTTTTCTCCATGTTAATTTCCATAGGAATTTTGAAACAGGTTACAGCATGAACTGCTGAACGGAATTTTACCAAATTTGGCAAAAAGGTAGCCCTTGGTTCAGAAAGAGACCTTTTTTTTTTTTTAAATGGTGTAAATCCGTTCAGTAGTTCCTGAGAAATTAAAAAAAGAAAAATATCGATATCTGAGCACCGAGGAGGAGTCGCGAACCCTCCCGGGCACAAGCTTCACTCTGATTGGCTGCCAACACTCCAAACCAGGAAGTGTTGGCAGTCATCTTGTGACTCGGTAACCGAGTCCCAAGAAAAAGGGGGAAAACAAGTGAAAAATGAAGAAAAGGGGGCAGGGTAGAATCACCCTGACCCCCTAGGCCTGCTCAGGGGGCCCCACAAGGACCCCCAGGGCCCAAAAAAGCATTTCTTTTTTTTAAACGGCCGAATTTGAGCTGTGTGCACGAAGCTGGCCGAAAAAATGTTTAAAAAAACGAAGCGCAGGCTCCCGCTCCATTTTCTATAAGCCCCCGGGTGGGCCAGGTCCCGGGGGCAATGTGTAAGAAAGTGGCTCTGTATATACTGAACCAAAGTAAGGTTCAGTGTGCACAGAGTCCACAGAGGTTTGGCAGAGGCTAAAGTTAGATATAACCTTACTCTCTAAAGTGGTAGCTTGGTCGAGCAGTAAGGCAGTATCAGAGGACAGTGTAAAGCATTTGTTGTACACACTCAGTCAGCAAATGGTCTCACACACTCAAGAACTGAACTCTAGGCCAATGGTTTTGTATCAAAATATATAGTTGTTTTATTTTAGAACCAACAATAGGTATCAAAATATACTTTCTCAGAATGAGATGCTTTGGATAAATACTTTCAATAGGCAATAGACTTTTGAATACAATAGTTACAGTTGTTGCAATAGGCAACACAATTTCAAACACAATAATACATTGAGCTCAATGGGAATTTCTAGTTAAATGCAATAGATTACTTTTTGGATTACTTTTCTTACCACAGGACTGGATCCTAGATTCAGTCCTGGGACATCTCCTGTAAACAGTTGAGTAAAAACGTTTTGGTTACAGTTGTGATTTTTAAGGAATATTATTGTATTTTAAAAGTTGACACTTAGAAACTTTTTCACATAGAATCACCAATGTTATCCTATGGGAGGAAATTCACTTAGCAGGTAAGTGTGGTTATTGTTACTTTTTCTAACTCAGTGTTGGATCCTGGATCCAGCACTGGTGCATCTCCTGTAAACAGTTGAAAGAATGTGTTTTTGTTATACAGGCGATTTTTAACGAATATTTGTAAGTTTGCAAAATCGACACTTAGAAACTTTTTCAGCAAAAACCAGGAAATGTTATCCTATGGGAGGAAATTCAAGTTACCGGTAAGTACAGTTATGATTACTTTTCAGGGTCAGTGCTGGGCACCAAGATCCAGCACTGGGATCTCTCCTGATAACAGGTGAGTAATTTTGTTTTCGTTGATCGGACGATTTTTAGTGATTATTTTAAAGTTTCAAAACTCGACACTTAGAAAAAATTTCAGTGTAAACCAGTCAATGTTACCCTATGGAGAAAATGTAGGTTATCGGTTTTCAGGTAAGTACTCGACTGGCAGAGTTAAGGTTCTGGGCATAGACTCAGGGGTCTCCCAGGGTCAGGTAAGTACAGTTGTTACACCCTCAGCGGCACAGGGGCGGCAGGGTGCTGAGTGAGTAGGCCCAATGTTATCCTATGGCGGGCAGGGGGCCTTTGGTTGGTGGCTGCTGGCAAGCAGGCCACGCGGCTGTGGGAGCAAAGCTCCTAGGGTTAAGCTCAGGGCAAGTTGGGGACCAAGTTAGCATAAAAGGGGCACCTTCAGCGGCACTAGGGCGGCCGGGTGCAGGGTGCTGTTTTGAGGTCGGGTGCCCTGTTGATTTCAATGGAGATTTTCGGTTTTGATTTGCAGCTGCAGGCTCGGTCCAGGAAGACTTCCAGGAGGAACCAACAGCTGGGCAGGTAAGTTGGAGGACTCGGGGACGTAGTTGCACCTCGGGTTCCTTTCTCCAGGGCGGCTGGATGCAGGGGTGTCTTTTGAGATCGGATTTCACCTTACCAGGCCACTCGCGGTTGGGGGGGTCTCCGTGCAGAGGCTGCAGGCGACGTCGGGGAGTCCTGGAGGGGTCAACCCACGGTGGACTCGGACTCTGGAGCGCTGGGGGACCTCGCTGCGACCGGTGGGCCACTTGAACTCGGGCTGTAGGCGACGGGTGCAGTGGTGGTTCCAGGCGTCGGGTTTCTTTTTCCTCAGCAGGCTCGGAGTCTTTGTTTGGTGTTTCTTTTGAACAGAGCTGCTGTTCACAGGAGATCGGTCTTTGTTGAAGGCAGTCAGTCCTCCCCGGGGTTCTGGAGGTCGCTGGCTGCAGGACAAGACGATTTTTGGCACAGGATCTCTGGAAACTGCAGACGGGCCGGTAGGGCTGGGGCCAAGTCAGTTGTTCTCTGCAGTCTCCTCTGCTGGGCGTCTTCTTTCGTCCTTTTTCTTCTTAGGTTGCGGGAATCTGAGGAAGGAAGGTTCAGGGTGCCCCTAAATACTAAATTTAGGGGCGTTACAGGTAGGTAAAGGGCAGGGACCAATGGGTCCCTTCCCTGGGGTGGGTACACCCCCTATCCTGCCCCTCTCCTGTAGCCTAGTCCTGATTGGGCAGGGCTCCCCATCTTCAAGATGGCGAGAGCCCGGAGTTGTGCTTCACCTCACCTCCCCCACCTGAGGGGTGGGGTTGGCAGAGGCTGGCACATCCCCTTTCCTCCCTTGGGGTTTCCCGCCAGTCTTCCCGCCAGAGAGGGGGTCAGAACCGGTGGGGGCCAGTTGCTGAGTACAGTAAGTGGCCTGGAGAAGCTCACAAAGGCGGCATGCCTTTGAAGCTTCCCCTGCCCATCCTGGGGGAGGAGACCTAGCACCTCGCCCAGGATGTGCATTGTTGCAGGCCCAGGAGAGTGGATGGCTCTCCACCCAGGGGTCCAGCAACATGTCTGCTGTGTGGCAGCCGGGGCAGCCCCTCAGACAAGACGTGGATTGTAGGTTAGGTTCAGAGGGCAACTCTAAGTTGCCCTCTGTCGTGCATTTTACATTAAATCCCACACTGGCATCAGTGTGGGTTTAATGTGCTGAGAAGTTTGATACCAAACTTTTCAGTCTTCAGTGTAGCCATTATGGTGCTGTGGAGTTCGTAATGACAACCTCCTAGCACCATATACTCTTAATGGCATCACTGCACTTACAGTGCCCAGGAATGGCCCTGGGTACTGTAGGGGCACAGGGCTCATGCACCTGTGCCCACACCACTGGCATAGTGCACCCAGCTAGAGGGGTGACTGAGGTATGCCAGGGCAGTGTGTTTGTGGGCATGGCACACAGGGATGTGTGCCATGTCGACTCTCTGTTTAGTTCTGCACCAACACACTCAGCCTGCAAAGGCAGGGTGTGTGTGTCAGGGTACAGGGCCTCTAAGGTTGGCACAATAAGTGCTGCAGCCCTTAGGGGCCTTCTCTGGTCACAGTGCCCTGGGTACCTAGGGTACCATTTACCAGGGGCTTACCTGTGGCCAGAGATGCCAATTGGGTTTAGGCTTTAGTACAGTTTTTAGGGAAGGAACACAGGCTCTGGGTACCTGATTGGCAGGGACCCAGGGCACACCAAGGAAAAGTGCATCAGTTATCAGGCAAAAAGTGGGGGTTACTGCAACAGAAACCCACTTTCCTACACAATGCCAAATTAATTTGCGGGGGACCCCGCAGCCCCGGGGACCGCCACCTCCCCAGGGCTCATCTTGGTGGCGCAGTTAGCAGATCCGCACCTTCCAGCCGCTGCTTCTGAACGCGGCAGCCAACACTCTCAAAGGCTTCATGTCAGAGGAAATTACAAGGCAAGGAATGAGGCTGCGCTTGTGTTCAAAGTGCGCGTGAAGTTTCATTAAATGGCAGAACGCGCATAAAGATTTTATATCTCAATTAACCTGTTTAAGATCTTTGTATAGACTTGTGCCAATAGATAATTGATGCCACAGTTTCGTAGGGTGCGAAACACGCATAGTGTCACAGTTATAATGACAGAGAAGAAGAGCTGCACTGCCACTCCAGCACGCGCTGCAATTTACATATAATCACAAGGGAGGAGAGCGCATGTATAATTTACAGCCTATCATTTCCTCATTATGGCTTGAAACTGACATCAATCTGCCCCGAGTAATAATAGGTCGATGATGTCAGCCAGAGACAGCACGAACCATATCTTGGGTGGGACGTCATCAGAGTGTGGAGATCAGAGGGCCAAAGGGGATGCTGCCAACATATGCATCATGATTCAATAGTAACAATGAAAAGCTGGCTTTATTCCCCCATCTGTCTTGATCTCTACTCTCTTATGTGAGTTATTTACTTTTCTGACTGTTTAGCAAACCACGAAGAAAGCAACGTATACAAATCAACTTGGGGTTTAAAACTGCCACTGTGCTGCAGCTGGGACTTTCTAGCTGCGCGTATGTCTAGGAGGGGCCAGCAATTAACATTTTTGTTCGCTCAGTCTTCTTTCCCCACTGCTCGAAGTCCCATGGCGAGGATTCTGTAGGGAGATGGTGCGGCCCAACGGCTGCCATTGTGTTTCCCCGCTGTCATTTTGGTGACAGCAGAATACAACACTCTTTGCAGCCTGATTTCTCTCTTTTTTTTTTGCTCGGGACACTCGGATACAGGGATGGGCGAAATTAAACTCAGCTGACCTTGGGCGAAATCTGGAAGGTTCGTGCTTCTTTGTGAAGTATAATTTCCCCCCACAATTTGCCTTACTATGCTAGTTTAATGAAATCTTCACACACCCTGGGTCTACATATATCAGAAAATAACAAGTGTGAAGGAGCAACAGCACACGAGTTCAGATTTTGGTTTTATATTTCAAGCACAATAAATACTCAATGCATTGGAAAATATGCCAAACAGCTGCAAGAAGTGTTTGCAAACATGTCAGAACGGAGTTTCAGGGGCCTAGCGATCTGCATTAAGCAGGGGTAGTTGAACTGGGCTCCATGAGTCTGGGGGCCCCACTGCTCCCGAATTATGGCAGTCTTTAGCTATTCGGCTGAGGGGTAAATGGGCTATTTTTGTTTCTTGCAGTAAGGCTATTGGCACCCTTGTTAGTGATTGTGCAGACCTATGCCTACTTCTTATGCTCAGATAACAGAACCATCACTCGCTGGCCCTACAGCCACCCCCGTTGACTCATGGTGGTCAGTGGAGGGCTTGTGTTCCTTACAAATATGTTGTTGTACCATCGGCTACACCTTACTTGCAAAGTTTTTTTAAATAAATCCTAAATTCAGAATATGTAAAACAGGAGGTGCAGTATTTGCGGTCCAGGTAACAAAGGGATAAATTGATCTTCGGCTTGAACTAAGAGTCAGATAGCATGCCCTAATGTTTCAGAAGCATTTGAAAACATTTTTATTTTCAGTTTGACTTGTCAACAAAAGAGGCATTTTCAGGGCATATGCTGAGTTACATTAAAAAAAATCTATCATAACATAATATATTACCTAACTCAGTGGAATGATTTTACCAACCTTGCACGTCTTTTGGTTCTGGAGACCAATCAAATCCACTACAGCCACTTTTTACTATTATGTTCTTGTAATGAAATTGGAGATAAATATTTATGATGATAATAGCTTTGGCGCAAGCAGGGGCACCAGTGGCCATGTAGACTTATTTGGCAGACATCCATGAATCAATTTTGTCTTTATTTCTTGCAGCCCAAGAAAACTACAAATATTTCAGCTTATTTTGTATCTATCGTTGCTTTCTAGAACTGTCTTTTGATCACAATTAATTTTCAAATTAAGCCACACAGGTTTTTGAGGTGCTTATTTAGTGATTTCTTGTTGGAGTCAGCGTGCTATTTCCTAAGACTGTACTAATTGTCACTCATCATAGAAGAAATATGTGTGTTTGAACGTACTTATTGTTTTCTCCATGAGTACGATTTCGCTCCATGTGGTCATCTCCTGTCTTCTAAAAATGTTCATTGTCAGTGGTTGGTAGAGACCAATCTTTGTCTTCATATATGGGGTAATATGTCAAGACAACACTGGTCCTATTCGGTTCTCTATTATAGGGTTTCACGGAGTTCCCACTGAGAGCAATCACATAATGCTCATACATTTGAACATGGTCCCCACAGTAGGAACATGTATTGTGGAATCAAACTTTAAATTATTAGCCGGATTTGACAGCATAATTATCTATATTGTGTTCTATGTCTTCCAGAATAAAATGTTTGTGTAAATATTACACAGCATTACACCCAGAAGAACGCACACCTACTTGTACGCACTGGTTGTAATAAAAGGTGTGCCTCTTTTACTCAGCTCATGCAAGCTGTGTTTCAAAACCTATCTCCTTTAGCTCTACGTCAGTGTTTTTTCACTGTTAACGCTGTGGTGGTTTTGAAAGTTAGATTTCCAATTTTGCACCTTACACGTTTGTTATGTCCCATGTCTCACTAGGAGGCAATTTAGCATTCAAGACGTTTGACCTTCAAAAAAAGAGGCAACATATTTGGGACTCGCGTTAGTGCCTTCTTGACATTGCTTCTACTTTGAGATCTCTGTGATGTAAACATAAACTGACATCAACTACGAAAACACATTTTCTTGATAAACACTGAGTAGTTCTTTCTGACTTTTTTAACAAGATGTGTTTAAATATGCAGGATTTTCATTGTCTGCTGTAGACTGCAGCGCTCCTCATTTTTTGCCCATTGGGGCTATTATCTGCATATGGGCAACATTCTCACTTCTGCAATCAACAGGTGATATCTCTTAAAGGTGTTAGGTTAACTTTTTTATAGTGCCAAATGTTACACTGAATTTTATTTGCACCTTTTTTAAATAAAAAAACTTTCGCCGGTTTAAGTGAGAAACATCTGTAAATACAGCACATGGTGAATTATAAGGCAGGTGCTGCAAATCCATTATTGCCTAGAAACAATATGGCAATGAAATCGGATAATTACTGGTGGCCATGGTCTATAGAGACAAATAAATCACCAGAAAAAGGCAGAAGGTTTAAATAAGCAATTGGATGAAGTTAATAAATTTAAGAGGCATTTAAGAGGGAATAAAGAGCAGGGAGAGGTAAAAGCAGTGCTGGAGGGTGCCAGTTTTTGAAGTTTTGATGAAATTGCTAAGGTTGGTAATGAATGACCTGAACACATAATGAGTGCACATGCCAAGAGGACCAAGAGCAGTAACAGACAAAAACCTCCATTATCTCCCTCTCGCCCAATGCCACACAGTCATCTACATTTGGAGGGCGAGGGTACGTGAAGCTGCAAAGGATACTGGAATTGCAAATGTGACTAGAATAGCGAAATAAATTCAACAAAGGAGACCACTAATGGTAATTGATTACCTACAAAATGATCAAAGTGATTGATATACTATCAATAATATATATATTCACTGAAAAAACCATACTCACCAACCCATGCAGCCGCTTATACACCAACTGACAGACTGATACAGACATTTACACAGTTTACTCACTAACCCATGCATTCAGTAAGACACGTTTAATCACTCACTTATACAGTCAGTCACGCACCTACTAAATCATATATTCAGACACTCATACACCCACTCATACTTCAATACACCTTGGCATATATATATATAAAACATATCTAAACTTTACAGAAACACACAGTCACTGGATGATGTCATCAGTGATGTCATTTGAGATGTCATCAGTGATGTCATCAGTGATGTCACTGACCATGTCATGAATGATGTAAGATGTGACGTCATCAGCAGTGCATTGCGGGGGCGCGAGTTATAGTTAGCTGAACTAACTATAACGGCCGAATTTCTCTGGTTTTGTACGAGTGAAATGTCCAACTAACTATAACGTCCCTGAAACCTGTGGTTTTTTCAGTGAATTTCTAAGGTTTTTTAAATCATTTCTAACTATAACGTCCCTGAAACCTATGGTTTTTTCAGTAAATATATGTATGTATATATATGTATATGTATATATATATGTATGTATATATATATATGTATATATATATATATATATATATATATATATATATATTATCTACTGGCGGTCGCCAGTAGATAGTTATATTTAGGACCTATTATCCATAGGAAATTCGTAACATTCTTTTCCCAATAACTTTGGCGCCGGTTGACGAATCTTCGCGAAATTTTCAAAACTTATGGCCCGCTCCGGTCCGCTCCTATCTTTAAAATTTTCGGGGTGATTCGGCAAGCGGAGGCCGAGAAAAAAGGGGGGTCCCAAAACGTGTTTTCTCCATGTTAATTCCCATAGGAAACTTTCGCCACGGCTACAGCCCGAACTGCTGAACGGAATTACACCAAATTTGGCAAAAGGTAGTGCTTGGTTCAGAAAGCGCCCTTTTTTTTAAATGGTGTAAATCCGTTCAGTAGTTGCGGAGAAAATAAAAAAATAGAGGTCAAAAATCAATTTCCCATAGGAAACTTTAGACACGGTTACAGCCAAAACTGCTGAACGGAATTACACCAAATTTGGCAAAAAGGTAGTGCTTGGTTCAGAAAGCACCCTTTTTTTTTTAAATGGTGTAAATCCGTTCAGTAGTTCCTGAGAAATTCCCAAAATAAAAGTTTCGATATCTATGGCCGCGGTGGATCCGCGGACCCTCCCGACCACGAGCTGCATGCTAATTGGCTGTCAACACTCCAAAACACTGAAAAAACCACAGGTTTCAGGGACGTTATAGTTAGTTGGACATTTCACTCGTACAAAACCAGAGAAATTCGGCCGTTATAGTTATTTCAGCTAACTATAACTCGCGCCCCCGCAATGCACTGCTGATGACGTCACATATTACATCATTCATGACATGGTCAGTGACATCACTGATGACATCTCAAATGACATCACTGATGACATCATCCAGTGACTATGTGTTTCTGTAAAGTTTAAATATGTTTTATATATATATGCCAAGGTGTATTGAAAAATGAGTGGGTGTATAAGTGTCTAGATGGATGATTTAGTAGGTGCATGACTGACTGTATAAGTGAGTGATTAAATGTGTCTTACTGAATGCATGGGTTAGTGACTGATACAGACATTCACACAGTTTAGTTTGTCAGTTGGTGTGTAAGCGGTTGCATGGGTTGGTGAGTAGCTAAATGAGGATCTATATGGGATATTGATTGGTTGTCTGAGTATCTGTATGGGTGCCTGAGTGTCTGTGTGGGTGGGTGGGGGGTGTGACTCTGTGCATAGATGTGTGAGTGGATGATTCACTAGGTATACGGGTTCAAGAGTGCATCTGTGAAGGGGTGTATGGGTGGGTGAGTGTGTGTATGGGTGTGTTGGTGAGTGAATGGATGCCTCAGTGGTACATGTGTGAGTAACTGCATATGTGAAAGGCAGTATATCTGAGTGTTGGAGTGCATAAATGACTATATGCGAGAGTGAGTGATTGTGAGAGTGGCTGTATGGATCAGTGTGTGCTTGTATTAGTTATCGTATAAGAGTGTAAGTATGTGTTAGTATATATTTGAATAAGTGAGGTGGTGTGTGTATAACTGTATAGGTGAGTAAATGGGAGTGTGATTGATTCTTTGCATGACTGACTAGGTTTGTGAGTAACTCTATGGATGAGTGGCGGTGTGTGAGTGTCTATAGATATGTGAGTGTATATGATAATGCCGTATTGATGGTTGACTGTATTTATGAGTAACTGTATGGGTGAATGAGTGGATGTGTGTGTAGACCTAGGAATTAGTGAGTGGGTATGTACTAACTGGTATTGGTGTGTCTATGGTTTCGAAAATGGTAGTCTGTATTTTAGAGTGGGTGTATCAAAGGTTATATTAGGGTATGAGGAGGTGCATCAGATTATCACGTGGATGATGTCATCAGTGATGTCATTTGAGATGTCATCAGTGATGTCATCAGTGATGTCACTGACCATGTCATGAATGATGTAACATGTGACGTCATCAGCAGTGCATTGCGGGGGCGCGAGTTATAGTTAGCTGAACTAACTATAACGGCCGAATTTCTCTGGTTTTGTACGAGTGAAATGTCCAACTAACTATAACGTCCCTGAAACCTGTCGTTTTTTCAGTGAATTTCTAAGGTTTTTTAAATGCTAATTTCTAACTATAACGTCCCTGAAACCCATGGTTTTTTCAGTGAATTTCAAAGGTTTTTTAAATTCTAATTTCTAACTATAACGTCCCTGAAACCTATGGTTTTTTCAGTGAATTTCAAAGGTTTTTTAAATGCTAATTTCTAACTATGACTACAAAGGTAAGAAATGTGAAGAAAGAGGAAGAAAAGCGCAGAAAGAAGCAAGACAAATGCAGAAAGAGGCAACAGAAGTCTAGAAAGACAAAGAAAAGTGCAGGAAGAAGCAAGAGATGTGCAGAAAGAACCAACAGAGGAGCAGAAAGTCCTCCTGTGCCCCCAACTTTTTGCTGACGGGTACTGATGGTAACTGACTCTGACTAACCAGGCCTAGAGCCAGTGCTATGCTAAAAGACACTTAGAATATAGTGAAAACACCTACATACACTAGGGAACACTATGCGTTGGGGTACCCCTGTGATTAGCATGACCTCCTCTGTATTTGCCATGAGTTAGTGCCTGGGTCATTGCATGAGTACATGGGTAGTGACTGGATGATTAGAGTGCTGAAAGGACAGTGTATGGTGGTTTTATAACTGCTTGGGTTTTGGCGGAGTGATTGGATAAGTACATGATGCTGGATGGGTGATTTGAGGAGTGCATGGATAGTGACAGGGGGATTGCTGCAGTGCATGGGTACTACCTGGGTAATTGCAGGAGTGAATCAGTACTGTGTAGGTGGTTAGAGGTCTGCATGGGTAGTGCATAGGGGATTGTAGCAGTGATCAGTTAGTGCCTGGATCATTGCATGAGTACATAGCTACTGACTGAAACATTAGAATACTGCAAGGAGAGTGCCTGAGTGAATTTATAAGTGCTTGGGTATTGGCAGAGTGTTTGGATTAGTACATAGTAGTGGCTGACTGACTGGAGGAGTGCACGGGGAGTGACTGGGTCATTGCATGAGTACATGGGTACTGATTGGATGATTAGAGTACTGCAAGGAGAGTGCATGGTGAAATTATAAGTGCTTGGGTTTTGGCGGAGTGATTGGATAAGTACATGTGCTCGCTGGGTGATTGGAGGAGTGCATGGGTAGAGACAGGGTGATGGCTGGACTGCATGGGTAGTGCTCATGGTATTGTAGCAGTGCATGAGTTAGTGCATGGGTCATTGCATGAGTGCATGGGTAGTGACTGGATGATTAGAGTGCTGCAAGGAGAGTGCATGGTGAATTTATAAGTGCTTGGGTTTTGGCGGAGTGATTGGATAAGTACACACATGTCACATGAGGCCCCGCCCCCTCCCTTCACCACTGTGCAAACGCTCCTCCTGGCGGGTTTTAAGTTGGGGGATTAATTCCCCTTGAATCCTAAGGGTCCCTGGGGTCCAACTAGCCCACCAGGTACCTCCAGTAAGCGCCACAGAGCTGCGTTGCAGAGAGGTGGTCCAAGGCCACGCCCCTTTTTACACCTCTCTGTAACGCAACTCTGTGGCGCTTACTGGACGTACCTGGTGGGCTAGTTGGCCCCCAGGGACCCTCAGGATTCAAGGGGACTTAATCCCCCAACTTAAAACGCGCCACAGGGCGCGTTTGCACACTTGTCACATCAGGCCTCACCCCCTGCCTTCACCACTGTGCAAACGCCCCCCCTGGTGCGTTATAAATTGGGGGATTAAATCCCCTTGAGTCCTGAGGGTCCCTGGGGGCCAACTAGCCCACCAGCTACCTCCAGTAAGTGCCACAGAGCTGTGTTGCAGAGTGGTGTAAAAAGGGGGCGTGGCCTTGGACCACCTCTCTGCAAGGCAGCTCCCTGGCGCTACTGGAGGTACCTGGTGGGCTAGTTGGCCCCAGGGACCCTCAGGATTCAAGGGGACTTAATCCCCCAACTTAAAACACGCCACGGGGCGCGTTTGCACAGTGGTGAAGGCAGGGGGCGGGGCCTGATGTGACAAGTGTGCAAACTCACCCCGTGGCGCGTTTTAAGTTGGGGGATTAAGTCCCCTTGAATCCTGAGGGTCCCTGAGGTCCAACTAGCATACCAGGTACCTCCAGTAAGCGCCACAGAGCTGCATTGCAGAGAGGTGTAAAAAGGGGCGTGGCCTCGGACCACCTCTCTGCAACGCAGCCCTGTGGCGCTTATTGGAAGTACCTGGTGGGCTAGTTGGCCCCCAGTGACCCTCCGGATTCAAGGGGACTTAATCCCCCAACTTAAAACACGCCACGGGTCGTGTTTGCACACTTGTCACATCAGGCCCCGCCCCCTGCCTTCACCACTGTGCAAACGCACCCCGTGGTGCGTTTTAAGTTGGGGGATTAAGTCCCCTTGAATCCTAAGGGTCCCTGGGGGCCAACTAGCCCACCAGGGACCTCCAGTAAGCGCCACAGAGCTTTGTTGCAGAGAGGTGGTCCGAGGCCACGCCCCTTTTTACACCTCTCTGCAACGCAGCTCTGTGGCGCTTACTGGAGGTACCTCGTGGGCTAGATGACCCCCAGGGACCCTCAGGATTCAAAGGGACTTAATCCCCCAACTTAAAATGCACCACGGGGCGCGTTTGCACAGTGGTGGAGGGAGGGGGCGGGGCCTGATGTGACAAGTGTGCAAACGCGCCCCGTGGCATGTTTTAACTTGGGGGATTAAGTCTCCTTGAATCCTGAGGGTCCCTGGGGTCCAACTAGCCCAACAGGTACCTCCAGTAAGCGCCACAGAGCTAGGTTGCAGAGAGCTGTAAAAAGAGGTGTGGCCTAGGGCCACCTCTCTGCAATGCAGCCCTGTGGCGCATACTGGAGGTGCCTGGTGGGCTAGTTGGCCCCCAAGGACCCTCAGGATTGAAGGGGAATTAAATCCATAACTTAAAACGCGCCACGGGGCGCGTTTGCAGAGTGTTGCTGGGAGGGGGCGGGGCCTCCGGCACGATGCCGGCTATTTTTTTTATTTTTTTTTTAGAAGGGGGGCTGTGTGGCCCCCCTTCCTTTTCTAATTTTTGTGCCCTGGGGACCCCATCCGCAGGGCCTGACCTCTATTTTCTTAATTTATTTTTTTAAACGGAAGGGGGCCGCGTGGCCCCCCTCCCAAGGCCATTTTCGGCCCCGGGGACCCCATCCCCCGGGGCATAGCCAGTATTTTTTTTTTATATATATATTTGGAGGGGGGCCGCGTGGCCCCCCTCCTCAGGCCATTTATGGCCCCGGGGACCCCATCCCCCGGGGCCGGCCTTTCCTTTTTTTATTTATTTTTTTAAAAAATTTGGGGGGAGGGGGGCCGCGTGGCCCTCCTCCCAGGCCACTCCTGGCCCCGGGGACCCCATCCCCCCGGGGCTGGCCTCTCCGTTGGGGACCGTGGGGGGAGCCCCAATTCCCCCACGGTCCCTGCCAGCTCCCCGCCTCCTGCTTTGGATTTTGGAAGCGAGAGCAGGAAACCTGCTCTCGCTTCCAAAATCCAAAGCAGAGTTTGCAATGACAGGGCGGGAGCCGCACGGCTCCCGCCCTGCCGTAGCAAACAGCAGTGTCCCGGGGGTGGGCACCCCGGGACACTGCAGGAGCTGGCCCTGGGGGGTGGCGGTCCCCAGGGCCATCGAGGACTCCTGGAGGGGGGCCGCGCGGCCCCCCTCCCTTCGTGAAAATAGCCCCGGGGAGGTGGCGGTCCCCGGGGCATGTGGGGGGGCTTGAGCCCCCTACACAGGTTTAATGATTTTTAAAAATAGAAGCCCAGGGGGATGGCGGTCCCCGGGGTAGCAGGGGGGCCGTGTGCCCCCGCGAATATTTAAGAAGAGCCCCGGGGGTGGCGGTCCCCGGGGCTTGGGGGGGCCTTGGAGGCCCCCCACACATTAATAAAAAAGATGCCCCGGGGAGGTGGTGGTCCCCGGGGCTGGTGGAGGGCTGCGTGCCCTCCCGCATATTATTAACATAGCCCCGGGGAGGTGACGGCCCCCGCAATTATAAATTATATATTGCGCAATGCCCCCAGGACCTGGCCCACCCGGGGGCTACCGAGTCACAAGATGGCTGCCAACACTTCCTGGTTTGGAGTGTTGGCAGCCAATCACAGTGAAGCTCGTGGTCGGGAGGGTTCGCAAATCCACTGCTGCCCTAGATATCGAAACTTTTATTTTTTGAATTTCTCAGCAACTACTGAACGGATTTACACCATTTAAAAAAAAGGTCGCTTTCTGAACCAAGCACTACCTTTTTGCCAAATTTGGTGTTATTCCATTCAGCAGTTCGGGATGTAGCCGTGTCTAAAGTTTCCTATGGAAAATTGATTATCCACCTTTTATTTTTTGAATTTCTCAGGAACTACTGAACGGATTTACACCATTTAACAAAAAGGACTCTTTCTGAACCAAGGGCTACCTTTTTGCCAAATTTGGTGTAATTCCGTTCAGCAGTTCGGGCTGTAGCCGTGTCTAAAGTTTCCTATGGAAAATAACATGGGGAAAACGCGTTTTGGGACCCCACTTTTTTCTCGGCCCCCGCTTGACGAATCACCCCGAAACTTACAAGACAGGAGCTGACCGGAGCGCCCCACTAGTTTTGAAATATTTCGCGACGATTCGTCAACCAGCGCCAAAGTTATTGGGAAAAGAAAAACCGCTTTTCCTATGGAAACTAGGTCCTAACTATAACTACCTACTGGCGACCGCCAGTAGGTAATATATATATATCCAAATATCCTCACTACTTGAGCTACCGTCAGAACATAGACCGGTACATGTTAAATGTAAGATGGACCCCACACTGCAAGCGAGAAAGATTTCCTTCTGTGCGGCTCCTGTCGTATATCTGGAGCTCTGCGTACTTGAATTCAAAGAGCTTGCAGGTCTGCAGAGAACTGAGCCACTCAATTCGGCGCCAATTAACAGCACCCTCTGGCAGTCGGAGGACCTGACAGCAGGCGAATCCCAGCTGCATCAGTGTGGCAGTAACTATGCTGACAAACAGATGCGCCCGCGGCCTGTGCCGCCTTTAAAGACAGAAAGGTGCTTACATTTGTCACAGAAGGAAAACTGGATTTCCCAGTAACTAACTCGCACATTTACAGAAATATAAACAGCATCAAGAGAAGCACTTAACTTGTCGTCAGAGCAGTGAAGAAAGAGGAGGAGGGTTGTTTGCAATACAGTGTCATGGATAGCACGTTATATGATTGGTTGTTATTGGACTACTGTTTTTTCCTTATGATCATGTGAAATATAGTTGAGAAATATTGTTTTCTTATTGCTGCTCTCGGAATAAAGCTGAGACAAAAAATACATAATCTAAGCCTCGACAACCAGCTCACCATGTAACAACAGGTCAGAGTAGTGGCATCATCCAGCTTCCACATTCTCCTCATGCTCTGTAAGATCTTCAGATGGATCCCTGTCAACACTAGGAAAACAGTCACACAGGCCCTCATCTCCAGGCAGCTAGACTACAGAAACGCACTCTGCGCCGGAACCACATCACAGCTCCTAAAACAACTCAAGACCATTGTTAGAAATGGGATTTCTGGTTGGCTAGGGCATGCGCCTAAGCCAGGCAGAAACCACCACTCTAGTCAGGGCAAGGGAGTTACACGCTGAAGATAACCTCTGCTCACCCCCTTGGTAGCTTGGCAGAGCAGTCAGGCTTATCCCAGAGTCAATGTGTAAAGCGTTTGTGCAACACACCCACACAGCAGCGACACACTAGGCACACCACAAAAGAAACTCCACAAATGGTTATATAAAAAATAACCTTTGTATTACTCATAAAACACATTAGAACGTAATCACATATATACACTGTGCCACCTGGCACTTCGTACGACTTTACAGGGATTATATACACTACAGGGCCAATCGGGCCACTGTCATAACCATCAGAACTCACAATTAGTGAGGACAACCAGTAACTACTGGTAAGGGTACACTTAGCATAAAAACCTTAGGCATGAACATCACAGCATTACCTAGTACAGCATATTATGCAAAACATAATCAGCAGTAGTGCAGTGCATCACTTATCACATGGGTACTCAGCATAGCACGTTATGTATACACTGATCCTCAGTAGTGCACCCCAGTAAACACTTACAGTAGTGCACATCTCTTAACCACATCCTGCCCCTCTTAGGCATGACCATAACTGCCCAATATGCCACAATATTCATTAGAGCCCTCCGGCCCCCAATCGACAGTCCCAGCGCCTCTGCGCTCCCTACCTGGACTGCGCGATAGTCCTGAGTGGTTCTTTCACACTTGGGGACTATGAATACGACTCCTCTTCCTTAGGGCGGAGTGGGGGCCTCCGTCGAGGTTTACCCCGGATTTCCCAAAGCACCACAATGCCCCCGGTGCGTTTTACTTACTGCGTTGTGGATGCTTCCGCTGCTTGAGGAAGAATGCCCCTGGGTCTCTGTACACCGAGTACGGGGGTGGGGCGTACACACCCCTGGTCTCTGCCTACCGCGAGCAGATGAGGATGCAGCTGCCCGCGACCATGCGGCGCAGCTGCTGAAAAATGCCAGGTATGTGCAATCAGGCCATTCCAGGGGCCTCTCACCCTGGCTCCTCACACTGCGGCTGCCCACAAACATGCGGTGCAGCCGCCCTGCCAGAAAATGGGAAAGAAAAACGGGCAGCAGAGCACGGAACGAAGCCTCCATCGGCCCCGCCCACAACCAGGTGTCCTTCGCCTGACTTCCTGTCTCCTCTCTCTGGCCACGGAGCAGAGTCTCCGGCGGCTTCCCTGTCACTGCAATCACCAGCAACGAGAGGGAGAGTGCTTCCTTCCCGCAGCTCTCCCCTCCTACTCCTCTCGGAACTTCTTTCTGCTGCCGCGGACGCACGCGAGGCAGCAGGCTCAACTTCTCCACTGGCTACTCTCCCGATAGGCTCAGGCAACACAGGGTGCTCTCCTCGTCACCACGGGAGCCCCGCCCACAACCAGGCATAGACTTGCCTGACTAACGGCGGCCTCTTCCTCACTCTTTTCACGTCGCTAGGGCAATGCCGGCCGGGATTCCCTGCCGCTTGTGCTCTTCTCGCAGCCCGGGGCCAGGTAGCAGAGCACCAGCTGCAGGAACAAATGTTTTGCCACGGAGGAGAGTGCAGCGCTGCCCCCGCCTTTCCGTAGGGCAAAAAGCGCTCCTCTCGTGTAGCACTGAGTGAGCCCCCTCCTGGGGCACTCGACCTCACAGCGCTCTCAAAGCGCGCTTTGCCCCCTTTTAAAAGATGAATCGCTCTGTCAGCCCTTGTCCACAGGAGCAGTTTGATGAGGACATAAAGTGCGATGGTTTTCCCTGCACAGGGGGCAGAGAACTTAGGCCACAGACAGGCCAGCACACAGGTAGAGCTGGGCCCAGGCAGGCCAGCTCATAAGGCCCTCCAGCAGAGGGGAAGTCCTTCGTGGCGGTTTCTCCTGGCGCCCAGCAGTCCTCCAGTCCTGTCTTCAAGTAAGCACCAGTTCAACAAACATGGGGTCACAGCCCCAATATTTATATCCCATAATAACTTTGTTCTGCCCTGGCACAGGGCACTGGACCTAGTCCAAACCAGTTCTGGGGGGCACTTAACAAGTGCACAACAGTCCCCATTGTTAGTGTAGGCTCTGGCCCTAGACACACCACAGGGGGGCGGAGCCAGTATTGTGGAAGGCAGGCACAGTCCTATTCAGGGTCAGGTGCTACTCCTCCCACTCCTCCAAATGCAGATTGGCCAATTCAGCCTAGCGCTGACTCACCCAGCCCCACTGTAGCCACTGCACCTCCCCAGCCCCTGTCATCCAGAGCCAGACATGCAATACACAACAGGCAGGCACAAAGACACATAGCATTCAGAAATGCCCACTTCTAAAAGTGGCATTTCTAAAATAGTGATAATAAATCTGCGAACACCATTACGCAGCATTTATTACCACTATTCCAAACATACCAAACTTGATCACGCCACCCCTCTCATATCAGGAAGTACCACTGAAACACATATCAGGGAATCCCCAATACATTCCTATTAGAGGACAGCCTCACACTAGTAAGAAACCAAATGGGCAGTTTGTCACTACCAGGACATGCCACACAGTTAAGGCACATGTCCTACCTTTTACCTACAGTGCACCCTGCCCATAAGGCTAGCTAGGGCCTACCTTAGGGGTGACTGATATGTAGTAAAAGAGGAGTCACAGACGTGGCAACCACTTTACTTGCCACATCACAGCGGCAGTAAACTGCGCACGCAGTCCCTGCAATGGCAGAGGCCTGAGACAGGTTTGAAAGGCTACTTTGGTGGGTGGCGCAAGCAGCGCTGCAAGCCCACCAGTAGCATTTAATTTACTGGCCCTGGGAATATGAGATACCACTTTACAAGGGACTGATAGGTAAATTAAATACGCCAAACTGGTGTAGACCAATCTTACCAAGTTTACCATAGAGAGCACATGCACTTTAACACTGAACAGCAGTAATAAGATGCCCAGAGTCCTAAAACCACCAACACCAGGACAGAAGAAATACCAGTAGGAAGGCAAACAGTTCTGGGATGACCCTGCAAAAGGGCCAAGTTCAACACAACCCCCTTCCAGGCTAAAGCCAGGGTAGACCAATCAATACCTTGATTGGCTTCCCTGCTTGGGGCGATAGAACACAGACGCGGGCCCGCAACTGCATGGCCCTAGGCCATCCAGATGTCTCTGGTCCTTGCCATCTCACAGAGTGGGGGGCGGTAGCCCCATGTACATAGTACCCATTCTCCACTCTACCTCTCATCAGTGCAGTCCTATACTGCCACTGATCCAACAACCCAGGGTCTGCACCCTCAGGCTGATCAGGAGTCACGGGTGAGGCTCTCCTCCCCTTACCCATCATTCTGGGGTTCCGCACTCTCCTACTAGTAGAGGCACCCTCAGAACACAAAACTGTCAGGACGCTGGAATCAGCCCTCCCACACAATTCTCTCACCAGTTCAGGACCTCTACCCTGCAACTGGTCTCCCAGCCTAGGGACCAAACCCTCAGGTTGAACCGGGGCCAGAGGCGAGGACTCCCCCCCCCCCTCTGCACCCCCTTCCAGAGTTCTGCACCCTCCCACCTGGAGTGGTACCCCCAGAAGACAAAACGGTAGGGACACTGCTTACAGATGTCCTTCCCTCCAGGTCAGGCATAACCTCCTGAACCTGGCCTCCCAACCCAGAGACTACACCCTGCGACTGAGCACTTGCCTGGCACACCAGGACATCCTGGGGGGCATACATGCCCCCCCAAGGGTAACACATAACTCATGTGTTGCGTGACAGTCTGTCTGGCACTGATCTCCCGACCCCTGTCCATCTGACAGTGTGCGAAAACCCCCAGGACAGAAGTGGTGTCACCATGGTTACCTCTAGAAGGCTCAGCCCTTAGGGCTGGCCCCTGACCCACTGGTTCTCCCACTGGGGACCGCATCCCCCTCTCACCCCTCCATCTGGACTTCTGCACCCTCCACTCAGGAGTGGCACCGCCAGACACCAGAACTGGTGGAACTCTGCTTACAGACGCTCCAAGTTCTCCTGACACTAGGAGATCCCCTCCAACGGATGGCCTACCAGTACCACCTAGGCTCCCCACCTGGTGTTCCTTTAGGGAACCCTCCAGGCCCTGAGACTGGGTTTCGGGCACCTTGTGGGACGCATCCCATTCTCACTCCTTTTCCGCGGAGACAGGACGTGAGTCCCTACACCCCTCCCACTACACCAGGACCTATCTGGGCTACTAAGAACCTTTCCCACCACTCTTGGTTGGGAAATACCTGAGCCACTTCCCTTAGGGTCACTCCCAAAAGCCTTCTCAGGCACTCTGGCACTCACCCAGAGGTCTGCCTCCTGTGCAAGCTCCCTGGGATCAGAGAACTCACACTCCAACAGGTGTTGGAGTAACCCTGGAAAACAACAACGGAACATGTGCTCTCTGACAATCAGATTGAACAGCCCTTCAAAATTGTTTGCCATGCTACCCATCACCTAACCTTCCAGTGCATCACAACACTCATCCACAAACTCCCCCCAAGACTGGTGAGACAGTTTCCTTCTGCCCCTGAACTTCAACCTATACCTTTCAGGTGTGACACCCTCTTCCAGGGAACTAGGTACCACGCTCTGGGATCTGGGAGTGGGACTTCCTACACAGGACTCTCTATTGCTGCCATCAATGGACTCCAACCTCACCGGTGAATCAAGACCACTGAAACTACACTCAGGGGACAACCTATCCTCAAGAGCAAGCTTCTCTCTGGCGAAGGCCCTCTCTGCCTCTGCCATCCTCTCCTGAACTAAGCCTCTCTCAACCTCAGCCTTTTTCTCCTCCACACCCAGCTGCGCTATCTCCTTGGCATGCTCCAATCTGAGCCTCTCCAAAGCCAGCTGATGTTCCCTTTCTTCCCTCCTATCCACCCACTCCTCTGGGGACAGGGAAAGGGATGGGGCACGGCCCCCGGCACTGGACCCAGCAAGGTACTCCCTCTCTATGGGGTCCTCACTACCTACTGGCTTCCCTGCCCAGTCATTTCCTCCCTCCTCTTCAGACTCTCCAGGGTCTCCCTCAGAACCACCACCCTCTTGGTATGCGGACTGGGAACCCTCCCACTCAGAGTCCTCGTAGATCTCAGGGTATAGCCTAGGCCCACCTGGTGGGTTTGCTGTTGGCACTTTTTCATAGTAATCCCTTAAAAAGAACAGCACAGTATTTTGCAGGTTCAAATATGTATGTTCCCCATCTATCACCCGCAACCTCCACTGTCTGCAGAAGCCCTCAAAATCCTCGCTTGTGTAATCTGCTAGATTTTCAAGTTTAAAGGTTGACTTCATTTTGGCAAGGTACTAACCCACGCGTGCCACAACAAAATTCCTAGGCGTAAGAGCTGAAGCAGGAGTATACAATAAAAATGACTAATGAGAGAAAAATCAGGAGAAATCCCAACACACGTGATTGTCTAAAATGCAGAGTTTGTAGTGGAACAATGCATCACTGTGGTACTGCGCAAACGCAAGTCCTATCCTCACCGCTGACAACCAATGTTAGAAATGGGATTTCTGGTTGGCTAGGGCATGCGCCTAAGCCAGGCAGAACCCACCCTCTAGTCAGGGCAAGGGAGTTACACGCTGAAGATAACCCCTGCTCACCCCCTTGGTAGCTTGGCAGAGCAGTCAGGCTTATCCCAGAGGCAATGTATAAAGCGTTTGCGCAACACACACACACACAGCAGCGACACACTAGGGACACCACAAAAGAAACTCCACACAAGGTTATATCAAAAATAGCCTTTATATTACTCATAAAACACATTAGAACGTAATCACATATATAAACTGTGCCACCTGGCACTTGGAATGACTTTACAGGGATTATATACACTACAGGGCCAATCGAGCCACTGTCATAACCATCAGAACTCACAATTAGTGAGGACAACCAGTAACTACTGGTAAGGGTACACTTAGCATAAAAACCTTAGGCATGAACATCGCAGCATTACCTAGTACAGCATAATATGCAAAACATAATCAGCAGTAGTGCAGTGCATCACTTATCACATGGGTACTCAGCATAGCACGTTATGCATACACCGATCCTCAGTAGTGCACCCCAGTAAACACTTATAGTAGTGTACATCTCTTAACCACATCCTGCCCCTCTTAGGCATGACCATAACTGCACAATATGCCAAAATATTCATGAGAGCCCTCTGGCCCCCAATCAGCAGTCCCAGCACCTCTGCGCTCACTACCTGGACTGCGCGATAGTCCTGAGTGGTTCTTTTCCACTTGGGGAATATGAATACGACTCCTCTTCCTTGGGGAGGAGTGGGGGCCTCCGTCGAGGTTTACCCCGGATTGCCCAAAGCACCACAATGCCCCCGGTGCGTTTTACTTACAGCGTTGTGGGTGCTTCTGCTGCTTGACGAGGAACGCCCCCGGGTCTCTGTACACCGAGTACGGAGGTGGGGCGTACACACTCTGCATCCCACGAGCAGATGAGGATGCAGCTGCCCGCGACCATGCAGCGCAGCTGCTGAAAAATGCCTGGTATGTGCAATCAGGCCATTTCAGGGGCCTCCCAACCTGGTTCCTCACACTGGGGCTGCACGCAACCATGCGGTGCAGCCGCCCTGCCAGAAAATGGGTAAGAAAAATGGGCAGCTGGGAACGGAATGAAGCCTCCATCGGCCCTGCCCACAACCAGGCATCCTTCACCTGACTTCCTGTCTCCTCTCTCTGGCCAAGGAGCGGAGTCTTCGGCGGCTTCCCCGCCATGGCAATCACCAGCAAAGAGAGAGAGAGCGCTTACTTCCCGCAGCTCTCCCCTCCTACTCCTCTCGGACCTTCTTTCTGCTGCCCGGAACGCACGTGAGGCAGCATGCTCAACTTCTCCACCGGCCACGCTTCCGATAGACTCAGGCAATACGTGGGGCTCTCCTCGTCACCACGAGAGCTCCGCCCACAACCAGGCGCAGACTTGCCTGACTTCCGGCGGCCTCTTCCTCACTCTTTTCACGTCGCTAGGGCAATCCCCGGCCGGGATTTCCTGCCGCTTGTGCTCTTCTCACAGCCCGGGGCCACGTAGCAGAGCCCCGGCCGCAGGACCAAATGTTTGGCCATGGAGGAGAGTGCAGTGCTGCCCCCGCCTTTCCGTAGGCCAAAAAGCACTCCTCTTGTGTAGCACTGAGTGAGCCCCCTCCTGGGGCAATCGACCTCACAGCGCTCTCAAAGCGCGCTCTGCCCCCTTTTAAAAGATGAAACGCTCTGTCAGCCCTTGTCCACAGGAGCAGTTTGATGAGGACATAAAGCGCAATGGTTTTCCCTGCACAGGGGGGCAGAGAACTTAGGTCACAGACAGGCCAGAACACAGGGTAGAGCTGGGCCCAGGCAGGCCAGCTCACAGGGCCCTCCAGAAGAGGGGAAGTTCTTTGTGGCTGTTCCTCCTGGCTCCCAGCAGTCCTCCAGTCCTGTCTTCAAGTAAGCACCAGTTCAACAAACATGGGGTCACAACCCCAATATTTATATCCCATAATGTCTTTGTTCTGCCCTGGCACATGGCACTGGACCTAGTCCAAACCAGTTCTGGGGGGCACTTAACAAGTGCACAACAGTCCCCATTGTTAGTGTAGGCTCTGGCCCCAGACACACCACAGGGGGGCAGAGCCAGCATTGTGGAACGCAGGCACAGTCCTATCCCAAATACAGCGGCGCGTCTAATCCACAACCTTCCAGCGAGATAAGCCTCTGTCCCTCTATTACATGCACTACACTGGTTGCCAGTGCGGAAGCGGATTACCTTCAAGATCTGTTGCCTAGTGTACAAAGCACTTAATGGTAAGGGACCTAGCTACTTGAAGGAAAAACGTATCCCCTATCGTCCTACAAGATCTTTGAGGTCTGCCAATAAGTCTCTTCTCATGGTACCACGCATTAAGAAAACACGCTCAGGTGGCCATGCTTTCTCAGCTCCCCATCTTTGGAACAAACTTCCCCTACACCTACGAGAATGCACCGTTCATTACAAATTTAGAAAACTATTAAAAACGGAATTATTTTAATCTTTTGGCTCCTTGCCCTGCATTTTGATCCAGCTGCGCCGAGATATCCCTTCGGGGATGATTCATGCGCATTACAAAATAAATAAATAACTAAAATAAATAAAAATTCAGGGTCAGGTGCTACTCCTCTCACTACTCCAAATGCAGGTTGGCCTATTCAGCCTAGCGCTGACTCAGCAAGCCCCTCTGGAGCCACTGCACCTCCCCAGCCCCAGTCATCCAGAGCCAGACATGCAATACACAACAGGCAGGCACAAAGACACATAGCACACAGAAATGCCCACTTCTAAAAGTGGCATTTCTAAAATAGTGATAATAAATCTGTGAACACCATTACGCAGCATTTATTACCACTATTCCAAACATACCAAACTTGATCACGCCACCCCTCTCATATCAGGAATTACCACTGAAACACATATCAGGGAATCCCCAATGCATTCCTGTGAGAGGGCAGCCTCACAGTAGAGAAACCAAATGGGCTGTTTGTCACTACCAGGGCATGCCACACAGTTAAGGCACATGTCCTACCTTTTACCTACAGCGTACCCTGCCCATAGGGCTAGCTAGGGCCTACCTTAGGGGTGACTGATATGCAGTAAAAGGGGAGTCACAGATGTGGCAACCACTTTACGTGCCACGTCACAGCGGCAGTAAACTGTGCGCGCAGGCCCTGCAATGGCAGAGGCCTGAGACAGGTTTGAAAGGCTACTTTGGTGGGTGGCGCAAGCAGCGCTGCAAGCCCACCAGTAGCATTTAATTTACTGGCCCTGGGTATATGAGACACCACTTTACAAGGGACTGATAGGTAAATTCAATACGCCAAACAGGTGGAGACCAATCTTACTAAGTTTACCATAGAGAGCACATACACTTTAACACTGAACAACAGTGATAAAGTGCCCAGAGTCCTAAAACCACCAACACCAGGTCAGAAAAAATACCAGAAGAAAGGCAAAAAGTTCTGGGATGACCCTGCAAAAAGGGCCAAGTCCAACACACATACAGAACACGGCAGCCAGACTGTTCCTCAACCTTCCCAAATGAACCAGCATCACCTCCCACCTCATAATTCTCCACCAGATCCCTGTCCAGAAAAGATGCCATTTCAAACTGCTGACCCATTCTTACAAAGCCCTCCTACATCAACCACCGCCTGACCTTCCACCACCCCATCAGATGTCTCCACCCCGCCTCCCTTGCACACGTACCCCGCATCCACCATAGCAGAGGTCGTTCCTTTGCTTAGCTCGCTGCCAAGTCATGGAACGACCTCCGCACCGCTCCCTCACTCACTGACTTCAGGAAAGGGCTCAGGACATGGCTCTAAGACAAATGGCCCGTCGGGCCCCAGCGCCTGGATTACCCCAGGGGAGACAAGCCGTGCTTTACAAATACTGTGTGTTTTGTTTCTATGTGTGTTTCACATTATGGGGCTAATTAGGAGTTTGGCGGTCTTCGGCTGTCCCAGGAAGACCGCCAAGCCCATTGTGAACCCGTCTGCCGGATTATGAGTTTAAGCCAGGGCAGGTGGGCGGGCTGTGGTCTCATGGTGGCGGGTATGTTAGGCTCATAGGAGAGCCTGAACAGCATACCGCCGCCGTAAGAGAGCCTGCAGCACATTCCTTCATGGTGTGGCATTCACCTTGTCATGCATTCCACACCGTGCTGGAACGAAGGTGCAGTTCCAGGGGGGCACAGCATGTGTCCCCCCCACAAGCACCCCCAAGTCCAGATTCGCCTGGGTGCCCTGTTAGGGCCCCCTTACCTGCATGTCCCCACCATGAAAAGGGCAGTGGAAATGCGAGTCATAATATGCTTGGCGGTGCCAGCATTGGCACCGCCAGCATATTCAGTCCCTTTTGAGACCGCCGCCACAGCGGATCCTGGATCCCAGCGGAGGCCTTGTAGCGGTCCCACCACCTCACTCGTAATACGGCGAGCGGACCGCCACCGCGAGTACAGCAGTCCCAGGACTCCCGTACTTGTAATAAGCCCCTATGTCAATTACCATTGAACTCTAAATCAGAGTATGTATTGTATACTACTGCCTTTCTGATAAATGAGGATTGCTGGTGCTGCACCATTTGCGGGGAGAGTAACGAAATACCACGCAACAACTACACCCTGTTTCTCCTTACACGCTGTACCTGATTCCTGCTGGTACCAATAGACCTGTCCCATAATTATGTCGTCTACTGCCTTCTCAAACTTCAGAGTGGTTAAAGGGTTAAATGAGAGGTTCTCTGACTCCATTAATTTGTATTTTAGGTGCAATATAAGGAATCAAATAATTAATATCTTTAAATTTGTTTGACATCTGAGTGTATGTTTTTGCTGCTGAAACTAAAGTGTTTTCTAGGCTAATGTCCTGAAGGCCCGAGGGGCAGAGGCTCAATCGCTCCCACGATGGTGGTGGAAGTTCTGTCGTATTCAAAGATGGCCACCATTATAGCAGTGAATCTTCCTCCAAGCTGCCTGTTTCCAACACCATTGCTGCCATTTTGGGGGCAATATTCTTTAACAACAATTCCACCAGGTCCTGATGAAAATTATGGCAACGAACATGGGCATTTGGAAGGTACCTCCAAAGGCAGGTATATTGCCATGCCTACATTTCAAGCGTCCCAGACATGCTGGGACAATCTGATAGAGACTTCTAGCTTCAGATTCCTTACCTTTGAATTTCCCCAGGCTGGATCCGGAAACTTTTTGCTGAGCAATACCCCTTGCGCGTGCCGTCGGGTGGCTCCATTCGGCTCCGCGTGACGTCGGCGCCATCCGTTATGACATCGCGGTACCTATATAGGCGCCACCAAGGCGCGTGGACGTAAGTTCTTTTCTTTCCGTGCCAATTAAGCACCAATCTGGGAAGAGCTACCCCTCTGTCGCTTTTTGGCAGGTTTTGTGTTGATTTCGGAATTTTTTCCAACTTCGTGTGCGAGGATGTCTTCGAGGAAGGCAAGTTTCAAGCTGTGCGGTGCCTGTCACCACATGATGTCAGTTTTCGACCCCTCATCTGTCTCTGGTGTCTCGAGCGCGTCCACGATTCGAAGTCATGCTGGGACTGCCGGGCCATGACTCCGAAGGCCTTGCGGGAGTGGGCGATGAAGCTCCTTGCGGCCTGGCAGTCGACACCGTCCAGCGAGACTCCGTGGAGATCCCAATCAAAGAAGAGGAGGTCGTGGGACTGCTCCCGGAGCCCAAAGTCCTCTTCATCCCACTCAAGGTCTTCGGGACATTCGGGGAAGAGGCACAAGAAGAAGAAGAAGTCCATGCGGACTTCATCTTCACCTCAGCTGTCGTCCGTCGACGAGAGAGGTAAGGAGCACCGACGCTCTAGGCACAGTTCTGTGGAGCCAAAGTCAGGGTCCACTTCGCGCCTCCCTCCCTTTCCGGGAGCCGGAGTGACCCCCGCTCAGATAAAATAATTTTACGAGGCCAAGCACCACGTATTTAAGCGGGCCGACCACGCTGGTGTCGGAAGGGGCCCCATCGGGTTCGATCGCCGTCAGCTCCAGCCTCAGCACCGGTGGGGCCTCATGGATCTGATCCCAGATCCGGGTCAACGCCAGTCTTTCCAACGTGACCTCCTTTGGCATCAGACCCGAAGTCGGTGCTGCCGGTGTCCACCGGTGGCACCAGCCCCATCCTAATCCTTGACGATACGGAGTGGGATAACATCGCTCAACGCCGATTGAACCCAGGGTTTTATGTTGTCGCCTGAGCACTATGAGGATGTGCTAGGCTCGGGAGAGGAATGGGAGGGGTCTTTGGACCCTCTGGAACATCAGGAAGACTCTGCTGAGCATTTGTACTGGCATGGGGAACTTGCGGAAGCCAGTGGACTGGACACTTCTCCAGATAGTGGCATGCTACTCTGCCAACAGTGGCTACGGAGGAGGGAGCATCCTATGCCATGGTGGTAAAAAGGGCAGCTGAGGTCCTAGGACTAGAACTGCCCTCTGTGCAGGTCAGGACTAATCTCCTGACTGAAGTGCTTCAACCTGGGACAGCCACTTCTAAACCACTTTTGCCCTTTAATGAAGCACTTACTGACATCCTTCTAGGCACGTGGTCCAAGCCTAGCACAGGGGCTCCTGTGAATAGGACAATTGCATGACGCATCGCACAGCACTGGGTGACCTGAAGTTCATCAGCCAACATCCCACCCCTGAAAGTTTGGTGCTGCAGGCCTCTACTTCCGAGGGCACGTTCCCTTCCGCCACTCCGGATAGGGAATCCAAGAGGTTGAATTCATTTGGGAAGAAGTTATTTTCATCCTCTAGCCTGGCTTTGTGGTCAGTGAATACCGTATGCTTATTGGGCCATTTCTCCCACTCCATTTGGGAGACAGTTGCGCAAGTGCTGCCACAAGTCCCGGAAAAGGCCCGGGCTGTGCTCTCCCAGGCAGTCAGGGACAGGAGAGATGCAGCATAATTCACCATAAGGTGTGGCCTAGATACGAGAGATTCACTGGGCAAGTCGATTTCAACGACAGTGGCCTTAAGGCGCCGTGCCTTGCTTAGGACAACTGGCTTCTCTGGCGATGTCCAGGCCAATTTGATGGACATGCCCTTTGAAGGAAACCGTCTTTTTGGGGAAAAGGAAAATTCGTCCCGAGTCAGGTTCAAGGACTCTCGAGCTATGGCCAGATCCTTGGGCCTCTCTTCTACTTCTCATGGTCAGTCTACCTTTTGCCCCTTTCATGGCAACGGAAGGGGTTTCCAGCCGCGTCATTCCTATCCCAGCCACCGTCCTACACAGAATTCCCAAGCTGTGCGGGGACGTGGACGCGGTACATTTCAACCCAGGAATGGAGGTCAGAAGTCGTCAGCCACCCTGCCCCCGGCAGCCGCAGGCTCCAAGCACTCCTAGTCTGAATCTGCAAGAGCACACTACTCCAGTTGACGGAGAATTTGTCATCATCTCCCCCACTGGAGATCCATAACATTGGACAAGTGGGTCTTGCAGATCATTCAGGAGGGATATTCTCTGCCTTTCCTTTCTTTTCCTTCTCCCATTCTGCCAAATCAGGAACGGCTGACAGAAGATCATCTGAAATTGCTCGGCGATGCAGCGCGCAATGTAATTCGTTTTATTTATTTATTTATTTACTCAACTCCGTTCGGCCCAATTCCGGAGTGTACTACCCCCCACCCTGCCCCTCCCCGCCCCGCCGCCCCGCAGCACTCCCTCGAGGAGCCGCCACTGGGTGTAGCTCAGGGGACACTGGTCTCCCGCAGAGTCGGGGCTCCACATAAATCTGTTGGAGCTCCGAGCGATTCGATTGGCATTGAAAGCATTTCTTCCCTCTGTCAAGGGGAAGCTAGTGCAGGTGCTCACAGACAACACCACCACCATGTGGTACTGCAACAAACAGGGCAGGGATGGGTTGAGGACCCTTTGTCGAGAGGCCCTGTGTCTCTGAACATGGCTGGAACAGCAGGGCATAACCCTGGTGGTTCAACACCTGGCAGGTACTCTGAACGCCAGGGCGGACGAAGTCAGACGTCGATGCCGAGCGGATCACGAATGGCGTCTCCTGTCGGAGGTGGTGCAAGGTCTCTTTCATCAGTGGGGAGAACCTTGGTTAGATTTGTTCGCCTCCAAAGAGAACGTGCAGTGTCAGCAATACTGTGTGCTGGAGTTTCCAAGGCGGCTATCGCTCGGCAACGCTTTTCGTCGGAAGTGGAGCTCAGGCCTGCTGTATGCCTTTCCCCCCATACCACTCCTGCCCAGGGTTCTGAAGAAGATCAGGAGCGACCGGGCCCAAGTCATCCTTCTGGCTCCGGACAGGGCGAGGAGAGTCTGGTATCCAGAGCTTCTGAAAATGAGCAGCGATCCTCCGATCAGGCTGTCCCTTCAGGGGATCCTCTGTCGCAGTAGCAGGGGAAGGTCCTCCACCGAACCTGTCAACTCTGAGCCTCCATGCGTGGAGATTGAGCGGCGGAAGTTGATAGCTTTTGACCTTCCTCCCGAAGTTTGTAATATTATTTTGGCAGCCAGGCAGCCCTCCACTAAGACGGTACATCTACCATTGGCAGAAATTTGTATTATACTGTACAGAAAGGTCTATTGACCCTCTTTCTGCTTCTCTTTCCACTGTTCCTTTATTCATTCTCACCCTTGCCCAGCAGGGCCTTGCCTTGGGAACTCTCAAGTTTGCTTTTTTGTGGCTGCCAGACTAGCCTTCTCTCTTAAGGTCTCCTATTGTACATAGATTTCTAAAAGAGCAGGCTCACTTGTTTTCACCCACGCCCTTTGTTATGCCGCAGTGGGACCTTAACTTGGTCCTCACCGACTTAATGTGTGCTCCCTTCGGGCCTTTACATAACTGTCCCCTCCGACTGTTGACCATCAAAACAGCCTTCTTAGTCGCCATTACATCTGCCCAGAGGGTTAGTGAGTTGCAGGCGTTATCTTGCTCGCCTCCCTATCTAATGTCTTTTCCAGACAAAGTGGTGCTTTGCACCCGGGTTTCCTTTTTTACCAAAGGTTGTGACCCCATTCCATCTGGGTCAATCCATCACATTGCCCACCTTCTTTGCTCCACCGCATCCGTCTAAGGAGGAGGAGAGTCTCCACCGACTGAACCCCAAAAAGAGCGTTGCCATTTTACCTTGACCGCACAAAAGAGTTCCGGGTAGACGTCCAACTCTTTGTGGGGTACGTGGAAGCAAAGAAGGGAATGGCAGTGCAGTAAAGGACCATCTCTTGCTGGGTTGTTCTCTGCATTAAGATCTGTTATGCCCTGGCAAAGAAGCAGCCCCCTGAGGGATTAAAGGCCCATTCCACCAGGGGAAAGCCTTTGACTACAGCCTTGGCTCGGGGTGTCCCAGTCCTGGACATCTGTCAGGCAGCAACATGGGCATCTTTGCACACGTTTGCAAAACACAACTGCCTGGACGGTCAGATCCGCAGAGATGGGCATTTTGCCCTCTCGGTCCTGCAGGACTTTCTAGTTTAAGGTATTGGTCCGCAGCCCACCGCCGGGATGGTATGGCTTGGGTATCTAATTCAAAGGTAAGGAATCTGCAGCTAGAAGTCTCTATCAAATGAACAAGTTATTTACCTTCGGTAATGCATTATTTGGTAGAGACTGTATCTAGCTGCAGATTCCTTACAGCCCCACCCATGCCTCCCCACATTGCGTACTAATATTGTAGGGCTAGGGTTACTCCCCCTTTCAGGGCCCTAGTTTTGCACACAACTACGTCAGTTACTTCATGACTCTGCGCTTTTGGTGTGGAAAAAAACAAAAAGTACTGACGTCCGCTTGCCTGGGTGGTGCCTATATAGGTACAGCGACATCATAACGGACTCTCTCGACGACGTCACGCGAAGCCGAATCGAGCCACCCGACGGCACGCACAAGGGGTATTGAGTTTCCGGATGCAGCCTGATGCCTGGGAAATTCAAAGGTAAGGAATCTGCAGCAAGATTGAGTCTCTACCAGATAATGCGTTACCGAAGGTAAGTAACTTGCTCTTTAATTCCCCTTTCCTGTTTAAGAATGCTATGCATTGCATGGGAGTCCTTTATATGAAATTGTGCCATAGATGTTGCCTTAGATTGGGGTGCTGGTCCGCTGTCATTTCAGGTGACATCAGCATCGACACATGACATACCCGATATGTGAGCCAGAGGAGACTGCACCATTCATTTGTTTGCATTCTGCCATCTACACAGATGGTGGGACACCAAGAATGATCAGTAATAACACCTTCTGATGGATACATCTGCCTGTGGATTCCTCACCTTATGAATATCCCCTGCGCCAGCATTCCGCGGAAATTTTTCCTAGCTCTCCACGCCGACGAGGTCGTCACGAAGCCATGGCTCCGCACGCGGCTCCGCATGACGTCACTGGAGCCATAAGAGGACCACGTCGGCGTGATGACGTCAGTTCCCTTTTTTCCGCGCTGTCGACGCTAACGGTTTTTTCTGGGACTCTCCATACTTTCGACTGGATACTTTGTTATTTGGATTGTATCTTTCTTTCTTTTGGCATGTCTGCCCCGAAGAAGTCTGGCTTTAAGCCCTGTAAGGAATGCGGAGGGCATATGTCTATTACGGACCCGCATGAAGACTGTCTTTGGTGTTTGTTGTCTGACCATGACGTCGAGGGCTGTTCTTCCTGCAGGAAGATGAACCCGAAGGCTCTGAAGGAGCGGGAGGCCAAGCTGTATATGGCCTAGGCAAGGAAAGAAAAAAGGGGTCGAAAAAGGTCGAAGTCCAAGTCTTCGACTTCACATGACTCCAAGAGAAGGCATAAGAAGAAGAAGAGACATGCTTCTTGGCGCCGATCGTCGAAGGCTGTGGAGTCGAGGTCGCCTTCTCCAACACCTCGACGTCGAGCTAAGGACGTTATCTCTCCTTCTCCTTCAGTGTCTCCTCAGGCGACTCCGGTCCATTCCCCGTCATACAAAGGGACTCTGGAGCGTTCACTGACGCCGAGATTCTCACCGGCTTCAGAGGGGGTGTCGAATCCGGCTGATGCTGAGGTTCCTTCGGCTCCAGCGGCTCCATTTCCAGAGGTGCCTCGTTTGGATCTCGAGCCGGCTCAACTTCCTCAGTTTCCGGCCCCGGGTTCAGATCCGTCGCATTTTCTCAATGCAATGTATGGCGTGTTCGCCAGGGCCTCATACCCCTCTGGTGCACCTTCGGGTCCCATGGGTCCTATGGCATTCAATTTGGGTGTGCCTCAGCGGTATCCACAGGCCCCCTTTGTGCCCTTCATGCCAGCGACGCCGTCCTGGCACTTACCGGCTCCGAGGATGTCGACGCCGTATGGGCAATCCCCGGCTCCATCCCGTGAAGCTTCTCGGATTTGATCGGCGCCGGTTACTGCTATGGATCCTTCTTTGACGCCGCTCCCGGAGTCGTCGATGCCGCGTGTGGCGCCGTCGACGCCGCAGCCGAAGATGCGCTCGAGGAGAGAGGCGCAGAGGTTGTTGGAAGAGGAGCAGTACCAGGTGGATGAGAGGGAGGAAGGAGAAGTGTATGACACTGAGGATGTGTTTGAGGACTTGTGTGAGGCAAGTGGGCTTGACGTTTCTCCTGAGTGGGACTTTGTTTCTCAGAAGGCTTCCCCTCGAAGGAGGTTGCTCCGTACCATTCTGTGATCAGGAAGGCTGCGGAACTTTTGGATTTGCAGCTTCCTATGGCTGAGTATAAGCCTAATCTTCTTACGGAGGTGCTCCATTCTCCGTCCTCGGTGGTTGAACCACTCTTACCCTTTAATGATGCTCTGACTGAGCCAATACTTGATGTTTGGCGCAACCCTCTTTCTGCTCCTGCGGTTTCAAGGTCAGTGTCCAGAAGGTATAGGCCTGCTCCTGGAGATCCAGTGTTCCTTTCATCTCACCCCTCTCCTGAGAGCTTGGTGGTACAGGCTTCTTGTTCGAAGCAGTCTACAGGGGCTTTTCCGCAAGCTCCCGCCGACAGGGATTCCAAGAAGCTGGAACAGTCTGCGAAAAAGATCTTTTCCTCAGCTAGCATGGCACTGAAATCTACCAACGCAACTTGTCTCTTGGGTAGATATATTCATGCCTTAATGGACTCTGCCAAACAGCTTCTTCCTAAGTTGTCGGAGGAAGATAGGGGAAATCTGAGCAAGGTGTTAGCGGACTCTCAGGCTGCTGCTCGCCAGGTCATCCAGTCTGGCTTGGACACGGCGGATTCTGTTGCCAGAGTGATGGGTTTGTCCATTGCAACAAGAAGACATGCATGGTTGAGGTCTTCTGGATTCTCTCCCGATGTGCAGGCTGCCCTTCTTGATCTGCCTTTTGATGGGTCTAGACTTTTCGGAGAAAAGGCGGATTCTGCCTTGCAAAGATTTAAGAAAAGTAAGGCCACGGCTAAATCTTTGGGTCTGCAATCACAATCGAGAGGCTATGGTTATAAAAGATACAGAGGCTTCGGGAGGTCTTCCTTTCGAAGTTTCAGACAGCCTCAGCAGCAGCAGCAGCAACAACAACAACAAAACCCCTTGTATAGGTCCTATAGGGGTAAAGGCAGAGGTCGCCAACGTGGAGCTGGACGTCATCCTTCCTCCTCCTCCACCTCCCCAGCCCCTCCTGGGAATGCGGGAAAGCAGCCCTAGATCCGCCATCCCGGATCATGTAGGTCCTGTGGGGGGTCGGCTTACCCATTTTCTACGAGATTGGAAATTGATCACTTCAGACCTTTGGGTTCTAGATCTGGTAGAAAATGGGTATGCCCTTCCCTTCAGGGAATTCCCTCCTCCTTACCCTCCTTGCCAGGGGTTTTGCACAGAGGATCATTTACTTCTCCTTCAAAAGGAGGTTATTGCCTTGTTACAAAAAGGTGCGATAGAGGTGGTTCCAGAGGAGGAAAGGGGTCAGGGATGCTACTCCCGGTATTTCCTGATCCCCAAAAAGGACGGCAGGTTACGTCCGATCCTGGACCTCAGGGTCTTGAATTTTTACCTGAGCAGGAGAAATTCAAGATGCTGACCCTTGCTCAGGTTCTTCTGGCGCTGCAGCAAGAGGACTGGATGGTGTTGATCGACTTACAGGATGCGTATTTTCACATCCCCATTCTGAAGTCGCACAGGAAGTATCTCCGTTTTACGGTTGGGTCACAGCACTACCAGTTTGCGGTCCTCCCGTTTGGTCTTACTACTGCACCTCGAGTCTTCACAAAGGTGATGGCAGTCGTGGCAGCTCATCTCAGAAGGTCGGGGATTCCTGTTTTCCCCTTTCTGGACGACTGGCTGCTCAAAGCGGAGTCGCCGGAGATGGTGCTTCATCATCTGCGGGTAACATCTCAACTGTTGTTCAACTTGGATTTTTCAATCAATATGCCCAAATCTCACCTGGTGCCCTCTCAGCGCAACCTGTTCATAGGGGCGGTACTGGACACTACTGTGTGTCGAGCATTTCCTCCTCCACAAAGAATTCTCGACATTCAGGAGATGATCCCTTTATTCCACAATGGAGCGGTTGTTCCAGTTCTGAAGGTCCTTCGCCTACTCGGTCTGTTCGCCTCCTGCATTCTGTTGGTCAACCATGCACGCTGGCACATGAGGGCGCTCCAGTGGTGTCTCCGCAGGCAGTGGTATCAGCACAACGGAGATCTCAGGGAGTCAGTCAGAATCTCCAGAGAAGCTGCGGCGGATCTGTCTTGGTGGAGCGTGGAGGGCAATCTGTCTCAAGGAAAGCCCTTTCATCTTCCTCCATCGGTGGCCACAGTGATAACGGATGCCTCTACCCTAGGGTGGGGTGCTCATCTGGGGGATCTGGAGATCAAGGGTCTTTGGTCTCCAGAGGAAAGATTGTCTCATATCAATCTTCTGGAATTGCGGGTGAGACGTTTGGCGCTCAAGGCCTTTCTCCCTTCCCTTCGCGGTCAGTCGGTTCAAGTCCTGACGGACAACACTGCCGCAATGTGGTATGTCAACAAGCAGGGAGGAGTGGGGTCGTACCGTCTCTGCAGAGAGGCATTGCGGCTTTGGTCCTGGGCTCAGGACCATCGGATTTGCGTGATGGCAAATCATCTGGCCGGGGTGCTAAATGTGCGTGCGGACAGTCTCAGTCGGCAGTTCTCCGCCGACCACGAGTGGAGGCTTCATCCGGAGTGAGTTCGACACATCTTCCGGACGTGGGGGACTCCTCGGGTGGACCTGTTTGCTACTCTCGAGAACGCGCACTGCCCGTCATTCTGCAGTCTCCAGTTTCCGATGCAGGGGGTGTTGGGGGACGCGTTTCAGTTGAGTTGGAGCTCACAACTCCTTTATGCGTTTCCTCCCATACCCTTGATTCCTCGGGTTCTGAGGAAGATTCGCCAAGACCGGGCCCAAGTCCTATTGATCGCCCCAGATTGGCCAAGAAGGGTGTGGTACACAGACCTTCTTCACCTCTCGTCGCACCCTCCGCTCTGTCTCCCTCTTAGGGTAGACCTCCTCTCGCAGTCGGAGGGGCAGGTTCTTCACCCCCACCTCCAGAGCCTGCACCTTCATGCCTGGAGATTGAACGGGGCAACCTGAATTCATTTTCTCTCCCGCCTGACGTGGTGGATGTTATATTATCGGCCAGGCGACACTCCACCAAGTCTATCTACTTCTACAGGTGGTCAAAATTTGTTAAATGGTGCGGAGAGAAGTATATTGATCCCTTGAAAGCTCATCTTTCTGATGTTCTTTGCTTTTCGCTTCATTTGGCCCAGCAGGGTTCTGCTGTAGCCACTGTTAAAGGATACTTGTCGGCTTTATCGGCATTTCTCTGTCTGCCTGATCAGCCGTCTCTTTTTAAGTCTCCAATAGTTTTAAGGTTCATTAAGGGGCTTACTAACATGTTCCCGCCCACTCCTTTTATTATGCCCCAGTGGGATTTGAATTTAGTGTTAACTTTTTTAATGGGTTCCACGTTTGAACCTATGCATAGCTCACCCTTCCAAGGAGGAGGAAAGGCTGCACCGTTTGGACCCTAAGAGGGCGATTAGTTTCTATCTTGATAGAACAAAGGACTTCCGTCAGGATGATCAGCTCTTTGTGGGCTATGTTGGACGTGTGAAGGGCAAGGCGGTGCACAAACGCACTTTATCCAGGTGGATCATCTTGTGCATCAAGATCTGCTACGCTCTGGCTGGTAAGGAGCCTCCTGTAGGCATTGGAGCTCACTCTACCAGGGCTAAATCGTCTACGTCTGCTTTGTCCAGGGGTGTTCCTGTGTTGGACATCTGTAAGGCGGCAACTTGGGCCTCCCTCCACACTTTCGCGAAGCATTACTGCTTCGACTCCGAAGTGAGGAGGGATGGCCATTTTGCACGCTCTGTTTTGCAGGACTTTTTGGTATAGAAGGGTGGACACCCTCCTCCGGGAGAGGGGCTGCTGTGGGATTCTATTCATAAGGTGAGGAATCCACAGGCAGATGTATCCATCAGAAGAACAAGTTACTTACCTTCGGTAACACTTTTTCTGGTGGATACAGTATCTGCCTGTGAATTCCTCACTGACCCACCCGCCTCCCCGTTGTCCACCCTTTTATACCTTAAAAGAGGTATTCGTTAATATGTTATTTCATATTGTCATTATGTATTGCCTCTATTTGCCTTTGTGTAGCCTTATAGGAAATGCTTGCTTTCTTTTGCTTTCCTTTTTTCACTTTACACTGTGTTTATTTGTGTGAATACTGTGTACTATGTATGCATTGTCTCTTGGTCGGTCCGCCCGTTTGCCTCGGTGGCACGGAAAAAATGGGTGGAACTGACGTCATCACGCCGACGTGGTCCTCTTATGGCTCCAGTGACGTCATGCGGAGCCGCGTGCGGAGCCATGGCTTCGTGACGACCTCGTCGGCGTGGAGAGTTAGGAAAAATTTCCGCGGAATGCTGGCGCAGGGGATATTCATAAGGTGAGGAATCCACAGGCAGATACTGTATCCACCAGAAAAAGCGTTACCGAAGGTAAGTAGCTTGTTCTTTTTTCCCGATTACTGTCCTTAATCAGGCCCATAAAGTTAGAAGCCAGTGTAATTCATGCAGGATCTAAAACAAAACAAATGAGGAAGCTAGAAGTATACTCAGATCACTGTGAAATGTTTTCCTCAGTTTGCAGTACATTTTTCCTTAAATTCTGTTATCAATTGAAAACTATATCCACGAAAAACTTGCAGCATTGCAATGTCACTTTGTCTGTGCGATTTGTTTTGCTAATGACAAAATGGTTTTGTCCGTAGGAGGAATGGTTGACATGTCAGAGAAACTGGCTTTACTTGGAAAGCATTTTCAGTGCTCCAGATATTCAGAGACAGTTGCCAGCAGAAGCCAAGATGTTCTTGCAGGTCGATAAATCCTGGAAAGAAATTATGAGAAAAGTAAATCGTTTGCCAAATGCACTTCGGGCTGCTACTCAACCTGGTAAGAAGAAAAGATAGATTCACTCGGGCATCTTACACGCCATGTATTTACAGTGGCGTCCGACACAAACAAGAAGTAGAGAGACATGTGGATGGGGTGCGGGGGAGGGGTTGGGGGGTTAATAATTGAAAAAAAGACTAACCTGAATCTGCCGGCTGCCTCCTGCATTGTGCCTCTGTGTTCTTCTTCTTCCTGGTCCCAGCAGACACTGGGACAGCATCAAAGACTCCCTGTGCAAACCCCACGCTGCTCTCATGCTATGAGAACAGCATGGGGATTGGCCTGAGCGGGCTGGTTTGACCCTCCGCTCAGGCACATGGAGTCTGCTGTTTCTCCAACCTGGCTGTGCTGGAGAAACTTAATTGTGCATGTCTGTTTGGACGGTGTAGGAAGGTAGATCCTTCTGCCTGGTTACCCTCACTTTGTGCCTGGTGTTGCAATGTTTTATTGACTAGTCTGACTGGGATCCTGCTAATCAGGAGCCCATTTTCTGTGTTTCTTCCCTAAACTGGACATGGTGAGTACTTAGGTACACTTCAGATTGGGTACTGGGGTTCCCTTGTAAGTCCCTAGTATATGGTACTAAGGTACCCAGGGCATAGGTACCCCAGGGGTCTTCCATGGGCTGAAGCATGTATTATCCCACCCATGAGAGACCACTCAAATTGTAACTACAGGCCTGCCATTGCAGCCTGTGCAAGTTGGTGCTAGCACCACTTACGACAGATATAGGTTTCCTTATATCTAAGGTCACTGCACTTAAAAAAAACCTATAAGTCACCCCTAAGGCAGGCCTTTCAATCCCGAAGGCAGGGTGCTCGGTTCTAAGTGTGAGGGTGCCCCTGCATGAGCAGGACACCCCTACAATCAACTGAGTCCATTCTCCTGGGTTGTAAGTGCATCAGCCTTTACGATATATAGAGTGGCCATGCGTCATTACGCGATGACCATCTCTAAGCTGGCTGTAAAGAACCCTGTCGTGTTTGGTATCAAACGTGTTGGAATCATACCTCCACACTGTTACAGTATGGGGTATGATTCCATGCACTGTAAAGCTCCTCCGGGAGGCCCTCAGTGCTCACAGTACCATTCTTCTAGACCCTGACTGCAAACTATGGCTGCTGTCAACCAGAGACACGATTCTGCCCTCCTGCTGTTGAGCCAGGCTCGAGCAGAGGAAGGCAGGACAATAGGGATCCTGTCACTGGGAAGTGTGACCACCTCCTAGACAGGACTTAATGTATTGGGTCAGGGTGGGGGCGCTTGCCATCACCACTAAGACTGCTTGAAGGGCACATTTGGTGCCCTCCTTGCATACTCCATTTCAAACCAGTTCAGGGACCGTTGGCTCCTGCTCTGGCCCGAAACTGGACAAAGGACATGGGAGTATCCTCCCCACTGACCAGCCCCTCCTCTGGGAGGGACCCCTGATCCGTTCCAACCCTTTCCTTAGGGTACTTAAGGGCTTACCTGTGGGTGGTTCCTTAGATTCGTCGTGGGACAAGATTCCGATCCAACACCACTTCAACTTCGACCGTCTGGTCACTCTGGACATCGCTGGACTTCACTTTTGGGAACCGAGACTGCAACTGGGAAGACTCCTGCTGCAACTGGTCTCGTAGTCCTGCAAGTCTGCTGCAAAGTTTGTGCCTGTGCTCCATACAGGTTCTTCATCAGGCCTGTGGACATCCAAGACACCCAAAGGAATCTCCCTTGGAGTGAAGGAGTCTCTTCCCTGCATCTGCAGGCACCACAACAAAGCTGACTGGTCTGCTGTTCCTGAGCTCCTACGGACTCTGAAAGGTTCAGCATTACAGGTGGTGGTTCTGCAACTCCCTCGAGGCCTGCTCTGTCTACCTAGCAAGCTGGAGGCCAGTATCCCTCATTGGAACCACTGGAGCAGTACCCCTGTGCACCGCATTGACTTGCCGTTGTCCAGGCTTGTTGACTCTCTCCTCCAGAGATCTTCGGGCTCCAAGAAGCTCCAGTCTTAAGCATCTCCTGTAACCAAGATCTTCGCCTGCACCGCATCCCTTGCACTGTGGGCCTTCATCCTTTGGTGAGCTGCTCGAGGTCCTCTTGCCACTCCTGTGCCTTCGGCCTTTGTGTCCTCTTGAGGGTCTTCTTCGATTCCAGTGGGCTCCTCTTCTTGATTGGGGCCTGCTCTGCCTTATCTGCCTGTGGTGAGTCACTTGGACCTTGCGGGTCCCGACACTGCACCCTTTTCATCCACTGCATCTCTTGCCGCTGCCAAGGCTTGTTGGTACCCCTGCAGGACACTGACCACTTTGCTCTCGACATCTGATGTGGGACAGCTCGTGAACGGCTCCTGGTCTTCCTCAGCATCGCCTGCTCTGTACAGCTGCAACTTGAAGGGCACCGTCAACTCTCCTGCATTCCCGACATCGGTGGGCATTCGTCTTCCGTGCCTCCTGGTCACTCCTGAGTGCCATAGGCTCTGTCCCCTCTGTTTGCAGGTACCTCTCCTCTTGAATCCACCTCTGGGTTCCACCGGACACCTTCACCTTCCTCCCCAGCTGCATCTTCCTGAAGTTCTCCATTGTGGTCGACGGCGGTTTCCGACGTCACTTTGCACCCAGGCACCTGGCTTCCCTGGTGTAGGTATCCTGGTTTCTGGGGTATCCACAGGTGGGGTGTCTCCCCAACCTTCCATCTTCCACTGGATTTCTTCAGGGTCCACTGGGAAGGGCCCTTATTTAAAATTGCAACCTCGACTTACCTATAGACTTCCATTGAGTACACAGTTGTGTTCCCCCTCTGCACACGGCCTCCTTGTGGCTCCTAGATACTCACCTCGGTTTGGTTCCTTGGGTCCCCCGACTCATCTACATCTTCTCGGTCCATCCTTGACTTAAGTCGTGGTTCGCATTGTACTATTTTAGTATATGGTTTGGTCTCCCCCTGGAGACCACTGTGTATTCTGTGCTATTTACGAATTCTAGTGATAAAGTATTGTGTGTATTGTGTTTGTATCTCCGGGTAGGAGATACTGCAATGTGTTAGTGAGTGTTAATAATAAATACCTATTTTTTTATAACTACACTGTGTGGTTCTTTTTCACTTAAGTCATACCATAAGTTTAAGTGCTGGTAAAACAAGCTGCTTTACACTCCTCCAGGACTAGGCCTGGAGGCTGCTCTCCACAGCTACCACTTAGAAAGCTTTCTAAAGTTGCCTAAGACCACTAACATCACCATAAAGGTTGTTGTCTGGATTAGTGCAGGGTGCTACACTTACATAAGTGGGCACCATATACCAAGCCATCCTCCTACAGACGGCCTAATACTGTTGGCCAAATGGATATGCGCACTGAGAAGTGCACTCCACTCCTCCCTCCCATGACCCGGCCCCACCCCTCCTTACACACGCTGGCTCAGCCAGCACGTGAAAAATAAAACGATAATAAAATATCGTTTTATTTTTCAGCTGCTGGCTCTAAGGCAGTGAGGTGGCGCTCCTTTGCCATTGCGGAGGAGCCGCTGCAGTGTATTTATTAATGAAGTATTCAGTTTTTTCTTAATGCAAATTGGACTAAATGGGTGTTGGAATACTGCACATAGATCGCATACAATATTTTAAAGTTGAAGAAATACATAGTAGTTTTTATATATAGTAAACACAACTATCAATTTTTCAAAGTAGGGTGCTGTAGCTTAATTATGATAGTCAGACATTTTTACTTTTATTCGTTCAACTTCATTTGTATCAATGACTTGTGGATAGTTAAATGCATGACTGCATAGTAGTAAAGTTTGTTGCTTTTAGGCGAATGTCTCACATCTGCCAAACTCTAAATAAGACTACAGTGTGTTATGCACTGCTAGTTGAAATACACGTGTTGTGCCGCTGGTAGTCAACCAAAGGGGGGAGCTTAATTATATCCTCCATTCAATAAGACGGGGACAGTATCATTATTTGAAGTATCTTAAAAATGTCTTTCTGCACCACCAAGGTTAAGTTGTTCCTGTCAGCTGAGAGGAAATGATTGCATAGTTGACTATCAGTTGATGGGGAAAAGACAAAATGTGAAAAACTCCACTGCAGTGATAGAGCTGAAGGAAACCCAAAAGACCAATTGAGCCACCTGTCAAATCAAAGAAGGTCCTCATCTATCGAAACATCCAGATTTCTGTCCTTCTGAACCAAAAGTCAACATTGGTCTATTGTGCAAGCATACATAAGCATACATATTCGTGTACCAGAGATTATGGGTGTTCTTGAAAAGTACATCAGCTTTCGCAAGAATGATTGCAAATGTTTTGCAGAATATCCAGTGAGTAGGCAGATGTGATTTGGTGTGCTAGTACCGTCATCAAACCTTATCATAATTTGCATATCATCTTCATATTTACAAGAATAAAACATCGTGTGTGTCAATGATGATGCCAGGGTCAGTACAGGAACACATTGAAACTTCACAGAAAAAGCACAGAATCATGTGGGATACCACAGGGATACCTGAGATTAGCATTCCAGATTGGGATGAGTAAAGGGAGATCCCCACCAACTGGGGGTTGTCATGAAGAAAGGATGTAATGCATAGACTGACTGAATGTCTGATTGACTATACTTCAATAGCGCCCACTAGTGCACACTGTGTTTTGACACTGGTCTTAAGTAACCTAATTACCAAACAAACATACTTCAGCATTTTCCTGCAGACAATGAGGTGCTCTATCTCAGGTGAGACAGAGACTATACCAGAAATGAGGGACTGGCACCAAAAATATAAATTGTAGTAAGTGCATGTCAGTTGGAACATACAGCTCAGGGGTGTGGGGTTACACCAACTCGGCTACTCTACAGAGGGTTGAGAATATCTTCTTCAGTGGTTACTCTCAGTTCCACAGGGCACTGGCGTCAGCATTTGTCATGCCGAATCCAGTCTGGGTTACATTGAGGACATTGTGGGAATAGCCCCTTCATTGCTTTGGCTTAGGATATAGTGAGCTCCTAAGACAACCTTTTCAAGAATGAATATCACAGATTGTCTAAACAGTGGCCCAAGAAATATGAAATCTATGTGACATAGAATTACAATTAAATCACAAATACACGTATTATGTTATCAGGCTCTATCCCCGTAGATGCCAAGATGGCCCACAGTTTCTACCAACTTACTGTGTCGAAAACACAGAAGAGGTTCATAAAAGCCATATGAATGGCACCTCCCCTATTTCCCTATAATACGCATTAGATTTAGACCTTGTTTAACTATGCCTTGGTGGAATCCATATTGAATTTCAGATAGAATGTTGTTTTCCTCCGCCCCAGTCTCTAGCCTACCTAAAATCACTCTGCCCATGACTTTAGTAATTGAATCCAATAAGGGGATTGGCCTAAGGCATTTAGAGTTGATTTTGTTCCCTTTTTTATAGCTTGGAACAATAATTGCCTCTTTTCAGGATTCAATCAAATTGGCAGAGAAGACAGCCCATAGGTCATTGGTAATAATGGGGGCCAGTGTGACATCGGTAGTATGAAATAGCTGGGCAAGGAAAGCTCAATTGGCTCGATGGGTACGAAATTAGCAATGGTTTGTTTCTTTAATTTCCTCTCGGATCTTTCCGCGCTGTAAAGTGCATATAGGGCTGACCTGAGGACTTTATTATCTACGGTCTCAGCTGTGTTCGGGTTTAAAAACAGTCCTTCAAAGTTGACACTTTTCAGGCTCTTTTTAACCCTGGCAAGCCATGGGATATCCATCCCTTTCTCACAGCTGAGACAATCATCTATTATCTCCCTAGTAAGTAATGCTGCAGAGTTTTTCATAATGGCTAGCCAAAACAATGCGGGACGTGCCCTTATAAAATCTTCAATATAGCTTAATTTTAGTTCACTGTGGCATATATACTGAGCAGTGGAAATTGGTGCGCCCAGAAGCTTCCTGCAGAATCTGTTGTCCTCTAGTTGGATACTAGTGCTTTTAGCGATACCCCAAACCTCTGCACCATAAGTTGCTATAGGTATGCACTGTGATTTAAAAATCTTTAGGATCGCCGGGATTGCCCCTGATTGTTTTGGGCGGGGGAGACTGAGAATAGAGTTGGTGGCCTTTGAAAACTTATTCTTACAAAACACCATATGTTCAGTCCAGGTGCCGTTTGCAGCAAAGACCATCCCCAAATATGGGAAGGTGGAAGTGCAAACTAGTTTTTGATCGCCAACGGAAATGGAGCTTAGGGTGTATTTCCTTGGCCCACAGGACATTATAAACGATTTCCTGAAATTAGTACATAGGTCAAGGCCAGTCATAAAATCCGTAAATCCCCGTACTAAAGTGCATAGTGCATTTGGGGTGCGTCCAATTAAAACCGCATCGTCCGCGTATAAAAGCACCGGAAGGGTTTTGCCTTTAATTCTGGGAACATCGTCGGTGAGTGTAATCAATGATTTATGCAGATTATTAATATAAATGATAAAGAGGAGAGGGGCTAAAACGCACCCTTGCCTAACCCCTCTACCAACATTGATGTCATTGGACACCTCACCCCCGCCGCCAATCCTGACCCTTGCCTTCAAGTCCGTATGCAGGGAGGCCAAAAAATGTACAAGGGCCTCATCCAAGCCGTATGCTAGGAGAATGGACCATAAACGGGATCTATTAACAAAATCGAAGGTGGAGGTCAGGTCCATAAAAGCTAGATAAAGTGGCGAGTGCTGTGCTATATTGTATTTTCCGATGATCAAATTAAGATTCAAACACTGCTCATTTGTACCTACTTTACTTCTAAAACCTAATTGACAATGCTCTAAAATGTGATTGTCCTCAGCCCACGTTAAAATTGTATAAAACTCTTCCTAAAATTTTGAGGGTGTTATCTATTAGGGAGATCGGCCTGTAGCAGCAAGGTTGTGTACGATCTCCCTTTTTAAAAATTGGGACGATAATACTAGTGGACCATGATTTTGGCAATGGAGCATTGGTTATGTTATTAAAAACGTTTAACAACAAAGGGGCCCAAAAGTCTGGTTTGTATTTAATGAGGTTGATGGGTAGCCCATCGGGGCCAGGAGCTTTATTGCCCATGCTCTGAGATATGGCCTCCTCAACCTCTGTTATCAGTATTGAAACCCTAGATGGAGTCCTATTCTTAAAGGGGTCGCGTTCCGGAGCAGGAGCTGAATAGTTTGTGGAAAAGTAGCTTTCCCAGGTTGCACTTGTTATGTTGAAACTTATGGGAGTTAATGGCTGCCCCATTGTTCTTAGATTTTTAATAGCAGTCCAAAATATATTCCCATTTTTTAAACTGGCAGCATTGATAAGCGCATCCCAGTGCTCATTTAATAATTCTTCCTTACTTTTTGCAATGCCAGACTTGTACGTCTGCCTTGACAACTGGACCAAAGAATTGCTCCTTGGGCTCTGTAGCAGGGCCTTACGTAGCTGCCTATTGGCCTCTGAGCACTCGTGGTTGAACCATCTAGGTTCACGTTGCGCTATAATAATAGGTTTGGACAACAGGGATTTAACAGCTCCACAGAGTTTAGAGAAGGCATTAATTACCTCAGTATGAGGGTCCTGGTCTAGCAAGCAGAAATTAGTGATGCTCAAATTTTCCCTGACCATTGTGCTAAATAGATCGAAATTATTAACACCCCGCCACGCTAATCTTAGATTATCCGTAGAGGGTAATAAATTCCTGGCTCCACATTCTATGTTAGGTGTTGGGCCAGGGGATAATCTTAGCACTATTTGGATTGTGTTGTGGTCCCCAAAAGTAGTGGCAATGGTTTCTGCTTTCAACAGACTGTCCTCTAGGACAGTGGAGATAAAAACATAATCAATTGTGGATGAGCAGCCCCTCCCTCTAAATGTCGGCTCAAGGGGAGCATTATCTTTTGTTATGGCTGCAATCTCCATAGCTTTAATTAAGTTATGGTTGTTTAAGTGGTTCCTTGCCCCATTGCAGTTATATCCACCACTGCGTGGCTGTTTACTTGGCCAGAGTTGTGGTAGTTTGACATTAAAATCGCCTCCTAGGCAAATACCAGTTGTCTTTAAACAGTCTTTGGATTTTGGATGGACACAATAAAATTGAATAGATTTGTAAAATTCCCATTAGGTATGGAATGAAAATCATTATTATAAAAATTAATTAAGAAAAAGAAATCCCCCTTTTAAACAATATGGCTTGAAAGTTATTGTTATTGGTGCATATGGTTTTAATACGGCCACTTGCGGCAATCTTAATCCAAATCGATAATCCCCCAGAGGGTCGACCATGTTTAGATGCTGTTGCTAGGAGGTTATGACATTCGAACCCATCAATGAATACATTTTGAGTAGCCCAGGTTTCTTGAAACAGGAGAATATCCTGCTCTCTTATGAGTTTTAACCAGTCCGGTTGGTGCAACTTTGAATGCAGCCCGCAACATTCCAACTTAGGATACGAAGATATGGGTTGGCTACAGCCTTAAATGGTGTGACTGGACTAATAAGCTCAGCTGCTAAGGGGAGAGATGGTGGTCCAGCATCTAGGCCAGGGAGTTTCACAGGTGGCGGTAGTCAATCCTGGGCATCCAACCCGGGCAAAGCCAAGAACCTATTTGTGGTGGTGAGTGGGGGGATCTCATTGGGGTGGGGCCCATGATTTGGCTTGTAAAAATAGTCTAATGGTAATAAACAAATGTTGGTGATGTGAAAAGTTGTGGACTCACATGCTCTTAATAAATGTCCCACCAAAGAAGGTCTGCGAAAATTAATCACGATACAGTCCCCTTCAATATTCTTTGAGGAAGAACCAACCCACCCAACTCTGCGTACCATAATAATGTCATTCATATCGGATGGGTGAAACCTCCTATTCCTCGATAGCCAATCCACACATTTGTTACGTAGTTAGTCCCATGACTCATTCTGATCTCTCTTTAGGGTCGGTACACCAGCTAAAACCAACACATAGGGACAGGCAGCAGGTGGCAAGCTCAGGACATCCCTATTTGCTTTTGGGACTTCTACTCTGAGTGGCTAGAGCAATGCTGCTCAATTTACTAGGCAATAGGTTCTGGTCTGAGCCATTGGGTCTGTTAACACTGCCCAAGATGGAATTGGGCTGTGAGGTGGTCACCAAGTCTACATTAGATGTATTACCATGACCGTTAAAAGGCAGTTGAGAAGATCCCCTGGTTTGCCCATGATTGTTGCTCAAATTACTTGCCGGGACTCTAGCGGTAGGGGACCGGGTGTCACTAATTAAAACACTTGTGGTGGCAAGAGACCTTCCCCTTCTCCCACCGCCTTCGTCTACGGCAATTTGTGCAGTCCCTATTGATTGACAGGGTTGACCAGAACCCCCTTTAAGTGAAACCAAATTCTCTAAATGGTCCTGTAGTAGGGCGAATTTTATATCTAAGAGTTCATTGATTTGTTTAGTTACCCTCTCAGCAGTAGCATTAACAATAGCGTCCCCAAGGTTCTCAAGGTCCAATGTCACATCAGTCTGTGTGCCGATTGATAAACTCAAATTCGTGTTAGGAGCTGTCGCAGGGGGTTCGGGGATTCCAGAGGTGCCAGTACTTGGGGGTGGCTGTATCCAAGCAGAAAGGCAGGTTCAAGAGGGACCGGTACGAGTGGGCTGTTTCCTTTTAGTGCAGATAGGCTTCCCACTCTTCCTCTTTCGTTTAACAGCTGGGATTACCACAGATGTAACAATATCTAAATCAGACTATGCCTGTGCCCGTGCCTCAGCAGTCTCGGGCCCACTTACGCTCCCGCTTGCAGTTGGAGATTTATAACATTTGCGGGTGCCAGATCCCTGAGGCTGTGGCAGGGGCGAGTCTTGTGCACAGGTATTAGAAGCACCTATAAATTCGACAATATCTGCTCGCCCCTCTATGCCTAAAGACATGCGCCGTTCCGTAAGTTCAATTTCACCCGAGACAATGTTAACCACCCTCTCGAGCATGCTATTAATACTGTCAGTTATCGGGCGTGCAGGTGGTAACGTAGTACGCTTTCCCATTATGGCAACTCAAGATTCAATTTCAAGAATGGGAAATACCGAACTTGCCTGTGGGCTTTTCAGGGGGTGAATATAACAACACTCACCCCATGTTCTTGCTGAGTCCCAGGTTCCGCTTGAAACTTGACAGGGGGGTGGCCCAGCCCAGCCTCCTCCGGGCTTTGACGGGCCCGCCCTTGGCCCGGGCTTGGCCCGGGCGCTCACGCGCGTCCCGCGCTGCGGGAGCCCAAGCCCCCTTTTGAGCGCCGCCTGGCGCGAAAGAAGGCGTTGGCGCCTCCCGGCGCTTGGAACTGTGGGGATTGGAGTCCCCTGATGGCGGCTGCAGGCTGGTGACCACTGGCGGCAAGATTGACAATACGGGCTCCCGCGCTGCGGGAGCCCAAGCCCCCTTTTGAGCGCCTCCTGGCATGAAAGAACGCGTTGGCGCCTCCCGGCGCTTGGAACTGTGTGGATTGGAGTCCCCTGATGGCGGCTGCAGGCTGGTGACCACTGGCGGCAAGATTGACAATACGGGCTCCGCAGAGGTCTCTGACAGATACATATTGTTTGAGTTTGTCTGATAAAATGGGGCCAATTGAGACATTTGAGGGCCAGGCATTATCTTTATAAATTATTTTTTGCTGCCACCAGAAACCAATTTCTATTGCAGGACAATGTTTGTTATACCACCTTCTGCTGGAGGTGCTGAAGAAGAAGCACTTGGTCAACAGCCTAAAAAGCCAGTGATATCTCTGACCGGATCAGGTACATCAACAGCATCATTTTAAGATACCATGTGCGGGCCACCAAAATGATTGTAAACTATGAGAAGGGCCCAAACAGCTTGGCATTAAGGCTAGAGACAAATTTAAGTAAAAGATTTCTTCCAAGAAAGTCAACTTTTTTGCGATGTTTGATAGGATGAAATGGAAATAGGATGAATGAAGGCAGGTTCCAAACAATCTAGAGGAATTTATTTTTAGTAGAACTAAATTATTATTGCTGACAATAATGTTATGAAATCAAAAGGACTAAAGAGAACCTGAAGTTTTGCTTGCTCAAAAAGTCATATAAGATAGAGTCCTGATAAATGGTAGAAGGAAGATATAACCAGATGAGGCCAACAATCCCAAACATAATGTGCTGAAGCGAGCAATCCAATAAATGAGAGAGGTTTGCCATGTTAATCATTGTGCTGCTAATTACTCTCCTCTTATTGCCATGTTTCTGAGGAAGGAATCAGAGATTATCACAAATTGACAAAGGAGAAGAATCTTTGATAAAAGAGTCAATAAGTTAGTTAGTCATTCATACTTTAAATAGCTATTTGTTCAAATTAAGTATGTGGATTATTTTATGTGTATGGAAGGTCTTGTTGGCTGATCTGACAATGGCATGATGAATGTAGCCATGAATCACATGGTATAACGTATCTTTGTTATTAATTAACATTTTCTCTCATTTGCTTTTTATGGGCAATGACAGCAAAGATCCCTCAATTTTATGACAATTTTAATTGACTTTAATAAACTCTAAATAGGGTGGTTGGCACATCCACCAATTTTTGGCGTATACCCACCCCCCCATCCAACAAACTTTAAAGAATCCCCTAAGTCTATCTGTTGGTGTAAATATCTGGGAAGTCAGAGGGTGGGCAGTCCTGACATTTTTTAATCCGTTGGTTGTCTGTTCCAGTTGGAATCATGTGACATCAATACAAATTCAAGATGAACTTGACAACATACCTTTTCATCAAAGTCTATGACTAGAGCCGTCTCTTCCGTTTGGATCAGTCGCTATCTACCCATTGACTTCTTTGTGCTCCTCGCTGGTTAGACTCCAAAGGCCACTGTTATTAACTTTACCGTGGACCATAAATCCAAACGTAGAGGATTCCTCCTACTCTCTATCTACTAGCTGACTACATCTTTGCCTTTGACACTGTATTGCTGCCTATTGACTAGGTATGTGCTATACAAAAAAAAAAAATATTGTGTTTCACTATTTACAGAGAATGCGTAACAATGGAGCCATGTTTTTGTAGAACCACTTGCATTTCTGTGAGTGACTCTTTTCTTCACAAGAAGCATCCTTCTTCTCATTGGGAAGCCATGAACACATGTGATCTGTAACTTCTGGTTTGGAATGTGAATTTCCAAACGTTTCCCTAAGCACTTGCTAGCTGTGCTCATCTGAAAGGGGTTGGGCTATCATTAAAACACAGCTTAAAGTTTTATCAAAGTTTGGCACATTTCCAAATTGCAGCGATTAAAACAAATGTGTGATATTTCTCACTTGTTAAACGCAATTTTCAGGAGCAGAGCAAGATTTTTACAGAATGAATACTAAAACTGTCTTCATAGGGACACTCTTTTCGTTATATCCAAGGCAAAAGCAAAGCTTGTCCCTATACAGCCATTTGCCATTATATAACCTTCTTTTGGTACTGGACTTCTCTTGAAATAATGAAGTATAAGTGAGTTTATCAGTTATAGACAATATTGCAATTTTACAAACGATACTTGACAAATACGTTGTGTCAAAATTACAAATTGTATATTGTGCTTTTATTGATTTTACTACGGCTTTCGACAGGGTAGACAGGCCAACACTCTGGAAGAAATTGGTGAGGTTGGGAATTCCTTAAGATTTACTCACAATAATTATATCCCTCCATACAGAAACATGGTGCAGAGTTCAAATGGGGGGATCAAAGGGTTTAACTAGGCCAATTCCCACGTTAAACGGTCTCAAACAAGGTTGTCTCCTTGCTCCCTTGCTATTCTCCCTTTACTTAAGCGACTTACCAGAGCACTTTATTCAAGTAAAAAATTATCCACCGAAACTGCATTGAGTGACATACACATTTTAATGTACGCGGACGACATCGTAATTTTAGACCTTACACCGATAGGGCTCCAAAGAAACCTAAACGCATTAAGCGGCTATGCAGATGACAATTTCTTAACCCCAAATATTTCAAAAACAAAAAATTTACCTTTTAGGGGAAAAAAGCGACTACGACCTTTTAATTGGACATTGGAGGGAAAACCACTAGAATCTGTCAAAGAATACACTTATCTAGGTCAGATTTTCTCCCAAACTCTACAGAATTTCTCCCACCTACATCACATAGGTCGAAAGGCAGATGCCCATGTAGGAGCAATGCTGAAGCTAAACCCTCTTCCGGAAATAGACATTTCCAACCTCTGTTGGAGGTCTATCGTATGAAAATTCCCCCCATCTTAATGTATGGTCTAGAGTATATACACATAAAAACCTGGAAATCTGTCAAATCAAGAGAAGTAAATTCCCTACGGAAACTGATAAGAGTAAATCAAGCTGTCCCGGCCCAAGCATTACGCCTTGAACTCTCCTTATCCAGCATATACGCAAGGGCTATCTCGAACATATTAAGATGGGCATATTATCTTTTGCATGCTGACCCTGGCTCCTTAAGGCACATTTTAAAATTGGAAACTTTTAGAGAAGAGTCGTCATAATACACTTTTAATAAGAATCTTAATATAGCTTTTAGTCAGTCTCACTGCACAGTAGCACTCTTACAAACTTGGACACCTGCACTTTTGAAGCTTTTTCAAGAATATGACCCCAAGATTAAGTTTTGACCTGGACGTAGAACATTGTCTTCAATTAAAACACTATATATAATATACAAAAACTATAGACTATAAATCCCCAGAGAAATACACATACTTCTCATTAGATCATAGGGTCCGGCACTGTATTCCTTTACTGAGGGTGGAAATCCTCCCTTTGAAAGTATATATAGCAAAGTGGAAGAATTCTGAAAATACAACTGGGCTTTGTGATCTGTGTACGGGAGGAATGCAAGATCTAACTCATGTCTTATCTGTTTGCCCTAACCCAACCCTAGTAGAAGCCCGGAGGAGGTATTTAAGGCCTATGAGTATCAGATACAATGCTTTTTCTATACAAAGCCTAATTAAGCTCTGCAAATTACCACCGGATGAACCCGCTTGTTATCAATTGTATACATTTTTAAAGAGTTTTCTAAAGTTGTTTTAAAGTTCATGATGATAATTTTTTTAAATTATAAATATTTAAAGCTGATATTATGACCTATCAGCTCCAGATACAACGTCACCTTTTCAAAAGATCTATCTAAGCTCTGGAAAACCTATCGGATGAATTTATCTGTTATCAGCCATATAAATATCAAATGAATTTTATCTTAAAGATGTCGCAAAAAATTATGATGAAATGTTTTAACATTAGAAATGTTTAAAGCTGATGCTATGGGTGTCATGATAAATGTTTTAAAACTATGTCTGTGTATTTGTTGACCTCAGCTGAGGTCTATATCAAATTTAAAATAAAACTTGAAAACTTGAAACTTGATGAAGTATAAGTGAGTTTATCAGTTATAAGTGCAGTAATCACAAGGGTGATGATAATGCAAGCTTGCAGCATCATAACACTCTAAATAACAGGTGTTTCCATAATCTAACTCAATATTCATTATTGTTTCAAGTTCTAAGGGTGAACAACAGAATCAACCTTAAAAGATTTACATGTATTGCAATCAGATTTCTGATGGATACATCTGCCTGTGGATTCCTCACCTTTTGAATTACCACCATGCGCAGCATTCCACGGAAACTTTTCTCCTCAGCTCTCCCACGTTGCCGAGGACATCACAATGGAATGGCTCAGCACGCTACTCTGCGTGCCGTCATCAGAGCCATAAGAAGACCTCGTTGGCATGCTGACGTCAGTTCTCTTTTTTCCGTACCGTCGACGCGCAACGGTTTTTCTCAGGGCTCTCCATTTCTGGGAGTTTCTTTGTTGCAAGTCTTCAGGTCTTTGTAGCAGCAACCATGGCTACTCAGAGGACATCTGGATTCAAGCCATGCAGGGAATGTGGGGGGTCAGATATTGATTACTTACTCTCATGAAGACTGTTTGTGGTGTCTCTCGTCGGACCACGACGTCGGGGAGTGTTTGTCATGCAGGTGCATGAACCCCAAGGCATTGAAGGAGAGGGAGGCCAAATTGTTCATGGCAAAAGCTAAGAAACAAAAAAGAGGTCGAAGAAGGTCGAGGTCCTGATCCAAGTCACTGACTCTGCATACCTCGAAGTCATTGAGGAAGCGTAAGAAGAAGCGGTGCCATGGGTCTCTGTGCCGTTCGTCAAAAGATGAGATGCCGAAGTGAATGTCTCCGGCTGCCCGGCATCATTGGAAAGACGAAGTCTCTCCGTCTCCTTCTCCTGAGGTTACTCCGACTCCGAGAGCGGTGACTTCACCAGCGCCAAGAGAAGCGACACCTCCACTGCTGCCGACCACTCCACCTCTGGCTCCAGGGTCTCCGGGGCCACAACCGGAGCCAAATGTGCTGCCTCCTCCAGCAAACTCAGAGCCTGCATTACCGGATCCATTGCATTTTCTTAACGCAATGTTAGGCTTGTTTGCCAGAGCGGCAAACCCTACTGGTGCGTGGGTTGGCCTCATGGGCCCGCTGGCACACTCCCTGGGAAGTTTGCCACCTCATTTCTCTCAGGCACCTCTCATGCCTTTTATGGCGATGGCTCCAGGGAGTTGGCCTCTCCCGGCGCCAAGATTTTTGATGCTGGTACAATCTGTGGAGGGGCGAGTGCCACTGGACGGATCTTCCCTGGCGCCGTCTGGATCCGAACCGGCGCCGACTCGACCTCGACCAGGCTCGTCTACTGTCCCGGTAGACCTCCCTTCGACGTCAATCCCGAAGTCACCGGCTCCACGTCTGGTGCCTCCGACGCCAGTTCCAAGGTTGAGGTAGAGAAGAGAAGCGCAGAGGTTAATGGAAGAGGAGGAGCATCAGAAACAACATGAGGAGGCTGAGGAAGGGGAGATTGTTGACCCTGATCAGGAAAGCGAAGGTTTGCAGGAAGCTAGTGGCCTGCATACATCTCCTGAATGGGAACTCTCATCTCCAAAAGGTCTCCCAATGCAGGAGGTGACTTCTTATCAGTCTGTGATCGGGAAGGCATCGGATTTGCTGGAGTTGCCTCTGCCCACAGCAGAATTGAAGTCCAATATTTTGACGGAGGTGCTCCACTTCCCTTCTTCTGTCTCGGAGCCTTTGCTCCCTTTCAACCAGGCTTTGATTGTTGTGTGGTAGAAGCCGATGGCTGATCCTGCTGTGTCCAGGTCTGTGGCAAGGAGGTATAAGGTTGCTCCTGGGGATCCTGCTTTCCTGTCCACTCATCCATCACCGGAAAGTTTGGTCGTCCATACTTCGTGCTCCTCGAAGCAGTCTGCAGGGTCATTCCCATCTACACCTGCAGATGGGGAGTCCAAACGCATAGAGCAATCTGCAAAGAAGTTATTCTCTTCAGGCAGTATGGCTCTCAAGTCAACTAATGCTATATGCCTTTTGGGTCGCTATATCCATGCACTTATGGACTGGGCAAGGGAAATGCTCCCAAAACTTCCTCCGGAGGACATTTAGGGTAATTTTTCGGGGTTCTTTCAGGTGCGTAAGCTGTGGCCCGCCAATTCATACAATCGAGTCTGGACACTGCTGACTCGGTTGCCAGGGCGATGGGTTCATCTGTGGTGAGCACCAGGAGGCACGCTTGGTTACGGGATTCTGGGTTCTCCCCTGATGTCTAAGCTACCCTGTTAGGTCTGCTTTTCAACAGATCTCGTCTATTTGGGGCCAAAGCAGACTCAATGCTGCAGCGCTTTAAAAACAGCAGAGCCACAGCAAGATCTTTGGGTCTCCAGTCTCAATCCAGGGGCTCTGTATACCGCAAGTTTCGTGGTTTTGGCAGGACTTTATCCTTTTGTGCCAAGCAACAGCTGCAACAGCAACAACAGCCGTCAAACCCCCTGTACAGGTCATACAGGGGAAAAGGCAGAGGTCGTCTGCGGGGTGCAACACGGCAGCAAGTCTGCTCCTATTCTTCTACCCCTCCAGCTGGTACGGCAGGGAAGCAGCTCTAGCTCCTCAATCCTAGAGCATGCGCTTCCTGTGGTTGTCCCATTTTCTACATCATTGGAGGTCTGTTACTACAGATCTCTGCGTGTTGAACATCATAGAGAATGGGTTCGCCCTACCCTTCCAAGAGTACCCCCTCCTTTCCCTCCCCGTCAGGGCTTGTGCTCAGAAGAGCACCTTCTGGTTCTCCAGCAAGAGGTTCTTTCATTACTGCAAAAAGGTGCGATTGAGGTGGTTCCGGAGCAGGAAAGGGGTCAGGGATGCTAATGTCCTGATTCCAAAAAGAACGGTCGTTTGAGGCCGATCATAGACCTCAGGGTTTTGAATTTTTACCTCAAACAGTAGAAATTCAAGATGTTGACCCTGGCTCAGGTTCTTCTTGCGCTGCGAAGGAAGACTGGATGATGTCGATCGATTTGCAGGATGTTTATTCTCACATTCCCATCCTGAAGTTGCATCGGAAGTATCTTCATTTTACGGTGGGGTCTCAACACTACCAGTTTGCAGTTCTTCCGTTCGGCCTTACTTCCGCACCTCGAGTCTTCACAAAGGTGATGGAGGTGGTGGCAGAACATCTCAGAAGGCTGGGGGTTCCTGTTTTCCCCTATCTGAATGACTGGCTGCTCAAGGCAAAGTCGCAAGAGATGGTGCTGCATCATTTGCAAGTGACAACAGAACTGTTGTTTGACTTGGGGTTTTCGATAAATGTACCCAAATCTCACCTGGTGCCCTCTCAGCGCAACCTGTTCATGGAGGCAGTATTGGACACTACTGTGAGTCGTGCCTTCCCACCTCTACAGAGGATTCAAGACATCCAGGCTATGAATCCACTTTTTCAGAATGGAGCGGCTGCTCCAGTCCTAAAGGTCTTCTGCCTGCTCGGTCTGTTTGCTTCCTGCATACTGTTGGTCAACCATGCACGCTGGAATATGAGGGCCCTCCAGTGGTGCCTCCGCAAGCAGTGGTTTCAACACATCGGAAATCTCGAAGAGGTGGTCAGGATCTCCAGAGACTCTGCAGCTGAGCTATTATGGTGGAGTGTTCCAGGCAACCTGTCTCAAAGGAAGCCGTTTCAATTTCCTTCTCCGGTGGCCACAGTGATAACGGATGCCTCCACTCTAGGGTGGGGAACTCATTTGGGGGATCTGGAGGTCAAAGGCCTTTGGTCTCCAGAGAGAAGATTGTTTCACATCAATCTTCTGGAAATGCGGGCAATACGTTTGGCTATCAAGGCCTTTATTCCCTCCCTTAGCGGTCAGTCAGTCGGTTCAGGTCCGAACAGACAACACTACCGCGATGAGGGAGGAGTGGGGTTGTAGCTTCTTTGTAGAGAGGCTGTGCGACTCTGGTCCTGGGCTCTGGGCCATCAGATTTGCGTAATCACAAATCATCTGGCTGGGGAACTGAATGTGCATGTGGACAGTCTCAGTCTGCAGTATTCGGCCGATCACAAGTGTCATCTCCATCCAGAGGTGGTCCTTCACATATTCAGGACCTGTTTACCACTCACGAGAACGAGCACTGCCCGTCGTTCTGCAGTCTCCAGTATCCGATGCGGGGAGCATTGGGGGAAGCGTTTCAATTAGATTGGGGCTCCCAACTTCTTTACGTGTTTCACTTTCTTAATGGGTTCTCAATTTGACCCTTTACATAGTTGTCCCTTAAGGCTCCTAGCTTTTAAGACAATATTCCTGGTTGCAATCACTTCCGCTAGGATGGTGAGTGAGTTGCAAGCCTTTATCTCCAAGCCTCCATTTACTTCATTCCATGCTGATAAGATGGCTCTTAGGACCAGAGCTGCTTTCCACCTAGGATAATCCATCAGTTTACCCACTTTCTATCCTCCCCCTCACCCTTCTAAGGAGGAGGAGAGACTTCATTGCCTGGACCCTAAGAGGGCGGTCAGCTTCTACCTGGACAGGACTAAGGACTTCAGGTTGGATGACCAACTCTTCATCGGATATGTGGGCAAGATGAAGGGCAAGGCTGTCCACAAAAGAACACTGTCCAGGTGGATCATCCTCTGTATCAAGATGTGCTACACCTTGGCCAAGAAGGAGCCTCCTGAAGGTATTCAATCTCATTCTATCAGAGCTAAGTCTTCTTCTTCGGCTTTAGCTAGAGGTGTCCCTGTGGTAGACATCTGCAAGGCGGCAACTTGGGCCTCTCTCCACACTTTTGCAAAGCACTATTGCTTAGATTCAGAGGTGAGGAGGGAAGGCCATTTTGCACATTCTGTGCTGCAGGATTTTTTTGTATAGGTAGGCAGGCACCCTCTGCCAGCAGCGGGACTGCTTGGGGATTCAATTCAAAAGATGAGGAATACACAGGCAGATGTATCCATCAGAAGAACAATTTACTTACCTTCGGTAACGCTTTTTCTGGTGGATACAGTATCTGCCTGTAGATTCCTCACTGACCCACCCGCCTCCCCGTTACCTGCCTGCTTATACCGAAAAATAATCAATGTATATTTATGTGATTTATGGTTTCAATCATGTGAAGCTTAACTCCACGAAATGTCTATGATGAGAAATTTCCAGTTTTGGCTAAGTTTGTATACTATGGGGCCGATTCCGATTCGGGCCGGAAATCTCTCCGACCGAGCCGGACCCGGAGAGATTTCCGACCGAATCGGACCCGTGCAGCCCGACCGAACGAGTACGATGCGCATGTATGCCATCGGACTCGAGTCGGTCGGACTCCCATTGAAGTCAATGGGAGCGGGTCGTACAACGCGTACGCGGGCTCCCATTGACTCAATGGGTGCGAGGCGGACAAAGGCGCCCCCTACAGCGTGTACGCGGCGAAGAGACTCGCGCCGTACACGCACAGGTAGGGGGGACCCATGGGTCCCCCCTGTGTGCGACTCGCGCGGCTACGCGTACAGGGGGGTCCGACACGGACCCCCAAAGTACAGCTCCGACTGCTCTTTCGAGCCGGAGTGCGCGGCTCGGTCGGACTGCTCGCGGCGCGCATCGTACTTATCCGGCCTGGAAACGTCTCCATTGCGCGGTGCGAGTCGAGTCCGAGCGAGTCGGTCGGTGCGGTTCGACCCGGGAACGAGTCGGTCGGAGCGGTCGGGACGCCCGGACGAGTTGGTCGGCGATTTCGCATCGTACTCGCTCGCCCGGACGCGCGTACGAATCGGTCGGGCAACAGGGCTCCGAATCGGATCCGGTTAAGCCGAATCCGATTCGGAGCCCTACCGGCCGAGATCGGAATCGGCCCCTATGTATAATTGTGTAGCATGTCGTTTCACCCTTTCGCCCCACGAAGGCACGGAAAAAATGGGTGCAACTGATGTCAGCATGCTGACAAGGTCTTCTTAGAGTTCCAATGACGTCACGCAGAGTCGCTTGCAGAGGCCTTCCATTGTGACGTCCTCGTCGACGTGGGAGAGCTGAGGAGCAAAGTTGCCGTGGAATGCTGCACTTGGGGGTAATTCAAAAGGTGAAGAATCCACTGGCAGATACTGTATCCACCAGAAAAAAGCGATACTGAAGGTAAGTAACTTGTTCAACTGCAGCTCATGCGATAACTTGCTGGGATGAGTATGAGGCTAATTTGGGGGCCCTATACACTTAAATGATATACAGCTAATATTTCAACACTAAATAAAATACCCAGTATGAATACATGCTAACCAAAGTTGGATAATTGAAACCCTTGAGAGCAAAACATATAAAATACACATAATATCCCTAAATAGCATTGATTTTTTTACTCAAACTTAATTCACACTTAGGGGCTGATTTTGATGTTGTGGGACCGCCACCGACAGTCCGTCAGTAACGGTCTCACCGACAGAAGCCCTTCGGTCCGACCTATGCATTATGATGCAGGCGGTTGGACCAAAACCATCGGTGGGGGGAGGGGGGACCGCCACCTCCTACAGGATCTATGATCTCATCGGAGCGGCGGTCGGAATTGTATCCCTTGAATGGTGGCGGTGCCGAGGCAGGCATTGCCTTCGGGATTACTATGTTCCTTTCTGACAGCCTTTTCATGGTGGTCCGTCCGCCATGAAAAGGCTGTCGGAAAGGGACTTTGCAGGACCCCGTCCCTTGTGGGCCACTGCAAAGAGGCCCTGGGGGCACATTTAGTGCCCCCGCGCACATCCATGGACCCTGTGCCATGCACCACATGGTGCATGCCACACGGTGCATGGATGTGCACAAAGTGCTCTTTTACACTGCGGCTTGTGCTGCAGCCCTTTCCCTGGGCCGCAGCGCAAGCCGCCATGTTAAAGAGCACTTTCCCGACTGCCAGCACGGCAGCCGCATCCTAATTCAACGGTTGGACTGCCAATTGCTTGTCTGGTGGTCTATTGACCGCCGTGATAGCGGGTGGAGGTCCAAGCGCCCGCTATCATGTTCGGGCCCTTAGTCAATGATACAAGTCCAAACAGAGTAGACACATTCACCGTAAGCCTACTAATTACAAAAATATCTACAAAATTATTTTAGAAAAAATAGGTATTCCAAACTTGTTAGTATTTTGTTCATACAAGGACGATTTTAGTCCAGAGTATTGACAGGAAAAATAGTGATCTGCCAAAATACTTAAAGTCAAAATGTTGAGTACAAAATTATTTAAAACCCAATACTTATAATTAGAATATCAAAAATATTGATTCCAAAATATCTTCCTACAAAATTATCAAAAGTGAAAAAATATCTAATACAAAAATATAGATTATAATAGTAATGCATTTTAAAGCTAACATTAGAATTAAAAAAATATTAAAAAGCAAAATATAGTGTAAATGATAGTGATAATGTCATAAAAAATGTTTAACTTATTTAATAAACAATCATTTTACATTTTAAAGTTTCAAAACTTTTTAAAAATATATTTTATTGAATTCTAATTAATTTATTTGGTAATTATTATTTTAAAAATATGTATTTTAAATTGCAATTATTAAAAAAGTATAGAACTTTCTATATTAAAAATATATAATATGCAAACAATAGATCAGTTCAAACAATAACATATTTTTGCAAACATCAATAAAATTAAAATAAAATGCAATATCTTCATAAAGAAATGTATTTTCAAAATTATAAGTCTACGAAAATGTAAAATCATGTTTAATATATTTATGTTTTTAATAAATGAGCACATATTTGGTGGGGTTATATTTGCTATTCCAGCTCCAAACTAAACAGTATTAGGGACAACATTGAACACTCGGGGGACGGAGAGGGTCAGATTTACCATACCCACTCCAAAAAAACAAAATTGGGGAAGAGTTAAACCCTGGGGCACAGATTTACTATTCCCATCCCAAACTAAGTGGCACTGAGGACAGGGCTGTACTCTGGAGGGGCCAGATTACTATTTCCACTGAAAACTAAACAACAAAACAATATTCGGGAAAGCATTGGACTCTGGATGTGGGGGCAGTTTTATTATTATTACCACTGCAAACCAAGCAACATTGGGGAAAGTATTGTATTGTGTGTGTGTTGGGGGCAAATGAAGTATTCCCAATCCAAAGTAAGCAACATTGTAGAAAATATTTGTCTCGGGATCAAATATAGTATTCACATACTAATCAACTTAAAAGGAAACATAAAATATCAGAAATGTATTACTTATTTTAGTACAAATATTGGAACATAATATTATTGAAAACATAAAACCTATAAAAGTAATATAAATAATTTATTAAACAAATTATCTCACTTATAAATTTAGATTAGAACACTAATTTCATTCTCAAAATTGAATTAAACATTTTTAACAATGAATTTATTAGTTGTTTCTTAGATTCAATTTAGCAAAGAACAGAAACACATTTCTTTAAAAAAATTATACTTTTTATTAATTTAAACAAATTATAACCAAAACAAAATATACACAAACTTTTTAAACAAAAAAATAAATGAGTAAAAATTTAGCACACTACTTAAACAAAACCCATATAAAACCCAAACGTAAACAACATAAACCAAAACATATATCTTTAAATCATAACCAAAAAATGAAATATGTTACTTCAAATGTAATGACAATAAAAAAAAATTTGAGGACATTATATTTAAACACCCCGCCCAAATCCCCTATAATACCTAACATTCAGAAAAAAATAATTACAATAAAAAATATATATATTTATTAAAATGTAAAAACTATAAAATAGCATAATTTATAAATTAAAAAATACATTTAAAACATAAATTTAAAACACTATCCACCCAAAACCCCTATAAAACTTAAAAACCCAAATAAAAGTACATTACACATTTAATTAAAATAAAACAATTAAGCTAAAAAAGACATTAAGAAATATCCCAGTCAAAAACAAAGTTCATAAAATTAAAGACTATCTAAAAAACAAAAATGGACATATTATTAACAAAAACACTCAAAATGATATTACAAACCACAATATTCTTGCCACTGTTATTTAACTTTGATATTATGGTACCAATGACATTATGGCTTAGTTGAAAAGTATTACTAATATCCTGCCATTGATATTAAGGATCCAGTCCTACTCGCTTTTTATCCATACCTCTTAAAAGTCTTAAAAAGTCTTCCTTTAAACTGCCTTTTTCTTAGACTTTCTATAGTAGTAGATATGCCTACATCAATTCAATGTGCTGTCGAATCACAGACTAAACACACATATTGCCTATATTTGAGAATTGTCTGTTACAAACAGTTTCCACTTCAACTTGCATTAAGTAATTTCACTTAATGATATATTCCACCCAGTCCGTGGCATGGAAATATACAGAATTGTTCACTGCCTGAAGGGAATTTAAACATAATTTTTCTATTTATATAGTAATTTTGTGTTGTGTTGTTGATTGAGGTATGCACATGAATTCTGAGAATACACATAACATGCAATGTGTATTTGTTATATTTAATCAAACCTGCATATTTTTGGACAATCAAAGATAACACTGAAAGTGGTACTGTAACGTATGTAATGTAACTATGTCCCTATGCAATGAACATATTATTTACTTTACACAGTGACTGGGAAAATGAATAAAATTGTTGTAAATGAGTATACATAGTGCTTCAAAGAAAGCTAACTAGGGCAGGACTGAATCAATTTCCCGACTACAGTGGAGAATGTTGCCCTACCGATACCTTTTATTCTAAAGCATTTTGGTGCACAAGCTTCATATCTTTCTCCGTTTATGTAACACACTAATTCACAATCTGTAAAAAATAAACCAAAATAATTAATCGGGTAATAAACACTTTTCTTACATCTTCACATTTTTCCAAAGAGAATAATTTGTTTCTCTCTCTAATCTAAGCATACATTTCAGTGAAGATTATTTTTACTGAACACTAAATAAAAAACAATGATCATCAAGCAGTTTCATCTCCACTTGATACTGGCGAGTCAGCCTCAGCTGACTAATTCTTAGACTGGAAAACAAAAACATAGAGCGGCATTAAACTCATGAAGCTCAAAACAAAACAACTATGGGGTCGATTCCGATTCGGGCCGGAAAAAGCACCGACCGACTCGGATCCGGAAAAAATACCGACCGACACGTACCAGTGGCGCCCGACACGCCAAGTACGATGCAAGCCGCGATAAATCCGACCGACACGTCAGGAAACCAAGCCGACCGACCGAGCCGCTCGGAAAATTGCAATCCGGCCGGAAAAACACGCGAATCCAACCGACCGACACGCACCCGGAACAAATCCGACCGAATCGTACCCGCCAACTCCAACCCGCAAAGTACGATGCAAGGCGCGAAAAACACGACCGAGTCGGACGGAGGACAAGCCGTACGACCGACACGCATACAAAACCGAGCCGAAGCAACACAATACACCGCGACCGACGCGTACGCAGCATACAAAACTGCACAAACACAGCGTGAACGAAGCGGAAAACACCGTACGAGACCAATGCAGGGTCCGACTCGGTCACAAGAACGTTTCCAACATACACAAACAGCACAAAGGAAAAATCAACCAAAAAAAGGCCAAACAAGCAATTACCAAGCCAATAAATACTGGGGGGGTGGGGACAGAGAACAAAGACACACCCACAACTCCACCTATATAAAGGACACAAATCACTACCATGAGCCTTTGCAAATGCCATTTCACTGCCAGCACCCAAGAGAAAGCAACCACACACCCACAGCTCACCCCTCACACAAGCCACACACCATCAGCACACCAACAAATACCTACCTCACATACACCCAGCAAAACACACACTCACACACCCTCACCTGCACACCAACACACACATCACTCACCATCACCACCCATCACCATGCCCCCCAAGAAGAATCCCAAGTTCCTAGATTGTGAATTGGAAGTCCTGGTAGACGAGATCCTCAGGGTGGAGCCACAGCTGTTTGGCACTCTGGTCCAACAGACCCCCATGTCGCAGAAAACCAAGATGTGGGAGAGGATCATCAACAGGGTGAACGCCCAATCATCATGTCGGCGCACAAAGACGGACATCCAGAACAGGTGGTATGACGTGCGCAGGAGGGTACGGGACCTGCTGAAGATAGACTACATCAACAGCCAACATACCGGCAGTGGCCCTCCTGCCAAGCCAATATACCTCAGGCCCTGGGAGGAGAAGGTGCGGGCCATCCTTCCGCCAGTGAGCGTATATGGACTAGAGAACATCCCAGAGCCTGGTGAGTACACAACAAATGTACACAATAAACTGCCACAAAACACACACATCACTGTCAAGGGGAGAGTCAAACCATGCACACATAGCAATTACACAGCAACTAGAACAGAATCATCCCAAAATGTGTATGTCAGTCAGATAAACACAACACATGCCATCAAAAAAGTCACATCCAACTGTGCCAACACATGTACAAACACAACCACAACTACAGCTAGGCAGTGGCACAAATAGAACTAACACACACATCCACACATGTAGCCACCACAACAACACCAACACACAGTGAAGACCACTCAAAGGAAGGAATTCTGTGTATGCTGGCCAAGTCAGTGTAGCCAATAGCATCATGGGAGTCGCAGTCACACATATTGCCCCCCCCACAACTGTCCCATCAACACCACCCTGAACCATGCTCACATCACAGGGAGTGGAGAAGGACTCACAAGATGGCTGACACTGGCTACTGCTGTGGGGAGCACAAGGCCCTGCTGGCAACTGTGCACCAACAAACAGCAGGACACCACTGACTGACATCCTGAGAGACAACTTCCACTCCCTGCAATGCAAGCACGTTCCATGGTGGGATATCTGGCTGGCTGGGTGGGAAGGGGGACTTGCAGCACTGACTATAGTCACCAGCACCTCCCCTCACCCCCCCAACACAAACTCCACAGTACCCACCTGGTAGAATGCAATGCCCTCCATCCTAACACAAGATCCCACAAAGCACCACCACCCTGGGTTATGTTGTGTGAAGCACAGGGACACTCTTGGGACTCTTAGCCAAACAACTGCCAGGACAACACTCCCAGCCATCCTGTCAGCACAGCCAGCCCACCCCACAGGGAAGCAGAGTCAAAAGGAAGGAAGCATGGGCATGCTGGGAAGGGGGTGGAGGCAATAGCATGATGGGAGTCGTAGTCACAGACATAGCTCACCCCCACAACTGTCCCATCAACACCACCCTGAACCATGCTCACATCACAGGGAGTGGAGAAGGACTCACAAGATGGCTGACACTGGCTACTGCTGTGGGGAGCACAAGGCCCTGCTGGCAACTGTGCACCAACAAACAGCAGGACACCACTGACTGACATCCTGAGAGACAACTTCCACTCCCTGCAATGCAAGCACGTTCCATGGTGGGATATCTGGCTGGCTGGGTGGGAAGGGGGACTTGCAGCACTGACTATAGTCACCAGCACCTCCCCTCACCCCCCCAACACAAACTCCACAGTACCCACCTGGTAGAATGCAATGCCCTCCATCCTAACACAAGATCCCACAAAGCACCACCACCCTGGGTTATGTTGTGTGAAGCACAGGGACACTCTTGGGACTCTTAGCCAAACAACTGCCAGGACAACACTCCCAGCCATCCTGTCAGCACAGCCAGCCCACCCCACAGGGAAGCAGAGTCAAAAGGAAGGAAGCATGGGCATGCTGGGAAGGGGGTGGAGGCAATAGCATGATGGGAGTCGTAGTCACAGACATAGCTCACCCCCACAACTGTCCCATCAACACCACCCTGAACCATGCTCACATCACAGGGAGTGGAGAAGGACTCACAAGATGGCTGACACTGGCTACTGCTGTGGGGAGCACAAGGCCCTGCTGGCAACTGTGCACCAACAAACAGCAGGACACCACTGACTGACATCCTGAGAGACAACTTACACTCCCTGCAATGCAAGCACGTTCCATGGTGGGATAACTGACTGGGTGGGTGGGTGGGTGGGAAGGAGGTCTGGCTGACAACCAAACACAATCAATGCAGACCATGTTCACACCCCAGAGAATACATAGAAATGCCCAAATAATGCAGGACAATGTGCCACACCAATATCAACCCCTGACTGTGACGACTTAGGACAATACAATGTACAGGCCCGCACCCCGAGGCACAGTCACAACTGTCAGGTGTGTCAACCACTGATGCCTGCAGAAACATGACATACATTGTTTGTGTCTCCCAAAAACAGGTGATGATAGGGACACAGCAGCAGACGCTGAGGAGTCCCAGTCCCAGGCTCAAGAGGATGCCGAGCTCACTGGCGTCGTACAGCCTCTGTCCTCCTCGGACGATGAAGAACAACCTGGCACATCCGGTGCAAGTCAACATGCTGCACCAGCAGGACCACCAGCTGCAGCACCAGCAGGTCCACCAGCTGCACCCCCTGCACCCACCCCTCCAACGACTGTCACCACGAATACCATCCCTGCCGACATGGACAGAATAAGGAACAACACCAGCGCAGTGACCCTGGACCAACCTGGGGCCATGGACACCACCACCACCACCAACCCCCAAGGTGGACCAGGGTTATCTGTGCGTGCAACTGCACACACTGCACATGTCAGCAGGGGTGGTGGGAGGGGTGGGAGACAGAGGTCGCTGCTTGCAGACGTTGCTGGTGTGCATGAAGACCCACAACTGGTACGCATAGCTGATGCGTACCAGTCCAGCACCGGAGAGCTCAGCCAGGTAGTGGGGCTCCTCAGAGACATCAAACAGCAGCAGGCTGCCCATCATGCCCGCTTGGACTCCCACATGTCCCAAGTGGAGTCACACATGTCACGTGTGGACTCCCACATGTCACGTGTGGACTCCCACATGACCCGCGTGGAGTCCAAGTGGGATGTACTACATGAGATGACGGCGGTGCACAGGGACATTTTACAATGCCTCCGCCAGATGAACAGCAACCAGTCCACACCTCCCTGTGTGCCAACAACATCTGGTACCGAACAAACAGCAACTGCCACAGGGAGGGAGGAGGACTCTGGCGGAGAGTCCCCTGCACCGCAGCAGCCTGCACTTGAGGGCCCCCCCCAAGAAGAGGGGTCGTCCGAGGCGGGGAAAGTGAGAGGCTGATGGCCAAGCGCAACTCCCAGGAAGCCTGAACCTGTTCTGGATTTTCGCCTTTGTGCACAGACTGTTCACCCTGTTGATGGCAACACTACTCCCACACATAGCATGGGGAGTACAAGTTGGAACAATGTGTCAGACAACTGTGGCCCCGATACTGGGGATCCTGTCTACCTGGACTTTCTATTCATCTAGGAACTTGGGATTGCAAGATTCATGTACAGCACAATCCATCCTATGCACTATTATCACAATAAACACACTAATACACCATACTTGCCTCTGTCGTGATTCCAACGTGGGTGCTGTTATGGGGATGATGAACTGCAAAATTACACAGTGTATGCGAACTGCAACAGCAAGGACAACACAGGCATGTGAGTACAGGCAACGTGACACATATGAGGGAGACACACCACCAGGGCTACACAACACATACACACCTAGGCCATCTGACTCATTGCCTACACTGATGTTGCCAGGGAAGACGGTGCAATGCACAGACACCACACCCATTCCCAGTTGTAGTCAAGTAGCCCACAGGTGCAGTAAGCAAATGGCAGTCAAATGTGTGACCACAGACAACGCACATCACTAAGTGAAGCACAGGTTTATTACACAGTAGCAACATGCCGTAACCACTACAGATGCAAGGTAACCCCACCTGGTAGCGGGCACACAGTCAACAACTGTAGACAGAAGGAAGTCCATGGGTGTGGCGCACATCACCTGTAGGGACACAACAGCTACCAGCCTGGATGTGCAATCACGTCGTCGGTGGACACAGTTGACCAAACGAATCTGAAAGTACCCTGTGAAGGACAGAAATGACACACAGTCAAAAGCAATGCAGTACAGGACAGAACAGCAAAACTCATGCACAATACATGTTACAAGATACCCACCCAGAACCAAGTTAGCATGTCAACACTGTTGGGGAGTACAGCCCACCTGTCACCACACATCGCAACACACATCCTGTCAAGTAGCCCATGGACACACTCCAACAGCACCAGAGCACCACCCACACATCATGCCAACTCACATCATTCACATGACACCTCAGGATACTCACATTCAGCTAAAGAAGTTGGTGATGAGCTGTGTGCGGACATCACCATCACCATCATCATCATCATCGTCACTGGCATCGTGGTCCAGGCCAGGATCCTCCACAGGTGGCGGATGTTGGTCATCGTCATCCTGGATGAGAGGCAACTCCTTCCGCACTGCCAGGTTGTGGAGCATGCAGCAGACGATGATAATCTTGCACACTTTCGCAGGGGCATATGGGAGGGACCCTCCGGTCTTGTCCAGGCAGCGGAAGCGGCTCTTCAGGAGACCAAAGGTCCGCTCAATCACTCTCCTGGTCCGACCATGTGCCTCATTGTAGCGCATCTGGGCAGGTGTCACAGGGTTCCTGAGGGGTGTCAGCAACCACGGCATGTTGGGGTATCCCGAGTCACCTACGGACAGACAAGTGCACATCAGCTGACTTGGAAAAGTGGGCGGAATACTACAGATCAGATCACACACAATGGCACAAAGTCAGTACACACCGACAAGCCAGGCACGCTGGTTCTGCATCTGTGCCATCAACCTGGGGATGCGACTACTCCTCATCACAAAGGCATCGTGTGCTGAACCAGGGAAACGGGCACACACGTGTGTGATGGTCATGTCTGCAAGACACACCACCAGTGCATTGACCGAGTGGTAGTGCTTGCGGTTCCTGTAGGCCTGCTCCTGGGCCTGTGGTGGTACCAAAGCCACATGTGTCCCATCAATGGAGCCAATTACATGCGGCATCCTCCCCAGGGCATAAAAGTCACTCTTCACGTCAGTGAGTCGTCGCAGTCTAGGGAAATAGATGTACCGGTTCAGGAAGAGCAACATTGCCGCCAAAACATCGCGGAGCACACGGCTGAACATGGTCTGTGACATCCCACCAGCAGACGCCACAGTATGTTGGAAGGTACCGGTGGCAAAGAAGTGTAGGGCTGCCATCACCTTCACCTTGGGGGTCAGCGCTGTAGGATACGGCCGGCCAGGCTGCAAATGTGGGGACAACTGCACTGCAAAATCCTCAATCAGCTGCCTGGTGAAGCGGTACCGTCGGATGCTGTCCCGTTCCACCATCGTTGCCAGGTCTGGGAATGGCCGATGGACAGCAGGAGCCCTGCAGTGCAGAGGAGAAGTAAGCAAGATCGTCAGTCACCCCACATATGCGGCATTGAACACACTCAAGATCCCAACATACATCATCATGAGGCACAACTACATGAAGTGTGCAGTACCGGAACGACATTTATGGTACATACATGGCCAACATCTGTCAACACGGTCCTACAGGTGGCATCAATTTGTCCCAGGTTGGCCCATTGGATATCATGATGCTGTGTCACAGTCACCCCCAGTGACATGTGAGGACAGATGTGCCCCAGGCACCACAGCTCAACGACAGGCACATTCCCAGGGACCCTGTAATGCCACATGGACACTGGCATCACCTGGAGTATCATGTGTACACCACAACAAAACAAACATGACCCCCACAGGTAGTGGCCACACTTGCCATGGCAGGAGAGCCATGGACGTCTGTGACACACACGCACAACATCAGAGTCCATGCACACACAACGTGGATGTGGAGACTGTCTCCCATTGTGCACATGAAATCAGAGACATTGTAAACACTACATGCACAAAGACTGTGGAGGGCCATCACTATTGTGCCACTGGGACACCCTGGCTCAAACATACCGTCCCACATGGGACTCACGGGGTATGTGACATGACATACACAAACACCACTGTGAAATGTGACCATGGCACATGCACAGATATGAACAGTTGCACATCACAGTGGTCACGTACACGTAACACCCAGGATCCTGTCCCCATTAACACGTGCACAGCCTGGGGGTGGCTGCCCACAGGTGACACCCACAGGACAACATGTACACCAACATACACACAATAGGAAATGCAGCCTTACATGCCTTATGATAAGGTTTGGACAGGCTGTCGTGATGTAGGTGTGCCCCTCACTCCCTGGGAGCTATCTGTGGCTGGCATATGTCCATCTGAGACAGGCATGCTGACATATGCCAGTCACATGTACAGTGATGCGTTGTACTGCAATGGACCGATCGGTGCCTCCGGCCGGCCCATTGCATTCAATGTGTCGGGTACGCGTTGTACCCCTGTGCGCGTTGAACAGCAATGGACCGATCGGTGCCTCCGGCCGGCCCATTGCTTTCAATGTGTGCGGGTACGCGTTGTACCCCTGTGCGCGTTGAACAGCAATGGACCGATCGGTGCCTCCGGCCGGCCCATTGCTTTCAATGTGTGCGGGTACGCGTTGTACCCCTGTGCGCGTTGTACCTCAATGGACCGATCGGTGCCTCCGGCCGGCCCATTGCATTCAATGTGTGCGGGTACGCGTTGTACCCCTGTGCGCGTTGTACTGCAATGGACCGATCGGTGCCTCCGGCCGGCCCATTGCATTCAATGTGTGCGGGTACGCATTGTACCCCTGTGCGCGTTGTACTGCAATGGACCGATCGGTGCCTCCGGCCGGCCCATTGCTTTCAATGTGTGCGGGTACGCGTTGTACCCCTGTGCGCGTTGAACAGCAATGGACCGATCGGTGCCTCCGGCCGGCCCATTGCTTTCAATGTGTGCGGGTACGCGTTGTACCCCTGTGCGCGTTGAACAGCAATGGACCGATCGGTGCCTCCGGCCGGCCCATTGCTTTCAATGTGTGCGGGTACGCGTTGTACCCCTGTGCGCGTTGAACAGCAATGGACCGATCGGTGCCTCCGGCCGGCCCATTGCTTTCAATGTGTGCGGGTACGCGTTGTACCCCTGTGCGCGTTGTACCTCAATGGACCGATCGGTGCGCACCCATTGACAATGGGCTTGCCTGGCAACGGACGCGTTTTCGAATATTCGAACGAGTCGGTTGCTGGAAAATCAGTTGGTCACCCACAACAATGTTGCAAAATCATGTATGTCATGAAGTTGAAGATTTGAAGGATGCTGTGGGCGTGTTTTGGTGCTGCTATTCCATGGATTGGCCAGATTCAGAAGATGCAAACGACTTGGACCTATCACTTTGGACACAAGGGACAGTATCTGCCTCTCCAGCACATATATATTGCTGCATGTTCCCCTGAGAGCCCACTTGCCTGCACTACATGCTCCAGGACGACATCTGCCACTGCACTGCTGCTGTCTCTGCCCCTCTGGACCCTGCAATGGCACGTACTGTGGAGAGAGCCCCAGCCTTCAGCCTTGAAGAGAACCAGGCCCTGCTGGACAGCCTACTTCCACAGTACAGCAAGCTGTATGGGACACCAGGGGAGCAGGTGAGTGTTCTGTGCACTGCCTTTCTGAATGTGCATTTTGTCTGACTAGCAAGGCTGAGAGTCAGCACACCACTGGCTAGCAGGCTCACTGAGTAGTTGTCACCCCCCATAGTGTGTAGTGACTTGCACTGGACAGGTATGGTGCAGTGACAGTGCTTCTGAACAGGGTTTTACTCCCCATGCTATGATACCATGTAGTGACTTCTGGAAAACTGTCCATGGGCAGCCGTGCACTGCCTGGGTACACCATGTGCCCCTGTGATTGCGACATGTATATGCAACTGTGTCATGCACGGATATGTTGCATGTGTAGTAATGTCCTTATCACTTTGTCATCCTGACAGGCTTCTGCCCATCGGAAGCATGAGATCTGGAAGGACATCGTCCGGGCTGTCCAGTCCGTGGGGGTCTACAAGCGCCGGATCCGCAACTGCCAAAAGAGGTGGCAGGACCTTCGGGGCTGGACCCGGAGGATTGCACGGGTCCAGCTGAAGCTGTCGCCTCCTCGCAGGAGGGGCGGAACACGGACCCTGACCCCCCACATGCTCAGGATCCTGGCGGTGGTCTTTCCAGACCTGGATGGGCAGCTGAAGGCCAGAGAGCAGCAAGGAGGGGGTGAGTCAAAGACTGCACTGTGTACTCTGTCTAACATGTTATGTGCCCTCCTCGGGCCAGGTTGAACTGCCACAGTACAGCAGTCATGTTGTCCAGGAGCCATGTCCCTCTATTGTGCACTGCCCACTCCTCATCTGATACCCAGGTGTGGCCCTTACATGCAGGGAATTCTGTCACTTAGGACTGTGTCCTTGCAGTTTGCTTGACTCAAGGTGGGAGACAGCATCTGTTTCCCTGACTCTGTGGTGGGCATCATGGGTGGGTCCATTGCTTACACAATGCCTGTATTCTGACATGTATTCAGCGTGTTACTTTGATCTGTGGTCCAATTGCTGAGCTGATCCACCACATGTGGCTGGGGTACCTGGCACACACCCATGCTGCGGGTGGGAACAATGTTTGGGCCCCAGGAGTATGTATATGACGTGTGTCACACATACTTAGCCAGCTGCCTACAGTCCAGGGCTCATCCCTCATTCATGTGGGGCTGGACAGTCATGCCTACTCCAGGCCATACAATACACTCTGTACTCCCACTCCCGTGTATCAGAGGACACATTGTGCACAGTGATTTGCCCCTCAGGTGTCTGCCTCTGTGTCAGTGTGCTGTGGATTAGTCGCCAGGACTGCTGTGGAGTTTCTTGGTAGGGGCTCAGCATGCCACTGGAGATGTGACCATAGGAGACGATACTTGTGTGACACATAGGTGTCTGATCAGCTGCCCATGCAGACTGGGGCATGTAAATGTGAAGTTCAGGCAGCTGTTCCCCATGCACAGCAGAGTGTGAGGGGCTCAGGTTCCGAGGGTAGTGTCACAGGTCTCCCATATGTCCAATAGGTATGACCTGGACAGATGAGGGTTAAGAGGATGTGTTGTGGGGGGGATGTACATGTGCACTTGTGCAGCTCCAGGACTTGCATTCCCCATGACCTACTATTGTGACACAGTGCAGAGTGTTGTTGTCTGGCTGCAAAGTCATACATCACTGAGACAGTGATGTATGACTTTGCAGTCATGCCTCCGCCATGGCATGTGTCTACTGATTGGTGATCCTGCAGGGGAGTGACATGTGCTACATGCACACCATAGTGGCGCTGGCTATCAGGACATGGGTGCATCATGGTGTCTGTCGCTGGTATGCATCACATGCATTTCCTATTTGACTCTGGGCATCCCTTACATCCGTAAACCTGTACTGACTCAGTGGCAAGAGCTGTGATGTGTCCACACCGTGTCCTCTGCACTGTCCAACTACTGTGTACTTGGTGCATGTGTCAACACTGGGGTGTTGCAATCCAACAGACACCAGACAGATGGGTGCAAGGCCATGTGGGATGTGAGTGCCATGCTTGGCATCAGACTGACAATTGACTTCTCCTGTTCAATTAGTGCACTTTTAGCAATGCACAACTAATGATGCCAGGGCTTGCTCTGTGATGTGCTGTGCTCACAGTGGTGTGTGCGTTATGTGCAGGTGACTGATGTCTGTCTGTTTCCCCATTGTTTGCAGATACATCCACGGCCACGGAAGGGGACAGCTCCACGGACCAGGAGGAGCCGGAGAGCCAGACTGGGTCAGCAGCCGAGGAGTGGTCGGAGGGACCCAGTGGCACGGAGGGCGAGGGGAGCCACACCGAGGAGTCCTCAGCAGCATCCACCTCAGCTGAGGACCAGAGCAACTCGGAGGATGACTCCCTTGTGGAGGCGGGTGTCAGCAGCCACCACACCCCAGCTAGTGTTGCTGTCCCCGCCACCACCAGCACCACCACCGCCCTCCCATCGGCTCCCATTCCCCAGGTCCGTGGAGGCTCCCATGTCCGGGAGCGTGTCTCCTTTGGGCCAGGCACCGCACCCCCTGCCCCTGTGTCCCCTGCTGCCCTGAGTGAGGAGTCTGTGTACCTCCTTCGCCAGCTCCATGTAGGGCAGACAGCCATGCTGAGTGTCCTCCATGCGCACACCGCGCTGTTGACTCAGCTGGTGTCGTTCATGGAGGGCATCTCATCGGGCATGTCTGACCTACAGAGGGGCAATAGGTCCATGGACTCCTCCCTGACGGCAGCAGTGTCCCTCCTCAAACGGTCCCTCACCCCTCCTGCCTCTGCTCCATCCACACTCCCCAGCACCTTACCCATCCCAGGCACACACACACTGGCACACACCAGCACACACACATCCAGCACACTGACACACACGCCAATGACAAAACGCACACGCACGCACATTCAGGGGACTGAAGCCAGACTCACAGGGGATGGGGCCCTGGAACACACACACGCATCCACATGCACTGCGCAGTCCTCAGTTCCCTCTCCCTCCAAAGCACCCTCCCTTGCCTCACCTGCAACCCCAAAGTCACAGCAGCTCTTCCTCTGTGACCTCGGCCTCTTCCCCACCGATGAAGCTGCTCCAGCATCCCGGGGGAAGAGGAAGCCCACCCACACGGAGCAGAGTGCCCCTCGCCCCCGGACACCCTCCCCCAGGCGCAGACGGACTGAGGCCCCCACCCGCAAGTCCCCCCGGAGTGCTAAGAGCAAGACCCCGCCACCGCCCTGCAGCTCAGGCACAAGGTCTCCGTCCTCCATCCCTCAGGCCCCCACTGCACAGGTGCCCCCACCACACCCTGCCCCAGGTTCCCCCACCCACAGATATACCATCCCCAAGATGCTCCGGCCTTCTCCCCTGCCACTTGCTCTCCCAGCACCACACCCCCGCTGCGCTTGTCTGTGCCACTGATGTGGTGAGGGTGTCCCCCCCTCTGTCCAACCCACCTTGCCTGTTCCCCATTCTCCTCCCCTGGAGGTAGGCACTGCAGTGGAGTCCACTACCGCCCTGTCTGACTTGGGCACTGCAGTGGCGGACCTGTCCACCCCATCTGCAGGGTCCACTGCAGTTGTGCCGGCACCCACGACATCTGTGTCATGCCCCCCAGTTGTGCCGGCACACACCATGTCAGACACCTCCACTGCAGTTGTCAGTGGCTCTCCAGCACCCACCACCCCTTCCCTGACTCCCCCTGGTGAGCCCTGATCCTGTCCCTGCGGTGCCTGGCCTGCCCCCCGGTTGCCCCTCCTAGTGGATTGTCCCTGGTATTGTGCAGGCATGCGTAGGGTGACATCTGCCAGTGTCACCCTGTTTGAACTTTGACAATGGACTGGCCATTGGCCTTTGCTCTTTTTCAGGACTTCGTTTGGCCTCAACACATATGCTGAATAAAGCAACTTTCTTTTCTCTAGTGCTCATGCTTCAGATGTACATGTTGTTGGTGCAGCTAACCATGCCCTTGCTGCAGTGATGGTGATATCTGGTCTCATGATTATGAAGTGTTACTGTGCAGGAACCCATGTGGTCCAGGGGGAATGTGTCCTATCATGTGGTGTATCCATGTCATCAATAGCAGCATCTGAGGGTGTCATGTGTTCAGTATTTGGCAATGGGTTTCCTACTTACATTGGCAATTTCATATCTGTGGCTTCCACCCCTGCACATCTGTTGTGCCTGCCATCGTTGCATTTGTCTACTTCCCTGACCGTGTTGCCATCTCCAGTGGACATGCAGGTTTGGGCATCAATGGGGAGGGACTCATCCGTGTAGTCAGTGCAACATTGCTATACAAGTGTGTTGGATCTGTGCTGATGATTCCGTTGGCACATCCATGACCAGGCTGATGTGATGGGAGCCCTCATTTGGTGCTAATTGTTGATTGTGTGACCAAGTGCTCAGCTGACATGATGGGGCCCTACTGAGGCAACATATGGCACAGCTTTCCTCACACAGGAGTGGAGTCCCCTCATGGCAGTGTGTACACGTGTGACATTGCCTGCGCCCAAGGTGTGTGTTGTATGTGCATGTCTGTGTGTTCACTTCCATTCATCTGCGCATGCTGTGATCCCTAGTGTTGTACCTGTTTGTGATGCTTGCTGACTTGAGCTATGTTCCCCCAAAGTCTTCTCCCTGTGTTCTCTGTGATGTGGGTGCATGGCACATTACTGGTCATCAGGGTGTCACCCATAGGTGTGTTTGCTGTCAGGGCAGAGTTTGTGTGCTGACGCAGATGGGTCACAGTCAGGTTTCCCTTTGGCACTTGTTGTTTGCCCCTGTCATGTGATTTCCAGTTTGTGTTATCTTTCAGTGATTGTGACACGTTGTGTGTGTGACTGCTGGCACTCCTTAGGGTCCGGGCTGCAATGTTGGTTGTTGTCTATGTGTGTTCTTTGTGGGTGACCTTGGCTTCTTCATTGGTGTGTGACTGTGGCTGGGATCCCATTGGTCGGTGTGGTATTGCCGTCATGTCCATGTACAGCGTAGTGTGCAGTGTGTCAGACATTCAGGAGTCTTGTTGAGTGTCCATGTGTGATGTGTTTCTACACCTTGGTTCCCACCCACCACCCTGGAATAGTCATGGGTGCATGTGCAATGTCACCAGTGCATGTGTACTTCACTGCTGCACATTGTTGGAGGTCGAGGGGTGTGGTCTTGAGTGTGTGCAGATGAGAGTCGTTGCCCAGCTAGTCCCCTGCCTCCATGTTGGCCTTGGCTTACTGGCCATGCTGATTGATTTGTGCTTGTGTAGGTGTGATGGTAGTTTGTTGCTCAGGACACCTGACTGTGGTTCACAGTGTGAACGACATTTAGCTTTGTCATCACAGTGGTATTTTTCTTCAGCCCAGGGTCACCACATTGTGGGGGCCCTGGGGGTGGTGCTGTGGTGTGTCTGTGACTTGCTGTGTCAGTTGTTGTTCCTACGTGCCTGTGTGACATGTGTGTTTTGTGCTCCCTCTCACCTGTCAATGCCTGCTTGCCCACATAGGGGATTTGGATCCATGAGTTACCTTAGTGTGGCAGTGTATGCACATCTGTATGATTGGTATTCAGCTCTCCTCATGTGTTGTGTTGTTGCCTGGGGACACTGGCACCCCCACCCCTCACCTGCTGTGTATGATGACAGTGTTGGTCTGCCTGTTTGTGTTTGTGCATCTGCACCACTGCATTGGCATATCTTGGGTGTGCCATTGGCTGTATGTTGTTTGGTGTGTTTCCCCTGCTGTCCCTGGGACTCCTAGGTCATCGGTCAGCACAGTGATCATGGTTTGTGTGTCCCATTGCTGCCATGGTATGGTATCTGTTCACCTCACATCTGCTGTCTCCACAGGGTATCTGCATTTGTGTGCCCATTGGTGCAAATATGTGGGTCTGCATTCTGATGGTCACTTCTGTCATTGTGTCATTGATGACTGTTGACGGTCTCAGCCCCCATGGGTGTTGTTTGTCTGCACATGGCCAAAGGAATGTCTCATTTGCACTGCAGTATTTGGCTCCCCCAATTTATGTTGCAATGGGACACATACACTACTTTGCCACAGATGAGTTTTTGGTTCTGTGACCAGGAATGATCCATGCAGTTTGGCAGTTGCAGCTCTTTCTTTGTCAACAATTACCTTTTGGTCACTGTGATGATGAGGGTGTAGACCCCATTGCCACAATGGTCAAAATGTGCTTCAGCTATGGACCCCACACTTCCCTTTTGGTCACTGTGATGATGGGGGTTTAGACCCCATTGCCACAATGGTCAAAATGTGCTTCAGCTATGGACCCCACACTTGCCTTTTGGTCACTGTGATAATGGGGGTTTAGACCCCATTGCCACAATGGTCAAAATGTGCTTCAGCTATGGACCCCACACTTGCCTTTTGGTCACTGTGATGATGGGGGTTTAGGCCCCATTGCCACAATGGTCATGGGCTGCTTGCATTGTGGGTGCCACACACATATATGTGTGGCACATGTGCTAGGGGGTCACATTGTATGTTCAATGTCATGTTCGGTGTTGTAGGCATTTGACACAGCCTGCTCACACGCTTGTCATGGTGGTGGGGGGATGTCTTAATCTTGCATTCCCTAGGTTGTGGTGTGCTTGTTGTGTCATGCATTGTCCATCCTATGAGTGGGGGTGGTAGTAGTGGTAGGCATCCAGCCCCCTGGCTAAGGGTGGTAGTAGTGGTAGGCATCCTGCCCCCTGGCTAAGGGTGGTAGTAGTGGTAGGCATCCTGCCCCCCTGGTTGAGGGTGGTAGTAGTGGTAGGCATCCAGCCCCCCTGGCTAAGGGTGGTAGTAGTGGTGGGCATCCTGCCCCCTGGCTAAGGGTGGTAGTAGTGGTAGGCATCCTGCCCCCCTGGGTGAGGGTGGTAGTAGTGGTGGGCATCCTGCCCCCCTGGGTGAGGGTGGTAGTAGTGGTGGGCATCCTGCCCCCTGGCTAAGGGTGGTAGTAGTGGTGGGCATCCTGCCCCCCTGGGTGAGGGTGGTAGTAGTGGTGGGCATCCTGCCCCCTGGCTAAGGGTGGTAGTAGTGGTGGGCATCCTGCCCCCCTGGGTGAGGGTGGTAGTAGTGGTGGGCATCCTGCCCCCTGGCTAAGGGTGGTAGTAGAGGTAGGCATCCTGCCCCCTGGCTAAGGGTGGTAGTAGTGGTAGGCATCCTGCCCCCTGGCTAAGGGTGGTAGTAGTGGTAGGCATCCTGCCCCCCTGGTTGAGGGTGGTAGTAGTGGTAGGCATCCAGCCCCCTGGCTAAGGGTGGTAGTAGTGGTGGGCATCCTGCCCCCTGGCTAAGGGTGGTAGTAGTGGTAGGCATCCTGCCCCCTGGCTAAGGGTGGTAGTAGTGGTGGGCATCCTGCCCCCCCTGGGTGAGGGTGGTAGTAGTGGTGGGCATCCTGCCCCCCTGGCTAAGGGTGGTAGTAGAGGTAGGCATCCTGCCCCCTGGCTAAGGGTGGTAGTAGTGGTAGGCATCCTGCCCCCTGGCTAAGGGTGGTAGTAGTGGTGGGCATCCTGCCCCCCTGGGTGAGGGTGGTAGTAGTGGTGGGCATCCTGCCCCCTGGCTAAGGGTGGTAGTAGTGGTAGGCATCCTGCCCCCCTGGTTGAGGGTGGTAGTAGTGGTAGGCATCCAGCCCCCCTGGCTAAGGGTGGTAGTAGTGGTGGGCATCCTGCCCCCTGGCTAAGGGTGGTAGTAGTGGTAGGCATCCTGCCCCCCTGGGTGAGGGTGGTAGTAGTGGTGGGCATCCTGCCCCCTGGCTAAGGGTGGTAGTAGTGGTGGGCATCCTGCCCCCCTGGGTGAGGGTGGTAGTAGTGGTGGGCATCCTGCCCCCCTGGGTGAGGGTGGTAGTAGAGGTAGGCATCCTGCCCCCTGGCTAAGGGTGGTAGTAGTGGTAGGCATCCTGCCCCCCTGGTTGAGGGTGGTAGTAGTGGTAGGCATCCAGCCCCCCTGGCTAAGGGTGGTAGTAGTGGTGGGCATCCTGCCCCCTGGCTAAGGGTGGTAGTAGTGGTAGGCATCCTGCCCCCTGGCTAAGGGTGGTAGTAGTGGTGGGCATCCTGCCCCCTGGGTGAGGGTGGTAGTAGTGGTGGGCATCCTGCCCCCTGGCTAAGGGTGGTAGTAGAGGTAGGCATCCTGCCCCCTGGCTAAGGGTGGTAGTAGTGGTAGGCATCCTGCCCCCTGGCTAAGGGTGGTAGTAGTGGTAGGCATCCTGCCCCCCTGGTTGAGGGTGGTAGTAGTGGTAGGCATCCAGCCCCCCTGGCTAAGGGTGGTAGTAGTGGTGGGCATCCTGCCCCCTGGCTAAGGGTGGTAGTAGTGGTAGGCATCCTGCCCCCCTGGGTGAGGGTGGTAGTAGTGGTGGGCATCCTGCCCCCTGGCTAAGGGTGGTAGTAGTGGTGGGCATCCTGCCCCCCTGGGTGAGGGTGGTAGTAGTGGTGGGCATCCTGCCCCCCTGGGTGAGGGTGGTAGTAGAGGTAGGCATCCTGCCCCCTGGCTAAGGGTGGTAGTAGTGGTAGGCATCCTGCCCCCCTGGTTGAGGGTGGTAGTAGTGGTAGGCATCCAGCCCCCCTGGCTAAGGGTGGTAGTAGTGGTGGGCATCCTGCCCCCTGGCTAAGGGTGGTAGTAGTGGTAGGCATCCTGCCCCCTGGCTAAGGGTGGTAGTAGTGGTGGGCCTCCTGCCCCCCTGGGTGAGGGTGGTAGTAGTGGTGGGCATCCTGCCCCCTGGCTAAGGGTGGTAGTAGAGGTAGGCATCCTGCCCCCTGGCTAAGGGTGGTAGTAGTGGTGGGCATCCTGCCCCCCTGGGTGAGGGTGGTAGTAGTGGTGGGCATCCTGCCCCCTGGCTAAGGGTGGTAGTAGAGGTAGGCATCCTGCCCCCTGGCTAAGGGTGGTAGTAGTGGTAGGCATCCTGCCCCCTGGCTAAGGGTGGTAGTAGTGGTAGGCATCCTGCCCCCCTGGTTGAGGGTGGTAGTAGTGGTAGGCATCCAGCCCCCCTGGCTAAGGGTGGTAGTAGTGGTGGGCATCCTGCCCCCTGGCTAAGGGTGGTAGTAGTGGTAGGCATCCTGCCCCCCTGGGTGAGGGTGGTAGTAGTGGTGGGCATCCTGCCCCCTGGCTAAGGGTGGTAGTGGTGGTGGGCATCCTGCCCCCCTGGGTGAGGGTGGTAGTAGTGGTGGGCATCCTGCCCCCCTGGGTGAGGGTGGTAGTAGAGGTAGGCATCCTGCCCCCTGGCTAAGGGTGGTAGTAGAGGTAGGCATCCTGCCCCCCTGGCTAAGGGTGGTAGTAGTGGTGGGCATCCTGCCCCCCTGGGTGAGGGTGGTAGTAGTGGTGGGCATCCTGCCCCCCTGGGTGAGGGTGGTAGTAGAGGTAGGCATCCTGCCCCCCTGGCTAAGGGTGGTAGTAGAGGTAGGCATCCTGCCCCCTGGCTAAGGGTGGTAGTAGTGGTGGGCATCCTGCCCCCCTGGGTGAGGGTGGTAGTAGTGGTGGGCATCCTGCCCCCCTGGGTGAGGGTGGTAGTAGAGGTAGGCATCCTGCCCCCTGGCTAAGGGTGGTAGTAGTGGTAGGCATCCTGCCCCCCTGGCTAAGGGTGGTAGTAGTGGTAGGCATCCTGCCCCCCTGGGTGAGGGTGGTAGTAGTGGTGGGCATCCTGCCCCCCTGGGTGAGGGTGGTAGTAGTGGTGGGCATCCTGCCCCCTGGCTAAGGGTGGTAGTAGTGGTGGGCATCCTGCCCCCCTGGGTGAGGGTGGTAGTAGTGGTGGGCATCCTGCCCCCTGGCTAAGGGTGGTAGTAGAGGTAGGCATCCTGCCCCCTGGCTAAGGGTGGTAGTGGTGGTGGGCATCTGGCACCCCCTGGCTAAGGGTGGTTGTGGTGGTTGGCATCCAGCCCCCCTGGGTTGGGGTGGTGGCGCGCATTCAGGCCCCTGTGTGCATATGTGGCATTGGTGATGGGCATCCCGCCCCTATGGTGCTGCTGGTGTAAGTATATTCAGATTCCCAGTGTATGTGTGTGATGTGTCGTGTACGTGTTGTATGTGTTTTGTGGTTGGTGTCTGACTTACCTTCTGCGCCGTACGCGTCCGTGCCTGTTCCGGTAGTAGATGTAGAATATTGGTATGATCGGGACGAAGGGATTCATGGTTGGTTCGTGTCGTTCGTCCTTCTCGTTGCTTCGCGTCGTCCTCGTCGCTTGGCTTCGTCCTCGTCGCTTCGCTTCGTCCTCGTCGCTTCGCGTCGTCCTCGTCTGTGCTGTGTTCGTCTCGTAGCCGTGGATCGTGTTGTGGCGCGATTCGGAGCTTATGTGCGCCTCTCCCGGATGCTTTGACGTGCCGTGCGTAGCGACGGGTTCGGCGCGTACGGAAAGCGCATCGTACTTGTCCGGCCGGACGGGGCTGCATTTTCCCTTCCGTGCGACTCGATTCGGCGTTTCCGGATTCGCCTCGGTCGGAGAACAGGACCTGGTTTGGGTGAGTACGGCTCGGCCGGATTCTTTGCTGTTGTGCGCATTGTACTTGCTCGTTCGGTGTGCTGTACGGATCGGTCGGGAAACTGGCTTTCGCATGGCTTTTTTCCCGACCGAATAGTATTGGGTGCGCCTCCGACCGAGATCGGAATCGGCCCCTATGTGTATGCTACATCCGCGCTCACTTAATCATGGCACTTAGGTGCCAAAGGTACTACAGAACTTCACTGAAGTTACATTCATTATGAAATCAAATCAAGCTGCTCCGCAGATCATATGGAAATCGCTTCAAAGGTAGAGGGGATGGTGAAAAAGAGTGTCTCCATCAATGGGCAAGCTGGGCTTTAAATAATTTCTGTGCATTTTGTTATGTTACTCATATCTGATAGAGACTTCTAGCTGCAGATTCCTTACATTTGAATTGCCCAGGCGTCAGGCTGGATCTAGAAACGTTTGCTGAGCAATACCCCTTGCGCGCAACGTCGGGTGACTCCATTTGGCTCTGTGTGACATCATCGGTAGCGTCGCTTATGATGTCACAGTGCCTACCTAGGCGCCACCCAGGCGCGCGGACGTCAGTTCTTTTCTTTTCGCACCAGTTATGTGCCGATCCAGGAAGAGCTACCCCTCTGCCGCTTTTTGGCAGGCTTTTTCTCGACTTTTGTCAAAATTTTGGGAATCGACTTCGTGTGCAAGGGATGTCTTCAAGGAAGACAGGTTTCAAACCATGCAGGACTTGTTCCCGCATTATGTCGGTTACCGATCCCCATCGCGTATGTCTTTGGTGTCTCGAGCGTGACCTTGATACGAAGTCGTGTTTGGACGGTCGGGCGATGGCTCCGATGACCTTGAGGGAGCTAGCGATGAAGTTGCTCGCGGGCCCGGCAGTTGACACCATCGAGCAAGACTCCGAGGAGGTCATGATCCCGTTCGAAGAAGAGGAGGTTGGGGGACCGCTCTCGGAGCCCTAAGTCCTCTTCCTCCTATTCGAGGTCCTCGGGACACTCAGGGAAGAGGCACAAGAAGAAGACCAAGCGGACTTCGTCTTCACCTCAACTGGCGCTGGTCATCGAGAGAGGTAAGGAGCACCGACGCTCTAGGCACGGTTGTGCAGAGCCGGAGCCAGAGTCGACTTCACGCCTCCCCCCCTTTCCGGGAGCCGGAGCGACTCCCGCTTAAATAAAAGAATTTTACGAGCCCATGCGCAGCGGATTTGAGCGGAACGACCCCGCTGGAGAGCCTTCAGGCCCCGCAAGGTCGTAAGGGGCCCCATTGGGTTCAACAGCATCGGCTCCGGCCACAACGCCGATGGGGCCTCAGGGATCCGATCCCAGATTCGGATCAACCCCGGTCGTGCCAATGTGACCTTCCCCATTGTCGAACCCAAAGTCAGTGCCTACCGCGTCGCCGATGCCCATGGGTGGCGCAAGCCCCATCCTCATCCCCGATGACACGGAGCCGGAATGCGGTCAATCGACTTTCGACAGAACCCAGAGGTTCTATGTGTTCTCCTGAGCACTTTCAAGATGTGCTAGGCTCGGGAGAGGAATGGGAGGGGTCTGGGGACCCTCTTGAAATCCAGGAAGTCTCTGAGGAGAATTTGGACTGGTATGGGGAACTTGGGAAGGCCAGTGGTCTGGATACTTCCCCAGATACTGGCATGCTCTCACCTCCTACTGTGGCTACGGAGGAGGGAGCGTCCTATGCCATGGTGGTAAAGAGGGTAGCTGAGGTCCTCGGACTGGAGCTGCCCTCCGTGCAAGTCAGGATTAATCTCCTGACTGAGGTGCTTCAACCTGGGGCTTCCACTTCCGAACCCCAGTTGCCCTTTAATGAGGCACTTACGGACGTTCTTCTAGAAACTTGGTCCAAACCTAGCACAGGGGCTCCTGTGATTAGGACGACTGCACGCTGCCATCGACCAGCTCCGGGCGACCCAAAGTTCCTCAGCTAACACCCCACCCCAGAGAGTTGGTGGTGCAGGCCTCTATGTCCTGAAGCACAGTCTCTTCCACCCCTGCGGATAGGGAATCCAAGAGGTTGGATTCACTTGAGAAGAAGATGTTTTCTTCCTCCAGCCTTGCATTGCGGTCGGTGAATACTGTATGCTTATTGGGCCGTTTCTCCCATTCCCTTTGGGATACGGTTGCGCAAGTGCTGCCACAAGTCCCGGAGGAGGCCCGGGCTGTGCTCTCCCAAGCTGTCAAAGACAGGAGGGATGCAGCAAAATTCACCATACTCTGTGGGTTAGATTCTCCGATTCGCTGGGCAGATCGATTTCAACGATGGTAGTCCTGAGGCGCCACGCCTGGTTTCGTACCACTGGCTTCTCGGGCGATGTCCAAGCTAATTTGATGGACATGCCCTTCAATGAAACCCACCTTTTGGGGGAAAAGGCAGACTCAGCCCTGGTCAGGTTCAAGGACTCTCGTGCTATGGCCAGATCCTTGGGCCTTTCCTCCACTCCTCGTGGCCAGTCTTCCTTTCGCCGCTTTCGTGGCAACGGAAGGGGTTTCCAGCTGCGTCAGCCCTACCCCAGCCGCCGTCCTGCACAGACTGCCCAAGCCGTGCGTGGACGTGGACGCGGTGCATTCCGATCTCGGAATGGAGCCCAGAAGTCATCTACAACACTGCCCCCAGCAGCCGCAGCCTCCAAGCACTCCTAGGCTGATTCTGCTGGACCACACTACTCCAGTTGGTAGGATAATTCTTCATCATCTCTCCCACTGGAGAGCCATAACATCGGACAAGTAAGTCTTGCAGATCATCCAGGAGGGCTATTCTCTACCTTTTCTTGCTTTCTTTTCCTCCTACTATTCTGCCAAGTCAGGAACGGCTGACGCAGGATCATCTGAAATTGCTCCAGGAAGAAGTTACACTCTCTTGGCCAAGGGAGCTATAGAAAGGGTCCCGGTTTCAGAAGTAGGCAGTGGTTGTTATTTCAGCTACTTTCTCATTCCAAAGAAGAACAAGGGGCTATGACCCTTTTTAGATCTTCAGACCGTCAATCTCTTCCTCAAAAAGGAGAAATTCTAAGTGCTCACTCTGGCTCGGGTCTTGTCTGCCCTAGACCAGGAAGACGGGATGGTAGCGCTGGACCTGCAGGATGCTGTTTTTCACATTCCCATCCTGCCGGGCCACAGGCGTTACCTGCGGTTCATTGTAGGCCGCAAGCACTTTCAGTTTACCGTGCTCCCCTTCGGCTTTACCAATGCCCCTCGGGTGTTCACCAAGGTGATGGGGGTGGTCGCAGCTCATCTGCGCAGGTTAGAGGTGTTGCTCTTCCCCTACCTTTATGACTGACTGTTGAAGGCGTCCTCATCCCAGGCAGTCGTCTCCCAACTTCAGACTACGGTGAACATCCTGCATTCGCTGGGGTTCTCTATAAATGTGCCGAAGTCACACCTGACTCCTTCTCAGATGCTCCCTTTCATCGGAGCTGTTCTGGACACAGTGCAGTTTTGGGCTTATCCTCCCGAGCAGCGAGTCCAGGATATTCAGGCTATGATTCCAATATTTCAGCCTCTATCCTGGATTTTGGTGAGACTGACTCTGAGGTTGTTGGGCCTCATGGCCTCCTGCATCCTGTTGGTAAGACACGCAAGATGGTGAATGCGGGCTCTGAGTGGGACTTGAAGTTCCAATGGGCACAGCACCGGGGAAATCTCACCGATATGCTTCAGATCTCGGAAGGAACTGCAAAAGATCTGCAGTGGTGGTTGACCAACCGCGATTGGATCAATGGCAGATCCCTCTCCCTTCCCCAACCACATCTCACAGTCGTGACAGATGCGTCCGGGGACACTGGTCTCCGGCGGACTCGGAGCTCCACATAAATTTGTTGGAGCTCCGAGCGATTCGTTGGCATTGAAAGCATTTCTTCCCTCTGTCAAAGGGAAGCTAGCACAGGTGTACACGGACAACACTACCGCGATGTGGTACTGCAACAAGCAGGGCAGGGTGGGGTTGTGGACCCTTTGTTGAGAGGCCCTGCGTCTCTGGACATGGCTGGAACAGCAGGGCATAACCCTGGTGGTTCAACACCTGCCATGTTCTCTGAACGCCAGGGTGGATGAACTAGTCGATGCCTAGCGGATCACGAATGGCGTCTCCAGTCGGAGGTGGCGCAAGGTCTCTTTCAGCAGTGGGGAGAACCTTGGTTAGATTTGTTCACCTCCGAAGAGAACACACAGTGTCAGTAGTACTGCACAAGGCGGCTATCGCTCGGCGACGCCTTTCGTCGCGAGTGGAGTTCAGACCTGTTGTACGCCTCTCCGCCCATACCACTCCAACCCAGGGTTCTGAAGCAGTTCAGGAGCGACCGGGCCCAAGTCATTCTTGTGGCTCCGGACTGGGCAAGGAGAGTCTAGTATCTAGAGCTTCTGAGAATGAGTGTTGATCCTCCGATCAGGCTGCCCCTTCGGGAGGATCATCTGTTGCAGCAGCAGGGGAGGGTTCTCCACCTGGATCTGTCAACTCTACGCCTCCATGCGTGGAGATTGAGCGGCCACAGGTGATAGCCTTTGACCTTCCTCCCGAAGTCTGTAAAGTTATTCTGGCAGTCAGACGGCCTTCCACTAAGACGGTATACGCCTGCTGTTGGCAGAAATTTGTATTATACTGTACAGAAAGGTCCATTGACCCTCTTTCTGCTTCTCTTTCTACTGTCCTTTTATTCATTCTAACCCTTGCCCAGCAGGGCTCTGCCTTTGGAACTCTCACGGGTTACCTTTCTGCTCTGTCTGCATTTTTGCGGCTGCCAGACTAGCCCTCTCTCTGCAAGTCTCCTATTGTAAATAGATTTCTAAAAGGGCTGGCTCACTTGTTTTCACCCACGCCCTTTGTTATGCCACAGTGGGTCCTTAATTTGGTCCTCACTTACCTGATGTGTGCTCCCTTTGAGCCTTTGCACAATTGTCCCTTCCGGCTGTTGACCATCAAAACATTTTTCTTAATGGCGATTACATCAGCCCGGAGGGTGAGTGAGTTGCAGGCGTTATCTAGCTCGCCTCCTTATCGTTTGTTATTTTTGGACAAGGTGGTGGTTCGCACCAGGGCATCCTTTTTGCCGAAGGTTGTGACCCCATTCCATCTGGGTCAGTCCATCACTTTACCCGCCTTCTTGGCTCCTCCGCATCCTACTAAGGAAGAGGAGCGTCTCCACAGGCTGGACCTAAAAAGAGCATTGTCGTTCTACCTTGACTTCACAAAGGAGTTCCGGGTGGATGACCAACTCTTTGCGGGATACATGGGAGCAAAGAAGGGAAGGGCAGTGCAGAAAAGGACCATCTCTCACTGGGTCATTCTCTACATCAAGATTTGTTATGCCTTGGCAAAGAAGCAGCCCCCTGACAGATTAAGAGCCCATTCCACCAGGGGAAAGGCTGCTACTACGGCCTTGGCTCGGGGTGTCCCAGTCCAAGACATCTGTCAGGCAGCTACGTGGGCATCTTTGCACATGTTCGCAAAACAGTACTGCCTTGATGGTCAAGTACGCAGGGACGAACATTTTACCCGTTCAGTCCTGCCAGACTTTTTAGTCTAGGATTTGAGACCGCAACCCACTATTGGGATGGTATGGCTCGGGTATCTGATTCAAAGGTAAGGAATCTGCAGCTAGAAGTCTCTATCAGATGAACAAGTTACTTACTTTCGGTAACGCATTATGTGGTAGAGACTCTATCTAGCTGCACATTCCTTACAGCCCCACCCATTCCTCCCCGCTTTGCGGACTCATATTATAGGGCTAGGGTTGTTCCCCTGTTCAGGGCCCCAGTTTTGCACACGATTACGTCAGTTACTTCGTGGCTCTGCGCATCTGACATGGAAAATACGAAGAGTACTGACATCCATGTGCCGGGGTGGCGCCTATGTAGGCACCGCGACATTGTAACTGACGATATAGACGCCGACAACATCATGCGGAGCCGAATGGAGCCACCCGACGTTGCGCGCAAGGGGTATTGCTCAGCAAAAGTTTCCGGATCCAGCCTGACGCCTGGGAAATTCAAAGGTAAGGAATCCGCAGCTAGATAGAGTCTCTACCAGATAATGCGTTACCGAAGGTAAGTAACTTGTTCTTTTGCTATTCACCTTATTTTAGAAATATAAAACACTAGCCTAGCACATATGTATTTTCAGTTTTTTATTTTAGGTTTACAACTTAAAGTTGCTGAAAAATAAATGTGCTGGAAATACACTGAATTTACTTTTAAAAGTATTACATTCTTTCCTAGGATTATACTTTTACAAATTTGAATATAAATTCTGATAAGCGATGCTCTAGATGTTTAGTAACTAAATTCCATGAAATATAACTTTATCATTAAACATCAAAACTACTTCCTGGTATGTACTGTTGCATTTACTTTTAGTAAGACAATACCTAAATATAATCCAGTACTCTGTTAATGCAACATTATCCTGAGTATTTTCACACCCTAATTCTACATTCATATTGTGAGCAATATGATCCTTCCTGTTATCACTGCAAAACATACAGGAGGCTCAAATATGAAGCAAAAGGGTCCCTACCAGTGGTGAAAAATCACACGTTAAACTAATGTTGGTGGTTAGAGAGCTAGCAATAAGGGAGGATAAAGCAGTTTGTTCAATACTATGAAGTCACAACATAACATCAAGTACCCTCAGAGTAAGTTTACATAAGTTGTTTATTCACTTCCAATCTTTATAAAAGACAATGTCATAAAAACGTTACATCAAAGATACACAATTTTTAACAAATAATAGTCATAAAAACATTTCATAAAAATCCGTAATTATCAAAAAACAAATGTCGTACATAGTATTAGACACGTAATAATCATAAAAGCATTTTATAAAAGTCCGTAATTTTAAGAGAACAGTTATCATCGTCAGAATTTTTCATAAAAGTCCGTAATTTTAAGAAAACAGTTGTCGACGCAGCGTTTCGGTGAATACGTAAGATAAACACCTTCTTCAGGACAGTTTTCTAGCCACAAATAAATGGTGTTAGTGTTTGATTGAACTAACCCATCAACTGGATAAAATCGTTCTGGAATCAAAAATCTTAAAGAGGGTAAATGATGCTCTCCTCTTCAAACATAAATCTTGTATTACAAGATGTTTTTCTTATAGGTATGTATACTGGTGCCACCATCAATTGATGCAAATCAGGATACGATTGCCGAGGGATTAAAAATCTCCAACTTGTGGTATGCAAAGAACACGCTACAATTTAGGCGTTGTATACTGGCTGCAGGGAGGCCGTGGTTGTTGTATCAGGTGGGACAACAGAGGCCAGATCCAGTGGCTTTGCACGTATCTGTGTAACGACGCCCCATAAATAGGCAAATCAGCCTAAATTGTAGCGTGTTCTTTGCATACCACAAGTTGGAGATTTTAATCCTCGGCAATCGTATCCTGATTTTCATCAATTGATGGTGGCACCAGTATACATACCTATAAGAAAAACATCTTGTAATACAAGATTTATGTTTGAAGAGGAGAGCATCATTTACCCTCTTTAAGATTTTTGATTCCAGAACGATTTTATCCAGTTGATGGGTTAGTTCAATCAAACACTAACACCATTTATTTGTGGCTAGAAAACTGTCCTGAAGAAGGTGTTTATCTTACGTATTCACCGAAACGCTGCGTCGACAACTGTTTTCTTAAAATTACGGACTTTTTATGAAAAATTCTGACGATGATAACTGTTCTCTTAAAATTACGGACTTTTTATGAAATGCTTTTATGATTATTACGTGTCTAATACTATGTACGACATTTGTTTTTTGATAATTACGGATTTTTATGAAATGTTTTTATGACTATTATTTGTTAAAAATTGTGTATCTTTGATGTAACGTTTTTATGACATTGTCTTTTATAAAGATTGAAGTGAATAAACAACTTATGTAAACTTACTCTGAGGGTACTTGATGTTATGTTGTGACTTCATAGTATTGAACAAACTGCTTTATCCTCCCTTATTGCTAGCTCTCTAACCACCAACATTAGTTTAACGTGTGATTTTTCACCACTGGTAGGGACCCTTTTGCTTTATATGATTCCCCTGTCCCGAATTGGATTGTAAGGGGGCTTCCCTTTGTTTTTTCCTGGCTCAAATATGAAGCAACATTTTCCTTTCTATTTCTTGGCTGAGACCTTAATCAATTTCACCTTGAAATTTTTTGTATCTTTCTGAAAAGAAATGTTTTGTCAGATTGATTTGCTCCATAACAAACAATTGTACTTCTCTTACCAAATGGAATCTCTCTTGACATTTACGTTGCTTTCCAGGTGGGTTCTGGACCATCAAATAACTGTTTTTCTTTTACTTCACATGATTTAACCCATGTGACTTTAACTACAAAATGTATGATTACATGAACAACATATTTTAATTAATTATTGGCATGTTTTTTCAATATCTATTTGAGATTGAAAATTTTTGAAAATCCGAACATTTGGATGGTGTACTTAAATAGCATAAGCAGCAGCATGCACTTCAAATGTCGTCCACGTCTTTGGAAAGACCCTTTCTCCTATTAGATATCTATCACTGTCTGTCATCAGAGATATTGTTTTACCTACAATTATACTGCAACTCTATTGTTTCTGAATGCGAAGAGAGGTTTGGTTATTGGCCTGTAGTTTTCAGAACTGAATATATGCCAATTATGGTGTATTACATTGAAACTTTATTACTTGTTGTCATCATATAACCAAGACTTGTCCTCATCATAATATTTTATTCTTTTACATGCAAGTCACTCAACATCTTTAGAATAAGCTCTCTCTTGTACACATTTTTCCCATTTTTTCAGAATTGATAGCATTGCCCCTTGCAGACGTAAAATGTATGCATCAACGTAAGAATGTTCTGAACCGTAAGCCATATGGTAGATGAATTTCATGTGCAGAGGTTTGGCCAGTGTGTCACATCTGACATGAAATTAAATGTGTGGCTCACAAATTTTCAACCACTATATGAACTTGTCAAAAAGTCACTTGAGCCCAACCAGATAATAATACATTATATATATATATCTCCACAGCTTTCCCTGCTGTCTCCGACTGCGTCCACCTATCGGGGCTGGTGCACGGTGACGGGAGCAGGACCCGCGTTTTACATTCAAACAAAACCTGTGCTGCGATCGAACAAATAAAACCTGCACTCCAGGGATTCTCACACCGATAAGTTAGCCGGTGTAATAAACTTATCATTGTGAGAATCCCTGGAGTGCCGGTTTTCTTTGCAGGATCGGTAGTTATAGTTAGGACCTAGTTTCCATAGGAAAAGCGTTTTTTGATTTGCCAATATCTTTGGCGCCGTTTGACGAATCTTTGCGATATTTTCAAAACTAATGGCCCGCTCAGGTTAGCTCTTGTCTTGAAAGTTTCAGGGTGATTCGTCGAGCAGGGGCCGAGGAAAAAGGGGGCTCCCAAAACGCATTTTCTCCATGTTAATTTCCATAGGAAACTTTGTCGCAGCTACAGCCCGAACTGCTGAACGGAATTACTCTAAATTTGGCAGAGAGGTAGCTCTTGGTTCAGAGTGCACTCTTTGCTTTAAGTGTGTAAATCCGTTCAGTAGTTCCTGAAAAATTCAAAAATAAAAAAATATTGATATCTGGCTGCAGCGGTGGATCCGCAAACCCTCCAGAGCACGAGCTTTATTCTGATTGGCTGCCAACACTCCAAACCAAAAAGTGTTGGCAGCCATCTTGTGACTCAGTTGAACCGAGTCACAAGAAAAAAGGTTAAAAATGAAGAAAAGGGGACAGGGTAGAAACACCCTGACCCCCTAGGCCTGCTCAGGGCCCAAGAAAGCATTTTTTTAAAAAACATTTCGACGGGATTTGCGTAGGATCCGTGAATCCCGCTGAAAAAGTTTTAAAAAATGAAGCGCGGTTTCCCGCGCTTCATTTTAATAAGCCCCCAGGTGGGCCAGGTCCCGGCGAGAATGTGGTAAATATATGCGGGGGCCGCTTGGGCCCCCACAGCCCCGGGGACCGCCACCTCCCGGAGCTTCAAAGTTTAAATGCGGGGGGCCTCACCCCCCCACACTGCCCCAGTGACCACCACATCCCCGGGGCTTCAATTTATTAGGGGGGGGCTCGCGGGCCACCAAAGCCCCAGGGACCGCCACCTCCCCAGGGCTTTAAACACTAAGGGAGGGGGGCCACGTGGCCCCCCTCCAGGAGCCTTCGATGGCCCTGGGGACCGCCACCCCCAAGGCCGGCTCCAGCAATGTCCTGGGGTGCCTACCCCCGGGACATTGCAGTTTGCAATGGCAGGGATGGAGCACTGCTCCCGCCCTGTCATTGCAAACTTCTGCTTCGCTTCATGGAAGTGAGAGCAGGAAACCTGCTCTTGCTAAGGGGAGCTGCATGTCCAAAAGCAATGCCGGCTCCTGGGACCGCGGGGGCATTGGGGCTCCCCGTACGGTCCCCAATGTGAGGCCAGGCCCCGGGGGATGGGGTCCCTGGGGCCAAAAGGGGCCCAGGGAAGGGGGGCCCCCCTCCCTCAAAATGAAAAATAAAAAAAGAGGCAAAGCCCCGGGGGATAGGGTCCCCGGGGTTGAAAAGGCCTCTCCTTTAAATTTAGATTTTTTTTATATTTATTTAAAAATTGGCCATGCCCCGGGGGATGGGGTCCCCGGGGCCGAAATCGGCCTCGGGAGTGGGGCCGCGCGGCCCCCTTCCAGCTTTTCATAAATAAATGGCTCAGGCCCTGGGGATGGGGTCCCTAGGGCCCAAAAAAATTAAGAGAAGGGGAGCCACACAGCCCCCCTTCTAACAAAAAAAATAAAATAGAACCCGGCATCTCGCCAGAGGCCCAGCCCCCTCCCTGCACCACTCTGCAAACGCGCCTGCTGGTGTGTTCAGAGTTGATGGTTTAAGTCCCCTTGAATCTTAAGGGTCCTTAGGGGCCTACTAGCCCACCAGGTACCTCCAGTAAGCCCCACACAGTGGGATTGCTGAGAGGTGGTCCAAGGCCACGCCCCTTTTTACACCACCTTGCGCCGTGTTTTTGAGCGGGCCGACCCCTCTAGTGAGTCTTTGGGGTCTGAAGGGGCCCCGTCGGATTTGATGCTGTGGGCTCCGGCCACAGCGCCGGTGGGGCTTCAGAGATCCGATAACGGATCTAGGTCGATATCGGTCGTGCCACCGTGACCTCCCACGCCGCTGGACCCGAAGTCTATGCCTGTGGCGCCACCGGTGCCCATCGCCGGTGCCAGCCCTATCCTTATCCCCCACGACATGGAGTTGGAATGAGGTCGCTCACTGCCGATTCCAACGTTGATTGAACCCAGGGGTTCTATGTTGTCGCCTGAACACTTTGTGGCTGTGTTAGGCTTGGGAGAGGAATGGGAGGGGTCTATGGACCCTCTGGAACACCTGGATGACTCTGTGGAGCAGTTGGACTGGTATCGGGGACTTGGGGAAGCCAGTGGACTGGACACTTCTCCAGATACTGGCATGCTCTCTGCACCAACTGTGGCTACGGAGGAGGGGGGAAACCCTTCGGGGTAGCTTTTGCGCCCTACAAATTAAAATTGACATTGACATATTGCCATTGTGGTTAAGAGAGCAGCAGAGGTCCTTGGACTGGAGTTGCTCTCAGTGGAGGTTAGGACCAATCTCCTGTCTGAAGTGCTTCAGCCTGGGGCTTCCACCTAAGAACCCCATTTGCCCTTTAATGAAGCGCTTACTGATGTCCTTCTAGGCACGTGATCCAAGCCTAGCACAGGGGCTCCTGTGAATAAGACAGTCACCTGCTGCCATCGCCCAGCTCCGGGCGGCCCAATGTTCCTCAGCCAACATCCCACCCCAGAAAGTTTAGTGGTGCAGGCCTTTACATCCCAAGGCGCATTCTCTTCTGCCCCTCGGGATAGGGAATCCAAGAAGCTGGATTCATTTAGGAAGAAGTTGTTTATAGCATGCTTATTTGGCCGTTTCTCCCACTCGCTTTGGGAGACGGTTGCGCAAGTGCTGCCACAAGTCCCAGAGGAGGCCCAGGCTGTGCTCTCCCAGGCAGTTACGGACGGGAGAGATGCAGCAAAATTCCCCATACGGAGTGGCCGAGATACGACGGATTCGCTGGACAGATCGATTTCCACGACAGTGGCCTTAAGGCGCCATGCCTGGCTTAGGACAACTGGCTTCTCGGGCGATGTCCAGGCCAATCTGATTGACATGCCCTTCGATGGGACCCGTCTTTTTGGGGAAAAGGCAGATTTGGCCCTGGTGAGATTCAAGGACTCTCGAGCTACGGCCAGATCCTTGGGCCTCACCTCTACTCCTCATGGTCAGTCTGCCTTTCGCTCCTTTTGTGGCCATGGAACGGGTTTCCAGCCGCGTCAGCCCTATCCAAGCCACTGTCCTGCGCAGAATTCTCAAGCCGTGCGGGGGCATGGACGCAGTACATTCCAACCCAGGAATGGAAGTCAGAAGTCGTTGGCCACCCAGCCCCCGGCAGCCGCAGCCTCCAAGCTCTCCTAGTCTGAATCTGCAAGACCACACTACTCAAGTTGGCAGGAGAATCCATCATCATCTCCCCTACTGGAGATCCATAACATCGGACATGTGGGTCTTGCAGATCATTCAGGAGGGCTATTCTCAGCCTTTCCTTTCTTTTCCTCCTCCCATTCTGCCAAATCAGGAACGGCTGACGGAGGATCATCTGAAATTGCTCCATGAGGAAGTTACAGCTCTCTTGGCCAAGCGAGCTATAGAAAGGGTCCCGGTTTCAGAAGTAGGCAGTGGTTGTTATTTCAGCTACTTTTGGATTACGAAGAAGAAAAAAGGGTTGCGGCCCAGTTTAGATCTTCGGACTGTCAATCTCTTCCTCAAGAAGGAGAAGTTGAAGGTGCTCACTCTAGCTCAGGTCTTGTCTGCTCTAGACCAAGAAGGCTGGATGGTATTGTTGGACCTGCAGGATGCATATTTTCACATCCCCATCCTGCCGGGCCACAGGCGTTACCTGCGGTACAAGGTAGGCCACGAGTACTTTCAGTTTACTGTGCTCCCCTTCGGCCTTACCAGTACTCCTCGGGTGTTCACCAAGGTGATGGCGGTGGTCGCAGCTCATCTGCGCAGGTTAGGGGTGTCAGTCCTCACCTACCTCGACGACTGGCTGTTGAAGGCATCCTCACCCCAGGCTATCGTCTCCCACCTTCAGACTGCGGCGGACCTCCTGCATTCACTGGGGTTCTCTATAAACGTGCAGAAGTCACACCTGACTCCTCCTCAGATACTCCCTTTCATCGGAGGGGTTCTGGACACAGTGCAGTTTTGGGCCTATCCTCCCGAGCAGCGAATCCAGGATAATCAGGTTATGATTCCGATGTTTCAGCCTCTATCCTGGATTTCGGTCAGACTGACTCTGAGGCTGCTGGGCCTCATGGCCTCCTGCAACCTGTTGGTAAAGCATGCCAGGTGGTGCATGCGGGCTCTGCAGTGGGACCTGAAGTTCCAGTGGGCACAGCATCGAGGAAATCTCACCGACATGGTCCAGACCTCGGAAGGAACTGTGAGAGATCTGCTATACGCATTTCCACCCATACCACTCCTTCCCAGGGTTCTGAAGAAGATCAGCAGCGACCTGGCCCAAGTCATTCTTGCGGCTCTGGACTGGTTGAGGAGAGTCTGGTATCCAGGGCTTCTGGAGATGAACATCGATCCTCCGATCAGGCTGCCCCTTCGGGAGGATCTTCTGTCACAGCAGCAGGGGAGGGTTCTCCATCCGAACCTGCCAACTCTGCGCCTCCATGCGTGGAGATTGAGCTGCGGCAGTTGATGGCTTTGGACCTTCCTCCCGAAGTATGTAACGTTATTTTGGTGGCCAGGCGGCCCTCATCTAAGACGGTAAATGCCTGCCGGTGGCAAAAATTTGTATTATGCTCTATAGAAAAGTGAGTGAGTTGCAGGCGTCATCTTGAACGCCTCGCTATCTGATGTCTTTTCCAGACAAAGTGGTGCTTCGCACCCAGGCTAAATTTTTACCAAAGGCTGTGACCCCATTCCATCTGGGTCAATCCTTCACGTTGCCCACCTTCTTTGCTCCCCTGCATCCCTCTAAAGAGGAGGAGCATCTCCACCGACTGGACCTAAAAAGAGCGTTGTCGTTCTACCTTGACCGCACAAAAGAGTTCCAGGTGGATGTGGGATCTAAGAAGGCAAGGGCAGGGCAGAAAAGGACCATCTCTCACTGGGTCGTTCTCTGCATTAAGATCTGCTATGCCCTGGCAAAGAAGCAGTCCCCTGAGGGATTAAGGGCCCTTTCCACCAGGGGATAAGCTGCAACTACGGCCTTGGCTCGGGGTGTCCCAGTCCTGGGCATCTGTCAGGCAACAACGTGGGCATCTTTGCACACATTTGCAAAACACTACTGCCTGGACAGTCAAGTCCGCAGGGACGGAAATTTTGCCCGTTCGGTCCTGCAGGACTTCCTAGTATAGGATATTGGTCTGCAGCCCACCGCCGGGATGGTATGGCTTGGGTATCTGATTCAAAGGTAAGGAATATGCAGCTAGAACTCTCAATCAGTCAAACAAATTACCTACCTTTGGTAACGCATTATCTGGTATAGACTATATGTAGCTGCCGAATCCTTACAGCCCCTCCCATGCCTCCCACTTTGCGGACTAATATTATAGGGCTAGGGTTACTCCCCCCTTTCAGGGCCCTAGTTTTACACACAACTACGTCAGTTACTTCGTGGCCCTGCGCTTCTGGCATGGAAAAAGCGAAAAGTACTGACGTCCGCGTGCCTGGGTGGCGCCTATATATTTACAGCGACGTCATAACTGACGCTGTCGACGACGTCACACGGAGCCGAATGGAGCCACCCGATAGCGCGTGCAAGGGGTATTGCTCATCAAAAGTTTCCGGATCCAGCCTGACACCTGGGAAATTTAAAGGTAAGGAATTTGCAGCTAGATAGAGTCTCTACCAGATAATGTGTTACCAAAGGTAAGTAACTTATTTTTTGTGACTGGAATGCGGTCGCAAAACAATTGCAGTTTACCACCTACTTCAACAAGCAGGTGGTAGTCAGTCGCAAATGGGACGGGGTCCCCAGGGGACCCTTTTCCCCTTTGTGACTGGCAGCAAAAGATGTTTTTTAAGAGCAGGCAGTGGTCCCTCGTTTCATTTTTCTTTTTGAAACGCATCCCATTTTCCTTTACGGAAAATGGGCTGCATTTCCCCCCCCAAAAAAGTTGCTTTATTTGAAAGCAAACATAGACATGGTGGTCTGCTGTCCCTAGCAGGCAACCATCCCTGTGTTGTTGCCCATTCCCAATGGGTCACAAATTGCAACCTGCCTCATGAATATTGATGAGGCAGGTCCATTGCGACCCTATTGGGTATCGTTAATGTGTCTGAGACACATTAGTGAATTTCATTTTGCTAGTCTCTAATTGCGAGTCTCAAAAAATCGCAATTAGAGACTCACAAAATGAAATGGTCATACATGTGGCCCTGTGACATGCAGACTGAAGCATGCACTTTCAACACCAGTAACAGACTGCCAGTTAGCCATTATGTCACTAATAAATCTCACTGCTTGGACCTTCCCCCAGCAGTAACACCTTATGTGGTTATTTTAGCAAACATTCCCACTCTCTCCACATCAGCTCAAGAATCCTGGGACTCTCTCAGAAATAAATCTTTTAACTGGTTAAACTATAGGGTGGGGCTGGGTGGAGCTATCTTTGCAGACATCAAGATGGTAAGGAGAGTCAAATGGGTTGGCAAGGGGTGCAAATCACTTCAGGGAGACTGTGTAGTGTTATCCTTTAAATCTCCAAAACTGGGTGAAACTATACTAGGCAGAGCTAGTACATCACTTTTGACTCCACATCAAATTGCAGTGTTACCTCTTGTTTTTTTTGTCAACCTCCGGCCCCGAAGCAAGCTTATTTACTGCCAGCACATTTCAATCCGGTGCAGCCTTCTGCCCCGTTATATACCATCCCGACCTATAATAGGTTCGACAGACTGTCCACACTCAACGGAGTGGACTGACTGGAGGCACCCAACCAGATTAACGAGTGCTCTGGGGTAAGCATACATAAATCCCTTGATTATAGTCCAGGTGCTCGAACCAATATATCAGCTGACAGTGATTCCTTTTTGTAGGAAAGTAGGATCTGCTTTCATAGTCACCCACACTTTTTGCTGGTGTCATTATGTTTTTCTAACTAGTCTGACTGGGATCCTGCTAATCAGGACCCCGGTCTCTGTGCTTCTTCCCTAAATTGGACATGGTGAGTACTTATGTACACTCCAAATCGGCTACAGGGTACCCTTGTAACTCCCTAGTACATGGTACTAAGATACCCAGGGCATAGGTACACCAGACGTCTCCCATGGGCAGAAGCGTGTATTATGCCACCCATGAGAGACCACTCAAATTGTGACTCCAGGCCTGCCATTGCAGCCTGTGTAAACCGGTGCTAGCACCACTTACGAAATATATATGTTTCCCTATATCTGAAGTCACTACACTTAAAACCTATACGTCACCCCTAAGGCAGGCCTTTCAATCCTGAAGGCAGGGTGCTGAGTCATAAGTGTGATGGTGCCCTTGCATGAGCGGGCACCCCTACAACCTTTGGAGTCCATTCTCCCGGGTTGTAAGTGCATCAGCCATTATGACATATAGAGTGGCCATGCGTCATTACGCGATGACCATCTCTAAACTGGCTGTAACGAACCCTGCCATGTTTGGTATCAAACATATTGGAATCATACCCATACTCCCACACCGTAAACGGTGTGGGAGGTATGATTCCATGCACCGTGAAGCTCCTCCAGAAGGCCCTCAGTACTCCCGGTACCAGTCTTCCAGACCTGGACAGCAAGCTAGGGCTGCTGCTTACCAGAGACATGTTTCTGCCCTTCTGCTGCTGAGCTAAACTCGAGCAGGGGAAGGCAGAACAATAGATATTTTGCCACAGGGAGGTGTGACCACCTCCCAGACAGGGTTTAGTGTATTGGGACAGGGTGGGGGCGCTTTCCAGTGCCACTGAGACTGCTTGAAGGGCACATTTGGTGCCCTCCTTGCATACTCCAGTTCAAACCAGTTCAGGGAGTCGTTGGCTCCCACTCTGGCATGAAACTGAACAAAGGACATGGGAGTATCCTCTCCACTGTCCAGCCCCTCCTCTGCGAGGGACCCCAGAATCGTTCCAACCCTTTCCTAAGGGTACTTAAGGGCTTACTTGTGGGTGGGTCCCTAGATTCGTCGTGGGACAAGATTCTGTTCGCATACCACTTCAACTTCAACCGTCTGGGCATTCTGGACCTCGCTGGACTTTGCGTTTGGAACCAAGACTACAACTGGGAAGACTCCTGCTGCTCCTGGTCTTTTTGTCCTAAAAGTCTGCTGCAGTGTCTGTGCTCCATACAGGTTCTTCACAGTGCCTGTAGACATCCAAGACACCCGAAGGAATCTCCCTCGGAGTGAAGGAGCCACTCCCCTGCATCTGCAGACACCGCAACGCAAGGCAGCTGACTGGTGTGCTGCTCCTGGGCTCCCACGGACTCTGAAAGGTTCATCAACACAGGTGGTGGTTCTGCAACTCCCTCGAGGCCTGCACTGTCTTCATACCAAGTTAGAGGCCATTATCCCTCGTCGGAACCTCTGGAACAGAACCTCCTGCACCACATCGACTTGCCGCTGCCAAGGCTTGTTGACTCTCTCCTCCGGAAATCTTCGGGCTCCAAGAAGCTCCCACCTCAAGCAACCCCTGCAGCCAAGATCTTTGCCCTCACCACTTCTTCTGCACTGTGGGCCTTCTTCATTGGTGAGCTGCTCGAGGTCCTCTTGCGACTCCTGTGCCTTTGGCCCGTGGGTCCTCTTGAGGGTCCTCTTGGGCTTCACTGGGGTCCCCTGCTTGCTCGGGGCCTGCTTGCGGTGAGTCACTTGGACCTTGCTGGTCCCGACATTGCACCTTTATCGCGGACTAAGTTGTTTGTCGCTGCTAAGGCTTGTTGGTGCCCCTGCCGGATACTGACCCCTGGCTCTCAACATCCGACATACGACAGCTCGTAAACGGCTCCTGGTCTTCCACAGCGTCGCCTAGTCCGCACAGCTGCTACTTCAAGGGCACCGTCACACTCTCCTGTATCCCCGACATCTTTGGGCATTCGTCTTCCGTGCCTCCTGGTCACTCCTAAGTGGCATAGACTCTGTCCCCTCTGCTTGCAGGTTCTTCTCACTTTGAATCCACCTTTGGGTTCCACCGGACTCCTTCGTCTTCTTCTCCAGCAGCATTTTTCCTGAAGTCCTCCATTGTGGTCTACAGCGGTTTCTGACGTCACTTGACACCTATGCACCTAGCTTCCCTGGTGTATGTATCCTGGTTCCTGGGGTATCCACGGGTGGGGTGACTCTCCAACCTTCCATCTTGCACGGGGTGTCTTCAGGGTCCGCTGGGAAGGGTCCTTCTTCTTGAAAACTGCAACTGCGACTTCCCCATTGACTTACATTGAAGACGCGGTCGTGTTCCCACACTGCACACTACCTCCTTGGGGTTCCTAGATATTCACCTTGGGTGGTTCCTTGGCTCCCCAGCTCTTCTACGTCTTCTGGGTCCAGTCATGCTTGAGTCGTGGGTCGTATTCCACTATTTTAGAATACGGTTTGGTCTCTCCCTGGAGACCTCTGTGTATTTGTGCTACTTAGATGTTCTATTTCCTAAATATTGCGTGTATTGTGATAATATCTCCGGGTAGGAGATAATATATTGTGTTAGTGAGTGTTTGTAATAAAATACCTATTTTTATAACTACACTGTGTGATTCTTTTTCACTTAACCTATACCATAAGATTAAGTACTGGTAAAACAAGCTGCTTCACACTCCTTCTGGACTAAGCCTGAAGGCTGCTCTCCACAGCTATCACTTAGAGAGCTTTTTAAGGTTGTCTAAGACCACTAAAATCACCATAAGGGTTGTCTGCATTAGTGCAGGATGCTACACTTACAAAAGTGAGCACCATATACTAAGCCAGCCTCTCACACTTATTTTTAAAGTCTAGTCTTAATCAGGACTCCATAGTCATCTTGGAGGATCAAACCCAGGCTAACTTAACATTCTCAGTCACCACTGCTCTATTTTAGAACATGGCGGGGATACGCCGCAAGTGTAACATGACTGAGAGGCTACATTTTGTGTCCAGATTTCACATTGTCTATTTTCAAGAAACCTGGTCTGTCGAACCAATACACCTTAACGGTTTTAAAACGTTTCATACACCAGCTGTTCCCTCGATCTGTGGCAGGCCTAAAGGTGGCTTATGTACCTATGTGTCAAATAAGTTAGTTTTTCTAAACATTGCAGTGATTCCCTATTAAAGCGTACTGCCAAATTATTTCTATCCAGATTTCACTAGTAACAACTTTGGTGATAATACATTTTTACAATAATGCTTGTAAGCAGGATATTATATCTGTCTTACATCAACTAGATACTGACCTTGAGTCATTACATTTAAACAACTCTAGAGAATTGACTATTCTATGGGGTGGTGATTTTATGTTTAAATGTTTTTTTATTGATTTTCACCCAAAAAGAAAGCACAGCCATACGACAGAACCTTAGGCACAGAAATCTATAACTTGGGGGACCATCATAATCAGGCCATGTTGTGGATAACCCCCACATTGCAGGATATGGTACACGTTGTTCTGAGTTCGTAGCAAAGTATTCCGCTTTTACATCTGCCCCCGTATTGAGGTGCAAAATAACAAAAGGACCCCCCAAAAAAAGACCAAGATAACAAAACTGAACCCCTCCCCCCCGGTGCCGGCACTCTCCTGATCCTGTTACTCCCTTCCTTGTCACTGTCTTCCGTCTCGAGATCTACGTGTCGGGCGTGTGCGATGGTGCAGACCACAGGCTATTGAGACGTAATACCAACAAATACTTTGGTTGCGTAAGCTCATTAAACTCAGAGGAAAGAAGCGTCACGAAAGGATGCCATATTTTCATGAAGGAATCTGTTGTGTTATGTAGAGTAGAAGAGATCCGTTCCATTCCCAGAATGAACTACAATCTATGAAGCCATCCAGTGTATGTAGGGTGTGTAGCAGTGCCCCAATGAGCCAAGATGTTTTGCAGTGCCGCCCCCAAGGCCATCCCCATCTGGCGCCCTCGCAAGCTTTTAAGTGGGTACGTAATGGGGTTAGGCAACCCTAAGACGACATAGACTGGGAGCCTCGGTATTTGGGTATCAAAGAGTGCATCTACGGTGTCTAAGATTTTAGACCAGTATTCCGTCAGTATCGGACATTCCCATAAAATGTGTAGTAGTGTACCTGCATGGTCGCATCCCCTCCAACAAGTGGGGCTCCTCTGCGGATTACCCCTATTAAGTCTCAATGGTGTGAGGTACCAGTAGGTCGCAATCTTCATGGCGGACTCTATACTAGCAACGTTGCGCGCCGTGTGTTTTGCTCTAAAATATATCCCCTCCCAGTCTTTCCGGGTGAGTTCCCCCCTAGTTCCTTTTCCCATCGCCTCTGGCTCGGGGTAGCCTGCGCCACTGGGCCCTGTCTAATCATATTGTACATGTCTGTGATTAGTCCTTTGTCGGAGGTTTTGGAAATTAACCATTTCTCGTATGCAGTTAGCCGTCGGGCCCCTTGCACCCTTACGTCCTCCTGGAGAACCCATTGTCGCAGCTGCAAGTATCTCATGCGTTCAGCCTCAGGGATCCCATAGTCTGACTTCAAGTGGGGGAACGGGATGATACCATTGAGATCAAATAAATGACCCACTGAACGGCAGGTCTTCCATGCCAAAAAGGCAGCCTCAGGCATCCCCGGGGTGAACTCGCTATTGCCAAATAGTGGGGTTAGCGGGGATGGGAGCGTGGAAAGCTTCCTCTTTGTCACCACCGTGTCCCATGCGGACAGCACCGACTTGGTGACCGGCGATCTCATCAATCCCTGCGGGCGTTGGGCCTTTTTCAAAAAGGGGACATTCCACAGCGGAATCTGTGCGAGCGCCCTGTCTTGAAAGAGCCACCTCTTCTCTGATTCAGGCCTCGCCCCCTCCACCAAGTACCGTAGCTGTGCCGCTCGGTAATAATTGAGTAAGTCGGGAATCCCCAGCCCTCCCTCGTCCGGTCTCATATAGCCCAAGGTCTTGCTCATCCGGGGACGTGCCCCCGCCCAAACAAAATGATTGATGTCCCTCTGTAGCGCTACCAATGCTCCGGCCTGCGGCGGCGCCGGCAGGGTCTGAAATAAATATAAGGCTTTCGGTAATAGGGACATCTTGACAGCCGCTACCCTTCCCAGCAGCGATAGATTATGTTTGCTCCACGCACCTAAGTCTTTTTTTGCCTGTCTTGCAAGCCTAGTATAGTTCAACTGGGTCGTTTGTTGCACAGAAGCGGCTATCTCCAGTCCCAAATATGGGATGGAGTCCATCAGTTGAATCCCTGTAAGCTTACTTCCCCTCGGCCCCGGGGATCGAGGTTGGAATTTAAGTGTAGTAGCATTGATTTGTCCACATTCACGCGGTAGCCTGACACTTGGCCAAAAGTTGCGAGTTCACCCAAAAAAGCGGGTAGCGAGTCAGACGGGTCTATCAACGCCGCCAGGACGTCGTCCGCATAGAGGCTAATGGGGTGCGACTCCCCTCTGAACGGGATCCCCGCTATCCGTGGATTTTCCCGCACTTTCTGCGCCAGGGGCTCGTGTACAAAGCAAAGAGCAGGGGGGACAATGGACACCCCTGCCTAGTTCCCCTCTGAATAGGGAATGCCCTAGAGGAGACCCCATTCACACGAATGGTCGCTGTGGGGTCCCTGTAGCAGCAGCCCACCCAGCTCCTAAACCTTTCCCCCATGCCCACCTTAGACAGAGTGTGGCCTAAGAAGCCCCAGTCAACGCGGTCGAACGCTTTTCAGCGTCCACCGTCACCAGCAGGGCATCCATACCCGTGCAGTGGGCCTTGTCAATAAAATGGAGCACTCTCTTCGTGTTGTCGGCGCACTGACGTGATTGAATAAAACCTGCTTGATCTGGCTCGATCAACGTCAGCATGCATGGGCCAATGGTGGGCGGCCAAGATTCCCGTAAACAATTTGAAGTCGACGTTTAGCAGGGATATGGGGCGGTACAATCCACATTTCTGCCCATCCTTACCCGGCTTGGGCAGCACCACTATGGCGGCTGCCAGCATTGAAGCTGGTATGGGAGTCGCATCCCCAAAGGCGTTGAAGAGTTTCGTCAAGACCGGTGCGATTATATGACAACATTTCTTATAAAAAAGGGCCGGAAACCCATCCGGGCCTGGGGACTTGAGCACCTTGAGGCGCGAGATTGCTGTGATAACCTCTTCTACTCTAATGGGAGCGTTAAGCGTGGCCACTTGGTTAGGAGTTAGAGCGGACATGGAGACCGATTGGAGATAGTCCAAGATGGCAGGCTCAGGAGCAGGCTCTGCGGTGTAAAGCTCCTCATAAAACTCTACAAACGTGTTGGCTATGTCCTGGTCCTCCATGACCTCTCGGTGTCCCTCGCTACGCAGGGAGGAGACCCTCGACTTTTGCCTGCGGGCCCGCAACCTATTAGCCAGAAGGCATCCTGTCCGATCCCCCCGATGTAGTAAGCGTGTTTTAGGCGCACCGCCGCGTATTCTGCCCTATCTAAATCGAGTCCGGCTAGCTGCGCCCTAGCTGCTTTAAGCTGTCGCCAGACCCTAGGCGCTCCCGTTCTACTATGGCCCCTTTCCAGTTCCTGCACCTGAGCGGCTAATGCTGCACGCGCCTCCTTACGCTCTTTATTTTCTGCCGCCGCAATTGCAATGATCTCCCCTCGGAGCACCGCCTTCATTGCCTCCCAGAGTGTGGTGATTGGTGTGTCGGGCGTATCGTTGTGTGTGAGATAGTCCTGAGCGCATCTAGTGAGCTGCTGAATCACTTGTTCTTTATAGAGCAGTGCCTCCCGGAGTCTCCAACACCCCTGCTGCCGTGGGTCGATAGGTAAAGTAAGCTGAGTAAGCACTGCATCATGGTCTGAGAGGGCCATGGGCTCAATCTCTATCCTGACCACCCTCCTATGAATGTCCCTGGTTCCCAAGAGATAATCTAGGCGAGCATATGACCTATGGGCATGTGAGAAAAATGTAAACTGTGACGTATGAGGATGGGCCTCTCTCCACAAGTCCAGGAATCCCACGTCTGCGAGCCACTTCTTGCCCTCCCCAGAGATCTCCCCTTTGTGCCAGTATGATGTTTGTGATCTATCCCTGCTAGCATCCATGACCAAGTTGAGGTCCCCTCCAATGAGTGTCATGCAATTTTGCGGAGCCATAGCATCCGACAGTGCTGCTTTGAGGAAGCTCTCCTGCCCCGAATTAGGCGCGTACATAGAGCCCACCACCAGCATCTGAGAGCCAAATTGGATCGTATAGGCAAGTAGTCTCCCTCTTAATTCGGCTACCTTATCCCGCACTACCCCTCTGCATCTACGTGAAATTAGTAGAGCCACCCCAGCCTTTTTGTCCCCAGCACAGGAGAAGTATTGGTGCGGAAAAGCTTTGGAGCGCATGCAGCGGCAATCCTTCGTGAGTAAGTGTGTCTCCTGTAGGAGGCATATGTCTGCCTCCACGCGCTCCAAAAAGGAGAGCACCGCCCACCGCATCATGGGATTATTGAGGCCTTTGACGTTTAAAGTGAGAATGGTCACATCCCCCTTAACCATAATGTTGTAAAATGCCCAAGTCTATGCCGACACTCAGGAAGTAGCTCCATGCCCATTCCTCTAGATGGGTGCCCTGTCTAGCCCCGCCCCTGGAAGTGTAAGAATGCCCCTTGTCCAGGAGCGCTTGTGTCCCAGAGAGCCCCTCTACGGTCAGACAGTGAAGTGCCGGCACCCCCCCCTCCCCAAAACAACAACAACAAACTTGACAAAGAAAACCTTGGTAGATTGTCCGGGAGGTGCAGTCGTCCACCGCAGCTCCCTGGTGAGAAAGTTATTGGGGAGCATTCAGTGGCCGATGACTTCCCACAGCCCCCGTCCCCCCCCGCCGCCCCCCGGCCAGCTCTGAACCACTTATCTGCCCCTGCTGAGCATTCGTCGCTCCTGTCAATGTGGCGGATCCGAAGCCAACGAGTCCAGCATTCCCTGTCATTCTTGCGCCATTGTCTCTGGGTCCGGTTTTGCTGGGGTCCCTCGTCTCCTTCGTTGCCGGCTCACTCTCTGCCAGCCGTCCCGCGGCTTTCTCCCCATCGCACCCTCTTGCTCTGACTCTTGGGGCGCGTCGATGCCTAAGATCTGACAGGCCTCCCTGATCGATCGGACTTGGCGCAGTCTTCGTTCCACTTGAAAATAAGGCGAAAAGGGTGACCCCAGGAGTAGCTAACCCCTTGGCTGCGGAGATGTGTGGTAACGGGCCGGAAGTCTCTCCTTTTTTGTAGCGTGATTGCTGCCAAGTCCTGAAATAGAGCAATATTGTGACCCCCCATGTTGCAATGGCTGCTTCTCCCTGGCTTTCTGCATAATGCGCTCTTTCAGTTGGAAGTCCGGCAGGTAGGCCAGGATATCGGGGGCGGAGCAGGAGCCCTCCTTGGCAGGCCCACCCTGTGTGCTCTATCTATTTTGATGGGGAAGTCCTGGGGTTCCTGCAAGGCGTGACGGAAGAGCCCCTGTAGGTAGAGCGTGACATCTGAACCTTCTTCTTGCCATGGAACGCCCTTCACCCTTATGTTGTTCCTCCGGGAACGGTTCTCTAAGTCCTCCGTGTGGGCTTGGAGGTCTATCTGCTGGTCCTGGAGCCGCAGCACTTCCTGCTTCAGGTGTTCGATTTCCTCCTCCCGGGAGTCCTCCTTGTCTTCGATTGAAGCCACCCGTTCCCCAATGGCATCCATGTCCCTACGCACCTCCTTGATCTCTGTGGAGACTTCTTGACGGAGAGTCTGAATGTCATCCCTCAGAGTAGAGAACAGCTGGGTGAGGAAGGCCCGGGTCACCGGCTCCTCCGCGACCTCGGATTCTGCCCCTCCCGTCGAGGGAGACGATGCCCTGCTATCACCTCCAGTCGGCCCCCAGCCTTGGAGAACATTTCTTTTACCGTCCGGTCCTTCTTGCCCCTGGTGGAGGACATGCTGAGGTGCCCGGCCTGCTCGTACCTCCTTAAGCAGTAGCTTCCCAGGAAACTGCTTCTCCGTTACGCACTCCACTCGCTCGTGTCTCCTGGTGTGGAGGGTCCAGACGCCCCCACTCTCCGGGCTTCGTCGTCGCACCCCCTCTGGATCTCAAGCTTTAGGGTGACCCGACTCCGGCCCCCAGCACGCTCTTTATAGTCCCCCGGGAGCCGCCTCGCTCGTGCGCCTGCTAGTTCCTGCCTGACCCTGATGTCCGCTCCCCAGGGCGCGACTATGAAACCAGGCCGTACTGGCCACTATCGACCTTCTTCCACTGGGCCCCCTCCCTCGCTGCAGGCGGTGTCCGCTCCTCCGTCCAACCACCCGGGGCCAGATTCTCACCTGCAACACTCTTCCGCCCAGTTGTAGCTCACTGACCACGGGCTCGCTCACTCCTCCGGGGCCCGCGTCTCAGCGGCTGAGCTCGGCCAGCTGCGTCCCCCCGGGGCCTCTGTACCTCCGTTCGGCCCTTATCCGTTCTGGCGATGGTCCGCTGGAGACTCCCTGGTGTCGACCAATGCCTGCGGGGCCTCCCCGGGACCGGCCCCAAGCCCCCTCACTGTCTTGTAGCCAGATGTGGGCCCCCCGTGCTCGGGGTCTCTCACCTGTTGGCGTCGTTGGGTGTGGATGCCTCCAAGCTCCTGCCGCTGCAGTGCGGTCAGCCCCCCTCCGCGGAGCGCCCCGGGGCCCCTCCTCACCTCCTACTGGAGTAGGCCACACCGGGTTCCGCTGATCCACTGCGCGCTCCTCCAGCAGCGCGCCGCAGCGTAGGGCCGCTCCTGCTGCAGTCCGGGCCCTCAGCGGGCCGCCCTCCTCTCAGGCCCAATACGCTACAGCCAGCGCCCGCCGGGGTCACCAGGCGGGGGGGCCTCCAGCTCCTATCAATGCCGCCACCGGCGGCGCAGTCAGCCTCCCTCCACAGCGCGCCTAGGGGCCACTCCTCACCTCCGGCCTGCGTAGGCTTCTCCGGGCTCCACTGGGCCACTGCGTGCCCCTCCGGCAGTGCGCCGCACCGCAGGGCCGCCCCCGCTGCAATTTAGGCCCTCAGCGGGCTGCCTCTTCTCAGGCCAAGGCCGCCCCAGCCAGCACGTAGTCGGCCGTATGCCTCCCCCAAGGGGGCGCCCTCCACCGCGTGCACCCCCGAGGCTGTCCCTCTTGGTCCGCTAGTCCCACGGGCTCCGAGCCGCCAGTCGCTCGGTCTCCGAGCTCCCGGGCCCTCCGTCACTCCTCTCCAAGCGTCGCGGACGCCATCTTGGCTTTACGAGTGGCCGCCGCCTCGCTCCGTGTCTCCGTTGCTTCACACTGCCAAGGAGCCCTGAACTCGCCCCAGAGCACTCCGCCGCGTTCCCGCCACTTTTAGGCTGCGGCGCAGGGGTCTGTTGTCGCGCTACAATGCCGGGAAGACCACGGGCGACCGACCGGAGCAGGGAGACGAATGGGACACGTCTTACCCGCTCGCCATCTTGGCCACGCCCCCCCGGGGTAGTGATTTTAACCTTCCCTGCCATACAATAAGGTTTGTGGTCTGGCTGATCCGGACAAAGGCAACATCACTCACTTCTCACACACAGGCTATGGGGACCTCCTTAATGAGCTAATCTTCAAATATGATCTGAGTTTTTGGAATAAACTAAGTATTCCCCCGGTCAAAGTAGGGTGCATATTTGGGGGCGTGGCCTGGAGCCGAACATGGCGGACGCGTCTCCTTAGAGCTCCGCAGTTCGCTCCCTCCAAGGGCCGCAATCCTGCACTATCCTAGACCCCTGGCAATAACTTGGGGGGTCCCCTGCTGAAGAACACGCCGGGACCCTGCAGACGAGGTCCGACGACGGCGGAGGGCCGGATTCACCGCGGCAGGCTTCCCGATCGGCTGTAGCCAGGCCTGGGATGGTGGGCGGAGTGCCTGAGTCGGCGGCTGCGGTGGGCCCCTTCTGCCGCGGGGGCTGGGGCGGCTACCCCCCCGCGATCATCGTCGGAGCCTCAGGTAGAGGGGCTCTGCTACAGTGTGCGGTCCCATACAGCATCCAGTGTGAGGGCGGGGACCGGAGGTTCCCGTTGCGGCGCCATTGCTGGGCGCCCATCTCCTTCATCGCGGCCCGGCGGGCCTGTCTGGACCCCGGGCCGGAGCGTGACTGAGTGCGGCCGCCGGGGGACCTGCGCACAGTCCGGGAGCCGTGGGCCCCATCTGGGACGTGACAGAGAGCAGCTGGATATCAGCCTGGCTGGAGGAGTTGCTGCGACCGTGCGGCTGCTGCCGGAGGACCTAGATATGCACCGGTGTGAAGCCTGGCGACTCCTGCTTCAAGTGGTGTGGGGCCGGGGTCTGCAGCTGTCGTGGCCGGGAGGCCAGAGTCCCAGTGACTGCCCGATCCGAGGCGCTTGGGGGGTGCTGGGCTTCGTAATTGGTGTTGGGCCTACATTCTTCGCGGGGAGCCGCCCGGTGACGCTTGGATTGCCCCAGAGACGAGTCCTGCATACGTGGGGCACCGCCGTTGGAGGGTCCCGGTGCAACATACACGTCAGGCCGCAGCGGACGCCGAGGGGGCACCTGGCGGCGGAGTCCGGTGGGGGCTGCCTCTGGTCAGTAACCTTTGCTCTCTGCTGCGCCTGCCGTGCGCTTCTGGTGCCGGTTCCTCAGTGGGGAGGAGCCAGAAGGACAAGGGCCTACTGAGTTGCACCATTTGTGAGGGCCGCGGCGGGGTGGATCTGCCCTGGTGCCCCGGGGATCCTGAGAGGCCGCTGCGTAGCCGGGGGCAGACGCACACCCGGGGCCCAGGTGGCCGTGCGGACTGACGGTGCCACCTGATCGCCGCCACCGGCCTGGGGGGTAGGCGGCATGTCCTGCAGTTCCCCCGCCGGCCTTTCCTCTGGGGGGGCCCCCCCTTCCAACATTGGGCAGCGGCAAACTGAGAGCAGTGTCCCGATGCCGTACCCCGCGCCATCATGGGGAAGGGTAACCCGGGTGCGGCGGCGCCCAAGCAACACACCTTGGACCAATACACCTCCACCTCCCAGGCGAGCAAGGGGACTGCGGAGGGCCTCTCATCGGACTCGGTAACGCTTTTGGAGGCTATCAATCAGTCGCGGTCCGCCCTGGAGGCCCAGATTGGGGCGGTGGGCTCCGAGGTATCGTTCCTCCGCCAAGACCTCCGGAAGCGGTCGACCGCATCACGGAAGCGGAAAGCGAGGGTCTCCATGGTGGAGGACACTGTCTCCACCCTACAGAAAAAGGTCGACAAACTGGCCATGGTCTCCAAGGATTTGGCGGCGAGGTGAAGGGACGCAGAGGGACGAGCCCGCCGCAGCAACATCCGTTTGGTGGGTTTCCCGGATGGATGCGAGGGTCCTCGATGGATGTCTTCCTCGCGGGGTGGCTCAGGGTGTTGCTGCCCGCCGAGGACCTCTCCTCATGCTTCGTGATCGAGAGGGCACACCGTGCGCTGACGAAAAAGCCACCGCCGGGGGAGCGTCCAAGACCCGTCATCGCCCGGCTTCTCAACTATGCGGACTGGGACGCCATCCTTCGCTTTGCCCGGTTGCATAAAGACAAGATGATATATGAGTCCCATCCCATCATGGTCTTCCCGGACTACACCCGGCTGGTCCAGCAACAACGTCAGTCATTCATTGCGGCTAAGCGACGACTACGGGAAATGAACCTATCCTATGCGCTGTTGTTCCCGGCCCGCATGAAAGTGATTTTCGACCCCAAGACCTTTTTTTTTGATACCCCAGAGGAAGTATTTATGTGGACAGATGAACGACGACACCTTAAGCCACACTCGCCGCCTCCTTTAGACTCTGATTCTTCCCAGGGCTCCCACCGGAGCGGTCGACAGGATGGAGAGGCGGCGCGCCGGAGGAATCGCTCCCGCTCCAACTGGCGCGCCCAGAACCGGACAGAGACTGAGCACTGAGGTAGCCAGGGGGACCCCGATGTATTGTATTTTGCTGCCTTATCTGCTTGGGCGGGCCACCAGCCTTAGCCACCTACGGGGGGTTGTATCCTTATAGTGGCTGGGGTCTAGATTATTTCCAGGAGGGAGCGGACTCCACACGCCCTCAACGTTTTGAGTTATTATGGGTAAGGTTGGAAGGGGGGGGATCCATTGGGGGTACCGCCGAGGCCTTCATGTTCGGGGGCCACAACGTGATTCCACCGCGACAGATACTCCATGTTCCGGGATGTATGGGGGTGGGGGGAGGGAGGGGAGGTGGGGGGGGTTGTTTGTTTGACAGTTCTTGCACCACACCCACACCACTATGTCACATTCCCATCACACTGCCTTTTCCATTCTTATTGTAAGAGTAGACATGGCACACACGTCGGGCGGCACCACATTTGAGGAGCTCAACATTCTCTCCTGGAATGTGCGGGGTCTACTAAATAAGGTCAAACGAGGGGCAGTACTCCACCAGGCAAAGAGGTACTCGGCGGACATACTGTTATTACAGGAAACACACCTGCTGGGCAACAAAGACCCATGCCTTTCCAGATATGGGTACGCCACCGTCTATCACTCAGGTTATTCCAGGGGGCGCGGGGCACCGCTATCCTTGTCCACCACAGAGTCCCACTTCAAATCACAAAGCAATGGTTAGACGTAGGCGGCCGTTACACGGTCATTTACGGCACCTTGGCCGGGGAACAGATTACAATCGGGAGTGTCTATGCCCCTCCACCGCTGGGCCAGACCTTCATTGAACGGTTAATGCAACTATGGGGAGATCTCCCGGGTGGCCTGACAATCCTGGGTGGGGACTGGAACGACATCATGGACCCTTCCGACAGGTGGCGGGCTCGACCTCCGGCCTCTTTGCCCCCCCCGGTCCAAACTAACCGTATTGGCACATACATTGGGATGGGTGGACACGTGGGGGGCCTTCCACCCCAAGGAGGCTGAATTCACATACGAGTCATCCGTCCATCCCACCCTGTCACGTCTAGACTATCTGTTCATCCCACATAGCTACATCCACAGAGTGTCACACACCTCCATCCTGCCCCGCGGCCTATCTGATCACTCGCCGATCCAGCTCAAGCTCCGCCTGTGGACCCACCGTCCCCCCTATAGATGGCTTCTTCGTGACCGGTAGTATAGGGAGATGCTTCACCGGGCGACCGTAGACTACTTTAATGACAACACGGGGACCACCCAGTCCCCAATCACTTTATGGGAAGCCTTTAAGCCCACACTCCGGGGGGCAGACATTAGTTATCGCACAGGGGAGAAACGGCGCCGCATGGCTCAGGTTCTAGAATCAGAAGACAGGCAGCCTACACTACAGACCGCACTTGTGGAAGGCTCCGACGCCGGTGTTCGCCGTAATCTGTTGCATGTCCAGCAGCAACTGCATCAGCTGCTCACAGATAGCGCTAAGGAAGCCTGGCTGGCGACCCAGTATAGGATTTACCAATGGGGAGACAAATCCAGTCAGATGCTCCATAGACTGTGCCAGACCAGAGCCTCCCGACACAGGTTCCTCTCTTGCGATCCCCCGGTGGCGCGGCCAGTGCCTCTCCGGGAGGCGGTGGTCCAGGCCTTCGCCGACTTCTATGCGAGGTTTATATGAAGCCCGGGACGGACTGGCAGAATCTCTCCTAGATGCCTTTCTTTCAGATGTTCCCCCTAGATGCCTCTCGGACGAGCAGCGGGACGCTCTTGACGAACCTATATCCCTTGAAGAGTTGCAGACAGCCCTGTCGAATACGCACCCAGGACGCGCACCGGGTCCTAACGGGTTCCCGTGCGACTTTATGCGCCCCCATATTGGGACCGTGGGCCCCCACCTGCTCGGGGTGATACACGAGGCCGCGGAACAGAACATACTGCCCCTAGATTGGCGTCACGCCGAGATAATCGTCTTTCTCAAACCCGGCCGCCCCCCAGAAGATCCGGGTTCATACCGCCCCATATCCCTGTTGAATTTCGAGCCCAAACTGCTGGGGAAGGTTCTGGCCGACCGTCTCCGCACGTGTATTCTTGACTTGGTACACCCTGACCAGTCTGGCTTCATGCCGCAACGGTCCACCAGGCACAACATCAGGCGCGCCCACATTGCTGTCATGGAGGCCCACCGTTTTGGGCGCCCAGCGGCTGCCCTACTGGCGGACATTGACAAAGCGTTTGATTCGCTGAGTTGGCCATACCTGTTTAAGCTGCTAGAGGCGGTCAATTTAGGGCCCCGCTTTCGCGCTTACGTGAAACTGCTATACACCGACCTCACGGCCACGGTGCGTGTGGCGGGCCACCGCTCCGCCCCCTTCCCCATCCGCAGGGGAACCAGACAAGGGTGTCCCCTGTCTCCACTTTTATTCGCCCTGGCGATAGAGCCTCTGGCAGCGTGGGTGTGTAGGGACGCGGTTTTCCGCGGTCTGGACTGGTCGCCCGAATGCTCAGATAGAATTGCCCTTTATGCTGACGACGCCTTATTCTTCATGTCCGATCCTTGGGTCACGGGGCCCCGGGTGCTCCAGATTCTGAAAGTGTTTGGAGAAACGTCTGGGTTATGCGCTAACCCGTCTAAGTCTATCCTGTTTCCCATATGCAGTGAGCAGGGAGCCAGGTCTGGGCTTCCAGGCTGATCGTCGCGGAGGAGGGCTTCAAGTATCTGGGTGTGCATATCACCAGAGGTCCCAACGAAGCCTGGTCGCACAATATAGCCCCCTTGCTCCCGGCGGTACGTGAGGAGACAACGGTGTGGTCCCACCTCCCGCTTTCGCTGTACGGCCGGTCCGCCATCTTCAAAATGGTGTCCTTGCCACGCTTGCTGTATAGGCTGCAAAACTATCCACATCCCATCCCCACGACATGGTTCCGTCAAATGAATGCACTACCGAATAGGTTCCTCTGGGGAGGGGGGGGGGCGGTCCGGGTGGCACTGGCGACCTGTGTTCAATCCACTTATTGCGGGGGGATAGCGGCGGCTGATGTACGGGCGTACTACTGGGCATCCCAGCTCTTAGTGATCAACGAGTGGTGGTACAATTCTCATGACAATCCGGCCTACGCGGTGGAGCGACTCTTCCTGGCGGAGAACCCGCTGCTCCACTTGCTCTAGCACTTCATCCCTGGAGGAACTCCCCCCGGCCTGCCGTACTGTGCTCCAGATCTGGAGACAGGTTTCCAGGTCCATGGGTTGGTGGGGCTTGCTAACGGGCACAACCCCTCTATGGCAGGGTTCGCACCTTAGGCCAGTCTCGTCGCTGACGGGGTTCCGGAGATGGGATGACATTGGGATTTCGACACTGGGGGATGTGATGCAGGGGCTTACGCTCAAATCCTTTCAGAAGCTGCAGGAGGAGTTTGATCTCCACAAGACCCAGTTCCACAAGTATCTGCAGCTCCGCCATGCCCTGTCTCCTCTGATACAGAACCTCCAGTCACTCCCTGAATTTCATCCATTGGAGGGTCGGCTACTAATGGGGGACTTAGAGGCACACAAAATCCGGCAAATCTATCAAACACTCACTACACACTCCAAAACCACCATATATTGGACCCGGGCAGCATGGGAGGCCGACGTGCCGGCTCTGACGGATGATGACTGGGCGGAGGCCCTGGCCAGCCCCAGGTACTCGCCCGTCTCCACAAGGTACAGACTGATTCAGTTCAAATACCTCCACAGGATCTACTATACACGTCTGCGCTTTTGGAGGATGGGGGCCATCCAATCCCCCTCGTGCCTCTGCTGCAATTCGGAGGATGGGTCGTTCCTCCACTCTGTTTGGGGCTGCGGGGCATTACAGCACTTCTGGTCGGGGGTGTTATCCTGTTTGGGACAGGTTTTGGCATGGGACCTCCCGGCTGACCCTAGGCTAACACTTCTACACTGCACGGAAGACATAGGGGGGAACAGATATAAAAGGTATCTACTATTCCTGGGCCTCACTTTAGCCAAACGGGACATCGCACAGCATTGGAAGGCATCCTCCCCCCCTGGTGTAGCGGCATGGAAAACGGCTCTAGATAAATGCATGTCGGCCGAGGTGGCGGTGTTCCAGGCACGGGGCATGCCCACAAAAACACTGGAAGATATGGGCCAATTGGGCAACATATCGGGGTATTGACTTGTCCCCCCTCACGGTATCGGTGAATCAAGACCCCCTCGACAGATTGGTGGTAAATGACTCACCTGTGTAATGCAATAGCTTGTGGTGTATGGGAATGTAAATGTCTTTGCAGTGTTAGTATAGTTTGCTTTTTATGGGACGTGTGGTGCAGGGGGTGGGGGAGGGGGGGCGGGCTGTTCGGTCTGATGTTTTGCAGACCTCCTGGGGAGAAATTATTCAATGCCAGCAACCTTTACCATTCGCAATGTGTTTCTATGAAGCTGTGTGGGGCTTGCCCATCTGGTACTCTGGAAAATCAATAAAATCTGTTGTTAAAAAATAAAAAAGTTGGGTGCATATTTAACGTGAGAGGGGAGAATAGTGTAATTGATTATTTATTGTTTCCCTCTCGTTACTTTGAGATGGTTTCAAAGTTTGTTGTATATGATATTGTAATTAGCAATCACTTCCCCCAGAGCATCGTACTAAATATCAACCTCATTAGTCAACAGGGGGTTAACCATCGTGTCTCAACAGTGGAGAACATTGAAATCTCCCACTTTAATGGGTACACCCTAAGAAGGTCTATGATAAATTCCCAAAATTTTTTAGAACAATTAATCACGAATCAGACTGAAGCCTTTGAGACTTGCTTAGACGAGACTGCCGAGGCAAATAAAGTCATCGATGCATTCAAAGAAATCACTAAGGGAATTAGAGAAGGGCTTACTGTCACTCGGAAAAATGCTGGAAAGGTGAACTGGCTGGCTGGTTTGATCCTGCCTATACCAGGGCCCATAAGAGTCTAAAGGTAGCCCTATGTAAACAACCTACGAACATCCAGGAAGTACAGGAGAGTAGATATGCATACAAGCTTGCCATTAAACTCCGTAAAAAAGGCTTGAAGGAGGAAGCTTAGAATAATTTACTTGAAGCAAGCCTCAAGAATGATAATATGGCCTTTTGGCGTGTCAGCAACTCCCCGTTTTTAAGGCAAGTCGAGTCGACAGCCCTCATATTGAGATTGTCGTTACGGAGGCCGAATGGCTAGCCCAATTTTCTAATGTCTATTTAAAGCAGGAGGAGAGTGCAACTGCATCTCCCTCGCTGGTGCCCACGACTGACCCTCCTACGATGGCATTTACTCTCATTCAGACCTATCCTAACTTCACCTTAGATGAGGTTATCCTGGCCTTAAGGGCGAGTAAAGGACGTAAAGCCCCGGGTCTAGATGGCATCCCGATTGATTTGTTTAAAACCAACATCGACCGGTGGGACCCCCTCCTGACACTTTTTTTGTGCAGCCTGCCAGAGTGCAGGAGTTTTAAATACTTGGTCAGAATCCCTCATAGTGTCCATATACAAGAAAGGTGACCATAACAGCCCGGCGCAATATAGACTCATTTCTTTACTGGACTCCTTAGTTAAGGTGGCCAGGCGAATTCTTTTATGTAGACTGCAGGACTGGGCCAATTCTAATAATATTATTTCGATTTCCAGTATGGATTCGTCCTGGTGTAGGGACAATTGAGCAGGCCATCAATTTGAATGTATTAATAGGGAAATATGTTTACATTAAACAAGGCTGCCTGTTTTTAGCGTTTGTTGATTTATCTTCTGCTTTTGATTATGTTGTGTATGACAAGCTATGGTCTATAATGCTCACTATGGGTGTAGATAATACAATAGTGAACTTTCTCAGACACTTGTATTAGTCAAGTAGGGCTAGAGTATGCTACGGCCTAAATGGAGAATGCACTCAGACATTTAGCATAGAGAGAGGAGTCCGGCAAGGGTGTGTACTTGCTCTCTTTTTGTTTAATTTGTACATTAACAGCTTTGGTAGTACCCTAGCCAGTAAATGTTCTGACCTTCCCTAAGTCAGGCATCGACCCATTCTGGCCCTCCTCTATGCAGATGACGCAGAGCTTATGGCCCGCACCCCCTTGGACTTACAACGATTACTCATTGAATTTGCTCAGTTTATGCAGAATCTTGGACTGAAAATTAATATAAGTAAAACTTTTTTAATGAAACGCAGGAAAAGAGATAGAAAATGCTGCAATATTTTTATTGAGAGTACCAAAATAATGCACACACCATCCTTCTCTTATGTAGGTATTTTATTTGACCAAGAGGGGAACTGGAGAAGCGCGGTTAAGTCCAAAAGGCTCCAATTTGTTAACAGCATTGCAGCCTTGGTCAACTTCTCTAGGAAGCTGAGTATTAAGCACCCAAGAGAAATGATGACCGTATACAAGGCCAAATTCCGGCCCAGTGCCACGTATGGGTCAGAGCTGTGGGGCCATGCTAATGTTGACTCACTTCAGTTGGTAGAAAATGCCTACTTAAGGAAACTCCTCCTATAGAAATTTTATTGACAGAAGGAATATGTATGTGTCTGTTTTATCTATATGGCACCTGTTTTTATTCCGTCTTTTAGTTTTTAACCTAATACTGCTATATATTTTTGCACGCTTCTATGATTCACAATGTGATATCGAATACAGCTTATTTTCGATTCAACTGCCAGTTTACTCCCTGGTGGTGATCAGCAGCTTTACTACAGGGTTCTAATGAGCAACTAGAGTGCTAACATTCTGAATATATGCCAAAAGTGTGGCACATCTGAACGCCATCTTGATGGATCGAAGTGGAAAACTGAAAGCATTTTCTACTGAGGATACTGGAGCTTCATAACAAATAAGTCTCCCAAGATGGCCACCAGAAAAAAAGAGCCCAAATGTAGCACAAATATCACCCAAATGTAGCCCAAGTATAGCCTAGTGCCAGAAGTGTGTAAAACACTTAATATTTTTGTTTTGTTGCAGTTTTCTATAGCGCAGACTTGACCCGAAGGTATTAGAGTGCTTTACATGAGCTTCAGTTACATTACACAAGGACAGATTCATTTTGGTTTTAGGCATGGGGAGATTAAGTAATTTACCCAGAATCACAGAATGTTGAGCTGACGCCGAAACTCGAAACTGGTTCCCCAGTTGCAAAGTCTGCAGCTCTGGCCGTAACACCAGATCCTCTCCCCTAAGTGTAACATATAATCAAGTAATTAACTGGATAAAAAAACTTAAAGATGGCAAATAAGTTAAGTGTTTTGCCGCTATTTGAGAACTCAGAAAATATGTCCTCATTTTAGATTTTTAGGGCGCTAACCATAATTTCGACGGGAATAAGACCCTCTCATTTTTATAATTTCTAAAGGAAATTCTTTAGGTATTACAGTTTTGATTACATCAAGATGACATCAGGGACGCTGCACTTTTGTAATAAATAGAGAATGTCAGAAATCTAGTTGTTCATTAGAATACTGTTGGGGGGCAGAGGTCAGGGGCACGGACTCGGATAATTGAGGGCAGGGAGGAGAGTGCAGAGGCAACAAGTTGACCACACTGGGCAGGCAGGAGGGGTAGTGCTAGAACAACGGACCATTGAGGGCCATGGAAAAGGGGGCAGGGACAAAAAAACAATCATGCAGGACAGGCAAGAGAGGCTGGGGCAATATAACAGACCATTGTTATGTTATGTTGTTATATTAAAACATGTATAAAGGCCTGGTTACTCCCTTTGGAGTGTCCCCACGCTAAGATTCAACACCTCACAGTAGCGTAAATACACATGACTATAAAAACCTGTTTAATATTGTCTAAAAAAACAGGTATTTAGCTTCTTCAGAAAACCAGTTCAGATTGTTTCTGTCTCAAAATGGCTGGGAGAGTGTTCCACAGTTTGGCAGCCAGGTAGTTGAAAGAAAAACCTTCAATTTGGCTCTAGCCATCCTGGGGATTACAGTGAGCGCTGCACCTGTGGACCTGAGGTAATGACTAGGGTGATAGGGCTTAATCAAAGGCTAAAGGTATCGAAGACCCTCCAGGTTCAAGATTTTATGGCAAAAGCTTAGTGCTTGAAAAGAAACTCTTTTCCTAATCAGAAGCCAGTGAAGTTTGCTGAGAGCTGTGCCCGTGGAAGAGTATCTAGGAATGTTCAATAACATCCGTGCTTCAGCATTCTGTACTCTTTGAAGCATTCTTAACCTACCTAGTGTGGCCTCAAGATAGAGCACATCACAATAGTCTAGTCCTGAGACAAAAAGAGCTTGGATGACTGTCTTCCTGGCAGTGTTGGGAAGAAAGCCCAGGATCTTGTATAGCATCTTTAGGATGCCAAAACAGACCCCGGCAAGCCTAGCTATATGGCTGTCAAAAGAGAGAGTGTTGTCAAACCATATTCCAAGGTTTTTAACTTTCAGCTTAGGGGTTGGAATAGGTTCTAAGGCATATGGCCACCAGACAGTGGACCAGATTAAAGGTTGTCTCCCCAGAACCAACACCTTGTTTTGTTCAGCATTTAATTTGAGGCTGCTATGGTCCATCCATTCTACTAAACATAGCAGACACGCTCTGAAATTGGCTGCAGAAGAACCTTCATCCTGCGCCAAGGTGATAATTAGCTGAGTGTTATCAGCGTACAACAACATTTTAACGCCATACTGCTCAACCACGTCTGCAAGGGGCGCATGTATAGATTGAATAAAGTCTGGCTAAGAGCTGAGCTTTGCGGCACTACCTGCTGCAGTGAGAAAACCTCAGAAATACACTGCTGTTAAATCACCTGTAAGGTACGATTCTGAAGGAAATCTCCCAGCCATCTCAGAGATGGATCCCTGGCAACGAACCGCCAGAGCCGTTCAAGAAGAAGGCAATGGGATACAGTGTCGAAGGCCGCAGTCAAGTCCAGCATGACCAGCGTGGCTGTCTTGACCCCATCAACAGCGAGTCTCAAAGACTCAGCGGCAAGCAACAGCACAGATTCTGTGCTGTATTGGGGATGAAACCCTGATTGGGTCTCATGCTAAAGCTCTTCCTCCTCAATGAATTTCATCAGTTGCTGGTTGACATGTTGTTCCGCTACTTTGGTGAAGAACAGGAGTAGGGAGATGGGCTTAAAATGTTCTTGTTTGTCCGGATCCCATGATGTTTTTTTTTTTTTACAAGAGGTACAACTGCTGTATGTTTCCATTTAGAAGGAATCTGGCCAGTTGTAAAAGATTGGTTGAGCAATTCACATAGTACAGGTAGAATGGCCTCCATACCACGTTCCAGCCTCATAGGCGGAGCGGGGTCCAGATGAGAGCCAGATTTTACTTTAGCAACCAGAACACAAAGTTCTGTTAAAGACAGGGTATTTATGCTAAGAAGACCACTCGTAGAGGCGGGTGGGAGAGACCAGGTTACAGGAATCGGAGTCTCTCTAACCTCTTTTAGGAAGGAGGCTTAGGTCTTACCGATCTTCTCAGAAAGAAATTGCGTAATCTGATTGCAGTTTTCTACCAAAGGAGTGGTTACGGCAGAGATGCATTCCAAAGATGATCGAGATTTTACTATCTGAAAAATCTCTTGTGAAGATTTCCTAGCAAGCTTAATCCTCCGAGCAAAATACTGACTTCAAGTGTACCTAATTTGTTTGTGATATTCTTTTAGAGACTTGAGATAGTTCACTTTATCTAAAGTGTTGTAGTTCTTGTGTCATAGACTTTCAAGGCGTTTACAGGACTTCTTCTTAGACAGAAGTTCATCGCCGAACCACTCTGCCGAAGGCTTAGAGAGAACAGCACAGCAGCTTTTCATAGGCGCAATGTCATCCAAGGCCTCGCAGATCCAGGTTTCAACCTGCGAGTCGCTAAATGAACACCATCTCTAAGCAGGGGGCGATTAGTATTCAAAGCCGCCATAAAAGCGGTGGAAGTCACCTTGGTCCATTTCCGAGCTTTACAATGACGGTATATAGGTGGAGAGGAGACCGAGACAGACATGGAGACCTGAAAAGGGAGAACAAAATGGTCTGACCATGCCACAGGCACTGGAGGGGCCATACTAACTCAAGTGGGGTTAACAAATATGGGGTCTAAGGTTTGGCCATATCTGTGAGTAGGGGTCTGAACCAGTTGAGTAAATTGTAGCATATCTAGGTCCTCAACAAGAGACATGACCATATGACATCTGCAATCTTCAAAATATAAATTGAGATCATCCAGAATTACAAAATTTGAATAATGTAAGGCATAGGCAGGTAAAATATCCGCTACAGCAGTGGCAAAAGATGCGGCTAAGCCAGGTGGGTGATAAATCAGAAAGCCAGCTAAAGTGCAGTGGGTAGATAAAGTAAGTGAAAAGAAAGCTGCCTCATAGCCGGCAATCTCGACTTCAGCGAAGGTACACAGGATATGCCGTCCCTGCAATCCCCCCTTCCCTTTGGGTCGGACTGTCCCACAACCATTGAGGGAAGAATGAAGAGGCAGTGGCAGTACAAACATACATGCCAACAGACCCGATTCAGGCAGGAGACTCCAGATGATTTTAAGCCGAAAAAGGCTTTGTTTTTTTGTCTTCTGCCTAAATTCTCCTCTTTTTCAATATAAGTCAATGGGGAAAATCAATTTCTGAGTTTTTTTTCTTCCAAAATCCCCCTCTTACCAAGTTCAAAATGTTGGCAAGTATGGTACATTGGATCACGGAGGGCAGGATAAATGGAGTTTGACATGGACTTGGATAACAGAGGTCAGGAGGGAGATGGGCAGGGGCACCAAACTGACCTTACAGGGCTGGCGTCAAGGATTGCAGCAGCACAATACACAATACAGGGCAAGCGGGACGGCAGTGCAGCACAACCGACCATGGAAAGAAATAGGGAGGGGACAAGGCCATGCACATGGAAAACAGAGAGCAGAAGGGAAAGAGGCCAGGGCAGCAAGCTGACCATACTGGACAGGCAGGAGGGACAGTTGCCGCATAATGGACCATGAAGGGCAGGAGGGATGGGGAAGGGGGACGACAAGGGACCAGACAAGGCAGGAGAGAGAGGATAGGGTTTTGCACTTGGAAACCGGATGGTAGGAAGCAAGGGGTCAGGGCAGGAGCATCAAACTGACCATGGAGGGCAAGCGGGATGGGCACTGGAAGAACAACACACCATGGAGGGCAACAGTGAGATTATAATGGCATACACACAGATAACAGAGGGAAGGTGAAAGGAGGTCAGGAGCAGCAGGCTGACCAAACAGGGCAGGTGGGTGGGGCTGTGGCAGCACAAAAGAACATGCATGGCAAGTGGGAGGGTTAGTGGCAGAACATTGGCCATGCTGGGTAAGAGTGTGGGGGCAGGGGCATGCACAAAGGACCATGGAGGCCAGAAGCAAGAGGTAGGGGCTGGACAAAGACAAGAGAGGGTGGGGGAAGGGACTTCACAACAGACCACACCGGGAAGGCAGGAGGAGTGGTTTCAGCACAAAAGGGTATGGAGTGTAGAAGGGAGTGGCAGGAAAATGGACCATGGAGGGACGGGATAGGGACATGGAAGTCGGACAGGCAGGGTATAGCTGACAGGTACAGGCAACAGTCATCTGACCATGCTAGGCAGGTGGGAGAGGAAGTGGCAGGTCAACCGAACACTCAGAGTAGATACGAGGGGAGTTGCGGGTCTATTGTATATGGTGGGCAAAAAGGAGGGAGCAAGGGCATACACACAGACATTGAGGGCAGGGGGAAGGAGAGTAGGGGAAGCAAGCTAAGCACAGAGACAAAGCAGAAGGGTAATGATTGGGCACAGAATTGGGCACCGGAGGGTAGGAGGAGTGGGCAGGGACATCAAGTTAAATGGAGGGCAGTGGCAGCACATCGGACCATGCAGAGCATGAGGGAGGGGGCTAGTGCATGGACTTGGACAACAGAGGGTAGGGAGGTGGTGGATGGGGCAGCAAGCTAACTGTTCAGGGCAGGCTGTAAGGGCAGTAGCATAACAACAGCCACACAGGGCTGTAATGAGGGAGCAGGGGCATGGACTTGGACAATTTTTGGCAAGGAGGAGAGGGGACAGGAGCAGCAAGCTTGGGTAGGGGCAGCACAATGCCAGGCCAGCCCAGCGTCCACCCCCTCCCCCTCCATTCATTGCATTTTACTTAAAGTAAAAAAAAAACTAGAAATTCACTGAAAAAAACAAAGGTTACAGGGCATTCTGGGTAATAAAACTTTGGAGGATCCACACAAGCCACACCACCAGCCAAACGCCATCCATGCACATCACCAGTGAAGCGCCATCCATGCACACCACCAGCTAAACGCCATCCACACACACCGCCGGCCAAGCGACAGTCCACACACACCGCCACACATGTGCCATCCACGCAGACCACTAGCCAAGCGACAGTCCAGGCACACTGCCAGCCAAGCGCTAGTCCACACGCACTGCCAGCTAAGCGCAAGTCAATATACACTGCCAGCAAAATGCAGGTTCAGACACAGCCAGCCAAACGCCAGTACACACAGACCATCAGCCAAACTCCAGTTCACACACACACAGAAACTTTCGCTAGTGTCTAGTGGTTTTCTGCCCCCTTGGGCGTAGATGAGCCTAAAAATATTGCTGATCTGCCTCCGGGGGTGGGGGGGCAGAGGCAGCCAAAACGTGTTCACAAAAAAAAGGGGGAGCAACCTAAGGGGCTGCTCCCGGACATGTCCATAAACATATCTCTGCTACCTAGTGGGCTTTCTGCCCCCCCAGGGGCAGATCAGGGGCTATTTTTTGAGTGAGGAGGGCATTGGCATTGCCTATTATGGGCAACCCACACCTATCTTTTATTAGGAAAAACTCCCTGGTGTCTAGTACGCTTTCTGCCCCCCCCCAAGGCAGGCAGAATGATTGTCCCTTTTTTGTTTGGGGGAGGTGGAGGCATTAGCATGCCTATTTATGGCAGCCCCCCTCCCCTACATATTCAAAACAAAAAATCCCTGGTGCATAATGGGCTTTCTGCATCCCCGGGCAGGCAGATCGAGTGCTGAACCCCTCATCTATCCCCCAGGGGGGGCAGAAAGACTTCTGTTTTTATAAATGTGGGTTGGGGCATTGCTTTGCCCATTGTAGGCAGCCCCCATCCCTCTTTTATTATAAAAAAAAGTCTCTGGTGTCTAGTGGGCTTTCTGCCCCCCCTTAGGGGCAGATGAGGGTTAGTAACTCCCATCTACCTGTGGGGGGGCAGAAAGACTGTCCCTTTTGCGTTGGGGTGGGGGCATTGGCATACCCATTTTGGACAGCCCCCACCCCTCTATTGTTAAAAAAACAATAATCCCTGGTGTCCCGTGGGCTTTCTGCCCCCCCGGGGGGAAGATCAGGGGTAATAACCCCATCTGCCTCCAGGGTGAGCAGAAAGACTGTCCCTTTTATTTTGGGAGGTGGGACATTAGCATGCTCATTCTGGGCACCCTACCCCTCTTTTAGAAATAAAACAAAATCCCTTGTGTCTAGTGGGCTTTCTATCCCCCATGGGGGGCAGATCAGGGGTAATAACCCCCACCTACCACCTGGGGGGGGGGCAGAAAGACTGTCCCTTCGGTGTTGGGGTAGGGGGATTGACATGCCCATTGTGGGTAGCCCCCACCCCTCTATTATTATAAATAAAATACAGTGGCGGCTCCTCGAGGGAGTGCTGCGGGGCAGTGGGGCGGGCGGGGGAGGGGCAGGGTGGGGGGTAGTAAACTCCGGAATACGGCCGACCGGAGTTGAGTAAATAAATAAATAAATAAAACGAACTACATTGCGCGCTACATCGCCGATTTGGCGTTGCAGCGTGCGCAATGTAATTCGTTTGATTTATCTATTTATTTACTCAACTCCATTCGGCTGTATGCCAGAGTTTACTACCCCCACCCTGCCCCTCCCCGCCCCACCACCCCGCAGCACTCCCTCGAGGAGCCGCCACTGATAAAATAATCCCTGGTGCCTAGTGGGCTTTCTGCCCCACTGGGGGGGACAAATCGGGGGCTATTGCCCCCATCTGGACACCAGGGGGGGCAGAAAGACTGTGCAGATTTTGGGAGGGATGAGGGCATTATAATGCCCATTTAGGGCAGCCCCACCCCTACATTTTCACCAAAAGTTTTCAACAAAAAAATAATCCCTGGTGTCTAGTTTGCTTTCTGCCCCCACAGAGGGCAGATTGGGGGCTACGGCCCCCATCTGTCCCTCAGGGGGGGCAAAAAGACTGAATAATGGCAAAAACATTGGGGGGAGCAAAAGCCCTTGCTCCCTCCTCTCTGGTGCCTAGTGGGTGGATACCTGCTTGGGGATCGCCCTCCTGCAGCAATCCCCAAAGAGATTCTCCCCATTCCAATGATACCTCTCCCATTTGCCTATGTGCTCGGGGGCTGAGATAGCCCCAGGAGTACGTAGGCAGTAAAAGTGAAATGAGCCGATTGGCTCATTCTACTTTCACTTTCAGTGTAATGACATAGGCGCGCCATGCTTGCCTATCCTCACTACAGTGAAAAAAAAATGCCTCAGACAGCTGGGGAACCTCTTTCCCGCTCCCGAGGCTGAAAGAAAAAAAGAAATCCCTTTGCTGTTTACAGCAAAGGGATTTCTGACTGCTGTGCTGAGGATGTAATGGTTACGTCCTAGGCACAGCAGCACCGCATCCGAGGACATAACCATTATGTCCTTGGCATGGAAGGGGTTAAAAACTCTCACAGTCACTGGATGATGTCATTTGAGATGTCATGAGTGATGTCACTGACCATGTAATGAGTGATGTAATATGTGAGGTCATAAGCAATGCATTGCGGGCGCCAGTTATAGTTAGCTGAACTAACTATAACGGTGGAATTTCTCTGGTTTTGTACGAGTGAAATCTCCAACTAACTATAACGTCCCTGAAACCTATGGTTTTTTCAGTGAATTTCTAAGGTTTTTTAAATGCTAATTTCTAACTATAACGTGCCTGAAACCTATGGCTATTTCAGTGAATTTCAAAGGTATTTTAAATGCTAATTTTTATCTATAACGTCCCTATTAAGTCCCCTTGAATCCTGAGGGTCCCTGGGGGCCAACTAGCCCACCAGGTACCTCCAGTAAGCGCCACAGAGCTGCGTTGCAGAGTGGTGTAAAGGGGCGTGGCCTCGGACCACCTCTCTGCAATGCAGCTCTGTGGCACTTACTGGAGGTACCTGGTGGGCTAGTTGGCCCTTAGAGACCCTCAGGATTGAACGCGACTTAATCCCCCAATTTACAATGCGCCAGAGGCACATTTGCACACTTGTTTTGTTAGGCCCCGCCCCTCCCTGCACCACTGTGCAAACGCGCCCCCTGGAGCGTTGTAAATTGGGGGATTAATTCCCTTGAGTCCTGAGGGTCCCTGGGGCCCAACTAGCCCACCAGGTACCTCCAGTAAGCGCCACAAGGCTGCGTTGCAGAGAGGAGGTCCGAGGCCACGCCCCTTTTTACACCTCTCTGCAACGCAGCTCTGTGGCGCTTACTGGAGGTACCTGGTGGGCTAGTTGGCCCCCAGAGACCCTCAGGATTGAAGGGGACTTAATCCCCCAAGTTACAACGCACCAGGGGGCCAGTCACACAGCCACTCCCATACACATACAGTTACTCACACACCCACTTATTCACCCATACAGCTTCTGACATACCAATATAGCCAATATAGCCACTCAGACATCCACTCACAGACAGATACACACAGTCACTTTTGTAATGTATGTTAGAAATAGTATCACTTATTAGTAGTACACAAAGTATAATAATTTAACTTTTGTAGTACCTTAGTATATATGTTTAACACTTATAAACTTTTAGAAAACACTCCCAATCACTGGATGATGTCATCAGTGATGTTATTTGAGATGTCATGAGTGATGTTACTGTCCATGTCATGAGTGATGTAATAAGTGAGGTCATAAGCAGTGCATTGTGGGGGTGTAAGTTCAATAGTCAAAAAAGGGTGTGGCACAGGGAAGGCCTGGCAGCGAAAGGGTTAAAAGGTTTGTGTGTTAAACATCTATGCTAAGGTGTATTGGTGAATCAGTGGGTGTATGAGTTCCTGTTTGTATGGTTTAGTGGGTGCATGACTATATAAGTGAGTGATTAGGTGTCTCAGTGAATGGATGGGTGAGTGACTGGTTGTGTGAATGTCTATATCTGTCAGTCGGTTGGTGTCTAAGTGGTTGTATGGGTCTGTGAGTGGGTATGTGAATTTCTGTATGGGTGAGTGATTGGTTGTCTGGGTACCTGTATGGGTGTTTGAGTGTCTGTGTGGGTGGGTGAGGGGGTGTGTGACTGCCTGTATGGATGAGTGAGTGGGTGAGTTTGTCGCTGTATTGGTTAGTGAGTGCATGTGTGAGGGGCTGTATGGGTGAGTGAGTGTGTGTATGGCTGAGTCGGTGAGTGAGTGCATGTGTCGGTGCTATATGGGTGAGTAACTGGGTATGTGAAAGGCAGTATAGGTGAGGGATGGGATATGCGAGTGACTGTATGGGTGAGTGAGTGAATGTGAGAGTAGCTGTATGGGTGAGTGTGCTTGTGTCAGTGACTGTATAGGTGAGTGAGTACGTGTTAGTATCTGTATGAGTAAGTGAGTGAGTGTATGTGTAACTGTACTGTGAGAGGTGCTGTGTGTTTGACTATATGGGTGAGTGAGTAGGCGTGTGAGTAACTCTGTTGGTGACTGACTCAGTGTGTGAGTGGATGTATAGGTGTATGAGTGGATCTGTCAGTGGCTATATTAGTGAGTGAGTGGGTGTGTGGGTGTGTGAGTGGATGTGTATGTTGATCTATGAATCGGTGATTAGTTGTGTAAGTACTGGTATGGGTGTGTGAATGGGTTTAAGAATGGTAGTTTGGAAGTTGGAGTGGGTGTATGAAAGGTTATATGGAGTGTGTCAGAGATTCTGTGGATGATGTCATCAGTCATGTCACCAGTTATATCATTTGAAATGTCATCAGTGATGTCACTGACCATGTCATCAGTGATGTAATATGTGAGGTCATAAGCAGTGCATTTATGGTTAGCTCACTAACTATAACAGCTGAATTTCTCTGGTTTTGTAAAAGTGAAATGTCAGCCTAACTATAACGTCCCTGTAACCTTGGGTTTTTTCAGTGAATTGCAAAAGATTTTTTTATTCCATTTCATAACTATAGCGTCCCTGTAACCTTTGTTTTTTTCAGTGAATTTCTAAGGTTTGTAAATGCTAATTCCTAACTACAACATCTGTAACCTTTGTTTTTTTCAGAGAATTTCTATGTTTTTTTTAAGTAATAGTCGCGTTTGCAGAGTGGTGGAGAAAGAGGGCGTGGCCTCCAACCAGCTCTCAGGAATCCCGCTGAGTATGACTTACAGGAGGTACCAGGAGGGCGTCTTGGCCCCCAAGGTCACTCAGGAGTAAAGTGGACTTCATCCCCCAACCAGTACTGCGCCAGGAGCTGTGTTTGCAGAGTGGTGGAGAATGCTCTCGCTTGTTGAAAGCGGAGCAGAGTTTGCTGCGGCTTGGCGGGAGCAAACCATAGCACACTGCAATGTCCCGGGGTGGGCACTCCGGGACATTGCTGGAGCTGGCCATGGGGGGTGGTGGCCCTCAGGGCCATCTAGGGCTCCAAGAGGGGGCTGCGCAGCCCCTCGTTTCCTTCATGTAGCCCCAGGGGACCGCAATGGACCCCCTCCTACAAGATATTTTCAGCCCTGGGTAGGTGGCGGTCCCCGGAGCTGCAGGGGGCCCACATTTATTTTGAAGAAAGCCCGGGAAGGTGGCTGTCCCCGGGCTGCGGGGGTTAGCATGCCCCCCCATTATAGAGAGTTAAAGCCCGGGGAGGTGGTGGTTCCCGGTGCTGCAGGTGCTGTGTGGCCCCCTGCATTTATTTTGAAGAAAGCCCCGATGAGGTAGTGGTCCCGGGGCTGCAGGGGGGTCTGCGCGGCCCTCCACTTCCATTATAGATAAAGCCCCTGGGAGGTGGCAATGCCTGGGGCTGGGGGAGAGGCCATAAGGGCCTCCCCGCATCAGTTTACTTGGTTGCTCCAGGAAGGTGGCGGTCCCCAGGGCGTGGGGGTGCCGCATGGGCACCCCCCACATTTTTATTAAAGATGCCCCCGGGATTTGACCCACCCGGGGCCTTAATGAAAAAGACGGGCGGGAGCCGCCCGTCTTTTTTTTATTCATTTTTGCAGCGGGTTCACAGATCCACAGCAAAATAAAAAATAAAAATGCTTAGAGACCCCTGCAGGGTCTCTGTGGGACTCCCCCACCATATCTGGGGGGTCAGGGTTATTCCTTCCCTTCCCCCTTTTCTTTATTTTTTACTATTTTTCAGGGACTCAGCTTCAAGACGAGTCCCAAGATGGCTGCCAACACTTCCTGGTTGAAGTGTTGGCAGCCAATCAATATTCAGTAGGGTTTCAGTGGGCTGTTAGGCTCCCAGATATCTATATTTTTTTTAATTTAAATATTTCTGTAACTACTAAACGGATTTACACCAAATCACAAAAAGCACGCTTTCTGGACCAACATCTAGCTTTCTGCCAGATTTGTAACTTGGTAATTGCGTTCAGCAGTTCGGGCTGTAGTCGTGTTCAAAAAATGAAAAATCCCCAAAGATATAACATGGGGAAAACTCGTTTTTGGGACCCCCCTTTTTTCTTGGCCCCCGCTTGATGGATCACCACGAAACATTTAACAGAGGCTGAACCAAAACGGGGATTTATTTTGAAAATGTCTTGAAGATACGTTAAGCGATGCCAAAGTTATTGGTAAAAAAAACGCTTTTCCTATGGAAACTTTGGTCCTAACTATAGCTACCTACTGGCGACCACCTGTAGGTAAAATACATATACATATATATATATATATTATCTACTGGCCAGTAGATAGTTATAGTTAGGACCTAGTTTCCATAGGAAAGCGTTTTCTTTCCCAATAACTTTGGCGCCGGATGACGAATCTTCGCGAAATTTTCAAAACTAGTGAGGCGCTCCGGTCAGCTCCTGTCTTGAAAGTTTCGGGGTGATTCGCCAAGCGGGGCCGGGAAAAAGGGGGTCCCAAAACTTGTTTTCTCCATGTTATTTTCCATAGGAAACTTTAGACACGGCTACAGCTCGAACTGCTGAACGGAATTACACCAAATTTGGCAAAAAGGTAGCCCTTGGTTCAGAAAGAGCCCTTTTGTTTAAATGGTGTAAATTCGTTCAGTAGTTGCTGAGAAATTCAAAAAATAAACGTTTCGATATCTAGAGGCGCGGTGGATCCGCGGACCCTCCCGACCACGAGCTTTATTCGAATTGGCTGTCAACACTCCAAACCAGGAAGTGTTGGCAGCCATCTTGTGACTCGGTAGAACCGAGTCACAAGAAAACAGGGAAACAAAGGCGAAAAACAAGAAAAGGGGGCAGGGTAGAAACACCCTGACCCCCTAGGCCTGCTCAGGGGGTCCCACAAGGACCCCCAGGGCCAAAAAAAGCATTTTTTTAAAAATATTTTGGCGAAATTCGCGCAGGGGTCGCGAATCCCGCCGAAATTTTAAAAAAAAATGAAGCGCGGGCTCCCGCACTTCATTTAATTGAGGCCCCCGGGTGGGCCAGGTCCCGGGGGCATTTCCCAAAAATATATGCGGGGGCCCGCGGGGGCCCCCACAGCCCCGGGGACCGCCACCCCCGGGGCTTGATTAACATTATGTGCGGGAGGGCACTCGGCCCTCCCGCAGCCCCGGGGACTGCCACCCCGTGGGGCTTGCTTAACATTATGTGCGGGAGGGCACTCGGCCCTCCCGCAGCCCCGGAAACCGCCACCCCCCAGGGCTTTGTTTTTAATGTGTGGGGGCCTCCAAGGCCCCCCAAGCCCCGGGGACCGCCACCCCTGGGGCTTTTTAAAAATTAAATAAACCTGTGTGGGGGAGCTCGAGCCCCCCCACACGCCCCGGGGACCACCACCTCCCCGGGGCTTCAATCACATAGGGAGGGGGGCCGCGCGGCCCCCATCCTGGAGCCCGTGATGGCCCTGGGGACCACCACCCCCCAGGGCCGGCTCCTGCAGTGTCCCGGTGCCCACCCCGGGACACTGCTATTTTCTATGGCAGGGTGGGAACCGTGCGGCTCCCGCCCTGTCATAGCAAACTTGCTTTGGATTTTGGAAGCGAGAGCAGGGAAACCTGCTCTCGCCTAAAATCCAAAGCAGATTGCTTTCCACACGGGGAGCTGCATGTCAGCAGCTCCCCATGTGGAAAAGCAATGTCGGCTCCTGCAGGACGCGGGGAGCCGGGCGGGACCGTGGGGGCATTGGGGCTCCCCACGGTCCCCAACGGGTAGGAGCCTGCCCCGGGGATGGGATCCCCGGGGCTAGAAGTGGCCCGGGAGGGGGGCCACGCGGCCCCCCTCCCCAAAAACAAAAAAAATGTATACAAATAAAGGCCGGCCCCGGGGGATGGGGTCCCCGGGGCCGGAATTGGCCACGGGAGGGGGGCACACGCGGCCCTCTTCCCGTTCAAATTTTTAATTTTTTTAAAAAGGGGTCAGGCCCTGGGGATGGGGTCCCCAGGGCCCAAAAAAAGGAAAAAGAAGGGGGGCCACACAGCCCCCTTCTAAAAAAAAGAAATTAAAAAAAAGTCCGAGGCCACGCCCCTTTGAACACCTCTCTGCAACGCAGTTCTGTGGCGCTTACTGGAGGTACCTGGTGGGCTAGATGGACCCCAGGGACCCTCAGGATTCAAGGGGACTTAATCCCCCATCTTAAAACACGCCACAGTGGTGAAGGGAGGGGGCGGGGCCTGATATGGCAAGTGTGCAAATGGGCCCCCTGGCGCGTTGTAACTTGGGGGATTAAATCCCCTTGAATCCTTAGGGTCCCTGGGGGCCAACTAGCCCACCAGGTACCTTCAGTTTGTGCCACAGAGCTGCATTGCAGAGAGGAGTAAAAAGGGGCGTGGCCTCTGACCACCTGATATGGCAAGTTAGCGATTCAGCTGTGTGGGATTTACTGGAGGTAATAAAAGGGGTAGTTGGCCACCAAGGTTGACGTTGGGGGCTAACTATCCCTCCTGTTACGTCCGCTAAATCCCACACAGTGGGATTGCTAAAAGGTGTTTGAAGGCCACGCTCACCTTTCTCCACCACTCTGCAAACGCGACTGCTACGTTATAGTTAGAAATTAGCATTTAAAAAACCTTAGAAATTCACTGAAAAAACCATAGGTTTCAGGGATGTTATAGTTAGTTGGACATTTCACTCGTATAAAACCATAGAAATTCCCCCGTTATAGTTAGTTCAGCTAAGTATAACTCGCGCCCCCGCAATGCACTGCTGATGACATCACATATTACATCATTCATGACATGGTCAGTGACATCACTGTTGACATCACTGATATATATCTGGTCACCCTGGACTTTGCTCTGGACACCGAGACTGCTCTCATGTGATCCAATATTCGTTTCTTGACTTTGTGGATTGTGCTCCCTATGTAAACTTTGGATATGGTGAGTAATGAGGTATACCCCGGATTGGCCACTGGTGTACCCTTATAAGTCCCAAGGTACCCAGGGCATAGGTACACCAGGGATCTCCCATGGGCTGAAGCATGTATTATGCCATCCAAGGGAGACCACTCAAATTGTGACTACAGGCCTGCCATTGCCATTGCAGCCTGTTTAAGCTGGTGCTAGCACCACTTCAGACAGATATAGGTTTCTCTATATCTGAGGTCACTACACTTAAAACCTACAAGTCACCCCTAAGGCAGGCCTTTCAATCCTGAAGGCAGGGTGCTTGGTTCTAAGTGTGAGGGTGCCCCTGCATGAGCGGGACACCCCTACAACCTTCGGAGTCCATTTTCCCGGGTTGTAAGTGCATCAGCCATTAAGACATATAGGGGCATATTCACAAGGACTTATCGCCGAGTTATCGGCACTTCAGCGCAGCAAAAGTGGCGATAGAATTACCGCCCCATTCGCAAGCAGGTGCCAACTGCCTACATCGCCACATAACACGCGATAGCTGCCGCAAAAAACATCGCCACGGTTCACACCGCCAACTAACGCTAATGAGATGCAGAATAGGCGTGTCCGTGCAAAAACACACGAAAAGACAACACCGCGCTATTCTCAACGGACAGCCAGATCTGCGATGCTAGTCAAAAACAGGCGATAAGCCGCGGTAGCAGCAGTGATTTAACACCTGCCTTTTGCTGGTGCTAAGCAGGCCGACTACCTGCACCACAAAAGGGAGCCCAGCCCACAGCCACACCTGAAGAACAACAGATGCCATGGAGCCACTGCCCATTCAGCTCGGAGACCCTAGAGGCCCACAACACCAAGCGCCACCACCCCCATGACCCCCCAAACCCCTGCCCCCCCCCCGGCCCACCCACCCCGGACAAAGATGTGCCACAGCAACTTTACGAAATCATGAGAAAAATAAGAGCCTGATGTCGCACATATACAAAAACAAACCTACATGTGTGGTCAGAATAAGGAGAAACAAACATTCAACCTAGAAATCACACAACAGAACTTTATTAATACACAACACAAAACAACAATTCTGAAGGGTCCATGCGGATCCACTCCGGACAATCTGGAAGTCACAGCCTGCAAGAAAAAATCCGAGATAAGAACGTGTGTCGTGCGCTCATCAAAGGACAGAGAGAGAGAGAAAGAAAGAAAGGGAGAGAGAGAAAGAAAGAGAGAGAGGGAGAGAGACTGCTGCCCATGCGCACCCCGGCCCCACTGCTCACCTTCCGCCACCGGTGTGCCTCCATCCACGTGCCGGTGCATGCTCTGAGCCCGGGACACGCGACCTTGGCAGCCACCACATCACGCGGACCTGCCCCGCAGGCCACTAGGTCACACACCTGAAACTGGGCTTTGATTTCGGAATAGGAGAGTCCATAAGAGTGCACACGTCATCGATGCAGGCTGCACACCCGCTCAGCACATTAGGCGGCCCTACCTCAGTGCCCCGTGAGTCACCGACCTGTGGCGGTATGCCCGTGCCGGCCGACGTGCTCCGGCTGCCACTAACCCAGTGCAACGAAAGTCACTATCCCGTGTCGCGCGGCCCGTGCCGCATGCAGTTCTACTCTGTGCCCCGCAAGTCATGGTCCCTCCATGAATGCGTCTCGTGACATGGCATGCGGGCGCAGCACTGTCCCCTCGGGCAATGTGGAAGATCTGGTCCATGTAGCTCAGTCGTCCCACCCTTCATACGTATACGGAGTGGGCTGGGCTTGCGTACGCACGTCCAGCGTAGGGGTGAGAAGTATCATCTCCGGGCTCTGGGCGTGGTCCTGGTCTGGGCAGGAAATGTACATATGCGTGTGTCTCTGACGCAGTGTCTGCGCCACACGGTCCGCGATCTGCAATGTTGCAATGTTGCATGCAGCCGGAGGGCGCACGCGCACGTGGGAATGTACAATGTGCGCTAGGGCGTTCGGCTCATGCATGCCAACTGCCGTGTGTATCGTTCTTGGTGCGCCAAGGGCCTAAGGCCTAGCCTCAATTGCAGCGTGTAAGCCACATCACATTTCCAGATTGCAAGCAGTAGTCAGACTGACATTAGGGATGAATGCTCCTTTGTCTCCACACAGGAGGCGGACGGGCATCTGCACCTCCGACCTTGGTACAGTATGCGGCAGACACCACCTGGGAGAGATATCATAGCAGATGAAGACGACTCCCACACTTCGCACAGCGAAGATGAAGGACCAACCTATCCACACCCCACACACAGAGGCCCTTGCTCGGGGTACTCTTGCATGGAATGGCCTTCACACTTACGTACACTACAACACATACGTCCTAACGTCGCACACCCATACGACTCATTGCTCCGAGCTGTGGCTTTTCATCCACATGACTGCCGCAGGTCAGAGGAGTGCCGGTTCTACGAGTGCCACCACCGCAATGGCCGAACATCCCGGGCACATGCACAACCCCAGACACGTGGGACTGTACCGAGCCCGAATGCTGCAAATGTTGGGGGCACTGCCACTTGCAGTGTTGCGCATCAGTTTCCGTCTGAGCTTCCGTCTTGCGTACGTCACCTGCGTCCAGCCCTGGTTCCACTGTCGGACATGCATGTTCGAGTGGCCCATGGATGTCTGCCTATCCAATGCAACGGTAGCTGAACTGGATTATGACTTGTGTGTGCGCCCCCTGTTGGCCCACGACCAGGAGTGTAACGGGGATTCCCGTTCATGGGATGCCTGGATGTTTGACATATGTGCTGGCAGTTGGGCATGGGAGTTTGCACAATTCCTCATGTGCAGTGACCACATTGAGGCGCCCCCCTATTGTGCTGTTTCGCGGATTGGTGAGACGGTGTGGACGGAGCACATCTGTCCGGACCAGTTGATGGATTGGCTCGCCCTCGTGTTCGTTGAGCTAGGCAACAACGTACTCCTGGAACTGATTGCACAGGAAGCTGCGCTTGCTTTCATGGACGAGTAACGGCGTTCCAGCAGCCACGACTGATGGTAACCCAAGTATGCGACGGTAGGTACTGTTGTCATGTGTGATGGTGAACACACCTTTAGGCCTGCTACCGACTTTGACATTTCTACACACAGACCTATTTCCTACATGGACGTGGGGCTACTTTGGGGGGTTGCGAGTATGTTGTTCATGGGTAATGTGCCCACAGCTAGTTCAGACCTACACAGTCATCTCATTGGACTGCCATATTTCCATTTGTCTTGCCAATGACACGGTGGTGGTGACGGACAGTTGTTGGTGGTGTTCTATCCACACCGTGCGGTGGATCCGGTTTTCCTGCAGTCTGGAACCCCGTCTTCCTCTTCCTCTTCTCCTTGCCCTTCCCCGACCCCGGGGTTCCAGGCTGGTCCTCCATTGTGCTTGTGGGGTTCGAGTTGGCCTCAGCACTCGGCCCAGGTGCATCCATGGTGCTCCGCAGTTCATCTTGCTTTTGGTGTGATCTTTTTGGGTGTTTTTCTTGCGCTTTTCCCCGCATGACGCGTGGGACTTGCTGTCCTCTCGCTAGTTATCACACAGATTTTTTCATGGTTGGGCCCATCGCAACATTTTTCGCGTTGAGGTTTGCATTTTTTCGCTGTCGAGGTGGTTGTTTCGCGGACATTTGCCGCGTTATCGTGCGATTATCGCACGGGATCGCCGTGTTGGGAATGCCACGTTAACACGGCGTTATTTTCCCGTGATGGGCTGCGAAGTGAGATGTTGCAATAAGCTATTTTGGCGATGTTTATCACACGTTCTTGTGAATATACCCCATAGAGTGGCCATGCCTCATTACGCGATGATGATCTCTAAACTGGCTGTAACGAACCCTGTCATGTTTTGTATCAAACTTGTTGGAATCATACCCATACCCCCACACCGTAAACAGGGTGGGAGTTATGATTCCATGCACTGTAAAGCTCCTCCGGGAGGCCCTCAGTGCTCCCAGTACCAGTCTTCCAGAACTGGACAGCAAACTAGGGCTGCTGCCAACCTGAGACATGTTTCTGCCCTCCTGTTGCTGAGCCAAGCTCAAGCAGGGGAAGGCAGAACAATAGATATCCTGTCACAGGGAGGTGTGACCACCTCCCAGACCGGGTTTAGTATATTGGGGCTGGGTGGGGGCACTTGCCAGTGCCACTGAGACTGCTTGAAGGGCACACTTGGTGCCCTCCCTGCATACTCCAGTTCAAACCAGTTCAGGGAGCCATTGGCTCCCGCTCTGGCGCGAAACTGGACAAAGGACATGGGAGTATCCTCCCCACTGTCCAGCCCTTCCTCTGGGAGGGACCCCTGAATCGTACCAACCCTTTCTTTGAGGTACTTAAGGGCTTACCTGTGGGTGGGTCCCTAGATTCGTCATGGGACAAGATTCAAATCAGACACTACTTCATCTTCGAACGTCTGGGCACCCTGGACTTCGCTGGACTTTGCTCTGGACACCGAGACTGCAACTGGGAAGACTCCAGCTGCTCCTGGTCTCGTCGTCCTGCTACTCTGCTGCTGTGCCCTTGCTCCATACAGGATACTCACAAGGCCTGTGGACATCCAAGACACCTGAAGGAATCTCCCTTGAAGTGAAGGGGTCACTTCCCTGCATCTGCAGGCACCGCAAACCAGCTGACCGGTTTGCTGATCCTGGGCTCCCACAGACTCTGAAAGGCTCAGCAACACAGGTGGTGGTTCTTGAGGGCTTTACTGTCTTCTCATCGAGTTTGAGGCCAGTATCCCTCATCGGAACTGTTGGAACAGAACCCCTGTGTATCGCGTCGACTTGCAGTTGCCAAGGCTTGTTGACTCTTCCTCAAAGATCTTCGGGCTCCAAAAAGCTCCAACCTCAAGCATCTCCTGTAGCCAAGATCGTCGTCCTCACCACATCCCTTGCACCGTGGGGCTGCATCTTTTGGTGAGCTGCTCAAGCTCCTCTTGTGACTCCAGTGCCTCCGGCCTGTGGGTCCTCTGGAGGATCTTCTTTGACTCCAGTGGGCTCCCCTGATTGCTCAGGGCCTACTCTGACTCCCCTGCTTATGATGAGTCACTTGGACCTTGCTGGTACCGACACTGCACCTTTTTGCTTGCCACATTGTTTGCAGTTGCCATGGTTTGTTGGTGCTCCCAACAGACACCGACCCCTCAACTCTCGACATCTGACGTGGGACAGCTCGTGAACGTCTCCTGGTCTTCCACAGAGTCACCTGGTCCATGCAGCTGCAGCTCCAAGGTCATCATCAACTCTCCTGCATCACCCGACTTCGGTCGGCATTCATCTTCCGTACCTCCTGGTCACTCCTGAGTGACATAGACTCTGTCCCCTATGCTTGCAGGTACTTCTCATCTTGAATCTACCTTTGGGTTCCACCGGGGACTTACACCTTCTTCGTCAGCGGCATCTTCCTGAAGTCCTCCATTGAGTTTGACAGCGGTTTCCGACGCCACTTCGCACCTATGCACCCGGCTTCCACAGGGTTTTCTTCAGGGTCCACTGGGAAGGGTCCTTCTTCTTTAAAATTGCAAATGCGACTTACCCGTTGACTTGAATTGAGCACACAGTCGTTTTTCCACTCTGCACACGGCCTCCGTGGTGTTCCAGGGTTTTTACCTTGGGTCTAAAGCACTTCTACGTCTTCTGGGTACAGTCTTGACTTGAGTCGTGGTTCGCATCCCACTATTTTAGTATATGGTTTGGTCTCCCCCTGGCGACCACTGTGTATTTGGGCTACTTACCTGTTCTTGTTGCAAAGTATTGTGTGCAATGTTTTCATATCTCCGGGTAGGAGATATTTTTATGTGTTTAGTGAGTGTCTTATAATAAATACATATTTTTATAAATACACTGTGTGGTTCTTTTTCACTTAATCTATACCATTAAGATTACGTTCTGGTAAAACAAGCTGCTTTACACTCCTTCTGGACTAAGCCTGAAGGCTGCTCTCCACGGCTACCACTTAGAAAGCTTTCTAAGGTTGTCTAAGACCACTAAAATCACCATAAGGGTTGTGTGGATTAGTGCAGGGTGCTACACTTACATAGGTGAGCACCATATACTAAGCCAGCCTCCTACAAGATCATTCTATGTTTTTTCTTCATGGAGCCCAGCCATTTGTCCAATTGGACCTTTGAAGTTTACAGGGGACAAGGGGATTCAGCGAGTTGTTTAGCTAACTGTTTAATTTGCTGTACCTTTCCGTGGTATCCCCCTTCATCATGGGGGCAGAGTCAGTGAGTATGGTTACCCATTCTCCAACGTCGAGTTTAAACCAGGACCGTCTGGATCTGGGGGAAAGAGGAAGGGGGGGGCTGCCTGACTGTGATTCTGGGAATGTCAAGCCCGAAGGGGAAAATACAGTGATCAGACCACAGTATTGGAATTGTGTTGTCTGTGTTCATGTTAATGAAGTTGGTAAAGATAGGGTCTAGAAGGGGACCTTGACTGTGTGTTGGTGTCAACATTTCGGTATGCAACAGATATGACATGGATCGAGCTTTTAGAAAATGGCGACATGCTTTCATGCCTAAATCATGAGGTATAAAAGTGTAGAGGCTATTAACATCAAGTGCTATCAGCAACAGGTATTATTCCCATATTATACCATTAATGAGTCTATTAACATCAAGTGCCATCAGCAACAGGTCTTCTTCCCATATTATACCATTAATGAGTCTTAAGAAGTCGCCTGTATCTCTAACATAGGACGGAGGCTGTTGCACAAAAGGTGGGAACAGGGGTGGGAGCACACCGCTTCACCCCCCAGCAAGGTTCACCCCTGGCATTCTGGTAAATGCAGTCTCATGTTGCTTGCTTTGCTAAAGTTTTCCGAGTGTTTCGCCAGAGTTGGCGCCGATAGTGCTGATCTCCAGACACGTGTTTCTGGTTCTTTAACCATCATCAGTAGAGATTACAGGCTTCAAATTTGGGGTTTGCTGAGTAGGCTGCCAAACATTGCATCAGGTCAAGTACCTCTCACTGGCGCGCGGGTGCTTCTTCCACGAGCTCGTCAGCTCAATGACTCACGGGAGTACTTTTAAACAGGAACAGGGGTGGGAGCACACCGCTTCACCCCCCAACAAGGTTCGCCCCTGGCATTCTGGTAAATGCAGTCTCATGTTGCTTGCTTTGCTAAAGTTTTCCGAGTGTTTCGCCAGAGTTGACGCAGATAGTGCTGATCTCTAGACACGTGTTTCTGGTTCTTTAACCGTCATCAGTAGAGATTACAGGCTTCAAATTTGGGGTTTGCTGAGTAGGCTGCCAAACATTGCATCAGGTCAAGTACCTCTCACTGGCGCGCGGGTGCTTCTTCCACGAGCTCGTCAGCTCAATGACTCACGGGAGTACTTTTAAACAGGAACAGGGGTGGGAGCACACCGCTTCACCCCCCAGCAAGGTTCGCCCCTGGCATTCTGGTAAATGCAGTCTCATGTTGCTTGATTTGCTAAAGTTTTCCGAGTGTTTCGCCAGAGTTGGCGTAGATAGTGCTGATCTCTAGACACGTGTTTCTGGTTCTTTAACCGTCATCAGTAGAGATTACAGGCTTCAAATTTGGGGTTTGCTGAGTAGGCTGTCAAACATTGCATCAGGTCAAGTACCTCTCACTGGCACGCGGGTGCTTCTTCCACGAGCTCGTCAGCTCAATGACTCACGGGAGTAATTTTAAACAGGAACAGGGGTGGGAGCACACCGCTTCACCCCCCAGCAAGGTTCGCCCCTGGCATTCTGGTAAATGCAGTCTCATGTTGCTTGCTTTGCTAAAGTTTTCTGAGTGTTTCGCCAGAGTTGGCGCAGATAGTGCTGATCTCTAGACAAGTGTTTCTGGTTCTTTAACCGTCATCAGTAGAGATTACAGGCTTCAAATTTGGGGTTTGCTGAGTAGGCTGCGAAACATTGCATCAGGTCAAGTACATCTCACTGGCGCGCGGGTGCTTCTTCCACGAGCTCGTCAGCTCAATGACTCACGGGAGTACTTTTAAACAGGAACAGGGGTGGGAGCACACCGCTTCACCCCCCAGCAAGGTTCGCCCCTGACATTCTGGTAAATGCAGTCTCATGTTGCTTGCTATGCTAAAGTTTTCCGAGTGTTTCGCCAGAGTTGACGCAGATAGTGCTGATCTCTAGACACGTGTTTCTGGTTCTTTAACCGTCATCAGTAGAGATTACAGGCTTCAAATTTGGGGTTTGCTGAGTAGGCTGCCAAACATTGCATCAGGTCAAGTACCTCTCACTGGCGCGTAGGTGCTTCTTCCACGAGCTCGTCAGCTCAATGACTCACGGGAGTACTTTTAAACAGGAACAGGGGTGGGAGCACACCGCTTCACCCCCAGCAAGGTTCGCCCCTGGCATTCTGGTAAATGCAGTCTCATGTTGCTTGCTTTGCTAAAGTTTTCCAAGTGTTTCGCCAGAGTTGGCGCAGATAGTGCTGATCTCTAGACACGTGTTTCTGGTTCTTTAACCGTCATCAGTAGAGATTACAGGCTTCAAATGTGTGGTTTGCTGAGTAGGCTGCCAAACATTGCATCAGGTCAAGTACCCTTCACTGGCGCGCGGGTGCTTCTTCCATGAGCTCGTCAGCTCAATGACTCATGGGAGTACTTTTAAACAGGAACAGGGGTGAGAGCACACCGCTTCACCCCCCAGCAAGGTTCGCCCCTGGCATTCCGGAAAATGCAGTCTCATGTTGCTTGTTTTGCTAAAGTTTTCCGAGTCTTTCGCCAGAGTTGGAGCAGATAGTGCTGATCTCTAGACACGTGTTTCTGGTTCTTTAACCGTCATCAGTAGAGATTACAGGCTTCAAATTTGGGGTTTGCTGAGTAGGCTGCCAAACATTGCATCAGGTCAAGTACCTCTTACTGCGCGCGGGTGCTTCTTCCATGAGCTCGTCAACTCAATGACTCACGGGAGTACTTTTAAACAGGAACAGGGGTGGGAGCACACCGCTTCACCCCCCAGCAAGGTTCGCCCCTGGCATTCTGGTAAATGCAGTATCATGTTGCTTGCTTTGCTAAAGTTTTCCGAGTGTTTCGCCAGAGTTGGCGCAGATAGTGCTGATCTCTAGACACGTGTTTCTGGTTCTTTAACCGTCATCAGTAGAGATTACAGGCTTCAAATTTGGGGTTTGCTGAGTAGGCTGCCAAACATTGCATCAGGTCAAGTACCTCTCACTGGCGCGCGGGTGCTTCTTCCACCCGAGCTCGTCAGCTCAATGACTCACGGGAGTACTTTTAAACAGGAACAGGGGTGGGAGCACACCGCTTCACCCCCAGCAAGGTTCGCCCCTGGCATTCTGGTAAATGCAGTCTCATGTTGCTTGCTTTGCTAAAGTTTTCCGAGTGTTTCGCCAGAGTTGACGCAGATAGTGCTGATCTCTAGACACGTGTTTCTGGTTCTTTAACCGTCATCAGTAGAGATTACAGGCTTCAAATTTGGGGTTTGCTGAGTAGGCTGCCAAACATTGCATCAGGTCAAGTACCTCTCACTGGCGCGTAGGTGCTTCTTCCACGAGCTCGTCAGCTCAATGACTCACGGGAGTACTTTTAAACAGGAACAGGGGTGGGAGCACACCGCTTCACCCCCCAGCAAGGTTCGCCCCTGGCATTCTGGTAAATGCAGTCTCATGTTGCTTGCTTTGCTAAAGTTTTCCGAGTGTTTCGCCAGAGTTGGCGCAGATAGTGCTGATCTCTAGACACGTGTTTCTGGTTCTTTAACCGTCATCAGTAGAGATTACAGGCTTCAAATTTGTGGTTTGCTGAGTAGGCTGCCAAACATTGCATCAGGTCAAGTACCCTTCACTGGCGCGCGGGTGCTTCTTCCATGAGCTCGTCAGCTCAATGACTCATGGGAGTACTTTTAAACAGGAACAGGGGTGGGAGCACACCGCTTCACCCCCCAGCAAGGTTCGCCCCTGGCATTCCGGAAAATGCAGTCTCATGTTGCTTGTTTTGCTAAAGTTTTCCGAGTCTTTCGCCAGAGTTGGAGCAGATAGTGCTGATCTCTAGACACGTGTTTCTGGTTCTTTAACCGTCATCAGTAGAGATTACAGGCTTCAAATTTGGGGTTTGCTGAGTAGGCTGCCAAACATTGCATCAGGTCAAGTACCTCTCACTGGCACGCGGGTGCTTCTTCCATGAGCTCGTCAACTCAATGACTCACGGGAGTACTTTTAAACAGGAACAGGGGTGGGAGCACACCGCTTCACGCCCCAGCAAGGTTCGCCCCTGGCATTCCGGTAAATGCAGTATCATGTTGCTTGCTTTGCTAAAGTTTTCGGAGTGTTTCGCCAGAGTTGGCGCAGATAGTGCTGATCTCTAGACACATGTTTCTGGTTCTTTAACCGTCATCAGTAGAGATTACATGCTTCAAATTTGGGGTTTGCTGAGTAGGCTGCCAAACATTGCATCAGGTCAAGTACCTCTCACTGGCGCGCGGGTGCTTCTTCCAGTAGCTCGTCAGCTCAATGACTCACGGGAGTACTTTTAAACAGGAACAGGGGTGGGAGCACACCGCTTCACCCCCCAGCAAGGTTCGCCCCTGGCATTTTGGTAAATGCAGTCTCATGTTGCTTGCTTTGCTAAAGTTTTCCGAGTGTTTCGCCAGAGTTGGCGCAGATAGTGCTGATCTCTAGACACGTGTTTCTGGTTCTTTAACCGTCATCAGTAGAGATTACAGGCTTCAAATTTGGGGTTTGCTGAGTAGGCTGCCAAACATTGCATCAGGTCAAGTACCTCTCACTGGCACGCGGGTGCTTCTTCCACGAGCTCGTCAGCTCAATGACTCACGGGAGTACTTTTAAACAGGAACAGGGGTGGGAGCACACTGCTTCACCCCCCAGCAAGGTTCGCCCCTGGCATTCTGGTAAATGCAGTCTCATGTTGCTTGCTTTGCTAAAGTTTTCCGTGTGTTTCGCCAGAGTTGGCGCAGAAAGTGCTGATCTCTAGACACGTGTTTCTGGTTCTTTAACCGTCATCAGTAGAGATTACAGGCTTCAAATTTGGGGTTTGCTGAGTAGGCTGCCAAACATTGCATCAGGTCAAGTAACGCTCACTGGCGCGCGGGTGCTTCTTCCATGAGCTCGTCAGCTCAATGACTCATGGGAGTACTTTTAAACAGGAACAGGGGTGGGAGCACACCGCTTCACCCCCCAGCAAGGTTCGCCCCTGGCATTCTGGTAAATGCAGTCTCATGTTGCTTGCTTTGCTAAAGTTTTCCGAGTGTTTCGCCAGAGTTGGCGCAGATAGTGCTGATCTCTAGACACGTGTTTCTGGTTCTTTAACCGTCATCAGTAGAGATTACAGGCTTCAAATTTGGGGTTTGCTGAGTAGGCTGCCAAACATTGAATCAGGTCAAGTACCTCTCACTGGCGCGGGTGCTTCTTCCACGAGCTCGTCAGCTCAATGACTCACGGGAGTACTTTTAAACAGGAACAGGGGTGGGAGCACACCGCTTCACCCCCCAGCAAGGTTCGCCCCTGGCATTCTGGTAAATGCAGTCTCATGTTGCTTGCTTTGCTAAAGTTTTCAGAGTGTTTCGCCAGAGTTGGCGCAGATAGTGCTGATCTCTAGACACGTGTTTCTGGTTCCTTAACCGTCATCAGTAGAGATTATAGGCTTCAAATTTGGGGTTTGCTGAGTAGGCTGCCAAACATTGCATCAGGTCAAGTACCTCTCACTGGCGCGCGGGTGCTTCTTCCACGAGCTCGTCAGCTGAATGACTCACGGGAGTAATTTTAAACAGGAACAGGGGTGGGAGCACACCGCTTCACCCCCCAGCAAGGTTCGCCCCTGGCATTCTGGTAAATGCAGTCTCATGTTGCTTGCTTTGCTAAAGTTTTCTGAGTGTTTCGCCAGAGTTGGCGCAGATAGTGCTGATCTCTAGACACGTGTTTCTGGTTCTTTAACCGTCATCAGTAGAGATTACAGGCTTCAAATTTGGGGTTTGCTGAGTAGGCTGCCAAACATTGCATCAGGTCAAGTACCTCTCACTGGCGCGCGGGTGCTTCTTCCACGAGCTCGTCAGCTCAATGACTCACGGGAGTACTTTTAAACAGGAACAGGGGTGGGAGCACACCGCTTCACCCCCCAACAAGGTTCGCCCCTGGCATTCTGGTAAATGCAGTCTCATGTTGCTTGCTTTGCTAAAGTTTTCCGAGTGTTTCGCCAGAGTTGACGCAGATAGTGCTGATCTCTAGACACGTGTTTCTGGTTCTTTAACCGTCATCAGTAGAGATTACAGGCTTCAAATTTGGGGTTTGCTGAGTAGGCTGCCAAACATTGCATCAGGTCAAGTACCTCTCACTGGCGCGCGGGTGCTTCTTCCACGGCGCTCGTCAGCTCAATGACTCACGGGAGTACTTTTAAACAGGAACAGGGGTGGGAGCACACCGCTTCACCCCCCAGCAATGTTCGCCCCTGGCATTCTGGTAAATGCAGTCTCATGTTGCTTGCTTTGCTAAAGTTTTCCGAGTGTTTCGCCAGAGTTGGCGCAGATAGTGCTGATCTCTAGACACGTCTTTCTGGTTCTTTAACCGTCATCAGTAGAGATTACAGGCTTCAAATTTGGGGTTTGCTGAGTAGGCTGCCAAACATTGCATCAGGTCAAGTAACGCTCACTGGCGCGCGGGTGCTTCTTCCATGAGCTCATCAGCTCAATGACTCACGGGAGTACTTTTAAACAGGAACAGGGGTGGGAGCACACCGCTTCAGCCCCCAGCAAGGTTCGCCCCTGGCATTCTGGTAAATGCAGTCTCATGTTGCTTGCTTTGCTAAAGTTTTCTGAGTGTTTCGCCAGAGTTGGTGCAGATAGTGCTGATCTCTAGACACGTGTTTCTGGTTCTTTAACCGTCATCAGTAGAGATTACAGGCTTCAAATTTGGGGTTTGCTGAGTAGGCTGCCAAACATTGAATCAGGTCAAGTACCTCTCACTGGCGCGTGGGTGCTTCTTCCACGAGCTCGTCAGCTCAATGACTCACGGGAGTACTTTTAAACAGGAACAGGGGTGGGAGCACACCGCTTCACACCCCAGCAAGGTTCGCCCCTGGCATTCTGGTAAATGCAGTCTCATGTTGCTTGTTTTGCTAAAGTTTTCCGAGTCTTTCGCCAGAGTTGGAGCAGATAGTGCTGATCTCTAGACACGTGTTTCTGGTTCTTTAACCGTCATCAGTAGAGATTACAGGCTTCAAATTTGGGGTTTGCTGAGTAGGCTGCCAAACATTGCATCAGGTCAAGTACCTCTCACTGGCGCGCGGGTGCTTCTTCCACGAGCTCGTCAGCTCAATGACTCACGGGAGTACTTTTAAACAGGAACAGGGGTGGGAGCACACCGCTTCACCCCCAGCAAGGTTCGCCCCTGGCATTCTGGTAAATGCAGTCTCATGTTGCTTGCTTTGCTAAAGTTTTCCGAGTGTTTCGCCAGAGTTGGCGCAGATAGTGCTGATCTCTAGACACGTGTTTCTGGTTCTTTAACCGTCATCAGTAGAGATTACAGGCTTCAAATTTGGGGTTTGCTGAGTAGGCTGCCAAACATTGCATCAGGTCAAGTACCTCTCACTGGCGCGCGGGTGCTTCTTCCACGAGCTCGTCAGCTCAATGACTCACGGGAGTACTTTTAAACAGGAACAGGGGTGGGAGCACACCGCTTCACCCCCCAGCAAGGTTCGCCCCTGGCATTCTGGTAAATGCAGTCTCATGTTGCTTGCTTTGCTAAAGTTTTCCGAGTGTTTCGCCAGAGTTGGCGCAGATAGTGCTGATCTCTAGACACGTGTTTCTGGTTCTTTAACCGTCATCAGTAGAGATTACAGGCTTCAAATTTGGGGTTTGCTGAGTAGGCTGCCAAACATTGCATCAGGTCAAGTACCTCTCACTGGCGCGCGGGTGCTTCTTCCACGAGCTCGTCAGCTCAATGACTCACGGGAGTACTTTTAAACAGGAACAGGGGTGGGAGCACACCGCTTCACCCCCCAGCAAGGTTCGCCCCTGGCATTCTGGTAAATGCAGTCTCATGTTGCTTGCTTTGCTAAAGTTTTCCGAGTGTTTCGCCAGAGTTGGCGCAGATAGTGCTGATCTCTAGACACGTGTTTCTGGTTCTTTAACCGTCATCAGTAGAGATTACAGGCTTCAAATTTGGGGTTTGCTGAGTAGGCTGCCAAACATTGCATCAGGTCAAGTACCTCTCACTGGCGCGCGGGTGCTTCTTCCACGAGCTCGTCAGCTCAATGACTCACGGGAGTACTTTTAAACAGGAACAGGGGTGGGAGCACACCGCTTCACCCCCCAGCAAGGTTCGCCCCTGGCATTCTGGTAAATGCAGTCTCATGTTGCTTGCTTTGCTAAAGTTTTCCGAGTGTTTCGCCAGAGTTGGCGCAGATAGTGCTGATCTCTAGACACGTGTTTCTGGTTCTTTAACCGTCATCAGTAGAGATTACAGGCTTCAAATTTGGGGTTTGCTGAGTAGGCTGCCAAACATTGCATCAGGTCAAGTACCTCTCACTGGCGCGCGGGTGCTTCTTCCACGAGCTCGTCAGCTCAATGACTCACGGGAGTACTTTTAAACAGGAACAGGGGTGGGAGCACACCGCTTCACCCCCCAGCAAGGTTCGCCCCTGGCATTCTGGTAAATGCAGTCTCATGTTGCTTGCTTTGCTAAAGTTTTCCGAGTGTTTCGCCAGAGTTGGCGCAGATAGTGCTGATCTCTAGACACGTGTTTCTGGTTCTTTAACCGTCATCAGTAGAGATTACAGGCTTCAAATTTGGGGTTTGCTGAGTAGGCTGCCAAACATTGCATCAGGTCAAGTACCTCTCACTGGCGCGCGGGTGCTTCTTCCACGAGCTCGTCAGCTCAATGACTCACGGGAGTACTTTTAAACAGGAACAGGGGTGGGAGCACACCGCTTCACCCCCCAGCAAGGTTCGCCCCTGGCATTCTGGTAAATGCAGTCTCATGTTGCTTGCTTTGCTAAAGTTTTCCGAGTGTTTCGCCAGAGTTGGCGCAGATAGTGCTGATCTCTAGACACGTGTTTCTGGTTCTTTAACCGTCATCAGTAGAGATTACAGGCTTCAAATTTGGGGTTTGCTGAGTAGGCTGCCAAACATTGCATCAGGTCAAGTACCTCTCACTGGCGCGCGGGTGCTTCTTCCACGAGCTCGTCAGCTCAATGACTCACGGGAGTACTTTTAAACAGGAACAGGGGTGGGAGCACACCGCTTCACCCCCCAGCAAGGTTCGCCCCTGGCATTCTGGTAAATGCAGTCTCATGTTGCTTGCTTTGCTAAAGTTTTCCGAGTGTTTCGCCAGAGTTGGCGCAGATAGTGCTGATCTCTAGACACGTGTTTCTGGTTCTTTAACCGTCATCAGTAGAGATTACAGGCTTCAAATTTGGGGTTTGCTGAGTAGGCTGCCAAACATTGCATCAGGTCAAGTACCTCTCACTGGCGCGCGGGTGCTTCTTCCACGAGCTCGTCAGCTCAATGACTCACGGGAGTACTTTTAAACAGGAACAGGGGTGGGAGCACACCGCTTCACCCCCCAGCAAGGTTCGCCCCTGGCATTCTGGTAAATGCAGTCTCATGTTGCTTGCTTTGCTAAAGTTTTCCGAGTGTTTCACCAGAGTTGGCGCAGATAGTGCTGATCTCTAGACACGTGTTTCTGGTTCTTTAACCGTCATCAGTAGAGATTACAGGCTTCAAATTTGGGGTTTGCTGAGTAGGCTGCCAAACATTGCATCAGGTCAAGTACCTCTCACTGGCGCGCGGGTGCTTCTTCCACGAGCTCGTCAGCTCAATGACTCACGGGAGTACTTTTAAACAGGAACAGGGGTGGGAGCACACCGCTTCACCCCCAGCAAGGTTCGCCCCTGGCATTCTGGTAAATGCAGTCTCATGTTGCTTGCTTTGCTAAAGTTTTCCGAGTGTTTCGCCAGAGTTGGCGCAGATAGTGCTGATCTCTAGACACGTGTTTCTGGTTCTTTAACCGTCATCAGTAGAGATTACAGGCTTCAAATTTGGGGTTTGCTGAGTAGGCTGCCAAACATTGCATCAGGTCAAGTACCTCTCACTGGCGCGCGGGTGCTTCTTCCACGAGCTCGTCAGCTCAATGACTCACGGGAGTACTTTTAAACAGGAACAGGGGTGGGAGCACACCGCTTCACCCCCCAGCAAGGTTCGCCCCTGGCATTCTGGTAAATGCAGTCTCATGTTGCTTGCTTTGCTAAAGTTTTCCGAGTGTTTCACCAGAGTTGGCGCAGATAGTGCTGATCTCTAGACACGTGTTTCTGGTTCTTTAACCGTCATCAGTAGAGATTACAGGCTTCAAATTTGGGGTTTGCTGAGTAGGCTGCCAAACATTGCATCAGGTCAAGTACCTCTCACTGGCGCGCGGGTGCTTCTTCCACGAGCTCGTCAGCTCAATGACTCACGGGAGTACTTTTAAACAGGAACAGGGGTGGGAGCACACCGCTTCACCCCCAGCAAGGTTCGCCCCTGGCATTCTGGTAAATGCAGTCTCATGTTGCTTGCTTTGCTAAAGTTTTCCGAGTGTTTCACCAGAGTTGGCGCAGATAGTGCTGATCTCTAGACACGTGTTTCTGGTTCTTTAACCGTCATCAGTAGAGATTACAGGCTTCAAATTTGGGGTTTGCTGAGTAGGCTGCCAAACATTGCATCAGGTCAAGTACCTCTCACTGGCGCGCGGGTGCTTCTTCCACGAGCTCGTCAGCTCAATGACTCACGGGAGTACTTTTAAACAGGAACAGGGGTGGGAGCACACCGCTTCACCCCCCAGCAAGGTTCGCCCCTGGCATTCTGGTAAATGCAGTCTCATGTTGCTTGCTTTGCTAAAGTTTTCCGAGTGTTTCACCAGAGTTGGCGCAGATAGTGCTGATCTCTAGACACGTGTTTCTGGTTCTTTAACCGTCATCAGTAGAGATTACAGGCTTCAAATTTGGGGTTTGCTGAGTAGGCTGCCAAACATTGCATCAGGTCAAGTACCTCTCACTGGCGCGCGGGTGCTTCTTCCACGAGCTCGTCAGCTCAATGACTCACGGGAGTACTTTTAAACAGGAACAGGGGTGGGAGCACACCGCTTCACCCCCCAGCAAGGTTCGCCCCTGGCATTCTGGTAAATGCAGTCTCATGTTGCTTGCTTTGCTAAAGTTTTCC